>JAIOJX010000004.1:31165122-32365122 GCA_022376925.1 Tragulus kanchil
TAAAAAATTAGAAGGAACTTGGTTATTTTAAAGTATTCCCTAAACCCACCTCTAGGTTGAAATAAAACAAGAAAACATTGTTTATATGCAAGTTTGAATTCATTTATCACAGTCTGTGGTCCCAGACATGCTTTACCAGGTCTGAAATGTGTTGTTGACGATGGCATTGAAGACAAGACGATCTCCAACTGTAGACGGCCCCCGGAACTTAAACATGTCCACGGACTTCAGAACAGGATGTGCTTGACACAGGCGGCTGGTGAAGCAAAAGGAAGGAGAGAGAGAAGAAAGTGATCATTCTCCAAGATATTTTCAGGAGTTATTGCTTTGCTTAATGAATGCAGTAGACCTGTGTTTGGGGTGCTTTCTAAATGAACATCTCTTTTAGCTCAAGAGGGTAATTAATAACAAGGTTGTGTAAGTTGAGAGTGGTCCTGTACATTGCCTGCAAATATTTTAGGGAACACCCTGTCCCCAGGCCGTAGTGGCTTCACCAGGATGCTGGTGCTTCTGCTCTGGTGGTGACAGTGCTGGTCTTGTTTTGTGCCCTAGAAAGTATCTGCAGAAACCAAACCCCTGTCTTTTGTTGTAATTTCTGGGTTTTATGCCTCCTGACAGTTCAGGACTATAGTCATATGGAGCTGTGACTCCCAGGTTGGCATGGGACACAGTGAAGAGAACCTCCAGCTGGTGCTATTCACATGAGCTCCTTGGCTTTGCTGTTACCTGAATTCACCTGCATGTCAAAGACTGATTTTTCTTTCCCACAGAAAAGTACCTGGGGGACTTCCCTGGTGGTCCAGTGGTTGAGAATCTGCCTTCCAATACAGGGGGTGCAGTTTCGATTCCTGATCAGGGAACTAAGATCCCACATACCACAAGCTGACTAAGCTTGCATGCCTCAACTAAGACCCTGTGCAGCCAAATAAATAAATATTAAAAACAAAACAACAACAAAAAAAACCTACCTGGATTGCTGCACAAAGCCTTTAAGACTACAAGGTGTACGTTTTACAGTTTTTTTGGTGTGCAAAGTTTTGAAAATCCAAAAGGAAACTTAATCTCAGAAAGTTACTTTCGTAATTTTTCTACATTTTAGATTTCCACTGTGGTCATTCAATTACGCTAAAGAATTTTGCCAACAATAAGTGAACAGACTCTGCCATAGTTAATTATATTGGAAGCCTTTATAATAGAACAGGCTCATGGCTTTTTGTCATTAAGAATGACAATGTCATTTAAAACAAGCTCTTATATTTGTGCACAGTTCTAGGAAGGATAACCATGGGTTTCTAATTATAGTCATAACTGTAGACATATTAATAAATAAAATTCTTATAATCTGGGGGAAGATAAAAACCTTAATTTTTAATGGTTACAAAATTTGTCAGAAGGGCAGATCCTGTTCAAATGCATTTTCAGAGACTACAATGTTCTTTAAAGCTGCCCAGTTATTACCCACATGGCTTAGTTAAGAATGAAATTACCATTTTTTGAAACTGAGGAGCATTTAAAAGTACTTTCCCAAGTTCTTCCCTCTTTCTCATCTTATTTTTCAGTTGATCCTTTGGCCATAATGATTCTAACCAGCACCTTCAGAGTCAGACCTAACGGTAAACCACCTTTTAAAAAGGTTGTATCTTGACTGTTTTTACATGTAACGGCTGTCTTCTAAATTTCTTTTTTCCATCTACTTTGTCATAACTGACTTTACATGAGTTGCAAGATCAACAGTGTCACAAGATAAACAGTCAATTCAGAATACGTATAAGAACTGTCATTTCATTTTTATTTTTGAGCCAAGAATTAAACTTTTGCCCTCAGGAAAGGACAGAATAATTCTAAGGTAAACAGGAAAATTACTACTCATTTTCTCATTTTTTTTTTTTTTGAATGTGTTTTTTCTTTTCCCCATAATGCCTCTTTTATTTGTATTTATTTTCATCCATCTTTTTATTCTTTGGCATGTGTGGGCCTCCCATCACAGTGGCCTTTCTCATTGCAGAGCACCGGCTCTGGGCACATGCGCTCCAGAGCACTGGCTCATAATTGGGTATACCAGCCCAACAGCTTCTTGGCATGTGGGGTCTTCCTGGGCCAGGGATGGAACCGGTGCCCGTTGCACTGCAAGGCAGACTCTTTACCCACTGGGCCACCAGGGAAGACCTCATTTTCTCATTTTGATAAAAGGCAACGTTGTTCTCGACTTGTTTCCTTGACTCACCCAATAGGCAAGCCTCAGACCCTTCTGCCTTCTCCCCACTGGTCTCAATATCACAAGCCAAAGGTTAAGACCAAGAACCTTGCAGAAATAGTAGCCACTGCCTCCATCCAAGCCATAATCTGACCACCAAATGTATTGCCATGATGGTTTGCATGGGGTGGGAGGACAAGTTCAATGCTCTGAACAGAAGTGCCCCTTGTGGAAACCGTTCCTTCCTCTTCATCACAAATGGGATCTGAAAGGGAGATGTAAACAAAGATGGTAGAGTTAAATGCTGAGGCTATAGCCTTTCCTTCAACTCATGGGATTTTTAGAAAAATTAAATAATTACCCAAGAATTAAAACTCCTGAGGAAATGAACAGGTTTTATTTACAGTGAATTGGATAAGACAACAGATCAGAAAGGGCATTTTAGAGATTGTATTCCAACCTATTTTACAAGTCAGCCAGAGTTTTGACTAAAAGAAAGATGAAGTTTAAATTTGAGTTGCTTCAGATGGAGAAGGGGCAGGTCAGAGCAGGTCAGGGTGGAAAGAAATTTGGGGATTGACGAGTGTGTTATTATCTGGATTGTGGTGATGGCTTCATGGGAGCATGCATGTCTCGAAACCTGTCAAGCTGTATACTTTAAATATGGGCCAGTTATGGTATGTTAATAAAGTTAATGGAAAGAAAGGGACTTGAACCTTAGGGGCCGTGGTCACTGAGACTCTTAACAGTTTGCTGTACTGTAAAGTTCAGAATGGGAATATGGACTGTCATGGTGACTTTTTTGTAATGAATGCAGTCACAAACAGAAGAGACAGAGCACATGGTACTTCTTCGTGTCTTTCTGCTTCTTTTGAATCATATCTGCTTCATTTACTGACAGATTGGTTTTTCCTCTCAACAATGGAGAAATCATTTACTTTGGCTGCAAAGCAGTAAAATGTATTCAGTCATACTTCCTGCATCATCAAGTGAATCACCAGCTAGGCTTAAATCTCACATGCTGCTGTTGAAGAGGTAGGGGGAGGAATTACACATCAGGGGTACCGTGCTGGTTGTGCTCTCACAGGTAGAGCAGAGCTTGCAGTGTGAGAGCACAGCTCTGCTGAGCTGTTGCTGGTAATGGGGAATGGAGCCCTTCTGGTCACAGTCTCATATAAGTCAGCAGAGAATTGTGGTTACAGAGATTTTAATATCATTTCCTAATGTAATTTTTATGTTTTTAGTGAACTCTTTTTCTTGTATTTTCTTTTCTTCCCCTTGCAATTTTTCAGTGACTTCTCCTTGGCCTATTTGAAGAAACCTAGGCAAATGGGGAACCGTTCCTTCCTCTCCCCATCACAAATGGGATCTGAAAGGGAGATGTAAACAAAGATGGTAGAGTTAAATGCTGAGGCTATAGCCTTTCCTTCAACTCATGGGATTTTTAGAAAAATTAAATAATTACCCAAGAATTAAAACTCCTGAGGAAATGAACAGGTTTTATTTACAGTGAATTGGATAAGACAACAGATCAGAAAGGGCATTTTAGAGATTGTATTCCAACCTATTTTACAAGTCAGCCAGAGTTTTGACTAAAAGAAAGATGAAGTTTAAATTTGAGTTGCTTCAGATGGAGAAGGGGCAGGTCAGAGCAGGTCAGGGTGGAAAGAAATTTGGGGATTGACGAGTGTGTTATTATCTGGATTGTGGTGATGGCTTCATGGGAGCATGCATGTCTCGAAACCTGTCAAGCTGTATACTTTAAATATGGGCCAGTTATGGTATGTTAATAAAGTTAATGGAAAGAAAGGGACTTGAACCTTAGGGGCCGTGGTCACTGAGACTCTTAACAGTTTGCTGTACTGTAAAGTTCAGAATGGGAATATGGACTGTCATGGTGACTTTTTTGTAATGAATGCAGTCACAAACAGAAGAGACAGAGCACATGGTACTTCTTCGTGTCTTTCTGCTTCTTTTGAATCATATCTGCTTCATTTACTGACAGATTGGTTTTTCCTCTCAACAATGGAGAAATCATTTACTTTGGCTGCAAAGCAGTAAAATGTATTCAGTCATACTTCCTGCATCATCAAGTGAATCACCAGCTAGGCTTAAATCTCACATGCTGCTGTTGAAGAGGTAGGGGGAGGAATTACACATCAGGGGTACCGTGCTGGTTGTGCTCTCACAGGTAGAGCAGAGCTTGCAGTGTGAGAGCACAGCTCTGCTGAGCTGTTGCTGGTAATGGGGAATGGAGCCCTTCTGGTCACAGTCTCATATAAGTCAGCAGAGAATTGTGGTTACAGAGATTTTAATATCATTTCCTAATGTAATTTTTATGTTTTTAGTGAACTCTTTTTCTTGTATTTTCTTTTCTTCCCCCCTTGCATTTCAGTGATTGTTTTAGTCTTTTTCTTAAAAAGGTAACAGTGACTTCTCCTTGGCCTATTAGAAGAAACCTAGGTCTTTCCTGTGCCCCCAGGCGCTTCCTTTCTTGTCTGGCCTGTGCCTACCTCTCCAGCCCCCGCTAGTCTGATGGCCACTAGCACCCCTTCTTCCCCCATCACGTTTTCTCTTAATCTCTCCATCTCTCTGTTCCAGCCACACCAGCATTTTTCATTCCTATAACTAAATGCCCTTTTCAACACTAGGGCACCTGTACATGGTCTCGCTGTCAGTCGCAGATCTGCTGGCTACCACCACCTTCTTCCATCTACCTCCCAGAAGATCGGGCCTGGCTCGTCACCAATCCCTCAGGAAAACCTCTGATGTCCACAGTTAACCCTCCTGTTACAAGCTCCTTCTAGTACCCTCCTTTCACAGCTAAAATTTTTATGTTTATTTGTGTGATCTTTGATTATCTGACCTCCTAGATCCTAAGCTTCTTTGGGTAAGGACTGATATTTTAAAATTCTAATAAAATTTCAGAATGTAGGTGCTCAGTCAGTATTTATTGAATGAATGTATGGATGGATGGTTGGGTAAACTTTGCTGACTTATTCCACATGCAAAGTTCCTACTATCAACAGAATATTTTTAGGTAACAAAACAATTGTACTGATTTGTACTTGTTTTTTTACAGTGGTTCCCCCAGCTCCTCATTTTCACTTGAAGAGTATTGTGGACTCCAGTTTTTCCAGCTTCGGAGAAATCATTTACTTTGGCTGCAAAGCAGTAAAATGTATTCAGTCATACTTCCTGCATCATCAAGTGAATCACCAGCTAGGCTTAAATCTCACATGCTGCTGTTGAAGAGGTAGGGGGAGGAATTACACATCAGGGGTACCGTGCTGGTTGTGCTCTCACAGGTAGAGCAGAGCTTGCAGTGTGAGAGCACAGCTCTGCTGAGCTGTTGCTGGTAATGGGGAATGGAGCCCTTCTGGTCACAGTCTCATATAAGTCAGCAGAGAATTGTGGTTACAGAGATTTTAATATCATTTCCTAATGTAATTTTTATGTTTTTAGTGAACTCTTTTTCTTGTATTTTCTTTTCTTCCCCCCTTGCATTTCAGTGATTGTTTTAGTCTTTTTCTTAAAAAGGTAACAGTGACTTCTCCTTGGCCTATTAGAAGAAACCTAGGTCTTTCCTGTGCCCCCAGGCGCTTCCTTTCTTGTCTGGCCTGTGCCTACCTCTCCAGCCCCCGCTAGTCTGATGGCCACTAGCACCCCTTCTTCCCCCATCACGTTTTCTCTTAATCTCTCCATCTCTCTGTTCCAGCCACACCAGCATTTTTCATTCCTATAACTAAATGCCCTTTTCAACACTAGGGCACCTGTACATGGTCTCGCTGTCAGTCGCAGATCTGCTGGCTACCACCACCTTCTTCCATCTACCTCCCAGAAGATCGGGCCTGGCTCGTCACCAATCCCTCAGGAAAACCTCTGATGTCCACAGTTAACCCTCCTGTTACAAGCTCCTTCTAGTACCCTCCTTTCACAGCTAAAATTTTTATGTTTATTTGTGTGATCTTTGATTATCTGACCTCCTAGATCCTAAGCTTCTTTGGGTAAGGACTGATATTTTAAAATTCTAATAAAATTTCAGAATGTAGGTGCTCAGTCAGTATTTATTGAATGAATGTATGGATGGATGGTTGGGTAAACTTTGCTGACTTATTCCACATGCAAAGTTCCTACTATCAACAGAATATTTTTAGGTAACAAAACAATTGTACTGATTTGTACTTGTTTTTTTACAGTGGTTCCCCCAGCTCCTCATTTTCACTTGAAGAGTATTGTGGACTCCAGTTTTTCCAGCTTCATGGGTGTGACACAGTGTCTCATGGTGGTTATAATTTTCATTTCCCTGATTAATAATGAGGTTCAAAATCTTTTCATATGAATATTAAACTTTCACGTTACCTCTTAATATAATGTCTTTGTTGTTTGCTTCAAATGTTACTTCTCTCTCATTCTTTTTCTCCTCTCCATGGAACTTAGATGCTTGGAGACTTCATATCCATTCTTTCGGTCTCCTAATCTCTCTTATATAGTTCCTATTTCCTTATCTATCCATCTTCAGTCTAGGTAACTCCTTCAGATCTACTATTCCAGTTTACTGTCTTAGATACTATTTCATTATTAAGTTTTAATTTTAATTATTATATATTCTTTTTGCATAGAAATATTTTTGCTCCTTTGTCAAATGTTCTAGGTCATTTTCTTTTTCCTACATAATAATTTTGATAGTCTTTTATTTCTTCAAATATATTAATGTTCTTCAAATTCTTTATATAGTAAATTCAATTTCTGTAGTCTTTGTAGGCTTTATTCTGTTGTCTGGTGCTTTTCTGAATTGAGGTGACTTATTTTTGTCTTAGGATTCTTGCCTAGGAGTTCATATTCCTTGGATCTCTATCTGTGGGAGGTCTTGAGAATTGGGCTTAAAGTCATTTCTCCACAGAGAACTTGGCTTTTTGACTGCAGATCACCTGTGGGTACTTAACAGTATCGATTCACTTCAGTTTTACTTGGTGTCTTTCTTGATCTGCCAAACAAAGTGAATTCTGACACCAGATCAGCTTGAGAATGTAGTTACCATTGAATCCTCAACAAGGAACAGTTTTCCAGGCTACCGAGGGCTAAGTGGAAAGCATCCTGACCAGAGCTCTCTGAGGCGTGGCTTTTCCAGTTGACTCACTGAGGGTTTCATTTGGGAGATGCTGCAGCTCCATGTCTGGTTCCCTGAGCCAGCCTTCCACATGACTGTGTCTCCTGACCTGACCCAGCCTTGTGTGTGGCGGTGTCTCCTGAGCCCTGGCCGGCCTGTGAACATGGCTCCCCTTGTACTGATTTGTACTTGTTTTTACAGTGGTTCCCCAGCTCCTCATTTTCACTTGAAGAGTATTGTGGACTCCAGTTTTCCAGCTTCATGGGTGTGACACAGTGTCTCATGGTGGTTATAATTTTCATTTCCCTGATTAATAATGAGGTTCAAAATCTTTTCATATGAATATTAAACTTTCACGTTACCTCTTAATATAATGTCTTTGTTGTTTGCTTCAAATGTTACTTCTCTCTCATTCTTTTTCTCCTCTCCATGGAACTTAGATGCTTGGAGACTTCATATCCATTCTTTCGGTCTCCTAATCTCTCTTATATAGTTCCTATTTCCTTATCTATCCATCTTCAGTCTAGGTAACTCCTTCAGATCTACTATTCCAGTTTACTGTCTTAGATACTATTTCATTATTAAGTTTTAATTTTAATTATTATATATTCTTTTTGCATAGAAATATTTTTGCTCCTTTGTCAAATGTTCTAGGTCATTTTCTTTTTCCTACATAATAATTTTGATAGTCTTTTATTTCTTCAAATATATTAATGTTCTTCAAATTCTTTATATAGTAAATTCAATTTCTGTAGTCTTTGTAGGCTTTATTCTGTTGTCTGGTGCTTTTCTGAATTGAGGTGACTTATTTTTGTCTTAGGATTCTTGCCTAGGAGTTCATATTCCTTGGATCTCTATCTGTGGGAGGTCTTGAGAATTGGGCTTAAAGTCATTTCTCCACAGAGAACTTGGCTTTTTGACTGCAGATCACCTGTGGGTACTTAACAGTATCGATTCACTTCAGTTTTACTTGGTGTCTTTCTTGATCTGCCAAACAAAGTGAATTCTGACACCAGATCAGCTTGAGAATGTAGTTACCATTGAATCCTCAACAAGGAACAGTTTTCCAGGCTACCGAGGGCTAAGTGGAAAGCATCCTGACCAGAGCTCTCTGAGGCGTGGCTTTTCCAGTTGACTCACTGAGGGTTTCATTTGGGAGATGCTGCAGCTCCATGTCTGGTTCCCTGAGCCAGCCTTCCACATGACTGTGTCTCCTGACCTGACCCAGCCTTGTGTGTGGCGGTGTCTCCTGAGCCCTGGCCGGCCTGTGAACATGGCTCAGGGTGTAGCACCCACAGGGCCCTCCTGAGCAAGTGCCAGCTCTTGTGTCCCCTTACACTGCTGCTTTTGTGTTTCTAATCATCTGTGGACTTGAAGGCATTCTCTTGGTTTTCTGCCTGCTGACATGTGTTTGTAAATATTTTATCCAGAAATACTAGATTTTTTAAGCTTCCCAAGTCCATCGTATTTCTCTAATCAGAACTGGATTGCTTCCGAAAATAATCCTTAAAAAACATATGAAATCTTAAATTCCTTCCAGCTTCTATCTTTTTTAAGTACTGATTTTGCTAGATAATTTTTTGTAAACATCCAAAACTAGTATTAACTGAGTTTTTATTATTATTATTATTATTAAAATAATATGTTTTCTCTCTCTCTCTCTCTTTTTTTTTTTTTTTAATTTTGGCCTCTTTTTATTGACTTTTTATTTATTTATTTTCATCCATCTTTATTCTTTGGCCTGTGTGGGCCTCCCATTGCAGTGGCCTCTCTCGCTGCAGAGCACCGGCTCTGGGCACATGAGCTTCAGAGCACTGGCTCATAATTGGACACACCAGTTTAGCCACTACACAGCCTGTGGGATCTTCCTGGGCCAGGGATCGAACTGGTGCTCCTTGCACTGCAAGGCAAGACTCTACCCACTGGGCCACGAGGGAAGCCCTGACTGAGATTTTTTTTAATGTTAATTTCTTTTACTCAAATGGTGCTTTTTTGGTTCAAATAAATTTATATAAATTATCTGTAAAATATATAGTTATATGGAAAAAAAGGTGCATAATGGCTTGAATATTGTGTTACCAGGATACAGTAAAAAAAAGTACCTAATACTGTGAGAGACATTGTAAAGACTCAGATACAAGGCAATCCTTTTGTGAGGGATACCTAAAGAAAAAGCTGCTTAATTCCTATGAAGACATACCTGGCATACTCCCCGGTACACAGAGGTGTGTGCTAGGGCAGGTCACGTGTATCAGCATCAGCTACGACATGTATATAGAACTGTTGAGTATAGGGGACCTTGGTGCAGAAGTATGCCTATTCAGAGGTAATTGTCAGTCAGGGGAAAGGGAGCTCTCCCAGGTTTAGAGACCAGGCTAGGCTCACAGCTCTGGCTGCCTACCCATGTTAAGTACAGTAAACAAACCTCATCCTTTCTACAGGTTTCCAAATAGGGCATGCTCATCTGGAGGTAAGTTTCAGTTCTTGTACTTTGGGTGTTCATTAAGGATTGTGTCATTCCGCTTGGACAGTTTACATTTATCTCACATTTTCTGGTCGGGAACCTTGACCTGAACTGAGGTTATGCTGTCTTTGGTTTTCTTTCTTTTTGCCAGGAAGGATCAGCACAGCAGCAGAGCACACGTGGAACCTGCTCCAGGAGAGATCACATGCTAGGCCACAGCCATATAGCTAAAGTTCCAGTAAGTAGACTTACCATCCAACTTGCCACTTTCCTTCATCAAGCTTTTAAAGGTATCTTCATGTTGTAGTCGAACTTTCCTCCTCTCAGAAGCCAGATTGTGTTCCACATGATCTTGTTCAGTGAGAAGTGTGACTGGTTTTAAATGAATCTAGAGAAATAAAACCATCCATCTTTCATTGCCTTTTTAAATTATAAAAGCACAACATGAATTTTGCAAAAACAATATGCTACAGTATTTTCTAACGCAAAGTAAATGGAGCAATTCTGGATGTTTATAATATACATTTTATTTTGACTGAATTTTTTTCTTAAAATATTTTTAAACTAAAAAAAGCCAGTGTAGGTTTCATAATTTGTTCATATAATATGTGCCTTAAAAAGTTTTCCAAATAATTAATTTTCCCTGACTTAAAAAATTTTCAACAGAGCTACAAAAGAAAAAATTCTTCCAATTAATGGATAGGAAGAGGGCTTTGACTCCACTAAATTCTTATCAAGAAATGTTTTCTACCTTTTGAAAAATTAAGATATCAAAGGAGAGAAGAAAGATAATTCTAGAGGAAGCTGTCATGTACCAAGAGATATTCCCTCTTTGAAAATGTCATCACATGATGGGAACATTGTCTAATAACCAAGCTGAAAGAATCTGGATGTCAGCATCAGCTACGACATGTATATAGAACTGTTGAGTATAGGGGACCTTGGTACAGAAGTATGCCTATTCAGAGGTAATTGGCAGTCAGGGAAAGGAGCTCTCCCAGGTTTAGAGACCAGGCTAGGCTCACAGCTCTGGCTGCCTACCCATGTTAAGTACAGTAAACAAACCTCATCCTTTCTACAGGTTTCCAAATAGGGCATGCTCATCTGGAGGTAAGTTTCAGTTCTTGTACTTTGGGTGTTCATTAAGGATTGTGTCATTCCGCTTGGACAGTTTACATTTATCTCACATTTTCTGGTCGGGAACCTTGACCTGAACTGAGGTTATGCTGTCTTTGGTTTTCTTTCTTTTTGCCAGGAAGGATCAGCACAGCAGCAGAGCACACGTGGAACCTGCTCCAGGAGAGATCACATGCTAGGCCACAGCCATATAGCTAAAGTTCCAGTAAGTAGACTTACCATCCAACTTGCCACTTTCCTTCATCAAGCTTTTAAAGGTATCTTCATGTTGTAGTCGAACTTTCCTCCTCTCAGAAGCCAGATTGTGTTCCACATGATCTTGTTCAGTGAGAAGTGTGACTGGTTTTAAATGAATCTAGAGAAATAAAACCATCCATCTTTCATTGCCTTTTTAAATTATAAAAGCACAACATGAATTTTGCAAAAACAATATGCTACAGTATTTTCTAACGCAAAGTAAATGGAGCAATTCTGGATGTTTATAATATACATTTTATTTTGACTGAATTTTTTTCTTAAAATATTTTTAAACTAAAAAAAGCCAGTGTAGGTTTCATAATTTGTTCATATAATATGTGCCTTAAAAAGTTTTCCAAATAATTAATTTTCCCTGACTTAAAAAATTTTCAACAGAGCTACAAAAGAAAAAATTCTTCCAATTAATGGATAGGAAGAGGGCTTTGACTCCACTAAATTCTTATCAAGAAATGTTTTCTACCTTTTGAAAAATTAAGATATCAAAGGGAGAGAAGAAAGATAATTCTAGAGGAAGCTGTCATGTACCAAGAGATATTCCCTCTTTGAAAATGTCATCACATGATGGGAACATTGTCTAATAACCAAGCTGAAAGAATCTGGATGTCAGAGTAAAGCCCTGGCTGACCTCCAGAAACCCGGAAATATGATGCAATGGAACCAAGGGCTCAGTTCCCCCAGAAATGCCCGAGTGCTGACCTGTACGTGTGAGTCACCTTGCAGCTGGACTGGGAATACTCCATGCTCATTGACCGGCCACGTAAAGGCTGACCCTTGACCAGATAAGGATGAAACAGCTAGCGATTTCTAATATATGCTTAGAGTCAAACTCCCCTAGATAACCTTACAGCTCTTACTGGCTTAACTTAATTACATAGCTTTATTTTAGTTATGTGACTAGTGGGGTGTAAAAGACCACCTGGTAAACTAATTTGACTTTCTAGTCTGCAGATGAAGTATATTTTGTGTGCTGAAGAGGATGAAGAGCTTTGGCTAGAAGTCTTGAACCTCTCTGATGTCTGCTGTACTTTCTTTCTCCTGCTGTACCATTTCCTTTAGCTTCAGTAAGGCCTGGCAGGAGCATATGCTGTGGAGTCTTGTGAAGCAGTCTGTGATCCAGCCTGTGTCATTGTTGAACTAGACTGAGTTAGTCATTGCACATCTCATCCTAGAATGAACTCACTTTGGACAGAGACCCAGGTAGCTCTGGTGGGTTCAAACCACTGATTCATGGCTCTCTTAATGATGCGCTACTGAGTAAAAATGTTAACAACTAGAAAATACAGATGCTTTACAATAAAGGTTGTCTGTGCTAACCAATTATGGCAGTACTCAGGGTACCTGCTTGCCCAGAAACACTGTTGGAAAACAGATCTTGAGGCTCGGCAGAGACTGGACTGAAGTGTGGCTGTTCTGTTCTGATTCCACAAGTCCCTGAAGCTGGAGGGGGAAAATGATGGGCCTTGTTTTTACTTCCATGTGAAGGAGCGGTTTGGAGAGGTAGATTCCTTTCTGTCACTTGCTCTCAGATATGGGAATTCTGCAACCACCCCCATGTTCTCTCACTTTCAAAAGTTTGGAGATTCAGGGAGATTCCAGGAGAAACAGAACATTTGACAAGACGTGTCTCAGTGATTTTAGTGAACATAGACTCCCTGGGATGCTTTGTCAAAGTACAGATTCTAGACTCCTATACTAGTGAATCTAATTCAATAGATCTGAGATACAACCAAGAAAACTGCACTTTACAGTAAGTGATATGAGCTTCTGTTTGAAAAACACAATGCCCTTGGGCAATGAGAATTTGATTTGTGGCCTATTTTTATATTGGACAGAGAGTGGAAGAAATGTCCCAATGTACAAAACTGCAGATACACCTGCCACCAAGCACCACCGTGGCCTAATTAGGCCTTGGCACATCAGTGAGCCTCCTGGCCCGGTGAAGAGTCGCTGGTGACTGGGGCTCTGTTGTCACTCCCTTTGGGCACAGTGAAAACATTGCTTTGTCCCAGCTGGCTCTTGATGTGAGGAAGATTTGCAGAGTGAGAAGTACTTGTGGAGCTAGGAGAAGCCACTGTGCTCACTTGTGAAGCAATCTTTTGAGTGAAAGATTTAAGTTCTGAATTATTACACTTTAAAATGCCATACTCAGTGTGGATCCTTCTGTATATTCCTTGGCTCTAAAAAGAAAAGCCAAGAAATTGTAGTAAGTCAGTAGATGAAGGACAGGCTGCTCTGGGCCAAAGCTAGGCAGGCCCACTGGGACCCCTCATTAGGCCGGCACGTTTCTATTAGGGGTGTTTTGATTCCATTGCCCTGCAGCTTATTTTCAAGCTTCAATAACTCAGCAGCTTTGGCATTATTCCTTTAGGTGTGAAAAAGTGATTGGGCCATAATACACAACTGCTAGCTAACATGCTCTTGCTTTAAAAAATATTTTAACTCAGGGCTTCCCTTGTGGCCCAGTGGGTAAAGAGTTCATCTTGCAGTGCAGGGGCCGCTGGTTCAATCCCTGGCCTGGGAAGATCCCACATGCTGTGGAGCAGCTGGACCCATGTGTCCAGTTACAAGCCACGCTCTGGAGCACATGCACCCAGAGCCGGTGCTCTGCAGCGAGAGAGGCCACTGTAATGGGAGGCCCACACAGGTCAAAGAACAAAGATGGATGAAAATAAATAAAGACCAATAAAAGGAGGCCATAATTAAAAAACAACAACAACAACAACAACTCAGTTTTGAGTTATGGAACCACAAAAGAACCACACCAGTAAGCAATATTTGGAGGAAACTTATATGATCTTCAGACCTCTTAAAACAATGTTTTTCTCCTCTTTCACCAACTGGCTATATCTCTCGTTTTGTCTAAGGCAGTTAATACTATGATACCATTGCATAAATATTGGTGACAATTTGATAAGTATTGGTGAATAACAAATATTGGGAAAGCGTATCTCTTGGTAAAAAAGAAATGTCCCTTACCTGTAATGATTCTGAGACTGGTAATTTTATTAATGAGCCCCAGAGTTACTTGCTAGGTACTCTTCGGATAGAAATTTACCTTTTCTTTTCCAACTGGTTTGGCTACAAAGGTAGAGAAAGCCACACTGACAAGTTTCTCAATGCCAGTGAACATGTCCTCTACTGTGACCTTGATGCTGATCTAAAATGGAAAGAAACATAAATTCAAAAAATTTCAGCCAGCCAGACAACAGATGAGACTGCAGCATTCAGAATTTATTTATGCACTTCGCTATTGTTTTGTTTTTTTTTTGAATGAAACTAGTATTTTGATTTACTTCTAATCAGTACTGTCTATCAATAATGTTTTATAAAAATTGAAAAAAATATATTTTCTCTGATTATAGAAAAAATATATTTACCATGGAAAATTTGGTAAGTATAAAAATAAATGATAAAGATAGAATCTAACTATCAAGAGTAAATATTATCAGTAATGCCATCACCCAAATTAATAATTACCTTTATATAAATTTTCTTCCAGTGTTACACATATATACATAAGTATGAAATGTATCTGTATGTATATAAATGTGTGTGTATGAGTATATATACACACACACAAAGGTCATACTGAATTTACAGTTTTATATTATAACTTACAATTTTGGGACCTTTATATGATAAGCATTTTCAAATCCTATTATCACTAAATGTGTCTGAAAATAAGATATTAATAAATGCCTTATAGTGCATCAGAGAGATACAGTGATAACTTTTTTAATCTTTAGTCCTGGTTTTATAGTCAAGTTTACAGGGACAGAATGTTATTTGTAGTCATTTGCAGTTTTGTTTCCTCATTCAGGAGTTTTCTTTTTCAGGATTAGCAAGAAGGTGGCTGAGACATTTTATAGTGATACCACAGTGAACTGGATTTCCCACATGAAGAACTGTGATGTTCAAGTCCTCATGATCACACTCTGCAGAAGTGTAGATAAACTCAGAACATAGCCCAGAGAAATATTGCTATCTTTTTGTAATAGTGGGAACCTTGCCCTTCTTAGTTGAGCACTGTGTTATCAATGATAGTATCTATTTCCATATCTTCATCAAGTACATCATGTACAAAGATAAACATCAATCAGTGAGTTAATCAGTGAGTAACCAGATTTAAACCATCATTTTTCAACCCCCAACAACTCTCACCCACATAGCTTTCCACTTTCAGAGAAATAGGCAAATTAAAAGTAGAATAAACAACTAACAGTAAAAACAAAGTAACAGTTTTGGAGTTAAAAGAAGTTCTGAACATTGCCTTCTATTAGAACAGTTAATTTAGTTATGTGACCAAATGTCTCAAGAACATATGCCAAGCAGAATTTCACTTTGTGTCATGACATAGTAGGTCATATTGGAACTTTCTCCTATGAAGACAAATGGAAAATTAGACCAAGTATAGGAAGTGACTGTTTTCACACATAGGACAGCCGATAATGCCAAGCTGTGATCTCCAAGGCACAGTAGATAAATGAGTGGGGAGGACTTGTGTTTCCTGGGCTCTCTTTCTGCAGGCAATTCCCAGACTAGGACCAAAGAGGGGAAACTTGCTGAAATGAGGAACCAGAAATCCAGATCAAGGCTGCTGAGATTGTCTCAGAAAGGAGGGAGCTACAAAAGGAAAGACTCTCAGGTATGTGCACTCTGTTCCTGGTGAGTGAGTGGATTGATACCACTCTGAGCCTGTGTAGGGTGAAATTTCACAAGGCCTGAAAAGAACAGTTTCTGAGGAAGAGACAACTGTAAACAATTCCAGGAGCTCACACAGCACTGGGAATCTGGTGTTGCCTCCAGCCAGGCCTGGCTGAATAAACAACACATTCATAGAGACCACAGAAGACCACAACTTTGTGGAGGGACTAGGTTAGCCCTAGATGGGGCTAGTATTTATTATTCTGAGGATCAGAAATCTGTGTTTTCCTCTCACTGGATTCTTTTCTCTTCTTAGCTTTTAGTCAAATTTCCTTTGGAAATTCTATCTGGTCTGAGGGAATAGGGCAGGAGAAAAGAAAAGGGACTTCTATCTATGCATGGGCTGACTATAGACAGAAGAGAAAGGCCAGGCCCAGAGGCTACTGTGTGGCAAAGGTCAAGAGCTCCATGGTTGAGAAATCAGGATCCAGAGGCACTGTCATGACTATTTCTACCACATCCTGTTTATCTAGATACTGGGGTAAAGTGAGGACTAAATCAGGGTAACTAAATCCTTTGAGGTGTGGTTACTACCCAAATAGTTCTGTTACAGGTTGATTTGTGTCCCCCACAAAATCTGGTATCTCAGAATGTGACCTTATTTGAAAACGAGGTGTAATTAGTTACAACAAGGTCCTTCTGATGGACCTCTAATCCCCTGTGACTGAACTGATGTCCTCATTAAAAGGGAAAATGTGGACATGCACACATACCCAGGGAACACCGTGTGCAGACGGGGGCCGAGATCGACCTCGGGCAAACCACCAGAAGTCAAGGGGAGGTCAGGGCACATTCTCTCCCATAGTCCTTGACAGGCGGCAGCCCTGCTGACCCCCTGACTTAGATCCTACCCTGCAGAACAGCGAGGCAGTCCATCTCAGTTGTTTAAGGCACCTAACCTGTGGAGCTTTGTCATGGGAGCCCTAAGACACACATGTAAGTCCCTACTTGTCTTTTGTGCCTAGAGAGCCAAGGGACTGCTACTGACCAACCTACAAGTTGCAATAGGGAATCCAGGAAATCCTTTCCTGCTGTTTTAGCCTGGACAGAGACTTTTGGTATTCCCAAATGTTTTGTTCTCAGGAAAGACTCTAGGTAGGACTCTGTTCCTGGTGAAAAACCACTCTGAGCCTGTGTAGTGAAATTTCACAAGGCCTGAAAAGAACAGTTTCTGAGGAAGAGACAACTGTAAACAATTCCAGGAGCTCACACAGCACTGGGAATCTGGTGTTGCCTCCAGCCAGGCCTGGCTGAATAAACAACACATTCATAGAGACCACAGAAGACCACAACTTTGTGGAGGGACTAGGTTAGCCCTAGATGGGGCTAGTATTTATTATTCTGAGGATCAGAAATCTGTGTTTTCCTCTCACTGGATTCTTTTCTCTTCTTAGCTTTTAGTCAAATTTCCTTTGGAAATTCTATCTGGTCTGAGGGAATAGGGCAGGAGAAAAGAAAAGGGACTTCTATCTATGCATGGGCTGACTATAGACAGAAGAGAAAGGCCAGGCCCAGAGGCTACTGTGTGGCAAAGGTCAAGAGCTCCATGGTTGAGAAATCAGGATCCAGAGGCACTGTCATGACTATTTCTACCACATCCTGTTTATCTAGATACTGGGGTAAAGTGAGGACTAAATCAGGGTAACTAAATCCTTTGAGGTGTGGTTACTACCCAAATAGTTCTGTTACAGGTTGATTTGTGTCCCCCACAAAATCTGGTATCTCAGAATGTGACCTTATTTGAAAACGAGGTGTAATTAGTTACAACAAGGTCCTTCTGATGGACCTCTAATCCCCTGTGACTGAACTGATGTCCTCATTAAAAGGGAAAATGTGGACATGCACACATACCCAGGGAACACCGTGTGCGGGACGGGGCCGAGATCGACCTCGGGCAAACCACCAGAAGTCAAGGGGAGGTCAGGGCACATTCTCTCCCATAGTCCTTGACAGGCGGCAGCCCTGCTGACCCCCTGACTTAGATCCTACCCTGCAGAACAGCGAGGCAGTCCATCTCAGTTGTTTAAGGCACCTAACCTGTGGAGCTTTGTCATGGGAGCCCTAAGACACACATGTAAGTCCCTACTTGTCTTTTGTGCCTAGAGAGCCAAGGGACTGCTACTGACCAACCTACAAGTTGCAATAGGGAATCCAGGAAATCCTTTCCTGCTGTTTTAGCCTGGACAGAGACTTTTGGTATTCCCAAATGTTTTGTTCTCGTAACTGTAGTAAAGAAGAGAAAACTAAGTAGATAGAAGAAAAAAATTCTAAGCTTGCCTTCTTGCTCCAATCACTCTGCCTTTCCAAACTAGGTAATCGTGGGGCTGATACTCATTAGGGGTGAGGAGATGGAGAACAAGCAGTAGAGTATTAGTAGAGTCAGAATAATTGAGAAATAAAACGCATACCTGACAAAGACCAAAGAGTGCCCTTCTCCCTTGTGTGTTGACTTTCTGTGTGTCCTGTGTCCTCCTATGTAAAAAGTTCATTGCATCACATTTAATTTTAGTAGCAGGCTAAAATTAAGGAGTAACAGTCTCCTTATTATGTACTTGTGAGCCTGACTACAGATTCAAGGGCCTGCTGAAATTCAGACTCTGATGAACTCCAAGTCTTCCGAGCTTCGTTCACTGCCCTCTGTGGACAGTGAAAACATGAGCACACACAGGCAGAAGGAAGGAAAGGGAGCCTCTTACCTCCATGCTTGTGCTGAATGCTCTACTAACTTTCGCCTTGATGGTTATCACTTGTCCAACTCTAGTGAAAAAATAAAATAGCTCAGTAATTCTAGCACATCTCATTTCAGACTTGAAGAGTCACTTAAATATGTGTGCCATAGAGAAGTTCCACCTTGTGATGCTGGTAATGTTCATGCATAAAAATGCAAATTAACGATAACAAGACAGCACTAAAATCATGCTGGTCATTGTAAACCATACACATGTCAGCTGACTACCCTTTTAACAGAAAAGGGCCTTGGCTAAAATGATGGGCAAAATGATTTCCAAATCTACTTTGTACCACAGCTGTTTCCCAAAGAAAAGCTATGGCAAACACACCTGCAGACTTATGCAATTGATATTTTTAACAAATACATGGATAAACATACAAGCAAGCAAGCAGACAAATGGAAGAGCTTCGCTAGGTTTACAGGAACCCTTGGTGTTGCCAGATGGTCCACCCACTCCACGTTATTCCTGGAACTCTGGTCATGTAACCACTACCACCACCCCCCCCAGTTGTTTGAAAGCTTTTGTGTTTAGGCCCCTCAGTCACCTAAGGGTCTACCCAATATAAGCCTCCTCAGTTTTTCTCCCTTACTTCAGAGTTGAACTGCATTATCACCATTATTTTCCGTCTTCTGTTTCAGAGGAAAGAAACTAGGTCTCTTCCAGACCTCTTGACCTGTGCCCTTGATCCTGTCTGGCTCCTACCTTTCCTCCTCCACCTTTCCTCTTTCCTGCTCCCTTAGGCAGCTCTTTCCTTTTTGTACCCACAGTCTCTGCCCCTTCTTAGATTCTTCATCAGTCTGTGAAAATGTTCCAGGCTTTTCCTTTCTAAAAATCTTTCCAGGGCTTCCCTGGTGGTCCAGTGGGTAAGGACACCACCTTGCAGTGCAAGGGGTTCAATCCCTCGCCTTGGAAGATCCCACGTGCTGTGGAGCGGCTGGACCAATGTGTCCAATTACCGAGCCGGAGCTGTGTGACAGCAGAGGCCACCGCGATGGGAGGCTCACAGGAGCCAAAGAACAAAGATAGATGAAAAATAGACAAATGAAAGACCAATAGAAGTGGCCCGCCTGCCCCCCACCCCCTCCAAATCTTTCCAGTTTATTCTGTCTCAACATTTTTTTTCTCTTCTCCTCTATATTCAAACTTCCTAAAACAATCTTTTTCTTTCTCCAGCTCATACATTTCACTGAGTTACAACTAGTCTTGGTACTAAGCTAAGACCTCAGGATGCAGTGATTAATAAGATTCCTGACATCAAGGAGACCGGTCTTCACTTGGGATGCAAGGATCTACAGGAAGTGACGTGCTATGAAATTTCTCAAAAGGAAGAAAGGATCAGGTATTGCAAAAGCACCCAGAAGTGACTAATTCAGAAACTCAGGAGAGGAGCCATAGACGAGGTAACATGGGAGATGGGTCTTCAAAGATAAGGGTTTTTCCAGGTTCAGAAGTTTGGAGGTTTCACCTCTCATTCACACTCCATCATTCAGACCTAGATGTTGCTTCCACATTTTCCTCTTGATTTCTCCAGCATCAGTTCCTAATAGCTAAATCCAAAGTCTCCTTTCATTTAACAGCCTCGGTCAGTCTCTTCGGGAAACTTTCTCTTCCTTTGGCTTCCAAAATACTGTTCTCCATTCTCAATTTTCTTCACTGATTTCCCTTTCTTAATCCATCTCTTAAGTGTAGCCAGCCCCCATTTTACGTTGTTTGCTTTTTCCTCATTTTATCCTCTTCCTGAAGACTTGTTCTCTTCCACGATCATGTCATGTTTATAGAGATGATTCTCAAATCTACATCTTTAGCCAGAACCTCATTCTTGCCACTCAGAGCCATATTTTCAAACTTCTCTCGGCAGATTCAAGTAAGAGTTATGGAGGCTGTCCTAGGCTAAGTGTAGCTACTTGAGCCCAAATTTCCTTATTTTACTTAACCCCCACATTTAACATGTGCAAACCCAAACCAGTTTCCTTTTTTCCTCACATTTGTTCCTCCCAGACTTCCTAGTTCTAGTGAAGTTCCTAGCAGAGGTTTATAGTAACAGCACAAGACAGAGTGAGTTCCTCTTCAAAGCTACTGTGGTACTTTGTACTCATATGCTACCAAAATCTTCTGCTGTCAGACCTTGATGAGGGGAAGTATCTTGCCATCTTGCATCTTTTGTACTCTTCCCGCCTGCCCCCCACCCCCTCCAAATCTTTCCAGTTTATTCTGTCTCAACATTTTTTTTCTCTTCTCCTCTATATTCAAACTTCCTAAAACAATCTTTTTCTTTCTCCAGCTCATACATTTCACTGAGTTACAACTAGTCTTGGTACTAAGCTAAGACCTCAGGATGCAGTGATTAATAAGATTCCTGACATCAAGGAGACCGGTCTTCACTTGGGATGCAAGGATCTACAGGAAGTGACGTGCTATGAAATTTCTCAAAAGGAAGAAAGGATCAGGTATTGCAAAAGCACCCAGAAGTGACTAATTCAGAAACTCAGGAGAGGAGCCATAGACGAGGTAACATGGGAGATGGGTCTTCAAAGATAAGGGTTTTTCCAGGTTCAGAAGTTTGGAGGTTTCACCTCTCATTCACACTCCATCATTCAGACCTAGATGTTGCTTCCACATTTTCCTCTTGATTTCTCCAGCATCAGTTCCTAATAGCTAAATCCAAAGTCTCCTTTCATTTAACAGCCTCGGTCAGTCTCTTCGGGAAACTTTCTCTTCCTTTGGCTTCCAAAATACTGTTCTCCATTCTCAATTTTCTTCACTGATTTCCCTTTCTTAATCCATCTCTTAAGTGTAGCCAGCCCCCATTTTACGTTGTTTGCTTTTTCCTCATTTTATCCTCTTCCTGAAGACTTGTTCTCTTCCACGATCATGTCATGTTTATAGAGATGATTCTCAAATCTACATCTTTAGCCAGAACCTCATTCTTGCCACTCAGAGCCATATTTTCAAACTTCTCTCGGCAGATTCAAGTAAGAGTTATGGAGGCTGTCCTAGGCTAAGTGTAGCTACTTGAGCCCAAATTTCCTTATTTTACTTAACCCCCACATTTAACATGTGCAAACCCAAACCAGTTTCCTTTTTTCCTCACATTTGTTCCTCCCAGACTTCCTAGTTCTAGTGAAGTTCCTAGCAGAGGTTTATAGTAACAGCACAAGACAGAGTGAGTTCCTCTTCAAAGCTACTGTGGTACTTTGTACTCATATGCTACCAAAATCTTCTGCTGTCAGACCTTGATGAGGGGAAGTATCTTGCCATCTTGCATCTTTTTGTCTCTTTTGTGAGCTCTGTTCTGCCTTTAAAAGCAGGAGAAATTCAGAAGACTTGATTCTCCACTTGGTTCTCTGACACTGGATAGTCAAATGAATGCAAGGACCAAAATCCCAGCTAAGGAATATCCATTTTATAGCCTGGTAGTCAAGGCCTTCTCTTCCTCAACCCCAGACAACTGCTGGGGCATCATCTTAGCACCCCAGGCCTTTCCTGAGCACCCCCACTTCTCACATCCGTGCTTTGGCTCTCCCATGTCCCTCAGCTTGTTAAGTCCTTTTCCTATTCACCAGATGAAAATCTGTACCTCATTTAAGGCCCATATTAAATACTGCCTTCATGATGAAACTCTCATGGATTCTCTATAGTCAACATATACCTCTCAGAACTTATATCCCTCCCTAGGCATACCTCATGTCGTACTTTCTTTTGTGATGACCATATTTGTCTGGTAAGAATACCAGACTGAATGACTGCCACACTCCAGAATTGTGTCAGAATCATTCACATATTCTGTTGAGCCTAGAGATGTACTTTTGGTATATGCAATATATATTTGTGAGTTGAAAATATATAACATGGCTTTTAACCAAATTATATGTCTTTCTGTAGGTAGCTTTCAATTTTCTTATTTTTGATTGGTGAAGGTCCCATGTGCTTTAGTGGCCATAGATCCTTTCTGATGGCACACACACATAGAACATGGTACAAATGGCAAACTGCGATTCATTGCTGGGATTACTAGTTAAGTCTAGGTTATAGAATTTAAGATTGGAAAGTATATAATAGATATTTTATTGCAGTATACTGTTGGTGTTCCCAGGCTTAATAATGGTGCTTTAATCTATTCCCAAATAATTTTGGATTTTCAGTAGTCTGTAATTTTGTTGAGCTATAAATAGATGTGAACTTTGTCTACTTGAGGGAAAAAATCACCTAGCTAGTGTCTGCACGTGGTCAGCACTTCATCATCTGTCTCTATAAAGCTCTAGAATGTCCAGGGCTCTTTCACTGATGCTGCAGTGGCTGGTGAGAACAACTGTCAGGAGGTGTTCAGTAAAGGTTGCTGATCACAAAGCTGGAAGACGTGGCAGGAAAGCAGTGGATAGAGTGTGTGAAGATCTGGGCAAGTGCCCTCTGACCTTTGACTGGCTGTGGCACTTAGGCTTCAGTTTCTTATCAGTACAAAGAGCTTTTTAGTTCTGCCTTTAAAAGCAGGAGAAATTCAAAATTTCTCCACTTGGTTCTCTGACACTGGATAGTCAAATGAATGCAAGGACCAAAATCCCAGCTAAGGAATATCCATTTTATAGCCTGGTAGTCAAGGCCTTCTCTTCCTCAACCCCAGACAACTGCTGGGGCATCATCTTAGCACCCCAGGCCTTTCCTGAGCACCCCCACTTCTCACATCCGTGCTTTGGCTCTCCCATGTCCCTCAGCTTGTTAAGTCCTTTTCCTATTCACCAGATGAAAATCTGTACCTCATTTAAGGCCCATATTAAATACTGCCTTCATGATGAAACTCTCATGGATTCTCTATAGTCAACATATACCTCTCAGAACTTATATCCCTCCCTAGGCATACCTCATGTCGTACTTTCTTTTGTGATGACCATATTTGTCTGGTAAGAATACCAGACTGAATGACTGCCACACTCCAGAATTGTGTCAGAATCATTCACATATTCTGTTGAGCCTAGAGATGTACTTTTGGTATATGCAATATATATTTGTGAGTTGAAAATATATAACATGGCTTTTAACCAAATTATATGTCTTTCTGTAGGTAGCTTTCAATTTTCTTATTTTTGATTGGTGAAGGTCCCATGTGCTTTAGTGGCCATAGATCCTTTCTGATGGCACACACACATAGAACATGGTACAAATGGCAAACTGCGATTCATTGCTGGGATTACTAGTTAAGTCTAGGTTATAGAATTTAAGATTGGAAAGTATATAATAGATATTTTATTGCAGTATACTGTTGGTGTTCCCAGGCTTAATAATGGTGCTTTAATCTATTCCCAAATAATTTTGGATTTTCAGTAGTCTGTAATTTTGTTGAGCTATAAATAGATGTGAACTTTGTCTACTTGAGGGAAAAAAAATCACCTAGCTAGTGTCTGCACGTGGTCAGCACTTCATCATCTGTCTCTATAAAGCTCTAGAATGTCCAGGGCTCTTTCACTGATGCTGCAGTGGCTGGTGAGAACAACTGTCAGGAGGTGTTCAGTAAAGGTTGCTGATCACAAAGCTGGAAGACGTGGGCAGGGGAAAGCAGTGGATAGAGTGTGTGAAGATCTGGGCTGCAAGTGCCCTCTGACCTTTGACTGGCTGTGGCACTTAGGCTTCAGTTTCTTATCAGTACAAAGAGATGACTGAGTGAGTTCTAAAGGTCTCTCCATATCTACGATTCTAGTGCCTACCAAAATTTCTTTTGGATTAGCTTTGAAGATGTAATTTCCTTATGCGTGTGGTTTTATTTAGCTTAATTTTGTTTATATGTAAATGAATAAGTGCCAAATATATGAATATAAGCTGGAGGCTGGAGAGAAATACTAGAATCTCAGGGGACAGACTCCTTAGGGTTTGAAAACTGAGGGCAACTACCCTGTGGTCCTTGAAAACCATCCCACACTAGCAACAGATGACCATCTCTCTTCCTTTTCCTTGTAAGTTATGTTTATGTCTTTTAGGATCAAGATATTCAGAGAAAGAAAAAAGGAGATACAAACATAAAACCAAATAAATTAAGTAAAACCATTTAACCCTAGTTTATTATAATTACTAATATAACCTCTTAAAATAAAAACATAATTCCTAGTTCAGTCCACTGAAAAGGCATAGAAATAATGACCAACCTTGTATCATTGGACATGTTAAACAGGGATACAATAAGCAAATACAAAATGTGATAAACTCTATAGGACAAATGACCAGCTTTCTTTAAAAAATAAATTGCAAGAGAAGGGAAATTTTTTGGGGGGGGGGGGGGGTGGGGGAGGGAGGGGAGCAGGCGGGCCACTTCTATTGGTCTTTCATTTGTCTATTTTCATCCATCTTTGTTCTTTGGCCCGTGTGGGCCTCCCATCGCGGTGGCCACTGTCGTCGTAGAGTGCCAGCTCTGGGCGCACGCACGCCAGAGCTCCGGCTCGGTAATTGGACACATTGGTCCAGCCGCTCCGCGGCACGTGGGATCTTCCCAGGCCAGGGAACGAACTGGCGCCTCTTGCACTGCAAGGTGGTGTCCTTACCCACTGGAACCAGGGGAAGCCCGAGAAGGGAAAATTCTATGTTAAAGGTCATATCAGCCATATTGGATCCTGATTCAGTAAGCCAAGCCAATTGTTTAAATTTTAAAAATGAACATTTTTTCAAGACCACTGAGAATCATAGTTTCTGTTAATGGTATCGTGAGTGCGTTATTATGGTTTATAAAACTAGCAGTTTTATGACTGAGTGAGTTCTAAAGGTCTCTCCATATCTACGATTCTAGTGCCTACCAAAATTTCTTTTGGATTAGCTTTGAAGATGTAATTTCCTTATGCGTGTGGTTTTATTTAGCTTAATTTTGTTTATATGTAAATGAATAAGTGCCAAATATATGAATATAAGCTGGAGGCTGGAGAGAAATACTAGAATCTCAGGGGACAGACTCCTTAGGGTTTGAAAACTGAGGGCAACTACCCTGTGGTCCTTGAAAACCATCCCACACTAGCAACAGATGACCATCTCTCTTCCTTTTCCTTGTAAGTTATGTTTATGTCTTTTAGGATCAAGATATTCAGAGAAAGAAAAAAGGAGATACAAACATAAAACCAAATAAATTAAGTAAAACCATTTAACCCTAGTTTATTATAATTACTAATATAACCTCTTAAAATAAAAACATAATTCCTAGTTCAGTCCACTGAAAAGGCATAGAAATAATGACCAACCTTGTATCATTGGACATGTTAAACAGGGATACAATAAGCAAATACAAAATGTGATAAACTCTATAGGACAAATGACCAGCTTTCTTTAAAAAATAAATTGCAAGAGAAGGGAAATTTTTTTGCGGGGTGGGGAGGGTGGGGGAGGGAGGGGGATGGGCGGGCCACTTCTATTGGTCTTTCTTTTCTCTATTTTCCTCCATCTTTGTTCTTTGGCCCGTGTGGGCCTCCCATCGCGGTGGCCACTGTCGTCGTAGAGTGCCAGCTCTGGGCGCACGCACGCCAGAGCTCCGGCTCGGTAATTGGACACATTGGTCCAGCCGCTCCGCGGCACGTGGGATCTTCCCAGGCCAGGGAACGAACTGGCGCCTCTTGCACTGCAAGGTGGTGTCCTTACCCACTGGAACCAGGGGAAGCCCGAGAAGGGAAAATTCTATGTTAAAGGTCATATCAGCCATATTGGATCCTGATTCAGTAAGCCAAGCCAATTGTTTAAATTTTAAAAATGAACATTTTTTCAAGACCACTGAGAATCATAGTTTCTGTTAATGGTATCGTGAGTGCGTTATTATGGTTTATAAAAGAACCCATATACTGAAATATTCAGAGATGAGTATGGGATTTGCTTCAAAGTAATTCAGGTGTTAGGGGGAGTATGGAGAAGTACTAATAAAAGAGCATCATCCGTGAGTTGATTATTGTCATAGTTAATGTTGGTTATTGTCATATTCTCTTAGGGTCCTTGGGGATACATGGCACTGTTCTCTCGCCTTTTGTGTAGGGTTGAAAGATTTGTGTATCTTGAAATTTTCCCACAATAAGAAATGGTAAAACATATACGTACCCCTACTCATAAAATGTTTTTCAAAATTTAACACCAAACAACCTAATGATGAAGTTCACCATCATAGAGATACTTAGAGGAAGGAGCCATTTAAGAATCAGCTTTTAGAAATCCTGTAATGCATTTATACTTTACAGGAAATCCTGTAATCCTATAATCCATTAAATACAGAATGTATTTAATTCTGAGAGGGGTTTCTCAACAAAGTCAGGGCTATAAATTTTACACTTAAGAGTATTTACTAAAAGTAGGTCCTGAAATTATTAGTATTTTATTTTTTACTGATTTACATTGGTTCAAAAGTTGCTTATTAACAAATTGGATCCCTGACTCTAAATGAGTAAGCTTAGGGTACCACAAATACATTGTTGTACATGAACCAATAAACTCCAGAGAAAGTCATGATAAAGCAATGTCACTTACCTGGCTGTCGCCTCAAACTGTATGTCATCCACTGAGGCTGTGACACAGGAAACCCCAGCATGTTTTTCAGCTTCAAAAAAATAGGTAAAAAATGGGCTGCATTAGAAGTAATGTTGGACTACTTCAGCACGCAGGAGAAGGAACAAGACAAGTGGGATGATTCTAGCAGCTCATCTGCTTACCCCGTGCACGATCCCTGTGCCCACACTGCTGGATGAATGGGATTCATAACAGCTCCTTTGCTTGAGACATTGTTTTTCTACTGGATGGAAATGACTGTACTTCCTCCTAAGCCTTACACTTTGATTTGAAACTTAACACCAGTAACCAGCATATCTAGCTACTGAAATAGTAACTTTAATAGGTTGGTGTCAACTTTAAATATTTTGTCAGGTACTACCCTTCTTTTGTTTGAAACAAAAGTGCATCGGAGCTGTAATAACTTGAGTATATTTAAACCATTCAGCCAGCGTAAGCACTGAATGGTACAGACTTCAAGATCATACCCCAAATCAGAGAGAAAGTTGTCTGGGCATCAGAGAAATAGAGATGGGCATTTAGTAAGTATTTAATCAGCATGTACTTATTACTACCAAATTCATATGAACTTCACTTTGTGTTAATTATAATGAGGAGGAAAGTATTGAGTAGGATCAGAGATAGGAAGAAATGCCAGTTATTTCCATGTTTCCTGTCTGCATTATTTAATCTGTTGAGGGTGGTTTTGTGTGTGTGTGTGTGTGTGTGTGTGTGTGTGATTGTTGGTTTTACTTTATGTGAAAGTATCAGAATCGATTCTCTTTGGGGAGAGAGATCGTGCCACAGTCAGTGCCCTTTATCTGGAGAACGGTCCGGACTGTGGCAGGTTATGTGTTGGGAAGTGTTGACTAAATTCACTCTCGTTATCTGACACGAGGGAATGATATGTTGAGTTTATTAAACCACTCTTTTGATAAAGTATAACCCTGTACACCAAGGTGAGTCACCAACTTTTGAGTGATTTAAATGATAGCTGAAGTACAAAAACTATGAAAAACTAACTTCTGGGTGTCTTCTGTGTATATACAGTACTATATCAGATTGCATTAGGGACCACAAAGAAACATAATCATAATAATTATCATTAATTATTGGGCTGGCACTAAATATTTATGTGTATCATTTACATGAGGTTGATACTGTGAATAGTTCCATTTTACATATGAGACAGTTTTGGCTTAGGAAGATCAAATACATTGTTCTAAATAGTGATTTTGACTATAGAAGCAATAGAAACTGAGAAAAAGGTCAACCAAGGAAAAGTTCCTTGAGAAGTTCTTGGCTGAATAGGGGCTTTATGGGCTCACAGTCTACATTATTGACTTTCAGGGGCCAGTAAATTAAAAATGAAAAAATAAGATATGGTCAGCAACATAGGGCCACAATTTTTATATGTGATTATTTTCTTTCTATAAGTGTGACAGATGTGAATTCAATAGGATCAGTCTGTTCTGATTCTTGGTTTAATTTCCCTTCATGCAGTATGCCAGTAAAAGTGGAGGATCCCTAAACTAATTTCTGATTTCCTGGGAAAACAGAGAAGCTGAGGTAGTCAGTGGAACAAATCGGAGCTGTAATAACTTGAGTATATTTAAACCATTCAGCCAGCGTAAGCACTGAATGGTACAGACTTCAAGATCATACCCCAAATCAGAGAGAAAGTTGTCTGGGCATCAGAGAAATAGAGATGGGCATTTAGTAAGTATTTAATCAGCATGTACTTATTACTACCAAATTCATATGAACTTCACTTTGTGTTAATTATAATGAGGAGGAAAGTATTGAGTAGGATCAGAGATAGGAAGAAATGCCAGTTATTTCCATGTTTCCTGTCTGCATTATTTAATCTGTTGAGGGTGGTTTTGTGTGTGTGTGTGTGTGTGTGTGTGTGTGTGTGTGATTGTTGGTTTTACTTTATGTGAAAGTATCAGAATCGATTCTCTTTGGGGAGAGAGATCGTGCCACAGTCAGTGCCCTTTATCTGGAGAACGGTCCGGACTGTGGCAGGTTATGTGTTGGGAAGTGTTGACTAAATTCACTCTCGTTATCTGACACGAGGGAATGATATGTTGAGTTTATTAAACCACTCTTTTGATAAAGTATAACCCTGTACACCAAGGTGAGTCACCAACTTTTGAGTGATTTAAATGATAGCTGAAGTACAAAAACTATGAAAAACTAACTTCTGGGTGTCTTCTGTGTATATACAGTACTATATCAGATTGCATTAGGGACCACAAAGAAACATAATCATAATAATTATCATTAATTATTGGGCTGGCACTAAATATTTATGTGTATCATTTACATGAGGTTGATACTGTGAATAGTTCCATTTTACATATGAGACAGTTTTGGCTTAGGAAGATCAAATACATTGTTCTAAATAGTGATTTTGACTATAGAAGCAATAGAAACTGAGAAAAAGGTCAACCAAGGAAAAGTTCCTTGAGAAGTTCTTGGCTGAATAGGGGCTTTATGGGCTCACAGTCTACATTATTGACTTTCAGGGGCCAGTAAATTAAAAATGAAAAAATAAGATATGGTCAGCAACATAGGGCCACAATTTTTATATGTGATTATTTTCTTTCTATAAGTGTGACAGATGTGAATTCAATAGGATCAGTCTGTTCTGATTCTTGGTTTAATTTCCCTTCATGCAGTATGCCAGTAAAAGTGGAGGATCCCTAAACTAATTTCTGATTTCCTGGGAAAACAGAGAAGCTGAGGAGCAGTAGCTCAGTGGAGGCAATCCAGGTATGATGATCGATGGGTCCTTCTTCATTCCCCCTTTTAACTAACATTGAATTCTTGGGCTCCAAAATCACTGTGGACAGTGACTGCAGCCGCAAAATTAAAAGATGCTTGCTCCTTGGAAGAAAAGCTATGATAAACCTAAACAGCGTATTAAAAAGCTGGATTGTAGCCTAGCCATTATGAGTGAAATGTTATAGAAACTGTGGGTTCTTACATGATCCTCTGAAGAGTATTGTGTTTGTTTGTTAACTGCGTAATTTAATTAAACTCACAATATAGAACTTGTCTCCCTAGAGGTGGGATCAGCCCTTTTCATCCATTTGGCCTCAGCTAGGAAGTCTGGAGCCTGTCCTATATAAACTTGATTCAAGGTTCACCATAGATCTGAGCAAAGATTATAGATGTATTTTAGGGCTCTGCCTCTCTGGCTCTCTTTTGTCTTGAATTTTCACCCTCACATGACTACCCTCTTCTCCTCTAGTCCTCTGGCTCTTCAAATCAGCAAGTCTGGAGGTTTTCCATCAGAAATTAAACTGGGAGGATATTGGTTTCTTTCTAAGGAAACAAAAGTCTTAAAATCATTAGAGGAAAAAAAAAAAGACAAGGTTACTTAGTACCATTCTGTTCCTCATAGTGTTGATTTCCAAATGTTCTAAGCCTGCTTTTGTTCTCTTTTCAGTTGCCTTAAGTAGCTTTTATTCAGTACTTGTTACAGAGTTCATAGCTCTGTGGGAGATTTTCTTTTCTAATGGGGGTACTTAATCATGTTAGAAGAAGAAGGTTTCTAGCCCTTGGTAGGGAGAGTGGGGGGAAGATAAAGAGAACAAATGACATGATCCCATAAGCACCTTCACCAAGCACTTTAGATGCATTGTGGAGGAGAGCAGAGGAATGGAGAAGGCTGGTGTGGAGACCACCACTGAAGCCCACAGGAAGGTGGTCTTCCGTACCAAGTGGGACATGGGTCCCATAAGGTATATGATGATTCAGATGTGATCCTTCATGTGCAATAGGATCAGTCTGTTCTGATTCTTGGTTTAATTTCCCTTCATGCAGTATGCCAGTAAAAGTGGAGGATCCCTAAACTAATTTCTGATTTCCTGGGAAAACAGAGAAGCTGAGGAGCAGTAGCTCAGTGGAGGCAATCCAGGTATGATGATCGATGGGTCCTTCTTCATTCCCCCTTTTAACTAACATTGAATTCTTGGGCTCCAAAATCACTGTGGACAGTGACTGCAGCCAAAATTAAAAGATGCTTGCTCCTTGGAAGAAAAGCTATGATAAACCTAAACAGCGTATTAAAAAGCTGGATTGTAGCCTAGCCATTATGAGTGAAATGTTATAGAAACTGTGGGTTCTTACATGATCCTCTGAAGAGTATTGTGTTTGTTTGTTAACTGCGTAATTTAATTAAACTCACAATATAGAACTTGTCTCCCTAGAGGTGGGATCAGCCCTTTTCATCCATTTGGCCTCAGCTAGGAAGTCTGGAGCCTGTCCTATATAAACTTGATTCAAGGTTCACCATAGATCTGAGCAAAGATTATAGATGTATTTTAGGGCTCTGCCTCTCTGGCTCTCTTTTGTCTTGAATTTTCACCCTCACATGACTACCCTCTTCTCCTCTAGTCCTCTGGCTCTTCAAATCAGCAAGTCTGGAGGTTTTCCATCAGAAATTAAACTGGGAGGATATTGGTTTCTTTCTAAGGAAACAAAAGTCTTAAAATCATTAGAGGAAAAAAAAAGACAAGGTTACTTAGTACCATTCTGTTCCTCATAGTGTTGATTTCCAAATGTTCTAAGCCTGCTTTTGTTCTCTTTTCAGTTGCCTTAAGTAGCTTTTATTCAGTACTTGTTACAGAGTTCATAGCTCTGTGGGAGATTTTCTTTTCTAATGGGGGTACTTAATCATGTTAGAAGAAGAAGGTTTCTAGCCCTTGGTAGGGAGAGTGGGGGGAAGATAAAGAGAACAAATGACATGATCCCATAAGCACCTTCACCAAGCACTTTAGATGCATTGTGGAGAGGAGAGCAGAGGAATGGAGAAGGCTGGTGTGGAGACCACCACTGAAGCCCACAGGGAAGGTGGTCTTCGTCCTGTACCAGGTGGTGGCAGTGGAGGCTAGCAGGATGCTTGGGTTTGAGAGACTGCCTCAAGGGTACATTGATAAGGCTTGGTTCATAGATTAGATATTTGCAGGGAGAAGCAAGGTACAGAATCAAGGATGGTTGATGCCTAGATTTTTGGCTAGCATAACTGGATGGATTGGGTGCCATTCCTGAAACAGTGGACCCTGGAAATGAAATAAGGAAGGAAATGTGAGTCTAGGGTATTTTAAAATATGGAGAGTGAAGAATGACTCATAGATGGCTTTAGATCTCTAAGATATGAGGTACAAAAAGAATAACTGGAGCACTGACAGAAGTAGTGAGGACTAACAGCAGCATGACAGTGAATTTGCTTAATCTTCCTTTAAATATTGAGAAGGTATTTTAGAATCTAGTAGTGCCTAGGGGTCATGGAAGTACTTTGGGACCCCAATTATGATCATTATTTATCATAGTAATGTGGCTACACAGAAGTGTGGGTTAATAAGGAACTCTGGTTGTGACAATGCCAGAAAAAAAACCAAGTTTTTGATTACTCAAATTTTATTAAGTCTAATGCCACGATGGAACATTTCTCTGCCAAAGATTGAGTCACACCTTGGCCAAATAATACCCTTTGCTTATGTGGTGTCTTTTATCATGGAGTGTTTAACACAGGCACTATCCATGTTTCCAAACCAACTTTATTATAAAGGTTTCTTCAATATTGTATTATTAATAGTGTAACTATTAAGGTCTGCTCACAGTAATCGGTTATCAGTTGACTCCTGCTGTAGTCTGGGTTTCCAAAGATGTAAAACCATAGAAATTTTTATGAAAATTGCAGGAGGGCAACTGTTCCTTCATTTTGGGACAGAAGCACTGAGTGAGGTAACTTTAAAAGTCACTTCAGTATTCACATGGTGAATTCAGTTGCCATGGTAATAGGCGTCGTTATTATTAGCAACCTCGATCATTTTTATACTCGTTTCTCCTGCATGTGAATTACATTTGTATTCCTGTCACCATTATTATGTTATTATAACCAACCTCAAATGCTGATTGAAACTGTTAAGACAGAAACAAACAGACATATCAACAAACAAAAATTGCACAGACTGACATCGAATATATGACTTCATTTTGCGGGTGATTAACACACAGGGGATTAGAAGCTATATGAACACTCATTGCAGAAAGCAGGGATTTGTGATCAGCTCAGCTTTACTTTTATCCTATGTAAAATGAGAGCCCTGGGATACGCGATCTCCAGCTCCTTCCAGCTCTAATATGCTATCCTACCATTTTACTTAAAACGTACATTTACTGAGTCTCTTAAGTGCCGTATGCCAAGCCCGTCTTCCTAAACAAGATTCCAAGTTCTGGACACATCCATCCATCCATCCATCCAGTTACCCATCCATGTAATCAGGAGGTTTTTATTTAGTGCTTACTAAGCATTAGGGAACTAGCTTCTGTTCACATGCTAATTGGCCAGGCAGGAAATCAAAGGTGAACGTATTAATACACAAAGTAACTGCAGATTGTGCTAAGTGACGTGAAGGAATTCGGAAAGGGTGTTGTGATAGAAGCGATGAAAGGGAGCCAGGTGTTCAGCAGGTTGTTAGGGCAGACCTCAGAAAGGATGTTTCATGGACTTAGTCTCCACTCAGTGCAAGGAAAGGGCCCAGGGAAGAGTGCAAAGGCAGAAAGAACAGCACGTTCAAAGGTCCTTCTTGGAGACGACACAAGGGTGTAGAAGGCAATAAGGTGAATTCAGAAGCAGATGCGGGAGACAGGTGATGTACTAAACTAGGCATTAAAGAGATTTGTAGAACTGTAACCCAATACCACTTCTCTAAGTACTCTTATGTGCTTGTTGAAAATAGTTATTTTATAGTAAAAATATGTAAGGGTTTTTTGTCATTTTCAAATGAATTATTTTTAAAATGTTCACATGTGGTAAATACGTATAAAAAAGAACCCACATGAAAGTTCTCTTGGGCCCTCACTTATTTAATGGGGTATGAGAGTAGTAAGACTACCGTCGAGGTCATTCCCAGTGCCAGATAGACAGTTGCTATCATCATTTCACAGATGCACAGGGCTTAAAACTCCGTAAATCCTCACCTCTCCTTCCTTCTCTTACCCATCCCGGCTTCTGGGGTGGTGCAGGCCCGCACCCCACTCTTCCAGGTCTTTTGACATCCTAACCTCTGCCTTCCTGCATCTGCACATCCCAGCCTGCTCCCCGGCACTCCCCGCCATCCCCAACACTCGCCTCCCCACACACTGGACCCCAAGTGGGGCTCCCGCATTCCAGACCCCTGGCACAGGGTCAGGTCGGCTCTCCCTCTTCTCACAGCCTCCTTCCAGCACTCCTACCTGCCAGGCAGGCTGTGGTGTCGATCCACTTGAGGAGCTGTGCCGCGCTCAGCTCCCCCCGGGGGTTGGCGTGTGTGGGCTGGATGGCCTGGCTCATGCGCACCTCGCCAGGTGCTGGCTGCTCCATGGCTGGTCAAGAGTGTGGAGCAGCTGGGGCCTGGCCGCCGCCTGGCCACCGGCCGGACCCGCCCCGCTTCAAAGGGCGCTGAACTGCTGCCAGGCAGGCATCCTGCGCCCTGCTGGCCACTGGTGCACCGGGAGGTGAGTTTTAAGAGACCAGGAATGCTGCGAGCAGAGTGAAAGGGAACTAACTCTCTTCTGTCTCAAGACATTGAATCAGGGGCGGTGAGTGAGACTGGCAAAGCTGGAACCAGCCCAGGTTTCTCACCTAACGAGGGAAGAGCACTTATCTCAGAGGACTGTGCAGAGAATTAATGAGATAAAGTACAAAACTCATGGCCTGTGCCTGGCTAAGGGGACAATGGGTGTTTGCCAGGTAAATAAATAGTGAGGTTACTCTGTCTGAAGAACTTGACAGGTGATGGAGAGTTAATAATTAAATTTTCTCTAGAGAAATGTAGACCTTTTGCTTTAGAAGTTGATTTTAAAGTGTTTGACTTCTTCTTCTTCTTTTTTTTTTTTTTTCTGACTATAAACTGCCAGGTAGTGGGGCGGTCACTCCTCACATCCCTAGTTTAAAATCCACCTTCTGATTCTTTGGCTCCAAAAATCCCTCTGTTATCATTCTGTTATGAATTACCCCCAACATCCAAACAAATAAAGAGGGGCTGATTTTTGCTGGCACATCAGTCACCCAAAAAGGTAAGGCAACCTTTTGATTTCAGTGTAGAGAATAAACTGTCACTGCCTAACAAGGGAGAAATCCCAGGAGAATCTCTTCATTATGAGAGCATCTAGAACACCAAATGAGATTTCTCATTTTCAGCCTTTACACAAGTAAGCTGTTACACTTTCTAGAGCTGAAACCAGTGATTCTACAAAGCAGTTCCCATTGAGGAAACAGTGACACCAAAAAGCCTCCAACATATTGTAGACTCAGAGATGTCGTACTGTGAGGGCTGGCAGCAACTGAGAGGGCACTGACAGATGAGGCAACAGATGCCTGGCAAGATGTGTCAGGCAGGCAGCAGGCATATAAAGAGCAGGTAAGGTAGAGGAGCACCTGACTTGAACTCGGGGCTCCTGGCTGACCACCAAGTCTGATCAACTCCAACAAATGTGCTTTTTCACCCCTTTGCAGCCCCAGCCTGGAGCATCAGAACAGAGATTCCAGTAATTTTGCTTCTCTTTTTAAAGATTTTTTAATGGAAAAATCCGAGGAAGCATGGATTTGATAACTTTTCAGGATCCTCTGGGAGTAGGTTTCCATCCCATATAAGCATAAATAAGAATTGGATGGGGCTTCCCTGGTGGTCCAGTGGGTAAGGACACCGCCTTGCAGTGCAAGGGGTGCCAGTTCGATCCCTGGCCTGGGAAGATCCCACATGCCGCAGAGCGACTGGACCTATGTGTCCAACTACTGAGCTGGAGCTCTGGAGCGCATGCGCCCAGAGCCGGTGCTCTGTGACAACAGAGGCCACTGCAATGGGAGGCCCACACGGGCCAAAAGAACAAAGATGGATGAAAAACAGATAAAAATGAAAGACCAATAGAAGTGGCCTGCCTGCCCCTCTCCCTCCCCAACTGGACCCCCCACCAAAAAAAAAAAAAAAAATTGGATGTATTCATTTAGGCAAGTATAAAGTGTAACTTTTATAAAAAGCATGAAAATGACTTTTTTTTTTTAAGTATCTACTCAGATCCCATGCACACTTTTTTTTTTTTTTCTAATTTATTTATTTATTTAAAATCCCAATCATCCCAAAAAAAAAAAGAGGGGCTGATTTTGCTTGCACATCAGTCACCCAAAAAGGTAAGGCAACCTTTTGATTTCAGTGTAGAGAATAAACTGTCACTGCCTAACAAGGGAGAAATCCCAGGAGAATCTCTTCATTATGAGAGCATCTAGAACACCAAATGAGATTTCTCATTTTCAGCCTTTACACAAGTAAGCTGTTACACTTTCTAGAGCTGAAACCAGTGATTCTACAAAGCAGTTCCCATTGAGGAAACAGTGACACCAAAAAGCCTCCAACATATTGTAGACTCAGAGATGTCGTACTGTGAGGGCTGGCAGCAACTGAGAGGGCACTGACAGATGAGGCAACAGATGCCTGGCAAGATGTGTCAGGCAGGCAGCAGGCATATAAAGAGCAGGTAAGGTAGAGGAGCACCTGACTTGAACTCGGGGCTCCTGGCTGACCACCAAGTCTGATCAACTCCAACAAATGTGCTTTTTCACCCCTTTGCAGCCCCAGCCTGGAGCATCAGAACAGAGATTCCAGTAATTTTGCTTCTCTTTTTAAAGATTTTTTAATGGAAAAATCCGAGGAAGCATGGATTTGATAACTTTTCAGGATCCTCTGGGAGTAGGTTTCCATCCCATATAAGCATAAATAAGAATTGGATGGGGCTTCCCTGGTGGTCCAGTGGGTAAGGACACCGCCTTGCAGTGCAAGGGGTGCCAGTTCGATCCCTGGCCTGGGAAGATCCCACATGCCGCAGAGCGACTGGACCTATGTGTCCAACTACTGAGCTGGAGCTCTGGAGCGCATGCGCCCAGAGCCGGTGCTCTGTGACAACAGAGGCCACTGCAATGGGAGGCCCACACGGGCCAAAAGAACAAAGATGGATGAAAAACAGATAAAAATGAAAGACCAATAGAAGTGGCCTGCCTGCCCCTCTCCCTCCCCAACTGGACCCCCCACCAAAAAAAAAAAAAAAAATTGGATGTATTCATTTAGGCAAGTATAAAGTGTAACTTTTATAAAAAGCATGAAAATGACTTTTTTTTTTTAAGTATCTACTCAGATCCCATGCACACTTTTTTTTTTTTTTCTAATTTATTTATTTATTTATTTATTTTTCCAGGTGGCAGGTTGGGGAGGGAGGGGAGCAGGAGGGCCACTTCTATTGGTCTTTCATTTCATCTATTTTCATCCAGCTTTGTTCTTCGACCCATGTGGGCCTCCCATCGCAGTGGCCTCTGTTGTCTCAGAGCACCGGCTCTGGGCGTATGCACTCCAGAACTCCGGCTTGGTAATTGGACACATCGGTCCAGCCGCTCCGCTGCACATGGGATCTTCCCAGGCCAGGGATTGAACTGGCGCCCCTTGCACTGCAAGGCGATGTCCTTACCCACTGGACAACCAGGAAAGCCCTGAAAATGACTTTTTAAAACCAGTGAAGACTTGTGTTTCTAGGGTGGTCCACAAATGTAATTATAAGCTGATTTCAAGCATTACCTGTGTCACTTCTGGCATTCCTCATTGGAGAGTGCCTCTCGAGTTAATAACATCTTGGTAGATGGATCAGATACTCGCTCCACCTACTGATAGGTCTACAGGAGGCACTTACAGGGGTTGGGCTCGGTCATGTGACCTCCTTTTCATATAGTGTGAGAAGGTCACAGTGTTCCAGTTTGCACTAGCCCTTGTTTTCAGCCCTCTGACCTCTGCAAGTGAGAAGATGCTATGCCTGAGCCGCTGCCCCTTGGCTTCTGGGGCCGGGCTGCATTCACGCACTGCAGCGCCATTCCAGTCACCCTGCAGACTTCAGCCTGAAGGGGTGCCGTGCTGCAGACACGCGGACTCCTGAAGGAGGTGGAACTGTCTACTGTTGTCTGTCGCTGTGACTGGGGGACTGTTACACAGCAGTGACTAATGGTTACATGCGTGAATTTCATTTATTAATATTTTAGAAAATCTATTAAGTTATAGGAAATAAAGTATGTGTTTAGGCTGGATTTTATTGTTTTGGGTTAAAAATGGTGACTAACATGGTGATCAAGTATCCACTTGATACTTGATTGATGTGTATACACTGGGTGACTTTCTAAAGTGATTATCTGGAAAGGGACAGCATGTGTCTGTGTGTGTGTGTCTAGGAATGTGTGCTCAAAAGAAGCAGACACAGTACACAGAGTTGCCATTATGCTTTGTCATGTGTATTATCTCCTAATTAGATGCCTTGATGATGGTTTCATAGCCTTTGTTGGTTTTGCACTGATTTTCCGTTTCATAGCCTCTGCCTGAAACTACTGTCCTTATGTTTTTCTGAATAGCATCAGCATGTGTGAACATTTGCTGTATCCTTTATCTCTCAGAGATTTTTGCTATTATGTTTGAAGAAAAGGCTTCCATTTTCCATTTCTGTTTAGAGACATCTTTTGAAGCTGAGCTGGCTATGAAGCCAGCTTGATGTTAGAAGGTCATGTACAGAGCAGGAGAGCTGATAGGAGGAGTCAAGAGTGAATGATAGTCACTAGAACATTAAGAGCCTCTTAGGGTGCTGGAGCGGGAGGGACACCAGACAGTCAAACCCCCTCATTCTGGACGTGAAGAAATGAAGTGTCTGCCCTCGGTCACGTTGCAAAGTTAGTTGTACGGCTATGAGAAAAATGAGAACAAGGAATGTGAAATATAAGAAAAAATGCTCCCCCTAGAAGTGGATCCTTTAACAGGAATTTGGAAACAAGCCATTTATTAGGGAAAAACTTCAGAGAGCACCTGTAGGACAGCCCTGGTGTGGTCCCTAGACCAGCAACAGCAGCAGCACCTGGGATTCTGTTGGAAATGCAGAATCTGAGACCCCACCCCCGGCTTGCTCAATCAGAAGCTGCGTATTATTAAGATTCCTAAGGGAGTCGAAGGCACGTTAATGTTTGTGAAGAAGACTCTGAGTTTTTCCTCCTAGAGACGTGGAAGCTTGGGGTTTTACCCTCAACTCCCGCCCTTCACTGCAGAGGACTGCTTCCCAGCTGGCCTCCTCAGCACCTCTGCTGAGCACAGAGCGAGCACCAGAGCTCTGTCGCCCTGGGAGGGAGCATGCTGGCATCTCGTCCTGGAGCTGGGATGGTGAGTGCCAAGGGCTGCAGGCAAGGCCCTGGACATCAGGGGCAGCTATTAGTTATGGAAATAAAGTATGTGTTTAGGCTGGATTTTATTGTTTTGGGTTAAAAATGGTGACTAACATGGTGATCAAGTATCCACTTGATACTTGATTGATGTGTATACACTGGGTGACTTTCTAAAGTGATTATCTGGAAAGGGACAGCATGTGTCTGTGTGTGTGTGTCTAGGAATGTGTGCTCAAAAGAAGCAGACACAGTACACAGAGTTGCCATTATGCTTTGTCATGTGTATTATCTCCTAATTAGATGCCTTGATGATGGTTTCATAGCCTTTGTTGGTTTTGCACTGATTTTCCGTTTCATAGCCTCTGCCTGAAACTACTGTCCTTATGTTTTTCTGAATAGCATCAGCATGTGTGAACATTTGCTGTATCCTTTATCTCTCAGAGATTTTTGCTATTATGTTTGAAGAAAAGGCTTCCATTTTCCATTTCTGTTTAGAGACATCTTTTGAAGCTGAGCTGGCTATGAAGCCAGCTTGATGTTAGAAGGTCATGTACAGAGCAGGAGAGCTGATAGGAGGAGTCAAGAGTGAATGATAGTCACTAGAACATTAAGAGCCTCTTAGGGTGCTGGAGCGGGAGGGACACCAGACAGTCAAACCCCCTCATTCTGGACGTGAAGAAATGAAGTGTCTGCCCTCGGTCACGTTGCAAAGTTAGTTGTACGGCTATGAGAAAAATGAGAACAAGGAATGTGAAATATAAGAAAAAATGCTCCCCCTAGAAGTGGATCCTTTAACAGGAATTTGGAAACAAGCCATTTATTAGGGAAAAACTTCAGAGAGCACCTGTAGGACAGCCCTGGTGTGGTCCCTAGACCAGCAACAGCAGCAGCACCTGGGATTCTGTTGGAAATGCAGAATCTGAGACCCCACCCCCGGCTTGCTCAATCAGAAGCTGCGTATTATTAAGATTCCTAAGGGAGTCGAAGGCACGTTAATGTTTGTGAAGAAGACTCTGAGTTTTTCCTCCTAGAGACGTGGAAGCTTGGGGTTTTACCCTCAACTCCCGCCCTTCACTGCAGAGGACTGCTTCCCAGCTGGCCTCCTCAGCACCTCTGCTGAGCACAGAGCGAGAGCACCAGAGCTCTGTCGCCCTGGGGAGGGAGCATGCTGGCATCTCGTCCTGGAGCTGGGATGGTGAGTGCCAAGGGCTGCAGGCAAGGCCCTGGACATCAGGGGCAGCTGGGAACCTTTTCTTCTTAGAAGATGAACCCCAGGCAGAGGGCCTGGCAATTTAAAGTATTTCGTGCAGAGATGAACTTTATTAGCTAGCAGTCTCTGTCTCCGCCTTTGGTATAGGTTATGAAAGCTCAGTGTTTTCAAATTCAGATTTATAAGGATGTGGTTCAAAGTGTAAATACAGAATTCTTAAACAAAAAATTCAGAATAGTTGTCCATATATTTGGAAGGCCAGCTTCTCGCTTGGAGCATCTTTGTTCCTGGATCCTCTTCCTGGGGTTGTGCTCACCTGGAGCCTCAGGCCAGCTTTTCTCCTGTTTGTTCCTGTGCCTTCCTCAGCCATAGCTTTCAGACAGGCCTTAGCTGTATAAGCCAGGTGTCACCTGATGCAGGTGGAGTGCAGCACTTTGTTTTTTGAATAAAAGCCTGTGTATAAGTCCATTTTTTTTTTCACTTCCCAGGGTTTGCTTGGCCTCACCTTCAGATGGCACAGTGGTAAAGAATCCATCTGCCAGTGCAGGTATTCAAGAGACACAGGTTCAGCCCCTGAGTCAGAAAGATTCCCCCTGGCATAGGAAATGGCAACCCACTCTAGTACGGCCTGGAAAATTCCATGGACAGAGGAGCCTGCTGGACTACAGTCCAGGGAATCACAAGGAGTTGGCCTTGAATAAGCATACACACACCTGGATCCCAAAACCTGCTCAGTGGAGCCCCCTGGCTACCACAGCCACTGCTTGACAATGTGTTGGACTCCAGGGATTCCTTTCAAATGCAGAGTCAGCCTCATGTCTCTGGACTAGCCCCGCTTAGTCATGGGGTTTAATTCTTTTTACATGTTGTTGAATTCTCTTTGCTAATATTCTGTTAAGTATACTTACATCTACGTTTTTGAGCGATACCAGTCTGTAGTTTTCGTTTCTCAGTTTACTGTCTTTGGTTTTGGTGTCAGCCTCATAAAATGATCTGGGAAGTATTCCCTCCATATTCCAGAAGAAATTGTCCTTCCAGCATTTGTTAGAATTCTCCAGTGAAGTCATCTGAGCCACTCATAACATGCTACACAGAGGACTGCTTCCCAGCTGGCCTCCTCAGCACCTCTGCTGAGCACAGGCGGAGCACCAGAGCTCTGTCGCCCTGGGGAGGGAGCATGCTGGCATCTCGTCCTGGAGCTGGGATGGTGAGTGCCAAGGGCTGCAGGCAAGGCCCTGGACATCAGGGGCAGCTGGGAACCTTTTCTTCTTAGAAGATGAACCCCAGGCAGAGGGCCTGGCAATTTAAAGTATTTCGTGCAGAGATGAACTTTATTAGCTAGCAGTCTCTGTCTCCGCCTTTGGTATAGGTTATGAAAGCTCAGTGTTTTCAAATTCAGATTTATAAGGATGTGGTTCAAAGTGTAAATACAGAATTCTTAAACAAAAAATTCAGAATAGTTGTCCATATATTTGGAAGGCCAGCTTCTCGCTTGGAGCATCTTTGTTCCTGGATCCTCTTCCTGGGGTTGTGCTCACCTGGAGCCTCAGGCCAGCTTTTCTCCTGTTTGTTCCTGTGCCTTCCTCAGCCATAGCTTTCAGACAGGCCTTAGCTGTATAAGCCAGGTGTCACCTGATGCAGGTGGAGTGCAGCACTTTGTTTTTTGAATAAAAGCCTGTGTATAAGTCCATTTTTTTTTTCACTTCCCAGGGTTTGCTTGGCCTCACCTTCAGATGGCACAGTGGTAAAGAATCCATCTGCCAGTGCAGGTATTCAAGAGACACAGGTTCAGCCCCTGAGTCAGAAAGATTCCCCCTGGCATAGGAAATGGCAACCCACTCTAGTACGGCCTGGAAAATTCCATGGACAGAGGAGCCTGCTGGACTACAGTCCAGGGAATCACAAGGAGTTGGCCTTGAATAAGCATACACACACCTGGATCCCAAAACCTGCTCAGTGGAGCCCCCTGGCTACCACAGCCACTGCTTGACAATGTGTTGGACTCCAGGGATTCCTTTCAAATGCAGAGTCAGCCTCATGTCTCTGGACTAGCCCCGCTTAGTCATGGGGTTTAATTCTTTTTACATGTTGTTGAATTCTCTTTGCTAATATTCTGTTAAGTATACTTACATCTACGTTTTTGAGCGATACCAGTCTGTAGTTTTCGTTTCTCAGTTTACTGTCTTTGGTTTTGGTGTCAGCCTCATAAAATGATCTGGGAAGTATTCCCTCCATATTCCAGAAGAAATTGTCCTTCCAGCATTTGTTAGAATTCTCCAGTGAAGTCATCTGAGCCACTCATAACATGCTACACAGTCCTATGAAGTATTATTATATTAGTTATTAGTATACTGTTATATAATGGGTATTATATGAATGATTCTCATTTCATAAATGAGGAAACTGAAGCAGCTTGCTCAGGATCACACAGCGAGGAAATAGTAAAGCCAGGATTCAAACCTGATAGTCTTGCTACTGTCTCAGCTCGGCTGAGAAGGTGACCAGTGGGGTCAGGACCACACAATTAGAAGAGAGAGAGATGACATTTTACCTGGATCTGTCTAACTTCCAAAGCTGCGCTACTTCTAGTCCACACTGCCTTCATTCCCCATTCACTCATTCAGTGCACAGTCATTCATTCAGTGCTTATTTACTGAGTGCCTACTCTGTCCCAGGGACTGTTCTGGGCGTTGGATAAATAAATGAGGAATGAAATAGGTTTAGTCCCTGACTTTGTAGAGTTCAGTGTTTAATAAATAGCACAGGAAAGTGCTACAAAAATGTAATTCATCCTGGTAAGGATGAAACAATAATGAGCATGTATGGAAACTAGCTGATGGCTGTGGGCAACTCCTCAGATGATATCCTGCAGCTGACCACTTACCAATTTATGTTTTAAACAGTCACAGACTTACAGAAAACTGGAAGTACTGTACACAGATGTCATGTTGCTGTCCAAGAGCCACGGCTCCCAGGCCCTCACTGTGGACAGAGAGCTACAGAGTGTAAGTGTGTGGGTCTGTCTGTCTATAGTGGGTTGAATGATGGTCCTTGCCAAAGATATATCCTTTTCCTACTCTCTAGAATGTATGAATGCTGCCTTATGTGGTGAATAGGAAAAAATGTGATTAAGGATCTGAGGGGAGAAGCTTATCCTAGATTACCGAGGTGGCCCCTTAAGGCAGTCATTTGTATCCTTATCAGGTAGACACACAGAGGGCAAGACTCAGGCAAGAGGAGGAGACTGGGTGGAGTGGTGTGGTCATGAGCTAAGGGAGCACTCAGGGGCTCCAGAAACAGACAGAGGGTGTCTGCCTTGGCCTTGATTTCTGACTTCCGGCCTCTAGAACCTTGAGAGAAGCATGTCTGCTGTTTTGAACGCCTCAGTTTATGGTAGCTTGTTATATAATGGGTATTATATGAATGATTCTCATTTCATAAATGAGGAAACTGAAGCAGCTTGCTCAGGATCACACAGCGAGGAAATAGTAAAGCCAGGATTCAAACCTGATAGTCTTGCTACTGTCTCAGCTCGGCTGAGAAGGTGACCAGTGGGGTCAGGACCACACAATTAGAAGAGAGAGAGATGACATTTTACCTGGATCTGTCTAACTTCCAAAGCTGCGCTACTTCTAGTCCACACTGCCTTCATTCCCCATTCACTCATTCAGTGCACAGTCATTCATTCAGTGCTTATTTACTGAGTGCCTACTCTGTCCCAGGGACTGTTCTGGGCGTTGGATAAATAAATGAGGAATGAAATAGGTTTAGTCCCTGACTTTGTAGAGTTCAGTGTTTAATAAATAGCACAGGAAAGTGCTACAAAAATGTAATTCATCCTGGTAAGGATGAAACAATAATGAGCATGTATGGAAACTAGCTGATGGCTGTGGGCAACTCCTCAGATGATATCCTGCAGCTGACCACTTACCAATTTATGTTTTAAACAGTCACAGACTTACAGAAAACTGGAAGTACTGTACACAGATGTCATGTTGCTGTCCAAGAGCCACGGCTCCCAGGCCCTCACTGTGGACAGAGAGCTACAGAGTGTAAGTGTGTGGGTCTGTCTGTCTATAGTGGGTTGAATGATGGTCCTTGCCAAAGATATATCCTTTTCCTACTCTCTAGAATGTATGAATGCTGCCTTATGTGGTGAATAGGAAAAAATGTGATTAAGGATCTGAGGGGAGAAGCTTATCCTAGATTACCGAGGTGGCCCCTTAAGGCAGTCATTTGTATCCTTATCAGGTAGACACACAGAGGGCAAGACTCAGGCAAGAGGAGGAGACTGGGTGGAGTGGTGTGGTCATGAGCTAAGGGAGCACTCAGGGGCTCCAGAAACAGACAGAGGGTGTCTGCCTTGGCCTTGATTTCTGACTTCCGGCCTCTAGAACCTTGAGAGAAGCATGTCTGCTGTTTTGAACGCCTCAGTTTATGGTAGCTTGTTATGTCAGCCCTGGGCAACTAAAACACTACCTGTAAAACCCCAAACTCTAGTTGTTTTTTTGTTTTTTTTTTTTTGGCAACACCACACGTGGGACCTTAGTTTCCTGACCAGGGGTTGAACCTTTACTCCCTGCATTGGAAGCACAGTTTTTTTTTTTTTTTTTTAAAGATTTATTTATTTGTTTTGGGCGGGGGTCGGGTTAGGGAGGGAGGGGAGCAGGCGGGCCACTTCTATTGGTCTTTCATGTCTCCATTTTCATCCGGCTTTATTCTTAGGCTCCTGTGGGCCTCCCATCGCGGTGGTGTCTGTCGTTGCAGAGCGCCGGCTCTGGGCGCATGCTCCGGCTCGGTAATTGGACACATCGGTCCAGCCGCTCCGCAGCACGTGGGATCTTCCCAGGCCAGGGCTCGAACCGGCGCCCCTTGCACTGCAAGGCGGTGTCCTTACCCACTGGACCACCAGGGGAAGCCCGGAAGCACAGTTTTAACCCCTGGCTTGCTAGGTAAGTCCCCCTGAATTCATATTGGTACATCAATTCCCATCCACCAATGCAGAGTTCATTTTATTTCTTTTTCACCATATTTCTGTCTCCATTTTCTGTCAGCGAGAAGCCTGGCTTACATCACACTTGGTAGATTGCCTTATTTGGTCAGTCCCCCAGTGTATACCCTATTTAACACCTCCAGGTCATCAGTGCCCTTGAGGGGTGCCCTCCTCCAGCCAGGCTCTGGCTTGGAGCCACCTCCTCACTGGGCAGAAGCAGGCTCCTGCTCAGGCCACCCTTACATATACATACCTGCTCACCTTACACGGTGGCCCTAGGCTTGGTGGTTCAGGGAAACAAGAAGAGGAGAAGAGGCAGGCCCTGATTGGGTGTGTTGGCTCTGCCCCTGCTTCCTGAGTGCCCTTAGACCGAGTGCAAGCCCTGCTAACCCTGGGCTCCCCATGGCACCCCCTACAGTGAGGCTGGCTATGGCTCTGACTCTGCAGTGGGTGGGAGAGGGCAGGGGCCAGCACACCCTGAGCCCAGAGCTCACCCTGCAGGACCAAGTACATCTTTAATCACTAGGAGTCATCAGCCAGGGCTTGGTGACTGGAGTGATGCTGAAAGACTAAAACTAACCTATTTCATTTGGGAAAGAGGCCTGGACCTAAACACGAGAGGTACTTTCTGGTGGTAAAATGGATATTTATCCCTATTAGATAGGTATCAATCTGCCAGGAAGGCGCTTCAGATCAAATTTCAAGGATGAAGCAAGATTTGTCCTGATAGGTATATAGATCCTCAAAGAACGTGCAGTTGCCCCTTATAAAACAGTCTAAAATGATTTTTTCTGACAGTCCCACACTTTGTAAAAAGCCTTTATGATTTGTGCTTAATAATATACTGCCTTAAATTTTAGAGTTGTTTAACAGCAGCATGTCTTTTCTAAGGAGATTCATTCATCAACTGTTTCATTGAACATGTTATTTTAAATGTGTAATACTGACCAGACACTAGGCTACGCGTAGGTAAGGCCACTATTCTCAGGGAAGTCTCAACCTTGTATTTAAATCAGTAGTGTGATGTGAAAAGGGCATGTCCTAAGATATTGTACTGTGGAAAAGGAGAGGGGAGGTCTCCTCCACATGGCCATCCCCAGAAAGTCTTCATCACTCAGTCTAGCAAGTCTCAGGACCTAAGCAGCCTAAGCAAAGGGGAATGCTCTGGGGCTCTGAGAGTTGACTAGATACGTTGAACCAGGCTCGACAGTGGGCAGGTACAAAGGCTGTGCCGTGGGGTTGGGAGGTGCAGCAAATGTTTATTAAGAAGGCTCTCATTTTGGCCTTGCCCCTGCTTCTTCCTTGTGGACCTTGGTTAAGCTCTAAACTCCCGAGAGAGAGCATGTACCTGATCAAGCTTAAGTCATGTCTTCTTATGACTCTAGGACTGGAGAAGGGAAGAGCAAACAGCACAAGAAGGGCACAATCTGTTTTTCTTGATTTTAGTAGAGATTGAGACAGATACCTGGAATTAATTTCTCATTAAGATTAAACACATTGGAGGAGAAGTTATTCTTTCAAAATAAATTGATCCCTGATTAAGAATGCAAAATGCAAGCTCAATGAACCTTTACAGTTTTCAGTGACTTGTACAAAGGCATTCAGGCATGGGGAAAACAATAGGGAATGGCAGGTTCTTGATAGTGTTGCTCAGCTGCTGGATCGAGCCTTAGCTGAAACCAGCATACTTTGGAACTTCCCAATTACATGAACAGATGTGTGTTTTCTATGGCCCCTTCTCCCCCACTTTTTTTTTTTTTTTTTGCTTAAGACAAAACAAAAAAATTGCTTGAGTTTGGGTATCTGTCATGTGTAATCAAAAGATTTGTAACCAGTACATACCCACCCCCATTGCTCTTACACAGTTGCTGGCAGTTCTTTGTTTTTCTTTTATTTCCTGTGAAACACTCATTTGTTTTTCCAATCTCTGAGAGACATCAGTGCTGCTCATATTTATCTCATAGCAGATGAGTGACACAACTCCATAGCATTTTTTATTTTAAGTCATTTTTCTCAAATAGGTGGTATGTTTTTATAATGACATTTGATTACGTGCTTTGTAGCATCCTAACAAAACCAAAGCAACACACATTGGAAGTCATTTTTTTCTTACAGCAATTGTGAAGTATTTCTCAGCCATGCAGCTGCCTGGGCTAGAGATGTGAGACCTCCACAATCATCAATGTGTCTTTAAATCAGGCAACTGCTCAATCCCCACCAGGTCTCATGAGCCCCGCCTGGGTCCTCTGGGGCATACACACCAGCATCAAAGAGATCAAGGTCAGTTCCCGTCCCTTTGGGAGACTGAAACAGCACCCCAACTTGATATAATGCCATGTTATCCTGAGGGGCTTTAGAAACACTAATTAACTCACAAGAGACTCTGCATAGGGCAACCATTATAATTATTCCAATTTTTAATGAGAAAACTAAGGTCAGAAATTTACCCTGCATTGTCCACCTAATCAATAATCAAATCTGAATTCTTAAGTAACTCTGTTTCTTGAATCAACTCATTGAAGATACTAAGAATCCTTGCCATTTGCAATGTTATTTAGCTAAAATAATGTATTAAACAATAGCCTAATAATTATCATATAGCATTTGAAAAGAACACAATGTTCCATAATGGGGATATTGACATCTTAGATTTTTCATTTAGGATTTTTTTTTCTCTTGATTTTATCACATGCAGAGAAAATGGAAGAGAATTAAAATTAACATTTCTTTAGATGACAGTAATTCATAGGTTAGAAAAATGTTGGTTTACAGATTGGAACCAATGAAGACAAGCATTTTAACAAATCTTAGAAAAGTATATTTCCTACCTATTGGAACTGAAACTGTCTGCACGTTCTCTCCTCTGTAGACTCACACATGAGCCCAGGGGTATCTGAGGGGTGTAAGCACAGGCCGTCATTTCCACGCTTGTCACTTGAATTAGGTCAGAAGAAGTTTGGAGGCAAACAACATAATGAATCTTTCAGAATCCTAATATGAATGGGAGTAGGAAGCCAAGTGGGTCCCTCAGCAAATGTTGAGAGCTTATCCCTGATAGCACTTTGATTCCAGTAAGAGGGGAAGGGGAGGCCGATGCTGAACAAGATAAATGTGGGCAGGGGGAGGGTAGAAGGGTGAGTGTGTGATGCTTTGGAGAAAAACCAGGAGAAGGGAGGAAGCAGGTGGGCGTGGTTGCAGTTTTATACAGAACCGTCAGGAAAGGCTTCCCTGTGACCCTGACAGTTGAGCAAAGGTCAGAAGAAAGTGACAGAGGACCACAAGGCCTCCTGGGGGAGAAGGCTGTCCTTCGGACTGCTTGCTCATGTCTGTGTCCTCCTCCTTCAGTCCTCGTGGTGGGACTGTGTCTCATTTCTCCAGGAGTATGAATTGATTGGACCGATGAGACATAAGCAGCAGTGGGTGAAGGATGTCAAGGGTCAGGGCATGAATTGTCGTGTTTCCTCCTCCTCACCAGTGGAGTCCACACAGAAGAGGCCAGGCCTCTGAGGATGCATCTGGATCAGAACAGCAGGGTCCAGAGCCAACAGCTAACCCCGAGACTCTGCAGCTATAACCCTGAGATCCTGGGGGTTGTTTGGCAACATTCCCTAGGTTGTTCTGACTAATTCAGCAGTGTTCTAAATGAGAAAACAGCACAGGCCCTTAGCTGAGAGTGTGCCTGGCAGGTCAGAGGCTCTGTGGAGCCAATTGGGCAGGAGGGTCCTGAGAGGGTATCAGAAGGTAATGAAGGGAGAGACGGGTTGTGCAGGGCCTTCAAAGCCATGGTGAGGACTTTTGCCTTCAATCTGAATGAAATGGGAAATTGGGGAGTTTTGAGCAGAGGAAAGATAAGATTTGCATTGCATTTCAAAAGAATCAGTCCAGTTACTCTGTTGAGAATAGATTGTAGGGGGCAAAGGTGCAAGAAAAGGAGTGAGGAGACCACTGCAGGTCACTGTATGCATCCTTAATGAAACCGAATTGTCTGGGAAGCAGGGCAGGAAAGTAGGGGCAGGCCCAGTCCCTGTGACTTGGATGCTACTTGGGAACTGTGATTCTAGTCCTTGCAACTCACAACTCGGGATTTATGGGTGTTGCTCTCCTGTTTCCCAAAGGGGGAACCTTCTGCTGAGGGGTCCAGCAAGAGTTCCAGTTACTCCCTGGTCCTTGTGCCAGAAGACCAGCGGGAAGGAAGGATGTCCCCATTCTGGCTGGGGCAACTGATCCAAAACTCAATGATGAGGCTGAACTTCTGGGAAGGCAAAATGTATTTGTCCTGCAGTGATTTGGGGAGCATCTCTCGGTTCTCCCTTGCCCGGTTTTGGTGATAAATAGACCTGTGCAGCAGCTGTGTCCTGACGGGCATGATGACCAGGGTAGACAAGCTCCTTCAGGGTGCGGATGTTGTTCACTCCCAGGTGAAGCACGAAGCCAGTACAGGGTAGATCAAAAAGCTCCTTGACATGGGGTGTCTGGATAGAATTGAGAAGGCCTCCTGGGAGAATCCCAGGCAGGTTTTCCGATGAGACATAAGCAGCAGTGGGTGAAGGATGTCAAGGGTCAGGGCATGAATTGTCGTGTTTCCTCCTCCTCACCAGTGGAGTCCACACAGAAGAGGCCAGGCCTCTGAGGATGCATCTGGATCAGAACAGCAGGGTCCAGAGCCAACAGCTAACCCCGAGACTCTGCAGCTATAACCCTGAGATCCTGGGGTTGTTTGGCAACATTCCCTAGGTTGTTCTGACTAATTCAGCAGTGTTCTAAATGAGAAAACAGCACAGGCCCTTAGCTGAGAGTGTGCCTGGCAGGTCAGAGGCTCTGTGGAGCCAATTGGGCAGGAGGGTCCTGAGAGGGTATCAGAAGGTAATGAAGGGAGAGACGGGTTGTGCAGGGCCTTCAAAGCCATGGTGAGGACTTTTGCCTTCAATCTGAATGAAATGGGAAATTGGGGAGTTTTGAGCAGAGGAAAGATAAGATTTGCATTGCATTTCAAAAGAATCAGTCCAGTTACTCTGTTGAGAATAGATTGTAGGGGGCAAAGGTGCAAGAAAAGGAGTGAGGAGACCACTGCAGGTCACTGTATGCATCCTTAATGAAACCGAATTGTCTGGGAAGCAGGGCAGGAAAGTAGGGGCAGGCCCAGTCCCTGTGACTTGGATGCTACTTGGGAACTGTGATTCTAGTCCTTGCAACTCACAACTCGGGATTTATGGGTGTTGCTCTCCTGTTTCCCAAAGGGGGAACCTTCTGCTGAGGGGTCCAGCAAGAGTTCCAGTTACTCCCTGGTCCTTGTGCCAGAAGACCAGCGGGAAGGAAGGATGTCCCCATTCTGGCTGGGGCAACTGATCCAAAACTCAAGGAGAAGGCTGAACTTCTGGGGAAGGCAAAATGTATTTGTCCTGCAGTGATTTGGGGGAGCATCTCTCGGTTCTCCCTTGCCCGGTTTTGGTGATAAATAGACCTGTGCAGCAGCTGTGTCCTGTGACGGGCATGATGACCAGGGTAGACAAGCTCCTTCAGGGGTGCGGATGTTGTTCACTCCCCAGGTGAAGCACCGAAGCCAGTACAGGTGTAGCCTTGAATGGGGTGATCTGGATTAGGGAATTGAGAAGGGTGATTATCGGCATCACCACAGCTCTGAAACCAGCTGCAGCATGGGGGATACAGCTTGTCTCCTATATTTTCTCTTGCAGGTTCTCTCTAGGAGGAGACCAGCTAGAATCCTGGAGCAGCTGTTTCAAGGTCATCAGTCTTACGGCACAGAGCAAATAGATCTGAGCAGGCAAGGGGTGGGCCTCCATGGGGTTGTGGTGCACTGCAGGACCCAGACATTCCTTCTCCCAGCTACCAAGAGTGCCCCCATTTTGGGTGACACCTGGCATCTCTCCAGGTATTGACCTTCATGGAGGGAACTTCCACGATTGTATTTCTGTTCCGTCCCCAAGTGGGAGTCATATTTGCTGACTGGCTTACTTGGGGAGTCTAAGGGCCGGTCTTCTTGCCTCAGTCTGGGATATCTCTGAAGAGCATGCCTGGTTTAGAATCTGGGGTTGGCTGAGGTCTTTGTTGTACCTACATCAGAGTTTCAACGTCTAGTCTACTACCTGCCGTTCTGTAATGAATGACTTCCCCAGACATCTGATCCTACCCTCCAGGACTCATGAATGCATTGCCTTCCCCGGCAAAAGGAAGTCTGCAGGCATGATGAAGTTAGAGATCTGGAGATGGAGAGATTATCCTTGGTGGACTGTCATCACAAGGGGCCTTCTAAGAGAGAATTAGGAGGTCAGAGAAGAGAGAAGATGCTATGCTGCTGGCGGGCCAAAGAATGGAGCGGGCCTCCAGGAGACAAGAAGGTCAAGAAAACAGATTCTTCTCCAGAACTCTGGAAGGAAGGCAGCCCGGCTGACTGATTGGGACTTTGATTTCTATAACTATTAAATGATAAATTGTGCTGTGTTTAGTTTTGTGCTGTGTGTGTGTGTTTGTGTATGTGTGTGTGTGTTTACAGGAGCAATAGGAAACAAATACAAATTCCCTTACAGGCACTGTTTGGAAAAAGCAGTCCCCAGTCAACTTCAAACAAGCAAACCTTTCCACAGAGTCTGTTCCCCAGGGACTCTGGCTTATGCTGTACAACCCATGGGCAGATTTTTATTAGGAAAAGAATCCTGTGGGAGATCAATATAGTGGCCAGGAGTTTTAGTTTTTCCAGCTGAGTTGGACAGTAACCTATATGTGATCTTCCCCTGGGCAGTCTTAATCTCCACTTCATTTAATAAGGCAACTTTTATTTTTATTGTCCTGTAGTCCAAAGATGGACTTCCCAGGTGACCCAGTAGTAAAGAATTTGCCTGCCATGCAGGAGACGTAGATTCAATCCTGGGATCAGGAAGATCCCTTTGAGAAGGAAATGACAACCCATTTCAGTATTTTTGCCCAGAGAATCCCATGGACAGAGGAGCCTGGCGGGCAGCAGTCCATAGGTTCGCACAGAGTTGGACACAGCAGAAGCAACTTAGCAGGCACACACATGGCCACCTCCTAAATAGGGTGCGTACTTTGTGATGTTAAAATTGAAAACAAGTGGAGATCAGTCTTGAAGGTTCCCTGAGCAGAGAAAACCAATTTAGTCATTAATTGAGCTTAATTACCAACTACTGTGATGACGCTGCCTTCTCACTATATAAGCTGCTTGTAACCGCGTCTGCTTCTTTTCCCGTGTTCTCGTTTGGGTGCTCTCAGTTTGCAAACTTTTTTTTTTTTTAGAGTGTGTCCAATAATTTTTAGTAGCTGATGATTCATTGGTGTTGTTCTAATATGGCTACTTCTGGACCGTTGACGGTTATTGGTGCCTGAAGTGGAGCCCAAAGAAGATGAACCCTGCAACTCCAAGACTGGGGGCAGACTAGCTGCTGCCTCACAGGAACTGTTTCTGCCTCAGTTTTCTCATCATTTTCTCGCCAACCGCAGCGTTCCTGCTAAGTCCTGCTTGGGTCTGAGCTCCACTCTTTGTGTAATATGCTTTCTAGCTTTATCATGCACACTGTTCCACTGCTTTTTTTTCTATTTTCTGTTCTGTTAATGTTCTCTGTTAAGTTTCTTGGTCAGCCACCTATCCTTTTCAAAAGGAGAGAAAACGTGATTTTGTGTATTGGGGAGGAGCTGTTGGGAAACAAGGCTCCTCAGAGTTACCAGTTTGAGAAGTTGTTTTTTAACACTGTTTAACTTTTTGCAAAGTTAAAGTTGATTTATCTCTGGAAGGTGTTTTAGGGACTCCAAAGCAAAATAGTTTCCCCCTAGTGCTTGGGTCAGGCTCTTGTGCCAGCTGAGTTGGACAGTAACCTATATGTGATCTTCCCCTGGGCAGTCTTAATCTCCACTTCATTTAATAAGGCAACTTTTATTTTTATTGTCCTGTAGTCCAAAGATGGACTTCCCAGGTGACCCAGTAGTAAAGAATTTGCCTGCCATGCAGGAGACGAGATTCAATCCTGGGATCAGGAAGATCCCTTTGAGAAGGAAATGACAACCCATTTCAGTATTTTTGCCCAGAGAATCCCATGGACAGAGGAGCCTGGCGGGCAGCAGTCCATAGGTTCGCACAGAGTTGGACACAGCAGAAGCAACTTAGCAGGCACACACATGGCCACCTCCTAAATAGGGTGCGTACTTTGTGATGTTAAAATTGAAAACAAGTGGAGATCAGTCTTGAAGGTTCCCTGAGCAGAGAAAACCAATTTAGTCATTAATTGAGCTTAATTACCAACTACTGTGATGACGCTGCCTTCTCACTATATAAGCTGCTTGTAACCGCGTCTGCTTCTTTTCCCGTGTTCTCGTTTGGGTGCTCTCAGTTTGCAAACTTTTTTTTTTTTTAGAGTGTGTCCAATAATTTTTAGTAGCTGATGATTCATTGGTGTTGTTCTAATATGGCTACTTCTGGACCGTTGACGGTTATTGGTGCCTGAAGTGGAGCCCAAAGAAGATGAACCCTGCAACTCCAAGACTGGGGGCAGACTAGCTGCTGCCTCACAGGAACTGTTTCTGCCTCAGTTTTCTCATCATTTTCTCGCCAACCGCAGCGTTCCTGCTAAGTCCTGCTTGGGTCTGAGCTCCACTCTTTGTGTAATATGCTTTCTAGCTTTATCATGCACACTGTTCCACTGCTTTTTTTTCTTTTTTTTTCTGTTCTGTTAATGTTCTCTGTTAAGTTTCTTGGTCAGCCACCTATCCTTTTCAAAAGGAGAGAAAACGTGATTTTGTGTATTGGGGAGGAGCTGTTGGGAAACAAGGCTCCTCAGAGTTACCAGTTTGAGAAGTTGTTTTTTAACACTGTTTAACTTTTTGCAAAGTTAAAGTTGATTTATCTCTGGAAGGTGTTTTAGGGACTCCAAAGCAAAATAGTTTCCCCCTAGTGCTTGGGTCAGGCTCTTGTGCCTTTATGAAAAAGAAAAATGGTGAATTTCTGAATGATTTGGAATTGTAATGGCCATGTTGGGGACCCTTTGTTTTAGAAAATCCACCTTCGAAGCAAAAAAGAGAAGATCTTAAATCTGTTGGAGACAATGGAATGCACTTTTTAGTTGGTTTGCGGAAACTTAAAAAAAACTCCTAAAATAGCTCCAAAAGGATCCTTGCGTATGTGCTAAATTGCTAAGCTGTGTCCAACTCTGCGACCCCACGGACTGTAGCCCACCAGGCTCCTCTGTTCATGGGATTTCCTAGGCAAAAATAGTGGAGTGGGTTGTCGTTTTCTTCTTCAGGGATCTTATGGCCCAGAGTTAAACCCAAATTTCCTGTACTGGCAGGCAGGTTCTTTACCACTGAGCCACTAGGGAAGTCCCCCAAAAGATCCTCACTGCATGCAAATGAAAATCTTTATTAAAAGACTTTTGCCATCTGAGCAGGTAACTTTAACTTAGTCCACTTCAGATGGTCATGATGATTCAATTATTATTTTGAGGTTTTTTTTTTTTTTAACCTGAAAAGTGACTTTTCAAACAGTCTGTGTATATACCTATGTATGCATACAGTAGACATGTTGTAATTTTTTAAACCTCTGGATGGTGTTGCTAAGATTTATTTGTAAAGAGCTCTATTCAATTAACTTAAAGACAAAGAAGCACTGTATAAATTAAGTATATGCTCACAGAAACTAGCCGAGGTGTCTAAAAGTTCTTACAGTTTGGAATGGTATTACTATTTGATAGGTAAAAGCTGGGTTAGGCCTGTTTGATTGGAATGGGCCTTGCTTCAGGATTACCAGCATGGACTACAGTGCAGCTGTTTTGAGTTAATTAGTTTAATATACAGTTAAAACTATACTAGGGATGATTTAAAAGAAAATGAATGAGATGAATGTAAGGTAAAAGTTTTTTTTTATTTTTTTTAATTGTAATCACAAAGGTAAAAGTTCTCAGGTGAACTTCTTAGGTATAATTATGGTTTAAATGCTTTCCCAAATCCTCTTGATAGTTCACACCATTAGAATTTTGCTCCTTTTTGTAGAGGAACTGGGGATATTTGGATCTACTTGTGAACATGTTCATGCCACATTGAAAAAACTTACTGTAAAGCTGAATCAAAAGGTGGAAGGACAAATGCTTGTCGACTTCCCTGCCAGCTTAGGAAAGACAAGCTGGAAAAGCAGGATAAGAAGCTAGAGACCTTAGCATCACATTTTACAAAGCTATGACAAAAGATGCTGCAGATTAAGATTCAGGTGACAGACAAAGCCTAATTAAGCCAAGGGAACTTGTGGGACAGCAATGAAGAGAAAAGGGAGTCACATAGATTTCTAAAAATATGGACTGCTGTGGCCAGAAATTCCTTTGTATAAAACTACTTGGAATGGCTTCCCTAGTGGACCAGTGGGTAAAGACACTGCCTTGCAGTGCAAGGGACGCCGGTTCAATCCCTGGCCTGGGAAGATCCCGTGTGCTGCAGAGCGGCTGGACCGATGTGTCCAATTACCGAGCCGGAGCTCTGGAGCGTATGCGCCCAGAGCCGGCGCTCTGCAATGAGAGGCCACTGCGATGCTAGATCCACACAGGCCAAAGAACAAAGATGGGTGAAAATAGATAAATGAAAGACCAATAGAAGTGCCCTCCTCCAAAAAAAAACTACTTGGAATAATAAGAGTGAAAGAAAATGACTGTATATGAAAAGTAGCAAGTATGTTTTTTGGTAAAAGAAGGTTAGAGGAGTGGAGGAATTAGTCCAAGATTAAAATCCAGGGTCAAGCTTTGTCTTTTCCTGCTGTATTGTGTGTCTTCTATGCTAGGGTGATCAATCATCAGAGAACTGTTTGGGTTAGCAACCTTTGATACAAAATATTTGAGTTTCTTTATAATAATGTGCTATAGAATTCTCTATTGGCTCACATGAAGTTTTGAATTATTGGTCTGTTGTTTTTTTTTTTAATTTTGGCCTCTTTTATTGGGTTTTTATTTATTTTCATCCATCTTCATTCTTTGGCCTGTGTGGGCCTCCCATTGCAGTGGCCTCTCTCACTGCAGAGCACCGGCTCGTAATTGGACACACCTGTCCAGCCGCTTGGCCTCACGTGGGATATTCCTGGGCCAGGGATCTAACTGGCGCCCCCTGCACCGCAAGGGGGATTACCCACTGAACCACCAGGGAAGCCCTATTGGTCTGTTCTTAATGAGAAGTTATAACCAGGGGTTTTTGTTTGCCTTTTCAGTGATCTGCCTGGAAAAACGAAGATTTTTATGTTGTGTCGATATTTTTCTCTCATGTCAGGTCTTTCATTACCTAAGAGGGCTGAATCTTATACAGACACACACACACATTAAATTACATGGGTGATTGTGGTCTAGTTGCTAAGTCGTTTCCTATTCTTGAAACCTCATGGACTGTAGCCCTCCAGGCTCCTCTGTCCATGGAATTTTCCAGGCAAGAATACAGGAGAGGTTTGCCATTTCCTTCTCCAGGGGATTTCTGGGCATGGGAAGTATTGTCAAGTATTGTGTGCCTAGAAGTGATTTAAAATTCCTGGAAATCTGTTATGTCCAAGTAGGATAACGTTGACAAGTATAAGTTTCTGATAACTTTAAAATCATTAAACTGGGCAGGAAAGACCTAGATTTAAGTAGAACAAGAATCATTACAGGATTGATTTAACTGATAAGGGTGATTATAATTTCTTCCAGATATAATGAAACCTTTTCTTTTAGATTGTGACTTAGAACAGAGATAGAGAAAAAATAATTGTTTCATCCTCTTCATTGTAAGCTTGTTTCTAAAATTAAGGAGTGCAAGCTATTGGAATAAGAGTGAAAGAAAATGACTGTATATGAAAAGTAGCAAGTATGTTTTTTGGTAAAAGAAGGTTAGAGGAGTGGAGGAATTAGTCCAAGATTAAAATCCAGGGTCAAGCTTTGTCTTTTCCTGCTGTATTGTGTGTCTTCTATGCTAGGGTGATCAATCATCAGAGAACTGTTTGGGTTAGCAACCTTTGATACAAAATATTTGAGTTTCTTTATAATAATGTGCTATAGAATTCTCTATTGGCTCACATGAAGTTTTGAATTATTGGTCTGTTGTTTTTTTTTTTAATTTTGGCCTCTTTTATTGGGTTTTTATTTATTTTCATCCATCTTCATTCTTTGGCCTGTGTGGGCCTCCCATTGCAGTGGCCTCTCTCACTGCAGAGCACCGGCTCGTAATTGGACACACCTGTCCAGCCGCTTGGCCTCACGTGGGATATTCCTGGGCCAGGGATCTAACTGGCGCCCCCTGCACCGCAAGGGGGATTACCCACTGAACCACCAGGGAAGCCCTATTGGTCTGTTCTTAATGAGAAGTTATAACCAGGGGTTTTTGTTTGCCTTTTCAGTGATCTGCCTGGAAAAACGAAGATTTTTATGTTGTGTCGATATTTTTCTCTCATGTCAGGTCTTTCATTACCTAAGAGGGCTGAATCTTATACAGACACACACACACATTAAATTACATGGGTGATTGTGGTCTAGTTGCTAAGTCGTTTCCTATTCTTGAAACCTCATGGACTGTAGCCCTCCAGGCTCCTCTGTCCATGGAATTTTCCAGGCAAGAATACAGGAGAGGTTTGCCATTTCCTTCTCCAGGGGATTTCTGGGCATGGGAAGTATTGTCAAGTATTGTGTGCCTAGAAGTGATTTAAAATTCCTGGAAATCTGTTATGTCCAAGTAGGATAACGTTGACAAGTATAAGTTTCTGATAACTTTAAAATCATTAAACTGGGCAGGAAAGACCTAGATTTAAGTAGAACAAGAATCATTACAGGATTGATTTAACTGATAAGGGTGATTATAATTTCTTCCAGATATAATGAAACCTTTTCTTTTAGATTGTGACTTAGAACAGAGATAGAGAAAAAATAATTGTTTCATCCTCTTCATTGTAAGCTTGTTTCTAAAAATTGTGCATTGTAGAGCAAGAGTCCAAATGGAGGCCCACACACCATATGTCTAAATATTTAAAAATTATAAATCAAGTGAGCAAATTGTGAAATAAAATCTGTTCTATCCTCTCATCTTAAAATACACATTTATGATGACAAAGTAGAAAGTTGGCAAAATAAAAAACACAATTGAATTTATTATTACACACCTCTTTGGGTGGGTGATTTGTTTGGATGCATAACTGTTTCATATTGCAGAGAGTTACAGACACCATGTGCTGCTGTTGCACATTCTTCCCCAATTCCCAAGTATCTCCTGAGTCAGGAACTGGAAAATGAAGAAAAAAAAAAAAAAATCCTCCCAAGAAATACCTTGGTGTTAACCATCTGACAGTAAAGTTTTCAGGTGAATTTTCACCTACTGAAATTTTTCATTGACATTCTTTCAATGAAATCCTCCCACGCTTTAAAGCAGGGTTCCTTTCTGACTTAAAAATCACAAACCTTTATTAAATTCGGACACTTCGTGAGGGTGCAGGGCAAGCAGAGTGCAAAGGTATTTCTCTGAGACCTGGTCAGTGTTGCTCGTTAGAGTGGACGTTTCAGTTAGAAATGGTGCCACATCAGTGAGTACCAGACTCCAGGAGTATTACAGTGCACGGTTTAATAAGAATTTGGGTGGAAGTGCTAGTGATACTTCAAAATAAAGGGTGGGACAGGGACCCTTCCTAATGTAAGGGCGTTGTCACCTCACTGTTACAAAATATAGAAGTCTGGGAAACAATGACAGAACTCTAATTATGTGCAGTTTTATCCCCTTTAACCCCTGCCACCCCCAACAACAGAACAGTGATGAGGCTGCAGACCTCCAGTTTACTGACTGTTATGTCCAAGTAGGATAACGTTGACAAGTATAAGTTTCTGATAACTTTAAAATCATTAAACTGGGCAGGAAAGACCTAGATTTAAGTAGAACAAGAATCATTACAGGATTGATTTAACTGATAAGGGTGATTATAATTTCTTCCAGATATAATGAAACCTTTTCTTTTAGATTGTGACTTAGAACAGAGATAGAGAAAAAATAATTGTTTCATCCTCTTCATTGTAAGCTTGTTTCTAAAAATTGTGCATTGTAGAGCAAGAGTCCAAATGGAGGCCCACACACCATATGTCTAAATATTTAAAAATTATAAATCAAGTGAGCAAATTGTGAAATAAAATCTGTTCTATCCTCTCATCTTAAAATACACATTTATGATGACAAAGTAGAAAGTTGGCAAAATAAAAAACACAATTGAATTTATTATTACACACCTCTTTGGGTGGGTGATTTGTTTGGATGCATAACTGTTTCATATTGCAGAGAGTTACAGACACCATGTGCTGCTGTTGCACATTCTTCCCCAATTCCCAAGTATCTCCTGAGTCAGGAACTGGAAAATGAAGAAAAGAAAAAAAAAAAAAAATCCTCCCAAGAAATACCTTGGTGTTAACCATCTGACAGTAAAGTTTTCAGGTGAATTTTCACCTACTGAAATTTTTCATTGACATTCTTTCAATGAAATCCTCCCACGCTTTAAAGCAGGGTTCCTTTCTGACTTAAAAATCACAAACCTTTATTAAATTCGGACACTTCGTGAGGGTGCAGGGCAAGCAGAGTGCAAAGGTATTTCTCTGAGACCTGGTCAGTGTTGCTCGTTAGAGTGGACGTTTCAGTTAGAAATGGTGCCACATCAGTGAGTACCAGACTCCAGGAGTATTACAGTGCACGGTTTAATAAGAATTTGGGTGGAAGTGCTAGTGATACTTCAAAATAAAGGGTGGGACAGGGACCCTTCCTAATGTAAGGGCGTTGTCACCTCACTGTTACAAAATATAGAAGTCTGGGAAACAATGACAGAACTCTAATTATGTGCAGTTTTATCCCCTTTAACCCCTGCCACCCCCAACAACAGAACAGTGATGAGGCTGCAGACCTCCAGTTTACTGACTCCTGTTCGTTGTTTCCATTCGTTCACGTGTCAGATGCTGTTCCAGGCTTAGCAGTGAGCAAAGCAGTCAGATTTCCTGCTCTCATAGGACTCACATTTTAGTGGGAGAAGGCCAGAGGTAAACATAAAGTATAAGATAATTTATCATAGAAATAAGTGCTATGAAGAAAGTCATAAAATGGGGCAGGGGCGAGCAACTTTAGTCACAGGGATCAGAGAAGGGCTCCCTGGAGAGGTGACTTTTGGACTGAGACCCACAATAAGAGCAGGAGGCAGTAACGCAAACACTGAATGTGTTAGCTGACTAGATTTCTTGATATTAGAGGGTTAAGAAGGACCATTTTTTAAACTTCAACACCTGATGAACATTTTTTTTCACGTACTTTGGCCTACAGTCTTGCTAATGTCTTGAGTGCAACAAATAAAAATTTTTCCTGCTTCTGGACTTTGAACCACACCTTGATAATTAATGCACAGAATATAAATGTAAAATTATGATCTGGTCAAATCTTACTTGAATTCAGAATATAACCTATAAAAATCACTATCAAAATTTTTATGTCAGCTACCTTATTGTTCTTTTTAAAATAGTAAAGTAATAAAAATTTTCTTCACAGTTTTTAATGTTTTTCTATAATTGATCTTAATGTGAAACAATTTCACTAGGAAAGTCTTTAAAAAGCCAAATCTATATAAAATAAAAATGCAGTCTTTTACATGAGATTTTTATTTAAAGACTACTTGAAGTTCTAAGTTCTTAGCTAATGCACCTCAACCTGAAACAGCAAATCTCAATTTTTTCATTTATTTAAATTTTTAAATATATACACTATTTGTAAATTATATGCTTTAAATAAAACAAATTTACAAAAAAAATCACAAAGAAGATAGACATCATAAACAATTAGATACCTTAACAACAAAGAAACAAAGATACATAAAGCAAAAATCAGAAGGGGAAAAAAGTAATCATAATGAGACATATTTCTCTGAGATTATTTTATCAAGTTCAGAAAAAATAAGAATAGGAGCATCTTGAATGATGTCAATAATCATAATAGATTAATGTTTCATTAATTTATATTAATCATGTCCTACACAAATGTATTTTAAATTCTGTATCTCATACGTTGTTATTGGATGACCAAAGGACATTTAGAAAAATTGGCAGACAGATAAACATTACTAAATTTCAAAAAGTAGAATTCTTGTTTGTGTATGTGATTCAGTTATATGTATACACATATGTTATTTTTGAAATTATTTTCCATTATCGGTTATTACAAGATATTGTCTCTAGTTTCTTGTACGACACAGTAAACCTTTGTTGCTTTTGCATATCTATATTTTTTAATTAGTAATCTATCATTCTAGTCATGTAAAGTCAGACAAGTGGTATCAAAATGTCATAAATATTTGAGCAAAAATTCATAAGTTTTCTAAAAGTATGCATATTATCTATATATATTATATACCATAATTATATTAATTAATTATAACCTTTTCTACTATGCTTAATAAAGGCTTAAGAAAGAACACTAAAAAAAAAGATGGAAAAATATGACGAAATTGGGAAATGTAAAATAAATGAAGTAGTACAAAATATGAAATAGAAAAAGTAAAACAAGCTAGATAAAAGTAAAAGATCCTCATATAGTCCAGTTGTTTCTAAACATGACTGCTCATTAGAAACATATCTGGAGTTCTGGCCAAAAAAAAAAAATAGTAATACCTGAGCATTTGTATTTTTCAAAAAATTCCAAGATACTTCTGATATACATCTGGATTTTAAAAAGCGATTATAGGTTTTTCTATTAGTAGTTTTGGTGATATAAAGTTCTGTGATTTTTCTGTTGACCAATCATGATACAATGTTATTAAGTGAGTAATAGTTACATAATCACAATAGTAAAAATGTTTATCAGTTTTCACAGTCATTAGCCAGACCAAAAAAAGTAATAATAATTACAGTTGCGGTCCTTAATGAGAACATGATTAACCTAACAATATAAAATAATTACATGCAATTAGGGGGATCTGGCAGAGTGATGTGAGTGGAAGTGTACACATGCACATGTTTTCATTTGCTCAGCCAATCTTTGTCTTCTTATTTAATCCATTTATGATCCTATTACTGTTTTCTTAATTGTTTGGGGTTTATTTTCTATAGGTAGGCTTTTGCTTCTCTTGTTTTCTGCCTAGAGAAGTTCCTTTAGCACTTGCTGTAATGCTGGTTTGGTGGTGCTGAATTCTCTTTTGCCAAATCTGATGGAGAGTCTTGCTGGGTAGAGTATTCCTAGTTGTAGGTTCTTCCCTTTCATTACTTTAAATAAGTCATGCCATTCCCTTCTGGCTTGAAGAGTTTTTGCTGAGAAATCAGCTTATAGCCTGATGGGAGTAAACCTTTGTTGCTTTTGCATATCTATATTTTTTAATTAGTAATCTATCATTCTAGTCATGTAAAGTCAGACAAGTGGTATCAAAATGTCATAAATATTTGAGCAAAAATTCATAAGTTTTCTAAAAGTATGCATATTATCTATATATATTATATACCATAATTATATTAATTAATTATAACCTTTTCTACTATGCTTAATAAAGGCTTAAGAAAGAACACTAAAAAAAAAGATGGAAAAATATGACGAAATTGGGAAATGTAAAATAAATGAAGTAGTACAAAATATGAAATAGAAAAGTAAAACAAGCTAGATAAAAGTAAAAGATCCTCATATAGTCCAGTTGTTTCTAAACATGACTGCTCATTAGAAACATATCTGGAGTTCTGGCCAAAAAAAAAAAATAGTAATACCTGAGCATTTGTATTTTTCAAAAAATTCCAAGATACTTCTGATATACATCTGGATTTTAAAAAGCGATTATAGGTTTTTCTATTAGTAGTTTTGGTGATATAAAGTTCTGTGATTTTTCTGTTGACCAATCATGATACAATGTTATTAAGTGAGTAATAGTTACATAATCACAATAGTAAAAATGTTTATCAGTTTTCACAGTCATTAGCCAGACCAAAAAAAGTAATAATAATTACAGTTGCGGTCCTTAATGAGAACATGATTAACCTAACAATATAAAATAATTACATGCAATTAGGGGGATCTGGCAGAGTGATGTGAGTGGAAGTGTACACATGCACATGTTTTCATTTGCTCAGCCAATCTTTGTCTTCTTATTTAATCCATTTATGATCCTATTACTGTTTTCTTAATTGTTTGGGGTTTATTTTCTATAGGTAGGCTTTTGCTTCTCTTGTTTTCTGCCTAGAGAAGTTCCTTTAGCACTTGCTGTAATGCTGGTTTGGTGGTGCTGAATTCTCTTTTGCCAAATCTGATGGAGAGTCTTGCTGGGTAGAGTATTCCTAGTTGTAGGTTCTTCCCTTTCATTACTTTAAATAAGTCATGCCATTCCCTTCTGGCTTGAAGAGTTTTTGTTGAGAAATCAGCTGATAGCCTGATGGGAGTTCCTTTGTGTGTTACTGTTTTTTCCTTGTTGCTTTTAACATTTTATCTCTGTCTTTAATTTTTGTCAGTTTGATTACTATGTGTCTCAGTTTTATCCTGCTTGGGATTCTCTGTGACTCCTGGACTTGGCTGACTATTTCCTTTCCCATGTTAGGGAAGTTTTCAGCTATTGTCTCTTCAAATATTTTCTCAGGTCCTTTCTCACTCTCTTCTCCTTCTGGGACCCCTATAATGTGAATGTTGGTGTGTTTAATGTTGCCCCAGAGATCTCTCAGGCTGTCTTCATTTTTTTTTTTTCCATTCTTTTTTCTATATTCTGTTGTGCAGCAGTGATTTCCACCTTTCTATCCTCCAGGGCATTTATCCATGCTTCTGCCTCAGTTATTCAGGTGTGGATTCCTTCTAGTGTATTGTTCATCTCTGTTTGTTCTTTAGTTCTTATGCATCTTTGGTAAACATTTCTTGCACCTTCTCATCTTCACCTCCATTCTTTTTCTGAGATCCTGAATCATATATCACTGTCATTATTCTGAATTCTTTTTCTGGTTGCCTATCTCCACTTCATCTAGTTGTTTTTCTGGGGTTTTATCTTGTTCCTTAGGACGTTGACTTTCTGCTTTTTCATGCTGATAAACTTTCTGTAATGTGGTTTTGTTTTAGTCACTGTGGGATTGTAGTTCTTGCTTCTTCTGTCTGCCCTCTGAGGGAAGAGGTTAAGAGGCTTGTGTAAGCTTCCTGATGGGAGGGATTGGTGGTGGGGAAAACTGGGTCTTGCTCTGGTGGGCAGAGCCTTGCTGAGTAAAGTTTTATTCCAGTTATGTGCAGATGGGTGAGGTTACTGTGGTAACTTGGTCTCCCTGGTAGTTTTTTGACATGAGGTGACTCAAGGTCTATAAAGGCTCTATGGGTGGGTTAAAGGCGACCTCCAAGAGGGTTCACAACAAAGGTGGCCTTCCCAGACAGCTGCTGCCAGTGCCCTCATCACTGTGGTGAGTCCCTGATGACCCACGCCTCCACAGGAGACCCTCCAGCACTAGCCGGTAGCTTTGTTTCAGTTTCCTGTGGAATCACTGCTCCTAGATATTTCTAGATATTTCATACTGTTTTGTTCTTTATAATGTCATGATTACATTCATGCATAATATGAACATTGCTTAATTCTTAGTTCCTTTAGAAATTCAATATATTGGATTTTAAAATTATAAGCTTTTATATAATTTTAATATTCTATAATTATTTTATATAATATGTGAAATTTAATATAATTTTTGTAAAATAAAACTTTATGCTAAAACATATCCCAAACTGCAAGATACTAGTACTATTAAAACAGGTAAATGTATATGTATATTTTATTTCGAACAAAATTTTTGACCTTTAAGAAGTCTCTATTGATAAAAAGCTAATGTAAAGATTTGTTTCCAAATACATTTATAAACTAGCATAGTTCTAAAAACATAGTCAAAATAAAACTATGAAAAAACGTGATCTCAAATATAAAAACAAAATATATATGTATTTGAATCTGTGCAAAGTTCTTCAAATTAATTAGTTTAATTCCAAAGAAATTGATTGTGCAACCAAGTCCACAACAAGTCATAGAGTAATGAAAAGAGATTTTATTAAATGATGAATGTTTTATTTCCAAAATCTCCCATATTATCTGGCAACTGCTGCCTCTTTCTACTTCCTTACTTCAGTTAACCATTGCATGATTCATTATATTTGGGGCATTTTTGACTGAGACCTCTTCATTCAATTTGCTTTCCTGTGATATCTTCTTCATCTGCTTGTCCTCTAAATATTTCAGGTACCAAAATCTCATTATTACACATTGTATAATTATGGTAGCTTTCTTCATTCAACTGGACATTTAGAGCTCTCTTCAAATGAATGAAAAAGAATAGCAGACAACCAACAAGAACAAGTTAACTTCATAAATGCACTTGTTTATCCTTATCCTTTAATAGCTCTTGAAATATTATTAGTAACTTGAGGTTAGGGTTTTAGAGCTTCAATATAATGAAAGTTCAGAATGTAGTAAAGAGGACAAAAGTTAGTCCAGAAACGTGGGTACATTTTAAAATTCTGTTACATGTGCAAATGGGCTAATATCGACCTCCAAGAGGGTTCACAACAAAGGTGGCCTTCCCAGACAGCTGCTGCCAGTGCCCTCATCACTGTGGTGAGTCCCTGATGACCCACGCCTCCACAGGAGACCCTCCAGCACTAGCCGGTAGCTTTGTTTCAGTTTCCTGTGGAATCACTGCTCCTAGATATTTCTAGATATTTCATACTGTTTTGTTCTTTATAATGTCATGATTACATTCATGCATAATATGAACATTGCTTAATTCTTAGTTCCTTTAGAAATTCAATATATTGGATTTTAAAATTATAAGCTTTTATATAATTTTAATATTCTATAATTATTTTATATAATATGTGAAATTTAATATAATTTTTGTAAAATAAAACTTTATGCTAAAACATATCCCAAACTGCAAGATACTAGTACTATTAAAACAGGTAAATGTATATGTATATTTTATTTCGAACAAAATTTTTGACCTTTAAGAAGTCTCTATTGATAAAAAGCTAATGTAAAGATTTGTTTCCAAATACATTTATAAACTAGCATAGTTCTAAAAACATAGTCAAAATAAAACTATGAAAAAACGTGATCTCAAATATAAAAACAAAATATATATGTATTTGAATCTGTGCAAAGTTCTTCAAATTAATTAGTTTAATTCCAAAGAAATTGATTGTGCAACCAAGTCCACAACAAGTCATAGAGTAATGAAAAGAGATTTTATTAAATGATGAATGTTTTATTTCCAAAATCTCCCATATTATCTGGCAACTGCTGCCTCTTTCTACTTCCTTACTTCAGTTAACCATTGCATGATTCATTATATTTGGGGCATTTTTGACTGAGACCTCTTCATTCAATTTGCTTTCCTGTGATATCTTCTTCATCTGCTTGTCCTCTAAATATTTCAGGTACCAAAATCTCATTATTACACATTGTATAATTATGGTAGCTTTCTTCATTCAACTGGACATTTAGAGCTCTCTTCAAATGAATGAAAAAGAATAGCAGACAACCAACAAGAACAAGTTAACTTCATAAATGCACTTGTTTATCCTTATCCTTTAATAGCTCTTGAAATATTATTAGTAACTTGAGGTTAGGGTTTTAGAGCTTCAATATAATGAAAGTTCAGAATGTAGTAAAGAGGACAAAAGTTAGTCCCGCAGAAACGTGGGTACATTTTAAAATTCTGTTACATGTGCAAATGGGCTAATATTGGGCGGGGGACCCATTTAGTCATGCCACTTGACTCATCCTTTCTTGGTTGCTTCTTTAGGAAACGTTATCTGATAAGATTGCTATTATTAGGATATTTTTCTGGCATTTCCAATGATAACGTATGGAAATTAGTTGTGTACATAAAGTGAACTAAAAATGGTGACAAACTATCAGAAAAATCAGGTTTTCAAATTTGCTTTTATTAGCAGATTGTTTCTTGACTTCAATACAACTTTCTAACTATTATATCCCACCTTGACATTTGCAGTGTCAGATTATATTAGTGTTAGTATTATGATCAGTATTCTCAAAATGCAATGGCTTTAAGAAGAGATAATTTTTATCAGTTACTGGTACTGTCTTGAAATATATGGTGCTTAGAGGTTTTTCAGATCCATCTTCTTATTTTAGATCTGAACAAACTGAGACTCAGCGACAACCTGACTTGTTGAGTCATATCATAATAGCAAGATTATAGCCCCCAGTTTCTGTCTGCTAATGCTATGGTCACTGTGACTATACTATCCTGCTTCTAATCAGATCTTTATTAATTTTTAAAAATAACCAATATATATTCATAAGCAAAATTAACAAAACTTTGAAAATTGATATCTGGAGGATTTCTTTTTTTTTTCTTGGCTAGAGTTTACACAAATTCCTTATTAGGAATATATTTCCATCTTCCTTTTGGGGATGATTCAAATTTTTATGTTTTATTTCACAGAAACATAAAACCTAAAACTGTAACACTCTTAGAGGAAAAGTTTGTTGATACTGATTTTTGGCAGTGACTTTCTAGATACGATAACAGAAGCAAAATAAATAAGTGGGATTATATCAGACTTAAAAGCTTCTGCACAGCAAAGAAAATATTCAGCGAAAGAAAAAGCAACAGTACTTGTTTTTCTCTTTCTGATGTGCTTCACTCTGTATGATGGACTAGGTTCATTCACATCACTACAAATGAGCCATTTTTTTTTCTTCCCTTTTTGGCTGAGTAACAGTTCATTCTGTGTATGTACCACATCTTCTTTATCCATTCCTCTGTCAGTGTACATTTAGGTTGCTTCCACGTCCTGGCTGTTGTAAATAGTACTTCAGGGAATACTGGAGTCTGCAGGGCAGGAAAAGAGACGCAGGCCTAGAGAATGGACATGTGGACCAGAGGGACGGGAATGGGGTGGTAGAATGGAATTGATATATACATATATATGCACAATGATGATGCTGATTAATTGCTAAGTCATGTTCAACTCTTTGAGACCCCATGTACTACCATCTCAAAGAGTCGGACACCACTGAGTGAGCATGCACATTATTCAGCATAGTGCTTGTGGCTAACAGTACTGTATTCTTAGCACACACATACGTAACAAATGGGAGAGTGTAAATTCTGGGAGGTGATGGCTATGTCTATGTTACTAATGGTCTCATGGGTGAAGCTCATCACCAAGCTTAGCGATGTGTATATATAAAATATATACCACTCTTCACATGTCCGCCATACCTCACATGATTTTAAAGCAAACAAAACATGTAGACTTTGCTGCTCTTCCAGCAATGGAGAGGTGGACATGGAGAACAGTCTTTTGGACATGGGCATAAGGGAGGGGAATGTGGTGTGGGACTGGGGATCTCAGTATGCTGGGACCTGGAGGGGTGGGGGTGGGACTTGGGAGGGAGGTTCAGGAAGGGGAGGGACGTATGTATATCTTTGGTGGATTCAGGTTGATGTGTAGTGGTAAACAACAACACTCTGTAAGAAAAAAGAATTTTGCTGCTCTTTAATGCTGTTCACTCCCTGAGAATGTACTGACGCTGTGATTTCTGGAGACCTTTAGGCCTCCATGTGCCATTCAGACTCATGGAGAGGAACCTCACCGTGGAGCGGGTGTGTACTCTTTTGTACAACAGCTGTGCTGCCATGTCGCCGGACACGCAATCCATTTGCACTCCTCCGTCCCACCTGTACCTCCCCAGTTTAATCTTAGCTTTTGAGTAGACATGTGACCTCCCAGAATTCTTGTACTGCCTTTTGATAAAATCTCGACTAGGTTCATTCACATCACTACAAATGAGCCATTTTTTTTTCTTCCCTTTTTGGCTGAGTAACAGTTCATTCTGTGTATGTACCACATCTTCTTTATCCATTCCTCTGTCAGTGTACATTTAGGTTGCTTCCACGTCCTGGCTGTTGTAAATAGTACTTCTGGGAGTACTGGAGTCTGCAGGGCAGGAAAAGAGACGCAGGCCTAGAGAATGGACATGTGGACCAGAGGGACGGGAATGGGGTGGTAGAATGGAATTGATATATACATATATATGCACAATGATGATGCTGATTAATTGCTAAGTCATGTTCAACTCTTTGAGACCCCATGTACTACCATCTCAAAGAGTCGGACACCACTGAGTGAGCATGCACATTATTCAGCATAGTGCTTGTGGCTAACAGTACTGTATTCTTAGCACACACATACGTAACAAATGGGAGAGTGTAAATTCTGGGAGGTGATGGCTATGTCTATGTTACTAATGGTCTCATGGGTGAAGCTCATCACCAAGCTTAGCGATGTGTATATATAAAATATATACCACTCTTCACATGTCCGCCATACCTCACATGATTTTAAAGCAAACAAAACATGTAGACTTTGCTGCTCTTCCAGCAATGGAGAGGTGGACATGGAGAACAGTCTTTTGGACATGGGCATAAGGGAGGGGAATGTGGTGTGGGACTGGGGATCTCAGTATGCTGGGACCTGGAGGGGTGGGGGGGGGTGGGACTTGGGAGGGAGGTTCAGGAAGGGGAGGGACGTATGTATATCTTTGGTGGATTCAGGTTGATGTGTAGTGGTAAACAACAACACTCTGTAAGAAAAAAGAATTTTGCTGCTCTTTAATGCTGTTCACTCCCTGAGAATGTACTGACGCTGTGATTTCTGGAGACCTTTAGGCCTCCATGTGCCATTCAGACTCATGGAGAGGAACCTCACCGTGGAGAGGGGTGTGTACTCTTTTGTACAACAGCTGTGCTGCCATGTCGCCGGACACGCAATCCATTTGCACTCCTCCGTCCCACCTGTACCTCCCCAGTTTAATCTTAGCTTTTGAGTAGACATGTGAGTCACTTGGGACACTGAGTAAAATAACAGCATTTTAATCAGCATATTCACTTGGTAGTTCTTGCCTTTTGATACAGGAGGGAGTCTCATCTCAGGTGTAACCAGTTAATATGTGAGCATGCTAAGTCACTTCAGTCGTGTCTGACTCTGACCGTAGGGACTGCTAGGCTCCTCTGTCACAGGGTTCTCCAGGCAAGAATCGTGGAGCACATTGCCATGATCCGGGGATTGAGCCTGCATCTCTTAGGTCTCCTGCACTGGCAGGTGGGTTCTTGACCACTAGCACCACCTGGGAAGCTCAGTTGTTGTAAGCAATCATTAAATACCCAGGTTTCAGGAATATGTTGGACTATGATTTAATCATCTTCCTTGAGAAATGTATTGTTGAACTGCTAAGTCGCATCCAACTCTGTAGCCTCATGGACTGCAGTGCACCAGGCTCCTCTGTCCTCCACTGTCTTCCATTGTTTGTTCAGATTGCTGTCCATTGAGTCCATGATGCTCTCTAACCATGTCTTCCTCTGCTGCCCTCTTCTCCTTTTGCCCTCAGTCTTTCCCAGCATCAGGGTTTTTCCAATCAGTCAGCTCTTTGCATGAGGTGTCCAAAATGTTGGAGCTTCAGCTTTAGCATCATTCCTTCCAATGACTATTCAGGGTTCATCTCCTTTAGGATTGGCTGGCATGGTTTCCTTGTAGTCCAAGGGACCCTCAAGAGTCTTCTCCAGCTCCACAATTCAAAAGCATCCACTGTTTGGTGCTCAACCTATTTTAAGTCCAACTCTCCGGTAGTCATGTATGGATGTGACAGTGGGACCATAAAGAAATGTATACTATTTTAATTTTGAAAGCCATATCACTAATTAGTTTTAGCTAGACGTGACTGTCTTACCACCAACAGTTTCCACCTTCCCTTACATCAGATACTGAAATAATTGTGTCTTTAGATGAAAATCAATGCAGTATTACGTTTTAATAAATTAGGTTTTCAGAAATTCATAGGTGAAGTGAGCATGCATCTGAAATATTTAAATTATTTATAGACCTTTTAGAAGTCTTAGAAGTCCCTAAATATGTTTACTATAAGCCACACTGAGGAACTGCGGATTGAAAAGGTGGAGGTGGCTTGCTATAAACCAGTGGGCTCACACTTCATCCATGTAGAGAAGCAAGGGAAAGGCAGGGGTATGTTCTTGCCTCCTCCTCCCCCTCCCCACCCCACCATAGTTGGACAGCACTGGGAAGAAAACTACACACTTAACATTTAATCAAAGCTAATATATAAGATATGAATAGATATTTCTCTCAGTGTTACGATATGTGAAACAAAGCTGGGGTGAATTCAGGGTCTTCAAGGATCATGTGACTACCTAATATTGACACAGGGGGGAAAAAAAAGAAAAAAAAAAACCAGACACAATGCAAACTATAGAAGCTAGAGGTAAAACTTACAACAGCTAGAAGTTTCGTGGGTCTCCGTGGGAACTGACAGAGTCCGGGAGACCCGTTCAAGGGAGGCAGGCAGTGGGGCTTCATTCTGAGCAAGCGGCTGCTGTGCGCTGTGTTGACTAAGGAACCACCCGTGGCAGGTTCAGCGGGATGTGTTTACTAACATTGCGCGGGTAACAGGACTCGGGGGACGGATTGGAAGGGATACAAGTAGGAAGAGCTCGAGAAAGGTTGGTGTGAACTGGCTGGAATGTGAATAATGGGTGGTGTGGCCGAGGCAAGGAGGGTAGCTGGCCCCAAAGCAAAAATGGAATTCTTGTATCAAATTGTGATCACTCATTACAGGAAAGATGATAGTGATTGTGTGATGCCATTACCACTTGCTACAGTCGTGTAAGATTTGGATCAACTTGGCTTTTAGCTGATTATGTTTTCCTGGAGTTTTTCTTTTTATTTTTCTTAATAATGTTCTAGAAAAGAACTCTGTTCTTCCCAGTGCCTTAAGGGATAAAGTTTCCAGAACCACATCAATCCTTTTTATACTAACAACTATTTATGAAGGTACATGAACTTTTTAATAAATCTACATAGTACCTTAACTACAATGACTAATTGTAGGCACTGGAGATAACAGAACTCCCAAATGAGAAAGAAAAATATAAAGAGAGGATTTAGTTATAATTCAGCGTATAAAAGTTATAGGTTTCATTTGATCAAGATAATGCATAATTGGATAACTAATTTCTTCATTGACCTGTACTTTTTCTATGTACCCTTCCATTGCGAAAGGAAAATAGTTTTTTTAAAGTCCTCTTCTTGAAGTTTCCATTCTCATACTCCCATCTTTTAAAAAATAATTTTATTTATTTTGTTTTTGACTGTGCTGAGTCTTTGCTGCTGTGAGGACTTTTCTCTTATTGTGGTGAGCAGGGCCACATGCGAGTGGTAGTGTGAGGACTTCCCCTTGCTACGGCTTCTTTTGTTGTGAAGCACAGGCTCTAAGTACTCAGGCTTCAGCAGTTGCTGCACATGGCTCAGCAGTTTTTGGCTCTCAGACTTTTGCTCTTTGGCATGTGGAATCTTCCTGGGCTGGGGTGAACCCATCTCTCCTGCATTGGCAGGCAGATTCTTTACCACTGAGCCACCAGGGAAGCCCTCACAGCCCCATCTTAATTCATGCTCTTTGTCTTAAACGTGTTGAGAAATAAAGAGTTTTTGTAAAGTAGGCAGAAACGGTCACACTTGAACTGCAGAAAACGGGGTGTGGTCAGGTTGGATTAATGAATGGAATAATCTCATAGGAAGACAGAGAAACCCACTTTACACATACATTTCCTGGTTGTTTGCAGCAAGGCTCCTTGGTCTCGTCCCTTCTAGAATGTAAAGGTCAAAGCCGGCTTCTCAGCTCTGTATGCTGCTAAATGTCTCAGGAGGATACAGTTAAGCTAATGGGAAATTTGTCTTCTAGTTCTGTTTGCACCCCAGAAATGTGCAGAGTAGGCTTTCGGTTGAAGTAGTTTTATATACAAACATCTTCAAAACCCATCTCTTTTAGATCTTTAATTCCTTCCTTTGTACTGAAATGTATTTGACTTAATATTAGTTTCAGATGTACCACTTAAAATGTATTAGTTTCAGATGTGATGACTTTTTTTTTTTTTTTACAGATTATACTCCATTAAAAGTTATTACAAGGCAATGACTGTATTTCCCTGTGCTGTACAATACATTCTTCTTATCAGTTTAATACATAGTAGGTTGTACCTCTTGATCCTAACATGCTCCTTCTCCCACCCCCCTGCTAATCACTAGTTTATTTTCTGTTTCTGAGAGTCTTTCTGTTTTGCTATATAAATTCATTAGGATTATTTTTTTAGGGTCAATATATAAATGATATCATAGATTGTCACTAAGCATAATATTTTCTACATTCATCTCCATTGCTCCACATGGCAGAATTTCATGCATTTTTATGTTTGAGTCACTTCTCAGGTCACTCAGTGGTAAAGAATCCACCTGCCAATGTGCAGATATGGGTTCAATCCCTGGGTTGGGAAGATCCTCTGGAGGAGGATATGGCTACCCACTCCAGTTTTCTTGTTTGGAAAATCCTATGGATAGAGGAGCCTGGCTGGCTACAGTCCATGGAGTCACAGAGTTGGAGACACAATTTAGTGACTAAACAACAGTATAACATTGTCTGTATATTCCACCTCTTCTTTCTCCATTGGTCTCTTGATGGGCACTTGTGCTGCTTCCATATCATGGCTGTTGGGAGTAGTGCTGTGATGAACAGTAAGGTGCATGCATCTTTTCAAATTGGTGTTTTCATCTTCTGGATAAATATTCAGGAGTAGAACTGCTGGATCATATGTTAGTTTTATTTTATATATATATATTTGGGGGGGGGGGCTCTTTTATTTTTTTATTTATTTATTTTTTTACTTATTTTCATCCGTCTTTGTTCTTTGGCCTGTGTGGGCCTCCCATTACAGTGTCCTCTCTTGCTGCAGAGCACCAGCTCTGGGCACGTGCGCTCCAGAGTGCTGGCTCATAACTGGACACCCCGGTCCAGTCACTCTGCCGCACGTGGGATCTTCCCGGGCCAGGGATCCAACCAGCGCCCCTTGCACTGCAAGGCAGACTCTATCCACTCGACTACCTGGGAAGCCGGGTAGTTTTATTTTAGTTTGAGAATATGATTTCCCCTAGTGACTGTACTATCTACATTCCCACCAACAGTGTATGGAGTTTTGTTTTCTCTACCACCTTGCCAATATGTGTTACTGAAGATCTTTTGATGGCAAGTTTTCTGACAGGTATGAGGTTCTCTCTTCTGATAAGCGATATTGAGCATCTTTTCATGTGCCTGTTGGTTATCTCTATGTCTTCTTTGGAAAAAATGTCAGATCAGGCCTTCTGCCTATTTTTAAGTTGGGTTGTTTTAATGTTGAGATATATGAGTTGTTCACATATTTTGGACATTTACTCCTTGTTAGTCACATTTGCAAATAATTTCTCCCAATCAGTAGGTTGACTTTTTGTCATTGGTTTTCTTTGCTGTAAGCTTTATTTTAGTTATAATTGATTTTATAGTTTTTGTCTTTTAATCTTTGGACTGTCTTCAGTGGTTGATGCTCAGTCCTTACCTTTCCTTGTGGGAATTTCCTTTCCCCATACATACTTGCCTCTTTTTCTCTTAGATAAGATCCTTAAACTTTTTTAGGGTAGCTTTAGTAGTGATCAAGTCTTAGAGTCTTTGATTATCTGAGAAATTCTTCATCTCTCATTCTTTTGGAAGTGGTAATCTTACTGGGTATAGTAACCTAGATTGCATGATTTTCCTCCTGCGAATTTTAAATATATCATGCCACTCCCTTCTGTCCTGCAAAGTTTCTGCAGAGAAATCAACTGATAGCCTTTAGGGGGATTCCCTTGTCTACATTGGACTCTTGTTTTTTCCCTTGCTGTCTTTAAAATTTCTATTTTGGGAGGGTTCATCTTTTGGGGGACCCTCTGTGATTCCTATGCTTGGATATCTGTTTTCTCCTTGATTTGGAGAAAGTTTTTAGTCATAATTTCCTCAAATACATTTTTGATCCTGCTCTCTCTCTCATCTGGGATCCTTAGCATGTGACTATTGCTATGTTTAATGTTATACAAGAGATCTTAAATTGTTTTCATTTTAAAAATTTAGTTTTTCTCGAGATATTCTTATTGGGTGATTTCCATTATTCTATTTCCAGGTCACTTATATGTTCTTCGCTGTTGTCAGTCTGAGATTCATTTATTGTAGTGTGTGTTTTATATCAGCTATGGAATTCTTCATTCCTGATCAGGTATTTTCTAGTACTTTGTTTAAGTGTTCACTTTGTGCATCAGTTCTTTTCTCTAAGTCAGTTACTATTACTCATGCTTTGTGTTCTTTTGTTGGTAAATCATGTATTTCTGTTACATTATTTTTTAGGGGATTTCTCTTGCTCTTTTTCAACTGAGAGTAGTTCCTCTGGATTTTTGCTCAATTTCTCTGCCACTATGAGTTCAGGTGAAACAGCTGCTGTGGTCTTGAATGCCTGTTCTTATGTGGGAGCCTCCCTATGCAGACTGGGTGTGCCCAGTACCTTTTTGGTGGATGAGCTAGAATAGACATATCCATGTCTTTCTTCAGGGTGTGCTGGCAGCCATCAGCTCTGTAGGCTGTGGGGCTAGAGGCGGAGCAGCTAGAGGCACTGGATGTGGGACTGCTTCTTTGCTCAGGTGCTGTCACTGCCCGGAGGCCCTGGGGACTGTGGGAAGGCGGAGAGTTGGGTCTGAGCAGGCTCTGTTTCCTTTAAGTGTCTGTGTTTCCCTTTCCCACACTGAAACTTCAGCAGGGAGTGCTGAAGTGGGAGGGGCCTGTGCAGGCTCTCAGTGCCCGTCCTCTCTGAAGGAGCTCTGAGCGTCTGCAGCACCCACAGTTGTTTCCTTCACTCTGCCTAGCTGCAGCCTTGGGTGTAAGCCCCCTTTGTCCCTCACATGCAATCACTGCCCCAGCCTCCACTGCCCCTGCCCTGTGTAGAACTGGCCCAGAGGGCGGGTAGGACCCATGGAGACTCTGCCAGTTTCCAGTGAAAACTGTTCCACACGTAGATGTGTCTGGTGTTTTCATCAGAGGATGTGAGCTTCACGCGCTCTTCGGCCATCTTGGTTTGAGCCTCTCAGATCTCTGAATTCTTATACTTAAGTTCCAAACTTTTCAATATACTTTTTTTTTTCCACCATCACCACTGAAAACAAAAATTCATAGCCAGGTAACTAAGAAACGTCTTGAACTCCAGGCATATTCTGAATATTTATGTTGATTTTCAACTTCTAATCAAAATGGGAAAATAGACGTTCAATTTGTAAAATAAACATTTGCCCAAAAGAGTTCAAAACTTGAAATATGTTACTAAATCACTCTTAGTACATAAAATGGGGACTCTCTCCAAGTCCTAAATTGCTTAGGTGTTTTTCACAGTTCTTTTGGTTGAGTCCTCTCTTTTACATATGCATATTTAGGCCAGAAATAGATTTGAAGTGTTTTTAATTGTTGGCATTTATGTCTGAAAACAGTTGGAATCATAAAGCTTATTTTTGGCAAGCAGAATCAACACCCATCACAAAGTGATGTATAATATGAAGCCTGTAAGTTTTTGTCTTCAGGGGGAGGAAATCCACCACAAGAGGCTAGGGATTAACTATGCATTTGCTTTTGAAGTTATGTGGCAGTTTAATAATTTTGGTAAATGCCAATTTCCTACTTATTAGGAGTAAGAGCATCTATTTGTGCAACTCAAATGGAAAATATATGTGATAGTTATCTATCTGCTCCAAAACTTGTCTTCAGCTGGATAGGGTTTTACGTTTCCAGTGCCTCTTCAATGCACAAGTGGGGAACTCAATTTTCGAAGCCCAGGGCAAGAACTCACGTCATGGCAAACTTTATGAGAAATAATACTACCCAGTGAACCAGAAAGAGATTTTATTTTAAAGAGATTTCAAGTGAAGATCAAAGTTATCTGGAACAGATACTTTTCCAAATCTACATTTCATGTTTTCCAAGTGCTGACTGCAAGAGAACCATGTAACTATGTCTGTTTACCTGAAGGGAAAAAGGCTGGGATCAGTTCTCCACTCCGCAGATGCACAGTTGGCTAACTCTCATACACAGAAACACCATGCAAATCTTTCTAGAACCTGAAAATAGAGTAGAAATACAGGAGTAGATGCCTTCTTAAACAAAGGCTTTACGTCAGCTGAGAGGTGAGGAAACCAGTGACAGTTTGCCAGCCTTCTGGCACCCTAGGTCCCTGCCCCCCCACCCCGAGATGGATTTCAGAGATACTTGTAGTTCTGCCAGGTAACTAAGAAACGTCTTGAACTCCAGGCATATTCTGAATATTTATGTTGATTTTCAACTTCTAATCAAAATGGGAAAATAGACGTTCAATTTGTAAAATAAACATTTGCCCAAAAGAGTTCAAAACTTGAAATATGTTACTAAATCACTCTTAGTACATAAAATGGGGACTCTCTCCAAGTCCTAAATTGCTTAGGTGTTTTTCACAGTTCTTTTGGTTGAGTCCTCTCTTTTACATATGCATATTTAGGCCAGAAATAGATTTGAAGTGTTTTTAATTGTTGGCATTTATGTCTGAAAACAGTTGGAATCATAAAGCTTATTTTTGGCAAGCAGAATCAACACCCATCACAAAGTGATGTATAATATGAAGCCTGTAAGTTTTTGTCTTCAGGGGGAGGAAATCCACCACAAGAGGCTAGGGATTAACTATGCATTTGCTTTTGAAGTTATGTGGCAGTTTAATAATTTTGGTAAATGCCAATTTCCTACTTATTAGGAGTAAGAGCATCTATTTGTGCAACTCAAATGGAAAATATATGTGATAGTTATCTATCTGCTCCAAAACTTGTCTTCAGCTGGATAGGGTTTTACGTTTCCAGTGCCTCTTCAATGCACAAGTGGGGAACTCAATTTTCGAAGCCCAGGGCAAGAACTCACGTCATGGCAAACTTTATGAGAAATAATACTACCCAGTGAACCAGAAAGAGATTTTATTTTAAAGAGATTTCAAGTGAAGATCAAAGTTATCTGGAACAGATACTTTTCCAAATCTACATTTCATGTTTTCCAAGTGCTGACTGCAAGAGAACCATGTAACTATGTCTGTTTACCTGAAGGGAAAAAGGCTGGGATCAGTTCTCCACTCCCGCAGATGCACAGTTGGCTAACTCTCATACACAGAAACACCATGCAAATCTTTCTAGAACCTGAAAATAGAGTAGAAATACAGGAGTAGATGCCTTCTTAAACAAAGGCTTTACGTCAGCTGAGAGGTGAGGAAACCAGTGACAGTTTGCCAGCCTTCTGGCACCCTAGGTCCCTGCCCCCCCACCCCGAGATGATTTATGAGGTTCATTTCAGAGATACTTGTAGCATACATGTTCTACACAGATTTCAACTTTGAGCGCTTTATATTCTAAACAGCTTCACTGGCCCATGCAGTTTTACAACCAGAAATCTTTCAGCATGATTATTATTATTAATTTTTTTTGAGAAGAGCCTGAGAAGATTGTGCCTGTTTCAAAAGGAATTTTTGCTAAGTGGATTGAATTTTAAACCATGATGTCTTAATATTGAGATTTTGGTTATGGTCTATTTTTTGTGGAGGTAACTATATTAGTAATACTGGTAGTGGTCTTATTAATCTACCTATGGTCAAGTTATATATAGTTCCTTTGTTTTGACTTGGCTACAGGATTCAATAAATTTCTGATGTATCTTATACTGAGCATTTTAATTTCAAATTGGGTGTTAGTTTGAGAACATCTATGGTGAGATGGATCCCTTTCAGTTGAGAGTGCTGTATTTTCATTGAATGCTTTCATATATGGCTTATATCTTTGTATGTGTTCATTATATTGTCTTTTTCAATGGGCATAAATTCAGCTCCCTTGAGGTTTTTCAACTGAATTCAAAATTATACCTGGGTAAGTACTTCTCAAAGATGAATTAAGTATATGACATGTAACTAGTAACTGCTTGTTGTAATACCGTGCTGAGTTCTCAAAATTAAAATGGATACTGCTTTCCATTTATATATGTGATTTATACATGTGTTCTGTTAAAACAATTTTGAGACTGTTAAGTATGTGTAGTATCCCTGTCATAAGTGAATAATGATTAACTTGATGATGCAGCAGTGAGCACCATTAAAACTGTCAAGAGAATACTTGTGACTTTTCAATTCTTAAACTATTTCTGTCTCTGAAACAATATTTACAAAAATAAGAAACACAATTCTTTGACAAGTTGTATTCTAATTTTTATATGTGATAATAGATTATACTGTGAGCACATTTAAAAGCAAAGTTTTTCATATGAGATGCATAGATATCAAGAGTTTCCTTCCTGTTACCATCAAGAATTATGTGCAGTAAGATGCAAAGATACATCAGGTGAGGAAAGTGTGATACCCTCTACACTGAGAAAGGAGACTGTGGCCAGGCGGAGCCCTGCAGACTTCAGGGGAAACTCAGCCAACCGAATGAGACACATAAAACACACCTGTAATGTCTGTTGGCTCCAGGGCTTTCTAAAAAGCACTACCGTATTTCTCATCAGACAGTTTTTGTAGGGGATAAAACTTCTAGAATTTCTTTTTAATTTCTTGTGCCTTTCTAGATGTACAGGGTTTTTTTTTTTTACCTTAAGGGATACATGGAGCTATGGGAACAAAGCCTTGATAAGTCTTACTGTGAGGGGCTGGACATGCAGACTCCAGCCCCTCACTCTTCATTTTCTTCTCTTTCTCTGTTATCTCACTCACCACAAGGAGCTGAGGCGGAATTAAACTAATTCTGCTGACTTTTGTTTGTTTATGGTATTCTCGTTCTGAACCTCACGTGATGCTACTGCCCCCAACCACTTTCATACAATTAGAAATAGTTAACAACTTCTGAAGATGTTCTTAGTTATAGGACTCTAGCTGTTTCAATTCAGGGGCTCTTCTGTTGCCTTGCTACCTGCCTTCCATCTGCCAGAAATCCCGACACCTTGCTAAAGCTGCCTAATAAATTACTTGAGGGAGCATTTAGCTCAATAAGGTGTCTGATCAGTGGGATTTATGGTTTTGTCCTTTCTAAACACCATGAGTGTGAGCAGGCTCTGGAGGTGGTGAAGCTGTCGACAGGAAGCCCGTTGGCTGCAGTCCGTGGGGTCGCACCGTCAGACACGACTGAGTGACTGAACGGAAGCACTGTATACAAACGCGTGCCATGACTGAACTAGGAGATCCCGCTTGGATCAAAGCCATAATGCGAGACATATTTGAGACTTAAATCCTCCTAAATACCACAGAAACAGTATTTAAGAATTTACTGAAAAATACTTTTTATATGTGATAATAGATTATACTGTGAGCACATTTAAAAGCAAAGTTTTTCATATGAGATGCATAGATATCAAGAGTTTCCTTCCTGTTACCATCAAGAATTATGTGCAGTAAGATGCAAAGATACATCAGGTGAGGAAAGTGTGATACCCTCTACACTGAGAAAGGAGACTGTGGCCAGGCGGAGCCCTGCAGACTTCAGGGGAAACTCAGCCAACCGAATGAGACACATAAAACACACCTGTAATGTCTGTTGGCTCCAGGGCTTTCTAAAAAGCACTACCGTATTTCTCATCAGACAGTTTTTGTAGGGGATAAAACTTCTAGAATTTCTTTTTAATTTCTTGTGCCTTTCTAGATGTACAGGGTTTTTTTTTTTTACCTTAAGGGATACATGGAGCTATGGGAACAAAGCCTTGATAAGTCTTACTGTGAGGGGCTGGACATGCAGACTCCAGCCCCTCACTCTTCATTTTCTTCTCTTTCTCTGTTATCTCACTCACCACAAGGAGCTGAGGCGGAATTAAACTAATTCTGCTGACTTTTGTTTGTTTATGGTATTCTCGTTCTGAACCTACGTGATGCTACTGCCCCCAACCACTTTCATACAATTAGAAATAGTTAACAACTTCTGAAGATGTTCTTAGTTATAGGACTCTAGCTGTTTCAATTCAGGGGCTCTTCTGTTGCCTTGCTACCTGCCTTCCATCTGCCAGAAATCCCGACACCTTGCTAAAGCTGCCTAATAAATTACTTGAGGGAGCATTTAGCTCAATAAGGTGTCTGATCAGTGGGATTTATGGTTTTGTCCTTTCTAAACACCATGAGTGTGAGCAGGCTCTGGAGGTGGTGAAGCTGTCGACAGGGAAGCCCGTTGGCTGCAGTCCGTGGGGTCGCACCGTCAGACATGACTGAGTGACTGAACGGAAGCACTGTATACAAACGCGTGCCATGACTGAACTAGGAGATCCCGCTTGGATCAAAGCCATAATGCGAGACATATTTGAGACTTAAATCCTCCTAAATACCACAGAAACAGTATTTAAGAATTTACTGAAAAAATACTTTATATATTTCCACTGATATATAGGATGAATTCTTATTCTTAGTATCAGTTAATAGGCCTTCTTCTTCCTATATGCATTATCTACAGAGCTGTGTGCAGAACCTACTTCAGAATTTCTGTCTGTGCAAATAAATGTTCAAAGTGAACTGAGGTGACCATCTATATTCGTCAGAAAGATGAATGTACTTGAGAAGCAGCATAGTTTTACATGAGTTATCTGCCATAATAACTTCTGATTTCCACATTATGTGTAATCCTAGTTAAAATAGCATGCTGAACTTTTACCAATTAATTTTGCTAATAGTAATTGTTTGTATTCAGAGTTTAGTTATCTGGCCACATAGAGTTAGCCACGCATCATAACCTATTTAAATACATTTAAGTAAATTCTTTGATACTGGACTCCTGGGTTTTACATAAAGCCAAATGAGAAGTCCAAATTCTATCATTCAGAAAGCACTTATGCTAGTTTTATACAAACAATTTTCTTTGCCTTTTCAATAAATAATAAAGTTAGGTGCTAGAAATAAAAAAGGTAGAAACTGTAATGAAATACTATATTTTTAACATTAAATGTGATAATGTGTGAAATTAATGGATATTTATGTACATTTTATGACAATCTTTTCCATTACATGAATACCCCAAGTATTTGTACAAAAACAAGGAGAGATAAATCCATTTGAAAATGTAATCACATGGTGTAGGTGCATGCGCACATGTACACACACATCCCAGCACACACACACACACGCTGATGCTAAATTCACAGAATGTATCTGGTGGTCACGGTGAATGAAGAATAGTAGATTACGAAGAGTCATCCCAGATTTCAACTATATTTATACATTAATTATGCATTTATAAAAACCTTACAAATAATTGTTTTTTTCCAGGGAGACATTATAAGTAACATTTAAACACATGTAGTAAGAAAACATCTTATATTCTTAACATCACAAACAATACAGTAAGCTGATGGCTATCTAGAGTCTTCTTTGTAAAGACTTGTCCATTCATGTTTAAAACAACACTATGTCCTTTATTCATTCTAATGTATCGTTTCTGTTAAGCTTTTACTTGTTAAATGCATGGAAAGTAAATATTCTGAAGTATAACAGAAAGCCACACACACATTTTAACCTGTTGCTTATATTAAAAACATTTCTAAGGAAGGTGTTGCTAAGATTAAAGTGGATTTATTTTCAAATGATGTAAACTGGAAAGGTCATTTGAATTGTTGCTTTCTAATAAGCAGATGATTAATTGCATTTACCTGTTAGGACATGATAGTAATTTAGCTAATAACACACTATCTTATGTTCTGGGAACACCATGAAGAATCCAAATTTCATTTTCTGGGCAACATACTGAGGTCATTTGGCACACACAAAAAAGAAAGTGAGATAAAGTTTAATGTTAATAGGGAATAAATGCTTTATTCTAGGAATATTAATACCTGTCTTTGTCATGCTAATTGAATGTATCACTTTAAAAATGAAAATGCCAAATGTTTCCAGGAAAATACATTTCAATGACTGGGACAGTCAAAGTGAGTCCAGTCCCTAGAATAATAAATCCACAAAGGGGGCTGAAGAGCAACTGTAATTCTATACATGAGAAGACTTAATCCCACTTGAAATTTTACAGTAACTGTAATATTTGTCTACATATTTAAGGTTGTAGACAGCAAAAGTATTTACATTAAACTACTTACAGAAGTTATTTTTCTTCTATTCAGGAAGACCATTATACTAATTTAACATGAGAAGCTTAGAGGCAACACTCCTTAGGAGACTTACTCAGCTGAAAATTTCTTTTTAGAACATAGTTCAGGAAAGTAATTAAAGAGGTCTCAGGTATTTTCATCTGTAGGTCATTCCTTTCAAACTAAATTACAGCTCATGGGTAAAGTCGACATTTTTGATGAAATAGATGAATGTCAATTCAATTCCTTCAAAACAAATGTCTATGTCGAAAGACTATAATTACTGCCCAATTTGTGGCCGTGAAGTGACCAAGGGACTAGACGGTCATTATGCTCTTACCTTTCGATGCAGCGCCTTCGTAAGAAAGCCCAATGTGGACAAGCTAGCATGGGATGTGAAGCAAGCGAGGCCATCTATTTGTTTTGCATGACTCCATCCCCAAATCACTTATATTGGCTACTTTGACCATTGAAATGAAACACAATCAAGGGAAGGAAATTAATAGTTACCAGTTGTGCTATGATATAATGCAAGTCATAATGCAAGTGTTTTGTGAGTGAACTTCACACCGCTATCCCCAACACATACGTAACAGACACACGAGTTTTATATGCCAAATGGAAAGGTATGTTTCACTGATCCAATTAACAGTGACAATCAAAAGTGGAAATGGCAATTGCCCCCCGCCCCGGGAAAATAGTGGGGGAAGGAAGAGACGCTGCCAGTACAGCGGGCCGGCTTAAGGGAGAAAGTGGGAGACACTTGAGAACAGTGGGCTTCACAGCGGGCTGGCTCAAGGGACAGTTGACCCAGTTTGTGTCTTATTTCTACTGGAGGATGCGTGGGTTGGGAGGGAGGCATACAGAAAACTGTCAATCAAGACTTCATGGCATTAAGGGCTGCGGACAACTGTTCGCCAAGGGCTCACTACTAAAGGCTTTGCTGCACATTCTCAGAATGAAATGATAAGGCATGAATAGATGTAGGGCTGCCTCGTGCTAAAAAACAAAACTCCTTTATTTTCATTTGCTCTTTAAAACTACAGGAAGACTGTTAACTGAGCCTTTGAAATGCAACAGAGTTCAGAGAGCTTAGAGAATCATTAAAAAGAGAAATGGAAAATTACAGTATTTTACTTCTGGGGAGAAAGGGTTGTGTGGGCACTTCTCATGACTCCAGCAGCAGATTTCTTACTGTTTTGGCCACAGAGGAATCTTAACCTCAGATTTTTAGCTATGTAGTTCTGTTCATCAGCAACTGAGTCCAAACTGGAACATCTGGGAAGGAGCACTAACATTCCCCTATTGTATGAGTGGGCTGTCACCAGATCCACAGTACCTCACAACCTCTGTTCCCGTGTGCCATTTTGCTATAAGAAAGACAGCTGATTAAGGACATACATACTTAAAAATAATTTGACATATATTTTCAACTACAGTGAGTTAGGGAGAACGCAAAGCAGAGTGATAAGAGTTAATGTTTTCACCTATTTATTTTTATATTTCACATGAATATTTTATATAGGCAATAACTGCTCACGTTACTGTGAGATGAAATGTTAAAAGTAACTCAGGAAAGGGTCATATACATAAAGACCAACACAAATGCATGGAAAACATAGGGGAAGAGAGAAAAGGATAAGGTTTAAATGATTCAAAACCTAAACAAAATTAATATACAGATACACCATTCTCCATTTGATGATGAGAAAATTATTTGATGTTAGAATTAAGTATCTTTAGTTTCTGGTTTTCTTGAATATAGCTTCTTCAAGTTTTCAACTATTCCAGGAATTTAAAAAACTAGCTATTTTTAATTTGGGTTCCAAGAGAAAAATACTTAAGCTGAATGGATTGCTGTATCTTGGAAAAAAAGACAATTGTACTTTTTTTGACCAAATGGGCTGGAAATAACGGGCTCCATATTGCCATCCACATTCCAATATTACACCCTAAAACAAGAGCAAGTAAAATCATGCTCAAGATTCTTGGATAATAAGAAACAATACCTTCTTAGAAGGCAAATAAAAGAAATTCAAGATCAGTCACAATGGAGAAAAGTCAACAAAAGTTTTCCAAAATCTTGCATTATAGGATTAAGCTTATCACAAGACTGTCAGTGTTCACACAACTCTCATAAAGTGAAAATTAAAATTATTCTGGGAAGATTCACCTGTCTGTACAAGGTGTCACCTTCAGGTTACCTAGGCTTGAGTTAAAGATGTTGTAGTCTGAATTTTTCATGAAAGCCTCTTGGCAGCTTCAAAGCTTGAAGTTGTTCTACAGTGTGCAGTCCTAACCTCTGCACCCTGTGTGATTAGTTTAAATCTGAAACATAAATTGTAATTCAACTTCCTTTTTCCAAGAGTTCTGCCTAGCATCCCTGTCATGCATAGGCAAAAATCTTTATTTTCAGAAGGATTAATCCTTATGGATTTGAGAAGTCATCTGGGATTAGTGACTGGGAAATATAATGCCAAAGTGTCACTGCAGAGACTATTCGCCTAAAGATGGGTGTCCCTTACCTGAGATTAAACAATGCTTTTCAAAGTCTATTGAGTTTAGACATATAGTTGCTGATTAATGGTTATTTGTATCACAGTTTTAACAGAAAGGATCACCAACTTAGTTTTCAGAGTCTAAAACTGATCTTCACACTTTGCTACTACGACTTTGGTGTTTATATGTATGACGAAACACAAGAAACCCAAAAGATCTGGAAAGGGCTGTAGAGCAATGTGCTTTCATAAGCAGAGTGTTTTGTTTATATTTTTCTAATGTTTTCTGAACAGTTATATGAAGTGGATGTAGCCTGCTCATGTCAAAGACTAGATGAAATATAATTACTATGAATAATTTCCCTCTAATAAAGGTCCTATATCCTGGGAACAGAGCACCTGCTTTGCTGCCAGTGAGAAGGGACACACAGTCAATTCTGCCACTAGTAAGACACCTGGGTAGAGAAGCAACACTCCACAGCCCTGGGAGCATGATTAAAAATTCCCTCCTCCCTTGTGCTAAGAGCCTCAATCATCTGAATGTGTCTCTTTGCAGTGTCTTTGTGGAAACATTCACCAGAAATCTGAGTAAAAATGAGGTACCATTTCACATTAGTATCTTATTAGAAAAACACTTAGCTGTAGCATTCCTGGTGACAAGTGGCAAATCCAAGCAAACAGTTATCATTTCTGGGCTTTATCACATTAAAGAGAAAATGTGTTGCTAAAAATATGGAGACCCCTGTCACTTTATTGCTATGGTCTAAGTGATTGCAGCTAATTACTGACTTTCAGTATCATCTAAGTCAAATCAAGAATTCCATCTAGAGCAGTTATTGCAGAAATATACTGTGTTAGGCCCCAGTTGAGCTTTTGTTGACTGGAAGTATTTATTCCTACATAAAAAGTACAAAAATTCTCACTGAAGGTTACTGAGAAGTTGTCTGATTTGACAGAAAGATGAAGACACACTTCTTTTCTGAGACGGTACATGTTGTGATTCACAGGATAACTGGCATCACACGCAATTTAATGAAAGCTCTCAAATAAGCGATTTTATTCCTATCCATGATCGCAGACATTTACAAAACCATAACATCTGAGTTCACCTTAAAAAATAACTTATATAAAGCAGTGATATACACAGCACAAAATAGTTCAGGGAGGGGCAGGAGCAACTTTGAATAATTAAAATGTAAACGTGAAAAAAAAAAAAAAAAAGGATGGAATAAAAGTCCCTACGTACTTCTACTTAGGATGTCATGTGAGAGTATTTTACAATGTCCTGTGGGTCAATGTACGTATGTGCAGCATGTGTCCACGTCACATACACGCATACGATACACTCTTCCCCACACGTATACATACACAGATAATCATTTGCAGTTCTGTTGAGGGCAATTCTAATGTGCCGCTCCGTACAGTTGTTCGAATCACGTTTGGACCCGCTTTCTTCACAAAATAGGGGAGAGAGCAGGAAATAAAAAGGTTGGTTTGGTGTGACTGAGATTCCTTTGTTTAACTGTACACCGTGATGAATAATTTTCTTCCGCAGTAGTTCTGTGAAGGGCTTGACTCACTGTGGTTTCCATGAAGAGACTTGGTAATGGATCACACACTCATTGTCATGCTTGGGGAGTACTAGAAGGAGAGAAGAATCCATATTTAAACAACAATTGTAAGACTACTAACATCCCCCTAGGTAAACAATAGTAATTGTGAATTTTAATGCTTTTTATGAACAAGCTTTTAATACAGCATAAAAATCACAAAACATAAAAATAAGGAAAGGAGTAAAACTGCATAGAATTGGCTGTCCTGAAATGTTAACTATGTGCTCTGGAAAGCAGCCAGTCCTGGTCTCCCTCTGAGTGTAAGGGGCTGATAAGGATCTGGTCTCCTAATCTTTTTCTTCTAGCCAGATTCAGGTTTCATGGGCTCCTGGAACAGCTGGGGTAAAGTCTAGCCCAAGGTGGAATCCCATGAAGTATGTATGAAGGAGAGGAGAGTCTTTGTTATGTACTGGCCATGTTAACTTGGGATGTTACCTCTTAACCGCTTTTTTTACTCACCTGTTAAATCTGCTTAATGATAGTATTACTCTTAAAGGAGTTTTGGAAGGATTGAATATAAACCCCTTACAACTATGAATTTATTGGAAACACAGAAAAGTGCTTAGTAAATGCTGGATTAACACGAGAACTTCTAGCTGGTCACAAAAAAATCCTTATTAGACCATTTAGAAAATACCAGTACTTAAAGAGTCTGATTTATATTTCAGCATATAAACTTCCTAAAACTCTTGACTCCAGACTCATCCACAAGCATTTCTGAGTGGGAGGAGGGGCACTGTTCTGTGTTGCTTGTCAGTTTGAGGCTGACTACTGCTACAAGGTGAGGCTTTCAGAAATCTGGAAACACGGTTTTATAAACAGAGCAGTTATTTTGTTAATGATGTCAATATACCCTTATACTCTGATTTTTAAACTTTTTATTTTGTTTTGAGGTACCGTTGATTAACAACGTTGTGACAGTTTCAGGTGAACAGGGAAGGGACTCAGTCATACGTGTACACGTATTCACTTTCCCCCAGACTCCCCTCCTAGCCAGGCTGCCACGTAACACTGAGCGGTTTCATGTGCTGTAGAGTAGGTCCTTAAATATTGCCCAGGTATTCCTTTTTTTTCTTCAAACTTCCAAGTATGCTTCTAATGAGCACCTATGTTTAAAAACAACTGGACCATAGGAGTGTTTCCTTTTCTCGTTTGTTTTGCTTTTTCTATTTCATATTCATCGCTCCCATTTTCTTTATGTTTTTCAGTTTCTCCATCCTTTTTTGATGTTCTTTCTCAAGCCTTCATTAAGCTTAGTAAGAATAATATATATATATATTTTAGAAAACTTACGCATTTTTGCCTAACTAAAAATTTATGACATTTGGATCCCACTTGTTTGACTTAGTATGAATAAAATGCTAGATTTCTAATTAAAGTAGATATGCAATGTGACAAAGGTTTGCTGTATTGCACAGAGAATTATAGTCAATATTTTGTAATAAGCTATGATGCAAAATAATCTGAAAATATAAGTGTATAACTGAATCCCCTTGCTGTGCACCTGAAGCATTGTTAGGTCAACTATACTTCAATAAGATATGTATATCGAAATATATATATATATATATATATATCTAAAAAAATACACAGCATGTATACCTGTCCATCCCAAACTCTTAACTATCCCGGTCTTTCCCCCACCCTTTAGCCTTGGCAACCATAAGTTGGTTCTGTAAATCTATGAGTCTCTTTCTGTTTTGTAAGTAAGTTCATTTGCATCATTTCTTTTCAGATTCCATATATAAGGGATATCGAAGATAATTCTCCTCTGTCCAGACTCATCCACAAGCATTTCTGAGTGGGAGGAGGGCACTGTTCTGTGTTGCTTGTCAGTTTGAGGCTGACTACTGCTACAAGGTGAGGCTTTCAGAAATCTGGAAACACGGTTTTATAAACAGAGCAGTTATTTTGTTAATGATGTCAATATACCCTTATACTCTGATTTTTAAACTTTTTATTTTGTTTTGAGGTACCGTTGATTAACAACGTTGTGACAGTTTCAGGTGAACAGGGAAGGGACTCAGTCATACGTGTACACGTATTCACTTTCCCCCAGACTCCCCTCCTAGCCAGGCTGCCACGTAACACTGAGCGGTTTCATGTGCTGTAGAGTAGGTCCTTAAATATTGCCCAGGTATTCCTTTTTTTTCTTCAAACTTCCAAGTATGCTTCTAATGAGCACCTATGTTTAAAAACAACTGGACCATAGGAGTGTTTCCTTTTCTCGTTTGTTTTGCTTTTTCTATTTCATATTCATCGCTCCCATTTTCTTTATGTTTTTCAGTTTCTCCATCCTTTTTTGATGTTCTTTCTCAAGCCTTCATTAAGCTTAGTAAGAATAATATATATATATATTTTAGAAAACTTACGCTTTTTTGCCTAACTAAAAATTTATGACATTTGGATCCCACTTGTTTGACTTAGTATGAATAAAATGCTAGATTTCTAATTAAAGTAGATATGCAATGTGACAAAGGTTTGCTGTATTGCACAGAGAATTATAGTCAATATTTTGTAATAAGCTATGATGCAAAATAATCTGAAAATATAAGTGTATAACTGAATCCCCTTGCTGTGCACCTGAAGCATTGTTAGGTCAACTATACTTCAATAAGATATGTATATCGAAATATATATATATATATATATATATCTAAAAAAATACACAGCATGTATACCTGTCCATCCCAAACTCTTAACTATCCCGGTCTTTCCCCCACCCTTTAGCCTTGGCAACCATAAGTTGGTTCTGTAAATCTATGAGTCTCTTTCTGTTTTGTAAGTAAGTTCATTTGTATCATTTCTTTTTAGATTCCACATATAAGGGATATCGTAAGATAATTCTCCTCTGTCCAACTTCACTCAGCATGAAAATTTCTAGGTCATCCATGTTGCTCGAAGGGCATAATTTCATTCTTTTTAATGGGTGAGTAATATGCCATTGTATATGTGCACCACATCTTCTTACCCATTCCTCAGTTGATGGATACGTAGGGTGCTTCCACGCCTTGGCTGCTGTCAACAGTGCTGCAGTGTGCCCTCACACTCCTGAGGAAATGCAGTATGACTGTGATGGGAGAGTTCCAGAGCAGCACTGCCCAAGAGAACCCACTTCAGTGGTGGCCGTGTGCCACAGGCTGTGGGTTCAGCACAAGAGCCACTGGCCCCTGGGGGAGCTTAAGCACATGAAAGGAACTAAAATTTTAACATGATCTTTTAAAAAACAGTTTTATTTATTTATTTTTGGCTCATCTGGGTCTTCAGTGCTGCCACAGGCTCTTCTCTAGTTACAGGGAGTGGGGGCTACTCTCTATCTAGTTGAGGTAAGCAGGCTTCTTGTTGCTGTGACTTGTTGTGGAACTCGGGCTCTAAGGCACACGGGCTTCAGCAGTTGTGGCTCTGAGGGTCTAGAGCACAGGCTCCACAGTTGTGGCTCATGGGCTTAGTTGTCCTCAGCATGTGGGTATTTTTGTTGTGGTGACTTCTCTTGTTGTGGAACTCGGGCTCTACGGCTCATGGGCTTCAGTAGCTGTGGCACACGGGCTCAATAGTTGTGGCTCTGAGGCTCTAGAGCACAGGCTCCACAGCTGTGGCTCACAGGCTTAGTTGCTCCTTAGCATGTGGGATCTTCCGGATCAGGGATCAAACCCGTGTCTCCTGCATTGGCAGGCGAACTCTTTACCACTGGGCTACCAGGGAAGCCCCTTCAACGTGTTTTAACTTGAACCTATTTAAATGCAGCTGGTGGCCACCATCTTGGACAGCACATACTAGATCATCTGCTGTGGGCTGGGACGGAGAAGCCTCTGCTTCAAATGGAATGGTCTCTGGAGGAAGGGGGTTTCCAAGTGAGATGTAAATATGAGCTCCTAAGTATTTTGTATTTGTACAGAAAACTGTGAAGACCAGGGCAAAAGGGAATTCCTTTTAATGTGGTGATAATGAATGAGCCTCATGGAAAGAGGCAGATAAAGTGAGACGGTTTGGTCCCATTCTGCAAGGGCTTAACCAGGAACAGTGATGATTCTGGGAAGGAGAGTATGAATGTTCTGAAAAGGAGCAGACAGAACACTCCAGATGAGCTGAGGTGGTACAGGAATCAGAAACGAGGCATAACATGTGGACTGGATATGGCTGGACTTGTTAATATGGAGAACGCTGGATTTCCCGGGGAGGAGTGCAGGTGACAGCGGCTTGGCCGGCAGAGGTCTGGGCTGGAAGTCATTACAGCTTAATCTACAGCTCAAAGCCCAAACCCCATACTGATCCTGAGCAGAAGTAGATGACCAGAGCTGAAAGTGGTCACCAGAGCCTAGGGAAGGATTGTTAACCCTTTAAATACAGGTTCAATCAAGGAAAAAATCTACTTTGTTAATCATTTAATAGCCTCAAATTTCCTTTCAGTCTAGAAAAGCGAAACTAGACATGTGACTAACTTCCCATGTTGGATTCCAGTGAGAATGTTGATAAAAGGGGAGACTGACAGGAGAAAGCGGATTGAGTTTGATAAAAATGTCTCCCCCCATGCTTGACAGCGGCAGCAGAAAAGCAAAGCTAAATAAAGCCCCAAACCTCAACCAATCACAGACGAGGATCTGTGAGGTGGTGCCCATCCTGACGTTGTGCTGGGAGGGGACCTAAACCTCCACGACAGAAAATGACAGCATGCTGCCACAAACGATCCACGGACTTGGACAGAACAAGTATATTTTGGCATCTGACCTTAAGGAGCAAGACTAAACAAGACGATAAATGGAGACTAATTTTTATTAAAGGTAGAAAACACTAGAACATGGCAAAATGGGCATTTGTTGTTGTTCAGTCCCTAAGTTGTGTCCGACTCTTCGTGATCCCCGTGGACTGCAGCCCGCCAGGCGGCTCTGTCCACAGGATTCTCCAGGCAAGGCTCCTGGAGTGGGTGGCCACGCCCCTCTCCAGGGGATCCTCCCAGGTCAGGGATGCTTCGTGTGGCTAACGTTCTAGCACCAGCAAGCCCCTCATGCTGCCCTCAGACTCTTCTGTGATGACGGATATGCTCTACTCCGTGCTGCCTAGCACAGCAGCCATTAGCCACACTTGAGTGCTTAAGATAGTAGCCAATGTAATTTAGGACCTGCAAATTCAACTGGATTTAATTTTCAATAGCACAACTAGACCATCAATCATTATTTTACAGACAAAATATTTTAATGGGTATACTGTGCCAATCTAAAAACAGTGAAACCCTTTAAAGCTTTTCTGAAAGGACTTCAGAGGATATGTTGGAAAAATTTTCTGGGTAAGTCATAATTAATTCTAGAGAGCATCTCATTTATTGCACATCCTGAATAATCGGATTTTAAAAATCCATGAATCCTTTTTTCATAAGGATTATTCCAGTTCATTCATATGTCATACGATATTAGGTAATACTGTTAAGCATATACTGCAGTCTTCATTCTAATTATATACTGTTAAAAGTATGCATATATGCAAACAAATACATATGCATATTCCCTGCTACCCAGCATGCTTACTGGTTGTTCCTATTTCTTAACACTGGCAATTGTTAAGATTTTAAGCCTATAGTATTTCAAGCGTCTTATGCAAATCTTACAGTAAAATGAGAATCTGTTAAAGATTCATTGGGAAGTTAAAGAGAGTTACGCTTATTCAGGGAAAGCACTGAGTGGAAAAATAGGGTACAATAAGAAAATCAGGGCCAGATTCAGTCAGAAAACATGGAAGCATATTTAAGCAATACAATGCAGAAAAATTAGAAAGCATCTAGTAAAATTTAAAATGTGAAAGTACACATAACTGTAAGATGAGGCTCTGAGTTTCTGGTACAATAAAATAGGTGGTATTTGTGTGTAACTGTCTCTATAAGTGATGGCTTATTTGCACTGCTAAGGCTGTAAACTATGTATCTGCTGTGGCCCTATTGAAACTGCTTCAACTGAGACTGAGGGAAATCACAAAATTTCTAGGAAAATTCAGAAGGTGAAGCAAAAAGAAATTTTGCTATTGATGCCTATTCAAGCAGAAGAGAAATAGCTGGCATTTTTCCAGAAGTAAAGGAAGAGTAGGTGTTGAATGGGGTATCATGCTTAGAGACATGCAACCTTCATGGTGTCCTGTCCGGAGACCCTGCACTGTCCCTCTGTGAGCACTGCGTCGATCGCCAGGACACATTCTAGTGTCTGTGGGGGAGGCTGTGGTATCAGGCTGCCCTGCTTCAGAATGATTCTGTGAATCTGGTTCTTCTCTGTCGGATGATGAAAGGGCCTTTCAAAGCTCCTGACTGCGCCGGTGTCTGGGTTAGCACATAAAGCATGAACTAGAGAACTGATTACACCACATCAGGTACCATGGATTCCATCAGAAGGATCCATTACATCTTCAATCAACGCATGTACATTTCTGTTCATATACTTTAAGAAACACTTCAGGCCTTAGAGTCTATTTCTATGCATCTAGATAATATTTTCTTAAAAAGAAATAATAGTACAGGTACCTGAGCTGAGCAGAAGTGAAATAAACCTGTGTGTATATGGCTATGTAAAAAAAGTTGTGGGCATATGTGATTTCTTTGCAATAGCAGAATGACAAAAGGCAGTAAGGATCATAAATGACCTACTGCCTTGTTGATAACGCCTATTTGGGACTGTGATTTTTCCCCATCATGCCTCCTTTGTTTATATTTATTTTCATCCATCCTTTTTATTCTTTGGCATGTGTGGCCTCCCATCGCAGCGGCCACTCCCATTGCAGAGCACCTGAGTGGAAAAATAGGGTACAATAAGAAAATCAGGGCCAGATTCAGTCAGAAAACATGGAAGCATATTTAAGCAATACAATGCAGAAAAATTAGAAAGCATCTAGTAAAATTTAAAATGTGAAAGTACACATAACTGTAAGATGAGGCTCTGAGTTTCTGGTACAATAAAATAGGTGGTATTTGTGTGTAACTGTCTCTATAAGTGATGGCTTATTTGCACTGCTAAGGCTGTAAACTATGTATCTGCTGTGGCCCTATTGAAACTGCTTCAACTGAGACTGAGGGAAATCACAAAATTTCTAGGAAAATTCAGAAGGTGAAGCAAAAAGAAATTTTGCTATTGATGCCTATTCAAGCAGAAGAGAAATAGCTGGCATTTTTCCAGAAGTAAAGGAAGAGTAGGTGTTGAATGGGGTATCATGCTTAGAGACATGCAACCTTCATGGTGTCCTGTCCGGAGACCCTGCACTGTCCCTCTGTGAGCACTGCGTCGATCGCCAGGACACATTCTAGTGTCTGTGGGGGAGGCTGTGGTATCAGGCTGCCCTGCTTCAGAATGATTCTGTGAATCTGGTTCTTCTCTGTCGGATGATGAAAGGGCCTTTCAAAGCTCCTGACTGCGCCGGTGTCTGGGTTAGCACATAAAGCATGAACTAGAGAACTGATTACACCACATCAGGTACCATGGATTCCATCAGAAGGATCCATTACATCTTCAATCAACGCATGTACATTTCTGTTCATATACTTTAAGAAACACTTCAGGCCTTAGAGTCTATTTCTATGCATCTAGATAATATTTTCTTAAAAAGAAATAATAGTACAGGTACCTGAGCTGAGCAGAAGTGAAATAAACCTGTGTGTATATGGCTATGTAAAAAAAGTTGTGGGCATATGTGATTTCTTTGCAATAGCAGAAAATGACAAAAGGCAGTAAGGATCATAAATGACCTACTGCCTTGTTGATAACGCCTATTTGGGACTGTGATTTTTTCCCCCATCATGCCTCCTTTGTTTATATTTATTTTCATCCATCCTTTTTATTCTTTGGCATGTGTGGGCCTCCCATCGCAGCGGCCACTCCCATTGCAGAGCACTGGCCCTGGGCACATGTGCTCCAGAGCTCCTGCTCATAATTGGACACACTGGTCCAGCCGCTCCATGGGATCTTCCCGGGCCAGGGATCGAACTGGTGCCCCTTGCACTGCAAAGTGGACTCTACCCACTGGAACACCACGGAAGCCCTGGAACCGTGATTTTAACAGCATGTTTGTTCAGCTGATTACAGTTCAGTGCTATGTCAAAGTTATTACCATAAATTAATTTCAAGAAATAAGACTGCTTTCTCTTTACTTGAGAGGCATGAAGCACTATTTCCAATTAAACCTTTTTGTATTGTTTTCAAAACCAAACATTTTATAGAATTTGAACACTAGGGGGCATCTTTGTTTTTTGAAACAAAGGTTTATAATTTCCTCTTCCCCCTCCTGCCCAGGACAGTCTGAATGGTTAAACATTTTTTTTTTTTTTTGGTTCACATTTTTCTGTATAAAGCATGTTGGTACTGCAACATTTCTGCCTTTGGGTTGGGCATTTCTGTTTGTATACTGATTATATTAAGCTGCATATATGAGGTAACGGGATAGTATCTGTATATAACAATCAGTTAATAGGTGGTTGTTCCCTTTCGAGGCCTCTTTTGTGGATAAACAGTGACAAGCCCTCAAAAGGCAGATTGCTCAGAAATCTTTCCTTTTCAGACATATGTGCATTAAACACTAGAATCTGATTTGCATGTTTAGTCACGGGAACTGTTTTCCTTTTGAATAGTTCTGCTTTTCCTTGATGCTAGTAAAGCTAACTTAACAGAAATGCCTAGTCTGTTTACTTCTTTAATTTGTCAGCAACAAATTTTGTTTTTTCTGCTCTCATTTCTTGATCTTTAAAGTGTAAGCAAAAACGTGCAGATATAATAGATAACAAGGATGTCCTTCATAGAGTGTGGACTCCTCACAGGGTGGAAGAAGGCAGCGGCAGCGTGGACCTGCTTCTGGGTTGTACTCCCCTCTAGGCAGTGGTGCAGGTTCTCAACCACCATCCAAGTAATTTTCTTTGGGGAACTTTGTTAGTGGGGACAAGAGAGAGGGAAGAGGGGACAGGTGGGAGCTTTTGTTTTTGGCTAACGCTGCACAGCAGTCAGGCATTTTACCTGCGTCCTGGCTTCAAGGGTAGAGAGACTGTGCCAGGGGCCGGGTTGGGGGAGCCTTGCTCCGGCAGCTCTCTGTGCTTTGCACACGGTCCCAAAGGGACTTGGTGTGTGCACAGTCTACCTGGGGACAAAGGGCAAGGCTGGTGTTGACACAAAGTAGTTAGGGATCCCTTCTATCAGGTTTTCTGAGTCCCACAAAGAGCTCTCTGATGCCTGCTCTGAAGCTGCCCGCTCCCCGACCAACAAGCAGTGGCCAACAAGAAATCTGGGAGGACGAAGTGGGTCCCTATAGTCACATGGGGTCTTTTTTTTAAAGAGGTTTTCTTGTCCAATACAAAACTAATAATTTCCTAGGTGCTCTTAAAACACCTGGTTTCTATCTTTTATAGTACTTATTAAGCTGCATATATGAGGTAACGGGATAGTATCTGTATATAACAATCAGTTAATAGGTGGTTGTTCCCTTTCGAGGCCTCTTTTGTGGATAAACAGTGACAAGCCCTCAAAAGGCAGATTGCTCAGAAATCTTTCCTTTTCAGACATATGTGCATTAAACACTAGAATCTGATTTGCATGTTTAGTCACGGGAACTGTTTTCCTTTTGAATAGTTCTGCTTTTCCTTGATGCTAGTAAAGCTAACTTAACAGAAATGCCTAGTCTGTTTACTTCTTTAATTTGTCAGCAACAAATTTTGTTTTTTCTGCTCTCATTTCTTGATCTTTAAAGTGTAAGCAAAAACGTGCAGATATAATAGATAACAAGGATGTCCTTCATAGAGTGTGGACTCCTCACAGGGTGGAAGAAGGCAGCGGCAGCGTGGACCTGCTTCTGGGTTGTACTCCCCTCTAGGCAGTGGTGCAGGTTCTCAACCACCATCCAAGTAATTTTCTTTGGGGAACTTTGTTAGTGGGGACAAGAGAGAGGGAAGGGGGGACAGGTGGGAGCTTTTGTTTTTGGCTAACGCTGCACAGCAGTCAGGCATTTTACCTGCGTCCTGGCTTCAAGGGTAGAGAGACTGTGCCAGGGGCCGGGTTGGGGGAGCCTTGCTCCGGCAGCTCTCTGTGCTTTGCACACGGTCCCAAAGGGACTTGGTGTGTGCACAGTCTACCTGGGGACAAAGGGCAAGGCTGGTGTTGACACAAAGTAGTTAGGGATCCCTTCTATCAGGTTTTCTGAGTCCCACAAAGAGCTCTCTGATGCCTGCTCTGAAGCTGCCCGCTCCCCGACCAACAAGCAGTGGCCAACAAGAAATCTGGGAGGACGAAGTGGGTCCCTATAGTCACATGGGGTCTTTTTTTTAAAGAGGTTTTCTTGTCCAATACAAAACTAATAATTTCCTAGGTGCTCTTAAAACACCTGGTTTCTATCTTTTATAGTACTTATTAACCTGACACATGAGTAATTAGTTGTGTAAACACGTTTCCCCCATCAGATTGCTTTCTTTGAGGTTGGAGATGTGTTATGTTTGTTTCAGAATTCTTCGTCCTTAACCTAGTGCTCTGCAGAGCACAGACTCAATACATGTTTAATTAAACTGAGTTAATTATCATATACTCACTGCATTATACCATTACTGGAAGAATTAACATAAAATGAAATTAGTGTCTCTAATTAGATAAAAAGAATATTAACTGGTTAATTAAAATTAATTTGTCCATTGTTTTGAAGCAAATTAGTGAAAGAACCAGGATCTAAAAGAACCCTAAATCCCATAATCCTAAGCATTAGGACAAACTACACAGTTTCTCACCTTTTTCTATTTTCTCAAATATAAATTTTTATGTATACCTTCTTTGTCCTCACTAATCATACATGTGAAAGTCACTTAGTCGTGTCCAACTCTTTGTGACCCATGGACAAGCCATGGAATTCTCCAGGCAAGAATACTGGAGCGTGGGCTTCCCTGCTGGTCCAGTGGGTAAAGAGTCCGCCTTGCAGTGCAGGGGGCACCGGTTCGATCCCTGGCCCGGGAAGATCCCATGTGCTGCAGAGTGGCTGGGCCCGGGCGTCCAATTAGGAGCCAGTTCATGCGCCCAGAGTCAGTGCTCTGCAAGGAGAGAGGCCACTGCAATGGGAGGCCCACACAGGCCAAAGAGTAAAAGATGGATGAAAAATAAATGATGACTTAGAGGAAAAAAAAAAAAAGATTGCACACTGTATATATATATATATATAAAATACTGGAGTGGGTAGCCTTTCCCTTCTCTAGGGGATCTTCCAAACTCAGGGATTGAACCCAGGTCTCTTCTGCACTGCAGGTGGATTCTTCTCCAGCTGATCCACCAGTGAAGCCCAAGAATACTGGAGTGGGTATACACAGCATGCAAATAAAAGACAAACTAAAGATCAGCATAATCTTGTGTTTAGTTTTAACAGAGTCAAGTCTAAAGTCACAGAAAGTCTTGTCTCATGTAAAGGTGCTAGGGCAATACCAAGAAGTAAAAGAATCCACAGAACATGCAGTCTTGGGCTCCATTTGGGGAAGTAGCCGTTCTGGGCAAAATGTTAGGTATTCCTACCAGCTACTGCTTCAGATTCTGATGTTATCATCTCTGGTAAAGGTTCAGCTAGGGCAAAATGAAGGTGGGTTTCTGTTGTGAATCTGTCCATAGTTTGGAAGACCCTCCATAATTCTAATGATGGCAGAATGTGCATTGGAGGCAGTGACTCTTGGAACATATAAACTGGTTAATTAAAATTAATTTGGTCATAAAATGAAATTAGTGTCTCTAATTAGATAAAAAGAATATTAACTGGTTAATTAAAATTAATTTGTCCATTGTTTTGAAGCAAATTAGTGAAAGAACCAGGATCTAAAAGAACCCTAAATCCCATAATCCTAAGCATTAGGACAAACTACACAGTTTCTCACCTTTTTCTATTTTCTCAAATATAAATTTTTATGTATACCTTCTTTGTCCTCACTAATCATACATGTGAAAGTCACTTAGTCGTGTCCAACTCTTTGTGACCCATGGACAAGCCATGGAATTCTCCAGGCAAGAATACTGGAGCGTGGGCTTCCCTGCTGGTCCAGTGGGTAAAGAGTCCGCCTTGCAGTGCAGGGGGCACCGGTTCGATCCCTGGCCCGGGAAGATCCCATGTGCTGCAGAGTGGCTGGGCCCGGGCGTCCAATTAGGAGCCAGTTCATGCGCCCAGAGTCAGTGCTCTGCAAGGAGAGAGGCCACTGCAATGGGAGGCCCACACAGGCCAAAGAGTAAAAGATGGATGAAAAATAAATGATGACTTAGAGGAAAAAAAAAAAAAGATTGCACACTGTATATATATATATATATAAAATACTGGAGTGGGTAGCCTTTCCCTTCTCTAGGGGATCTTCCAAACTCAGGGATTGAACCCAGGTCTCTTCTGCACTGCAGGTGGATTCTTCTCCAGCTGATCCACCAGTGAAGCCCAAGAATACTGGAGTGGGTATACACAGCATGCAAATAAAAGACAAACTAAAGATCAGCATAATCTTGTGTTTAGTTTTAACAGAGTCAAGTCTAAAGTCACAGAAAGTCTTGTCTCATGTAAAGGTGCTAGGGCAATACCAAGAAGTAAAAGAATCCACAGAACATGCAGTCTTGGGCTCCATTTGGGGAAGTAGCCGTTCTGGGCAAAATGTTAGGTATTCCTACCAGCTACTGCTTCAGATTCTGATGTTATCATCTCTGGTAAAGGTTCAGCTAGGGCAAAATGAAGGTGGGTTTCTGTTGTGAATCTGTCCATAGTTTGGAAGACCCTCCATAATTCTAATGATGGCAGAATGTGCATTGGAGGCAGTGACTCTTGGAACATATAAACTAGTTTGGGTTTTGAGGTCTTTGATTCCAGGTCAGGTGTTCTTAGCAGAGAATGTTCAGCAGCATCACTGATGAAGCTTTTCCACATGGGAGTATGCTGGGCCCTGCTCCTGGAAATTCGGATTCACTGAGTCTAGGGAGGGTTTTGGGAAACTGCATTGTAAAAAATTCTACAGGTACTTCTAGTGTAAAAAATCAGTTAATAAATTATCGTACAATGTGGTAAGTCCTTGAGAAAAGATACCATGTTGTCCTTTTGGTCTCTCCAGTGCTTAGTATATTGCTTTGGTGAGTGCTTAGTAACTGTTAAATGAAGGCATGAATTTCATCAACTTCGCTGCTGCTGTCTACTTTTATGCAGATGTGAAATGATGCTGTCTTTGCTTAACATTATAGTCACACAGAAAACATGGGTGTCTAGTTCAGGTTAAACACAAGTAACACATTAACACGCCAGGTAGGAAAGTCTAGTGCATGAAGTAAAGACATCTTCGAGACAAGTTTTCAGAGCCTTAAGGACAGCACCGAGAATAAACCTGGTTTGGCAGTGATCCAAGACCTTTTAGAAATGTGAAAACTTTACGAAAACTATCAAATATGCAACCTGTTTCTAGTACATTCCTTTACAGGGCATGTTTTCTGTAGAAAAACTGGTAATAAAGTCTTCGTTTTTGTAACTCTCTACATAGAGTCCGAGAAGAAAGAGTATCTTTTTTAATGTTTTCAAAGAAATTCCACTGAATTTTCTAATTTTTTAAAAAGATCAACCTACTATACTCTAAGCAGTCATAATAATGGCTTTATGCATTTATTCTAACGAAGAGCTTCAGAAATAAAATCTGGATGTAATAATGTCGTCAAGGGAATACTCACACTCTCACTCTGAAAAGGATTTAAGAAATTTCCCCCCATTTCTCCATCGTCCCTTGGAGTGCCCGGCTGATTACTCAGGCTCATATTATTGGGAGAATTCTGTAAACAAGATTTAGAAAACAAAGCATTTTGAAAATTTTGATTTCCCTTTTACATTGTACTGTTTCAAACATGGAATCCATAGAGTATCATCTCTAAGGACAAAGCAGATGTAATTCCTATCTCAGGCTTCTACCATGTATTCCAGTTCATTCTTAGAACCTTGACAAGTACTATATGTGTTCCCAAATGAAAATTAAAAACAAAAACTCCTTTAATTCTATATGCATACATAGCAACACAACTTTAACCATTATTTTTCTATGAACCATAAGGAAAAAAGGAAAATAGTTAGCAATGATAGTTAAGAACAAGAGAAATAAACATCTTAGAACTTGAGAATTCAGTATGTACTTGTAGCGGAAAAGGAACCTCACAGATGGAGTGATCTAGAACACTTTTCTAGCATTTGTTCATGTACAGTATACTTATTTGAAACTGTTAAGACAAAATGGCTGATAGGAACAATCTGGTCAACACCAGTTAGCGGTATACTGCTTCATGTTCTATTTAAATTTGCTGGTCCCATGACGATTATGTGCTGCCAGCCACGCGAGGTCACCTGACGCTCCACGTGGGGGGGATACAGAGCAGCAGCGCGGTGCAGAGCATCCATGTGCAGAGGTGCGCCTGAGCCTCGAGGGCCTCTTGTCAAAATAAACTTCAAGGTTAAGAACTCTTACTTGTTATTTCAAATGGAAGCCGGATTTTAGATCTTTTCCTGAGCCACTGCCATTTTATATTCTGTTTTTCAGTAAGTTTTAGATTTTTTTTTTTTTAAAGAAAATTGCTCTGAGGAGTCTGACTTAACCAAGTTATGTCACAAAAATAAAAATTTCATGAATGAGTTATTCCCAGAAGGATATGTGCTTTTAAAAAATACAGTTCAATTGCAGAGTAGAAACAGGTAGATGAGCTGGTGGAAATATAGCTCGTGTCTTGTCGTGCTGTGCACCCCACAGGGAGGATCTGAGAACACGGTCCTCTGAAGTCCACAGGAGCTCCATTTGCCAGTGAACCACAAGGGCTAAGGAACCACAGTCTAATGGCATAAGGAAGGTTCTAGTTCTTTTTTATTTTTGACAATTTTTTTCTCTGAAAACGTTAGTTTCCCAAGTATAAAGTAAATGGATCTTGAAATGAACATGGAAAACTTGATTTCCCAGAAAAAAAATTAAGTAAAATTGAACGAACTGCAGTGAACTAAGCTACAACTCATTAATAAAGTTATTAATCAACTGTGTTTTGAAATCAGGAAGGATAATGCTGACTTAGTTCAAAAAAGGGAAAATTTATAAAAAAAAAATACTGTAAGATTCACCCCAAATCTAGCAATCTTTTTAGTGATGGCAGATTTGTCATTTAATGGAGAAATAAACATCTTAGAACTTGAGAATTCAGTATGTACTTGTAGCGGAAAAGGAACCTCACAGATGGAGTGATCTAGAACACTTTTCTAGCATTTGTTCATGTACAGTATACTTATTTGAAACTGTTAAGACAAAATGGCTGATAGGAACAATCTGGTCAACACCAGTTAGCGGTATACTGCTTCATGTTCTATTTAAATTTGCTGGTCCCATGACGATTATGTGCTGCCAGCCACGCGAGGTCACCTGACGCTCCACGTGGGGGGGATACAGAGCAGCAGCGCGGTGCAGAGCATCCATGTGCAGAGGTGCGCCTGAGCCTCGAGGGCCTCTTGTCAAAATAAACTTCAAGGTTAAGAACTCTTACTTGTTATTTCAAATGGAAGCCGGATTTTAGATCTTTTCCTGAGCCACTGCCATTTTATATTCTGTTTTTCAGTAAGTTTTTAGATTTTTTTTTTTTTTTTAAAGAAAATTGCTCTGAGGAGTCTGACTTAACCAAGTTATGTCACAAAAATAAAAATTTCATGAATGAGTTATTCCCAGAAGGATATGTGCTTTTAAAAAATACAGTTCAATTGCAGAGTAGAAACAGGTAGATGAGCTGGTGGAAATATAGCTCGTGTCTTGTCGTGCTGTGCACCCCACAGGGAGGATCTGAGAACACGGTCCTCTGAAGTCCACAGGAGCTCCATTTGCCAGTGAACCACAAGGGCTAAGGAACCACAGTCTAATGGCATAAGGAAGGTTCTAGTTCTTTTTTATTTTTGACAATTTTTTTCTCTGAAAACGTTAGTTTCCCAAGTATAAAGTAAATGGATCTTGAAATGAACATGGAAAACTTGATTTCCCAGAAAAAAAATTAAGTAAAATTGAACGAACTGCAGTGAACTAAGCTACAACTCATTAATAAAGTTATTAATCAACTGTGTTTTGAAATCAGGAAGGATAATGCTGACTTAGTTCAAAAAAGGGAAAATTTATAAAAAAAAAATACTGTAAGATTCACCCCAAATCTAGCAATCTTTTTAGTGATGGCAGATTTGTCATTTAATGGAGAAATTGGTAATCCTGGAGTAAATAACATACCTCTATAGGGGCATTGGAGGGTGTATTTGGAAGCTGTATACTTTTATGTATTCAGAAAGAATACATGAAACAAGCCCTCTTTATTGCCATATAATATTCAACCCCCTAGTGATAAGTACAGAAGATACCTTGAGAGGAGCAATGTCTCTCTAAGTTGGGATGTTCCCAAACTTTTTTCACTTTTGCCATCATTTGTTTTTGAAGAGTTTCCATTTTATGTTTAAAAAATTTACTGGCATATAGTTGCTTTACAATGTTGCATTAGTTTCAGATATATAGTGACCTGAGTAAGTTATATGAATATGTAAATCCATGTTTTTTTGAGGATTCTGTTTCCACGTAGGCCATCACAGAGTTCTGAGTAGAGTGCCTTAGGCTGTGCAGCAGGTCCACAGTAAGTTATCTATTTAAAACAGAGCACTGTGTACATGTCAATCCAGTCTCCCAATTTATCCCTCTCCTGTTACCCCTTGTTTAACTGTAAGTCTCTTTTCTACGTCTGTAACTCTATTTCTGTTTTGTAGATAAGTTCACTGGTACTTTTTTTTTTCGAGTCCACACATAAGTGATAACATTTCTGGACTTACAATTCTGAAAGTTTAGCTACATTCAAATTGATTCTCGACTCAAAGTGTTGATTTAAAAAACATTTAACGTTTGAAAGGAACATGACATTGATATTTAAATAGTTATTCACACTTCGTGGTGTGGTTTTCCATAGTCTTTTCATAGCACCGTGGCTCAGCATTATTTGTGAGAGGGTAGTGGTGTACGTGAGAACACCGAGAGGAAAGGTAAAAGGACACATCGACCTACAAACCTGAGCTGAATATCAGACCTCTGAAACTTGTTCCTATCAAGCTCACTGGGTATATTTGAAAATTGTGAAATAATGGGATATTTAAAAAAAACTCTAAGATTATTTTTTAATCTCTGTAAAATGTTGTGATAACAACGGAAGTTGCTTAGTGGGTCGTCTTAAGGAAACTGCTGTCGATGTGCTGGGTAACGTGGGGGGAGACACAGGGAAAGATCGTGGTGTCTGAGGGTTGGGGCGAAGGAGTAGCATACGGTCCAAACACCAGCCCGGAGCAGGTCCAGGTGGTGGTGGGTGGCAATGAGCTGTGTGTGTTGCTTGTAACTGTAGCCCTGTTTGTGTGGAGTGTCTCCAGCAGATTTCACCCAAAAGGCAAGGCTATAATGCACAGACAGGGCATACAACTTTTTCAAATGGAGGAAGAAATATTAAAAATGTAATACTGATGTTTGATAACCTAGAAGGGTGGCAGAGGTAGGGAGGGAGGAGGGAGGTTTAAGAGGGAGGGGACGTGTGTATGCCTGTGGAAAATTCACACTGATGTATGGGAGGAACCATCACTATATGCTAAAGTAATTCTCCAACTAAATAAAAATAATAAAATCTAAAAAAATTTAAAACTACAGGCTTGATTGGAGAATTAGGAAGATGCAGCTGAAGACACAAGAGGAACTGGGAACAAAAATAAGCAGTAGTAGTGGTCAAGATTAGTTTCTGATTCACAAGGATGACTAGAAAACGAACAGGATGAAGAGAAATGAGCCCAGGAAATAAGAGAAAAGGGAGAAGAGAGTTTGACAAGATAGCTGGAAATGTGTCAGAAAGGAGGAAGGTAGAGAAAATGAAGACGGAGTGAAAGACTGAAAAGTTAAGCTGAGTGGAAAGAGGTTGGGAAGAAAAATTGGGCGGGGCGTGAAGAGTAGGCTGCTGCTGCTGCTGCTGCTGAGAGGTAGAGTGAGCGCTGGTGGAGTGGAGAAGACGGGCAAGCACAGCGAGTCGTCCAGAGCCTGCGGCTGGACGAGGAGGGCGGGCGGGCAGAGGAAAGGAAAAGGTACAAGGACACAGACCTACCTGATATATCAGACCTCTGAAACTTGTTCCTATCAAGCTCACTGGGTATATTTGAAAATTGTGAAATAATGGGATATTTAAAAAAAACTCTAAGATTATTTTTTAATCTCTGTAAAATGTTGTGATAACAACGGAAGTTGCTTAGTGGGTCGTCTTAAGGAAACTGCTGTCGATGTGCTGGGTAACGTGGGGGGAGACACAGGGAAAGATCGTGGTGTCTGAGGGTTGGGGCGAAGGAGTAGCATACGGTCCAAACACCAGCCCGGAGCAGGTCCAGGTGGTGGTGGGTGGCAATGAGCTGTGTGTGTTGCTTGTAACTGTAGCCCTGTTTGTGTGGAGTGTCTCCAGCAGATTTCACCCAAAAGGCAAGGCTATAATGCACAGACAGGGCATACAACTTTTTCAAATGGAGGAAGAAATATTAAAAATGTAATACTGATGTTTGATAACCTAGAAGGGTGGCAGAGGTAGGGAGGGAGGAGGGAGGTTTAAGAGGGAGGGGACGTGTGTATGCCTGTGGAAAATTCACACTGATGTATGGGAGGAACCATCACTATATGCTAAAGTAATTCTCCAACTAAATAAAAATAATAAAATCTAAAAAAATTTAAAACTACAGGCTTGATTGGAGAATTAGGAAGATGCAGCTGAAGACACAAGAGGAACTGGGAACAAAAATAAGCAGTAGTAGTGGTCAAGATTAGTTTCTGATTCACAAGGATGACTAGAAAACGAACAGGATGAAGAGAAATGAGCCCAGGAAATAAGAGAAAAGGGAGAAGAGAGTTTGACAAGATAGCTGGAAATGTGTCAGAAAGGAGGAAGGTAGAGAAAATGAAGACGGAGTGAAAGACTGAAAAGTTAAGCTGAGTGGAAAGAGGTTGGGAAGAAAAATTGGGCGGGGCGTGAAGAGTAGGCTGCTGCTGCTGCTGCTGCTGAGAGGTAGAGTGAGCGCTGGTGGAGTGGAGAAGACGGGCAAGCACAGCGCAGTCGTCCAGAGCCTGCGGCTGGAACGAGGAGGGCGGGCGGGCAGCGCAGAAACGAGACACTTAGGAGCCCATTTTAAGATGGATGCAACCAGTCACTTCTAGAACGTCATTAAGTGGCAAGTTTATTACTTGGGCATAATTCTTATGTCAACTGAAATGTATTTGAACTTCCCTTTGTAGAAGTTTTTCCTTATTGTATTCGTTTGGTCTCCTTAGTTATACTAAACTTTTTGAGGGAAGAGACCGTATCTTGTTTAACTTTGGATTTTTATAGCTCAGAATAATGCCTTAGTGCATTCATGTTTACTGGATGAGGGAATTCCTGCCTAAGGCAACTTAGAATCCACTTGAGGGTGAAGATTACATTTGTATTTAAAGAAGACGTTTGTATTTTCCCATAGTGCACAAGGCAGTACTCAGTACACAAAGGGTGATCAATTAATGCTTAAAAAATAAACAGTACATCCTTAGGCAACAGAATGTTACTGGCAGTAGGCACAGTGTGATGGAAACTCTTATTTCTGGGAATAGGAGTGGAAAAACCAGCATCAAAGGCAAAGCAATAAGTCTGATATGCAGGCAGATTAGAAAATGGTATGTCATTTGTCATTACAGCCCCTGACATTTTTTAAAGTGCTTTATAAATTACAAAGCACTTTCCCATAGAAACTTTTGTTTACATCTATGTAGTATACACAGTTATGTTCGTACAAACTTTAGGAAGATTGCCTTAAGCTCTCTGGATGTTCTCGCCTGTGTGTAAAATGAAGACTATCTTTTGATATTAGAATATGCTTTTCAAATTTAACTTCAGACGTTTCACTGTGACCACAAAGCACAATTCAGCAACATCAACTGTTAGACACCCAAGATAGTCAATACAATCATTGTCCTCTGATTGTAAAGGTGCTTCCAAGAAAGAAGTCTCTAATGGAATTATACGATGAATCTTATTCTGAAAACAAGGGCTTTGAAGGGTTACCTAATGCAATTTCTCACAGAGGTAAGATAGTGCCCACTGTATATATTTATCTATTCTTAGAAAAGAAAAAGTTTCCCAACAGTTCCTGAATGCAGGCATCCAAAGTGCATGCTGAACTTCCCAGGTCCAGTAGCCAAGCAATGCAGATACAATGTCTGAATGCCAATTAAACTCTCTTTTTTTGACTTGAAACCTTAATTTAGAAGTATCTATAGCTCAACTTCATTTTATTTTTCTTGGTATCAGGAATTTTACTTTCTTATACATGAATATAAATTCAAAGTGGAATTAAAAATGAAGCCGTCCTTTAATGAATTTCTGCATGTATGGGTAGACAGCAGACTTCTAAGAAAGTCACTCCAGTGGTAGTTGATAATTAGTTCTTATCAGTCATTCTAAATATATATTTGACCCACAGAGAACTATTTTAAAATTCATCGTGACCTAAAAAAGTATTTAGGTATCCTTCTTCAAAAAATATATGGCATCTGAGCAAAGGAATAATCTTAGATACTCAGACGACTGACAGCGGAAAAACACATACATGAGCTATTAGAAGGATAACTTTCCCACTTCTATTACTATAATTTTGCTCTAATTACTTTCTTACTCTATTTTGTGGGACTATAATAATGATTGAGGACATCAGCAGTGCCTGAGGAGGGCTGGAAGGACAAATGAGATGTATAAAGGCAGTACTTACTGCATTTAATCATGACTTTTTCAAATTTACTTCTTTTCATGTTGCTCTGGACTCCTTTACATTTTTAAGGTTATCAAGATGCCAGTTTGCTTTACAAATGTATAACATCGTAATGGGTTTAAACTGATTATTATTTACTTGGCTATCAATTAATCATGGATCTCACATCCTGTAAACAAATCTTAGCATGCTTGGAAACATGCTTAAAAGACTTACTTCACCCTTTCCCACAGATGATATGCATTCATATTTTAAACTTCTACTTAATTACATCTGCCCTTCTACTTTAAAGCTCTTGTTCAAGAACCAGATTCATAACGTTACTCTCATAATCTTAGTAAGAGTTCTGTGTGAAGTAAAATGCAGATGAAAACTATCACAGAAAATTATAACGATGAATCTTATTCTGAAAACAAGGGCTTTGAAGGGTTACCTAATGCAATTTCTCACAGAGGTAAGATAGTGCCCACTGTATATATTTATCTATTCTTAGAAAAGAAAAAGTTTCCCAACAGTTCCTGAATGCAGGCATCCAAAGTGCATGCTGAACTTCCCAGGTCCAGTAGCCAAGCAATGCAGATACAATGTCTGAATGCCAATTAAACTCTCTTTTTTTGACTTGAAACCTTAATTTAGAAGTATCTATAGCTCAACTTCATTTTATTTTTCTTGGTATCAGGAATTTTACTTTCTTATACATGAATATAAATTCAAAGTGGAATTAAAAATGAAGCCGTCCTTTAATGAATTTCTGCATGTATGGGTAGACAGCAGACTTCTAAGAAAGTCACTCCAGTGGTAGTTGATAATTAGTTCTTATCAGTCATTCTAAATATATATTTGACCCACAGAGAACTATTTTAAAATTCATCGTGACCTAAAAAAGTATTTAGGTATCCTTCTTCAAAAAATATATGGCATCTGAGCAAAGGAATAATCTTAGATACTCAGACGACTGACAGCGGAAAAACACATACATGAGCTATTAGAAGGATAACTTTCCCACTTCTATTACTATAATTTTGCTCTAATTACTTTCTTACTCTATTTTGTGGGACTATAATAATGATTGAGGACATCAGCAGTGCCTGAGGAGGGCTGGAAGGACAAATGAGATGTATAAAGGCAGTACTTACTGCATTTAATCATGACTTTTCAAATTTACTTCTTTTCATGTTGCTCTGGACTCCTTTACATTTTTAAGGTTATCAAGATGCCAGTTTGCTTTACAAATGTATAACATCGTAATGGGTTTAAACTGATTATTATTTACTTGGCTATCAATTAATCATGGATCTCACATCCTGTAAACAAATCTTAGCATGCTTGGAAACATGCTTAAAAGACTTACTTCACCCTTTCCCACAGATGATATGCATTCATATTTTAAACTTCTACTTAATTACATCTGCCCTTCTACTTTAAAGCTCTTGTTCAAGAACCAGATTCATAACGTTACTCTCATAATCTTAGTAAGAGTTCTGTGTGAAGTAAAATGCAGATGAAAACTATCACAGAAAAAGTAATACTCACCTTGGAAATACTGTCCATATCTCCTGAGCCTAAAACAGAATATGGAAAGAAAGCCTTTATTAGGCAAAGATTCTATTTATAAATTAAATATTCTTTTACACAAATGCAGTAATAAGGTGCACTGTATGTATTTTCCAGTGCATGTCTCCTAGATTTTTGAATCTCAAAGAAATACTTTTCTCTTACATTATGTGGTGAATAGGTATCATCCGGTGGCAAATTCAAGGAAAAGTTGTACCTCTATTTCCCAAATAATCTACTTTTTCTGGTAATGGCAGAATAACAGAAAAAGAATAAAACACTGCTATCATAAATTTCTGAAAGTGAAATAGCATAAATTCCTGAAAGTGAAATAGTAGACATATATAACCTCAGTTCAAAATTTTGAAATATGTATACCAATACGTATATGTGTATATATATATATACAGAGATATGTAACTACATACCAAGAGAGAGATCTCTTTTCTGAACTGATGCTTCTATAAATCTGATAAAATGCAGAATGGGCACTTGCAACAGGACTTGACAATATTCTGAACATATTTCACTATAATAACCCCAATTGAAGTGTTTTTACTATTAAAAATTTGGCAGCAATCAGTCTTCATGGCAATCCATCAAAAGTAAAAATATAACATTGCAGTTTTATTTTAATTCTTAGGAGGAATGGACAATCAATACTAATTTATTTTCTTAAGAAATGGAATCATAACAGGCAACAAAGAAAAATAATGAAGTCCTTGCCACAATTTTAGCTTTATTTAACTATTTCCATAATTATCCTGGCATAAAATTATTACATTGTAATGCTATAGCATTCAGTAGACAGCCATAAAAAAAGGGAGGGCTTATTAACATGATTAATTTATTAGCAGGAATAGTAAGCTGTTAAACTGATTATTATTTACTTGGCTATCAATTAATCATGGATCTCACATCCTGTAAACAAATCTTAGCATGCTTGGAAACATGCTTAAAAGACTTACTTCACCCTTTCCCACAGATGATATGCATTCATATTTTAAACTTCTACTTAATTACATCTGCCCTTCTACTTTAAAGCTCTTGTTCAAGAACCAGATTCATAACGTTACTCTCATAATCTTAGTAAGAGTTCTGTGTGAAGTAAAATGCAGATGAAAACTATCACAGAAAAAGTAATACTCACCTTGGAAATACTGTCCATATCTCCTGAGCCTAAAACAGAATATGGAAAGAAAGCCTTTATTAGGCAAAGATTCTATTTATAAATTAAATATTCTTTTACACAAATGCAGTAATAAGGTGCACTGTATGTATTTTCCAGTGCATGTCTCCTAGATTTTGAATCTCAAAGAAATACTTTTCTCTTACATTATGTGGTGAATAGGTATCATCCGTGGCAAATTCAAGGAATAGTTGTACCTCTATTTCCCAAATAATCTACTTTTTCTGGTAATGGCAGAATAACAGAAAAAGAATAAAACACTGCTATCATAAATTTCTGAAAGTGAAATAGCATAAATTCCTGAAAGTGAAATAGTAGACATATATAACCTCAGTTCAAAATTTTGAAATATGTATACCAATACGTATATGTGTATATATATATACAGAGATATGTAACTACATACCAAGAGAGAGATCTCTTTTCTGAACTGATGCTTCTATAAATCTGATAAAATGCAGAATGGGCACTTGCAACAGGACTTGACAATATTCTGAACATATTTCACTATAATAACCCCAATTGAAGTGTTTTTACTATTAAAAATTTGGCAGCAATCAGTCTTCATGGCAATCCATCAAAAGTAAAAATATAACATTGCAGTTTTATTTTAATTCTTAGGAGGAATGGACAATCAATACTAATTTATTTTCTTAAGAAATGGAATCATAACAGGCAACAAAGAAAAATAATGAAGTCCTTGCCACAATTTTAGCTTTATTTAACTATTTCCATAATTATCCTGGCATAAAATTATTACATTGTAATGCTATAGCATTCAGTAGACAGCCATAAAAAAAGGGAGGGCTTATTAACATGATTAATTTATTAGCAGGAATAGTAAGCTGTTAAATACTAAATGTACATATAATTATGTAAAACTACAGTAATATTCATTAGAGATAACAAGTATATGTAAAACTATTCTGCAAATTTTATTCCAATGAGTAACAAAACTAAGAATCTACTATGACCAAATGACATCCTTTTATGAATGACTCTACAATTAAAAGACTGGAAAGTAAATTATTTTGCAATAAATTAGAAAGTAAAATTCCAGAAACGTGCTGTCGAGTAAAATTTTGTGTGATGCCGGAAATGTGTCTTCGTGCTATCTGTTATGATAGCCATCACAAAATACGACTATGTGCCCTTGATATATGGCAGTGCAACTGGGGAAATGAATCTTTTTCTAATCTTTTTTTTAAAAAAAAAATTGGCCACTTTTATTGGTTTTATTTATTTTCATCCATCTTTATTCTTTGGCCTCTGTGGGCCTCGCATTGCAGTGGTCTCTCTCATTGCAGAGTGCCGGCTTTGGGCGCCTGCGCTCCAGAGTGCTGGTGCGTAACTGGACACACCGGCCGAGCCACTCTGTAGCACATGAGATCTTCCCAGGCCAGGAATTGAACCAGTGTCCCCTGCACTGCAAAGCAGACTGTTTATCCACTGGACCACCAGGAAAGCCCCTGGGGAACTGAATTTTTTATTTAATTTAAAACCTGAACAGTCACTACCATAATGGGACAGTACAAATTAGTATTTTGAAATCTAGCAAATTAAGCATGTATCCTTAAAAGTATAAAAGAATGTTAAACTGCTGTAATTAACTTCTTGATTATTGAAGTTACATAGCTTTTCAAAGTATAAGGGGATGGTATTTCCTGATCTATGGTGGGGTTGTAAAATCTGTGCATAACCTCTGAGTTACGGACCTGGTTTCTCCAACTCAGGCAAAAGATGGTTCTTTTTCAAAGGGAAAAAAATGATCACAAACTTCCAACCCCACTGTCAATGTTTAAAATAGTTTATGATATATGAGGATGAGAAACATACAGATATAAACGAAACGTCTTTCCCCCCTTCTTTTAATTGTGCATTTGGCCTGCCTACACATACAGTGTGCTGTGTGGCCACATGAATTCAATTCAGTTCTGTCTTATTTTTTCTGTGTCTTAGAATGGTGGCACTTTCTGTTCACCCTGCAGATATCTGGCTTCATTTGGGAAGAAAGCATACTTTATGAAATAAACATACAACTATTATTTGCACTGCTTCAAGTCAGCTTTATCACAGACACAGACAATGTGGACAGTGGAGAATCGGTTTATCCAGACTGTGACGACCAGTTTTACTTTTTAAAAAGAGACAAACATTAAAATGCAAAAACAAAATCAAGAAATTCTTGCAGAGAATTTGCAGTTCCTCTGAGACTGTGTGTACAGGCCTTGGGAGACAACGAAGCCCACTGGGAGGATTTCACAGTCCTCTAGGTGCCCAAACCAACAGTGTCTCTTTCCATCATGAACACTTAGATTTTGATAGGTTAAAGTAAATTCCTATGAATATGAGCTCAGATAGAACAGTTCTCACATATTTGAGTTTTCAAATGATCTCCAGCCATTCTAGGAAATAGCCTATGGATTAAACTATCCGTTGTAGGGAAAAGCTGAAGCATTTCAAAATGAGCTCCTATACACAGAAGAACTTTGAAAATAATAATATTCATTATGTAGAATTAAGGTTTTGTTTTGAATTCATTTCCAAACAATCAGATTTAAAATATCCTTACCTAAAGAGCCATTCATGTGATGTGACTCCATTCCTCCTAATCCACCCATAGGACCATCTGACCCAGGGCCCATTGGAAACTATTTAAAAAATGGAAAAAATGACTATGATCACATTGAAAACAACTGTTTATCTCCATGTTACAATATATATCTTTAACACTATAATACACTCCTACAACTTATTTGCATTTCCAAGTTATAGAGATGATTTTCCTAGACCTTTCCCAGCCTTCTAGATTCTCTATCTGCAATGCAATTTCACTCATTTCATCTTGTCTTTGTTTTGGATCCATGTCCAAGTTTTCCTGCAGCTATCCGTAACCAGAAAGCACATATATTCCAGTGCAGATGAGAAGATAAGTGTTCTCTTCTATGCTAACGACAAATTTTGCAAGTATAAACCAGAGGTAATTCTTAACAAGCTGCTAAAGGTATTGGCTTATTAGTAACAACAACTGAACGTTATATACCAACAATAAAATTTTTATCAGACAATCTTTGTTCAAATGGACATAATAAATACTGTCATCTTGCAGGTTAAATACATTGAGCTCCTTGGGGATAGCTGAATATATAGCTAAGTCTTCTTGGCAATCTGCATTATGTCAGCTCAATGACATGGTTTCTCCAACTTAGGCAAAAGATGGCTGAATTAGACATTCAATAGCAGTTATATTTAACATTTTTTAAAGTAGTGGTATTTATTTTCTTTTTTTTTAAGTAGTGGTATTTTATTTTCAAGTGAAATCTCACTTTATTAGAAGCTTTGTACAACACAGACGTGAACAGACAGGCTGTGGTAGTGTAGGTGGTGGAGAGTCCATGACCCACCTGCTCTGTCTTTCCCTCAACTCCCTGGAAAACTTCTAAGGAAACTCAGACCCCACTTGAAGACAGGCTATCTGTAATTACCTTATATTTGCAGTTAAGATACTGAAAATACATGTTCTTTAAATTTCTCATGCCCAAATGATTTCTTCCATGTTGTATGGGTACGCATGTGTATAGATGGTGTGTGTATGTATGTGTAGAGATGGGAGGGCGATGGTTACCCATCAAGTAGGTTTCAGGAGAAAAAACTGCTCTCAGCAGACACCTTACATATCACCGATTATGTGTGGAAACTGACATGGCTTCCCAACAAACCACATGCTTACACATCTTCCCAGGGTGATGTCAATTTTGTGGTCTAAAAGCACAAGTTGGATTTCCCCCCACGCCCCCCAGTAAACAACTTGGAGTATATATACCTCTAAGGAGAGGTCAAAGAAACTTTGAATTACTGTTGTTCAGCTTTTTCTTTTTTTTTCTCCAAAGCACAGTTTAGATCTGGGCTGATAAATGATGCTAGGGGGGCCAATAGCCTGTGACCCTCCTTGGTTTGATCCCTTTATCTGGCCCCCCAGTGTGCTTTAAGCACCACAAAGACCGTAGGTATGATACTTGAAGCACATGACACTGCAGTCCCAGGGGCCTTTACTACCCATGGTTCAAATGAATGACATTTGAAAGAAAGACTCTTCTCTTGAATCTCTTATCTTTGTAACTAGTAAGAGAACCAGAATGGAACACACTTGGGTGATAACAGTTCAGCAGCCTGCAGAAATGTCTTTGGTACCATATGCTCTTGGTTTCCTCCCTTATTCCTTCCCTTTCAAATATCAAATTTTAGGATACGAAATTGAAGAGCTCTTCTATATTTGTGCTGCAGTTCTAAAATGAACGCTTTATAATCATATAGTCAATGTTTTTAAAATGTCTCTGAAAACACCTTTTAGACATACTGACAGGAAACTGTTTTTTTCCTGAAAAAGAATTTGATTATATATAGGAAATACTGGTAACAAAAGGCAGTGATGCTTAATAGAAAAAACATGAAGTTCAAATGTGACCTGCGTAAGTAAATTTGGATTTAGTGGCAGCCATGTTTAAGAAGTAAACAGGTGACGTCAATTTTAATAATTTAGTTATGTAATCAAAGTGATCATTTCAGAAAGTTAATGTAAAATTTTAATGAGATATTTTTTCATATTAAGTCCTCAAAATCCAGAGTGTGTTCCATCCTGGAAGAACTTCTCAGTTTGGACTAGCTATATTTCAAGTACCATACCACACTGGACAACTGTAAGTTTCTCTTTGTGTGCTCACTGATAGGAAGCTCAATTAGAATATTTCATCCCTAGTTTATGGTATACTGCTGGAAATTTTGTATACATATTTTTATTTTCTTTAAGCTACCTTTTTCAAATTTTCATTTCTATTAGAGTTAAGCTGCCTTTTATTCAAATATATTAACTGTACTGCTATAAATATTTTTTGTTAATGTGCTGGTCTTTTAGACAAATACCATTTTTCTGTAAGTGTTCGTGGAAAAAACACAGCCATATGCCTTATTAAAAATGTCTAGATTCTTTCTGTAGAACTGCTTCAGTTCTATATTTAAACTCCAGATTTCAAAAATTTAAAGAAAAACAAGTATATTCAACTTCCTAATTTAGTTTCGATTTTATCAGGACAAAAATACAACCACCTGAAGAAATTAATGAACTGTAAAATGAGGTGAACATAAATGATTACACATTACCTGTTATATTCAAATAGTTAATTATTAAGTATTCAAGATAAAATAGGGCTACATACCAACATTTTATAAAGTTTTGTTTTATGTTTACATTATATTAATATGAAATATCTTGTTACGTATATTATATATATGCTTTTTTCCAACCCAGAAAATAGAATTAGATTGTTGATATCCAGTAAGACCTTGGATAGTAAAATACAAAGCCAGTATCAAGGAAAAGGAATGTACTTGGAGTCGGAGTCTCCAAATACATTCCAAAACTTAAAGAGGCATAGTTACATTAGGTCTGTTAGGTCCAGGAGGTACTGCATTCATTAAAGTATACATGTTATCTCCAAAAGGAAAAATTCTTTCCAAATACCATTCCAAAACTTAACAGAGCTGTACCAACAAAAGGCAGTGATGCTTAATAGAAAAACATGAAGTTCAAATGTGACCTGCGTAAGTAAATTTGGATTTAGTGGCAGCCATGTTTAAGAAGTAAACAGGTGACGTCAATTTTAATAATTTAGTTATGTAATCAAAGTGATCATTTCAGAAAGTTAATGTAAAATTTTAATGAGATATTTTTTCATATTAAGTCCTCAAAATCCAGAGTGTGTTCCATCCTGGAAGAACTTCTCAGTTTGGACTAGCTATATTTCAAGTACCATACCACACTGGACAACTGTAAGTTTCTCTTTGTGTGCTCACTGATAGGAAGCTCAATTAGAATATTTCATCCCTAGTTTATGGTATACTGCTGGAAATTTTGTATACATATTTTTATTTTCTTTAAGCTACCTTTTTCAAATTTTCATTTCTATTAGAGTTAAGCTGCCTTTTATTCAAATATATTAACTGTACTGCTATAAATATTTTTTGTTAATGTGCTGGTCTTTTAGACAAATACCATTTTTCTGTAAGTGTTCGTGGAAAAAACACAGCCATATGCCTTATTAAAAATGTCTAGATTCTTTCTGTAGAACTGCTTCAGTTCTATATTTAAACTCCAGATTTCAAAAATTTAAAGAAAAACAAGTATATTCAACTTCCTAATTTAGTTTCGATTTTATCAGGACAAAAATACAACCACCTGAAGAAATTAATGAACTGTAAAATGAGGTGAACATAAATGATTACACATTACCTGTTATATTCAAATAGTTAATTATTAAGTATTCAAGATAAAATAGGGCTACATACCAACATTTTATAAAGTTTTGTTTTATGTTTACATTATATTAATATGAAATATCTTGTTACGTATATTATATATATGCTTTTTTCCAACCCAGAAAATAGAATTAGATTGTTGATATCCAGTAAGACCTTGGATAGTAAAATACAAAGCCAGTATCAAGGAAAAGGAATGTACTTGGAGTCGGAGTCTCCAAATACATTCCAAAACTTAAAGAGGCATAGTTACATTAGGTCTGTTAGGTCCAGGAGGTACTGCATTCATTAAAGTATACATGTTGTCTCCAGAGTTGGTAGAATCTGAAATAAAGTATTACTGAATTAATACCTTTCATTATAATCTACACCCAAGTCATCACAAAGTAATGATCAAAGTTGAACATACATACACCTATGCATATTAATAGCTGTACCACTTGAAATAGTCATTACTAATGTTTAGAAACAAATGTCTAAGTCATTTTCTGACCCAGAAACTGCCATTCTAAGGTCATAAATTAGGAATATTTATGTAGTATATTAGGAATAATCACTTGAATAGTTCAGTCAGAAGGAGTACCAGTTGGAAAGTCTAAAAATTATAGTAAATTTCTTTAAAAAACATGGAAACCTTTTGACTTCTCTAAGCAATTTATATGAATATATATGACAAAAATCTCTAAAATGTTAGATTTAGTAACTTTTTATTTACTTAGGCTTCTTATAGACCAATTTATAAAATAATTTATTTAGCTAATAATTAATAAAAGCTGGTAGAATATCCTGGCTTATCTCCCACAGAAAGAGGTTAGAATAAGACTATACAGCAGCAATGAAAATTCTCTTGCTTGAAGTAAAAGCCAGCTTTTTCCGGAACAACTTCTGATAAAATTTTTTTCATTCATTTTATTTTTGATTCATTATAATAAAGATAACTGTAGTGTATATCCACACAAATATATGTAACATTTTACAATTTATGTGTATTAGCTAGTCCTAATTGAGTATCTGAGTATGTGTGTTTATAATGTATAGCCTAGAGTGGAAGGTTTAATAGTATTTCATATCCGGAAACTACTAGTTACAAAATGTTTTTCTATTCTCTCACAATTATATAGTTCTCTTAAAACATTGTAGGTCTCTACTTTGAAAACGGTGTTTTCAGCTGATTTACTGATTCAAGACAGAAAATAAAAATCATTTGCTTTCAGATGGCAATAAATTTTCCAACCCAGATGATTAGATTGTTGATATCCAGTAAGCACTTGGATAGTAAAATACAAAGCCAGTATCAAGGAAAAGGAATGTACTTGGAGTCGGAGTCTCCAAATACATTCCAAAACTTAAAGAGGCATAGTTACATTAGGTCTGTTAGGTCCAGGAGGTACTGCATTCATTAAAGTATACATGTTGTCTCCAGAGTTGGTAGAATCTGAAATAAAGTATTACTGAATTAATACCTTTCATTATAATCTACACCCAAGTCATCACAAAGTAATGATCAAAGTTGAACATACATACACCTATGCATATTAATAGCTGTACCACTTGAAATAGTCATTACTAATGTTTAGAAACAAATGTCTAAGTCATTTTCTGACCCAGAAACTGCCATTCTAAGGTCATAAATTAGGAATATTTATGTAGTATATTAGGAATAATCACTTGAATAGTTCAGTCAGAAGGAGTACCAGTTGGAAAGTCTAAAAATTATAGTAAATTTCTTTAAAAAACATGGAAACCTTTTGACTTCTCTAAGCAATTTATATGAATATATATGACAAAAATCTCTAAAATGTTAGATTTAGTAACTTTTTATTTACTTAGGCTTCTTATAGACCAATTTATAAAATAATTTATTTAGCTAATAATTAATAAAAGCTGGTAGAATATCCTGGCTTATCTCCCACAGAAAGAGGTTAGAATAAGACTATACAGCAGCAATGAAAATTCTCTTGCTTGAAGTAAAAGCCAGCTTTTTCCGGAACAACTTCTGATAAAATTTTTTTCATTCATTTTATTTTTGATTCATTATAATAAAGATAACTGTAGTGTATATCCACACAAATATATGTAACATTTTACAATTTATGTGTATTAGCTAGTCCTAATTGAGTATCTGAGTATGTGTGTTTATAATGTATAGCCTAGAGTGGAAGGTTTAATAGTATTTCATATCCGGAAACTACTAGTTACAAAATGTTTTTCTATTCTCTCACAATTATATAGTTCTCTTAAAACATTGTAGGTCTCTACTTTGAAAACGGTGTTTTCAGCTGATTCGTACTGATTCAAGACAGAAAATAAAAATCATTTGCTTTCAGATGGCAATAATCGTAGAGTGAGAAATGGGCCATTTTCCTTTTATTTTGTGATTAGGAGATATTTATTATTTTAGAGTAAGTTACATGCCATTTATCCTTTGTTTGTAAACAGTGATCTATAAACCTACATATTATTTGTACATCTAGATTAATACATCATATTATTGAGAAAGTTGAAATGCCCACCTCTGGCTGGCCTCTATTTGTTAATACTAAGTAAGCTCCTACTCTACTTTTGTGGCCTTAACTATTTTTATATCTTTATACCATACGCTTGTCAACGCAGGCTAATTTTTTTCTTTTTCCTGCACATGTGCATCTTTTTCCACCACCTTATTTTTGTCCTTTGTTTCTCCAAGCGTCCTCTCTACCCAATCTACACTTGCTAAAATAATCCTCTCGCTCTTCAAGACCTATGGCCAATGATAGCTCTTCCCTGAAGCTTTACTTCCTGACACTTAAGAGTGGGAGTGCTCCGTGGCCGCCGATTGCTGCTTTGCATTATAGTTAAGATTTTGTCTTCCCTCTCACTTCAAGCTAGGTTATAAGTTCTTTGAGAGGAGGAAAGGGGCCATGTCTACTCATGTTGTGTCCTATAGACGATAAAAATCTGCTAACTTAGATTCAAATTGTGGCATAAACTCTACCCCATAAAAACTTACTGTTCAGAAAAGCTGTGATTGTTTTTTAAACATAGCAAATCTTCAAATGGCATTACACCTTTACTAGTCTTACTAATTTTAGTAATTTTGAAAGGAAAGGATATCAAAATTGGGCATAAATGCCAAGTAAGCCATTTTCCGGAACAACTTCTGATAAAATTTTTTTCATTCATTTTATTTTTGATTCATTATAATAAAGATAACTGTAGTGTATATCCACACAAATATATGTAACATTTTACAATTTATGTGTATTAGCTAGTCCTAATTGAGTATCTGAGTATGTGTGTTTATAATGTATAGCCTAGAGTGGAAGGTTTAATAGTATTTCATATCCGGAAACTACTAGTTACAAAATGTTTTTCTATTCTCTCACAATTATATAGTTCTCTTAAAACATTGTAGGTCTCTACTTTGAAAACGGTGTTTTCAGCTGATTCGAAATGAATCAAGACAGAAAATAAAAATCATTTGCTTTCAGATGGCAATAATCGTAGAGTGAGAAATGGGCCATTTTCCTTTTATTTTGTGATTAGGAGATATTTATTATTTTAGAGTAAGTTACATGCCATTTATCCTTTGTTTGTAAACAGTGATCTATAAACCTACATATTATTTGTACATCTAGATTAATACATCATATTATTGAGAAAGTTGAAATGCCCACCTCTGGCTGGCCTCTATTTGTTAATACTAAGTAAGCTCCTACTCTACTTTTGTGGCCTTAACTATTTTTATATCTTTATACCATACGCTTGTCAACGCAGGCTAATTTTTTTCTTTTTCCTGCACATGTGCATCTTTTTCCACCACCTTATTTTTGTCCTTTGTTTCTCCAAGCGTCCTCTCTACCCAATCTACACTTGCTAAAATAATCCTCTCGCTCTTCAAGACCTATGGCCAATGATAGCTCTTCCCTGAAGCTTTACTTCCTGACACTTAAGAGTGGGAGTGCTCCGTGGCCGCCGATTGCTGCTTTGCATTATAGTTAAGATTTTGTCTTCCCTCTCACTTCAAGCTAGGTTATAAGTTCTTTGAGAGGAGGAAAGGGGCCATGTCTACTCATGTTGTGTCCTATAGACGATAAAAATCTGCTAACTTAGATTCAAATTGTGGCATAAACTCTACCCCATAAAAACTTACTGTTCAGAAAAGCTGTGATTGTTTTTTAAACATAGCAAATCTTCAAATGGCATTACACCTTTACTAGTCTTACTAATTTTAGTAATTTTGAAAGGAAAATGGGCTTTATATTTTAAAATATGCAGAAAGAAAATTCACTGCTTTTAAGGCCTATCAAAAGAATTTCATCTGAAAAACATTGAGGGAATAAAGTTTGGTATTTTCTAAAAAAAATGTCTGATTTCTTTTTATGTACAAAAAACTTCACAATAGATATTCTGGAACCTACTTTTTTTGAGGTTGGGCATATTGTTTTTAAATAGCCAGTTTTTCTTTTGGCCACTTCTAGTGATCTTTCATTTATTTATCTTTGTTCTTTGGCCTGTGTGGGCCTCCCATCGCAGTGGCCCCTCTTGCTGCAGAGCACTGGCTCTGGCCGTATGCGCTCCAGAGCTCCGGTTTGGTAGTTGGACACATGGTCCAGCCGCTCTGTGGCACATGGGATCTTCCCAGGCCAGGGATGGAACCGGTGCCCCTTGCACTGCAAGGCAGTGTCCTTACCCACTGGCCCACCAGGGAAGCCCCATATTGGCTTTATATTAAAGAACTGCCTATGATAAAGGATGGGTACATAAAAGAGGATGCAGAAAAGCCAGCAAGATAGACTGGGGGCAATTTCTGGCTTGAAAGGAAGAAGTGATCAGATTACTTATTATCTGCAAAGTTTAGTGTCATTCCAAAAATTTCTTTGACTGCAGTGAAGTATTTGTTATCACATGCTACCTTCATAATCTTTTTCCACCACCTTATTTTTGTCCTTTGTTTCTCCAAGCGTCCTCTCTACCCAATCTACACTTGCTAAAATAATCCTCTCGCTCTTCAAGACCTATGGCCAATGATAGCTCTTCCCTGAAGCTTTACTTCCTGACACTTAAGAGTGGGAGTGCTCCGTGGCCGCCGATTGCTGCTTTGCATTATAGTTAAGATTTTGTCTTCCCTCTCACTTCAAGCTAGGTTATAAGTTCTTTGAGAGGAGGAAAGGGGCCATGTCTACTCATGTTGTGTCCTATAGACGATAAAAATCTGCTAACTTAGATTCAAATTGTGGCATAAACTCTACCCCATAAAAACTTACTGTTCAGAAAAGCTGTGATTGTTTTTTAAACATAGCAAATCTTCAAATGGCATTACACCTTTACTAGTCTTACTAATTTTAGTAATTTTGAAAGGAAAATGGGCTTTATATTTTAAAATATGCAGAAAGAAAATTCACTGCTTTTAAGGCCTATCAAAAGAATTTCATCTGAAAAACATTGAGGGAATAAAGTTTGGTATTTTCTAAAAAATGTCTGATTTCTTTTATGTACAAAAAACTTCACAATAGATATTCTGGAACCTACTTTTTTTGAGGTTGGGCATATTGTTTTTAAATAGCCAGTTTTTCTTTTGGCCACTTCTAGTGATCTTTCATTTATTTATCTTTGTTCTTTGGCCTGTGTGGGCCTCCCATCGCAGTGGCCCCTCTTGCTGCAGAGCACTGGCTCTGGCCGTATGCGCTCCAGAGCTCCGGTTTGGTAGTTGGACACATGGTCCAGCCGCTCTGTGGCACATGGGATCTTCCCAGGCCAGGGATGGAACCGGTGCCCCTTGCACTGCAAGGCAGTGTCCTTACCCACTGGCCCACCAGGGAAGCCCCATATTGGCTTTATATTAAAGAACTGCCTATGATAAAGGATGGGTACATAAAAGAGGATGCAGAAAAGCCAGCAAGATAGACTGGGGGCAATTTCTGGCTTGAAAGGAAGAAGTGATCAGATTACTTATTATCTGCAAAGTTTAGTGTCATTCCAAAAATTTCTTTGACTGCAGTGAAGTATTTGTTAATCACATGCTACCTTCATAAATTAGACCTTAACTTCACCAAAAGGAATGCAAATGTGGGCAAGATGTTCAATTCATATCATTCTATCTTCAGTGAATTCTGTTCACCAGAGAATGTTCTGAGGACAGAGATCTATGAAATATTTATGGTCTATTCCAAAGAGTTAGCAAAGTCAGATTCTGAAGCAACCAATTTATGCATTTTCCAAGTTAAGGTTTCAAAACGTCAAAATATTTATTGGTAGGATTCATGATACTTAATTACAAGCTTCTGTATATTTTGGATTTTGACAAATTTGTAAGACATGAATTTAAGAGTACATAATAATAAAAATTATTTTCTAGTTCTAAACATTTCCCACATATCTCATTACCCAGAAGTTAAAACTGATAGTCTATTTCTTATTGACTTTTTATTTATTTATTTTAAAAGATTTATTTATTTATTTACTTTTGGGGGGTGGGGTGGGGAGGGATGGGGGCGGGCCACTTCCATTGGTCTTTCATTTATCTATTTTCATCCATCTTTGTTCTTTGGCCCGTGTGGGCCTCCCATCGCGATGGTCTCTGTTGTCCCAGAGCACTGGCTCTGGGTGCATGCGCTCCAGAGCTCCGGCTCGGTAATTGGACACATCAGTCCAGCCGCTCCGCAGCACGTGGGATCTTCCCAGGCCAGGGATCGAACCGGCGACCCTTGCACTGCAAGGCGGTGTCCTTACCCACTGGACCACCAGGGAAGCCCCTCTTATCGACTTTTTAGATTTCAGTGTAATATATTTTAAAATAAGATTGTGATATTATATTAAACCATGAACATTTCTGAACATTTTTCTGTGTTATTAAAAATTTTTTGACAGGGGCTTCCCTGGTGGTCCAGTGGGTATGGACACCGCCTTGCAGTGCAAGGGGCGCCGGTTTGATCCCTGGCCTGGGAGGATCGCACGTGCTGCTGAGCGGCTGGACTGATGTGTCCAATTACCGAGCCGGAGCTCTGGAGCGCATGCGCCCAGAGCTGGTGCTCTGCAGAGAGAGGGGCCACTGCAATGGGAGGCCCACACAGGCCAAAGAGCAAAGATGGGTGAAAATAAATAAATGAAATACCAACAGCAGTGGCCAAAAAAAAAAAAAAATTATTTGACAGTAATCTTAGGCTACGTTTTATTTAGTCCATAAAGTATTATAAATGAAAAATATCACTAAAGTTGGATTAGGCATGAAGGTTGTTTCTATCTCACTGTTAGCTGTATCAAATGAGCATCATTCTACATGCTTCCTGGGTTATACCTCAAGCCATTTCAGGTAGTAGGATTATGGAGTCAAGTGGTGTGAGCTTTCTCATGGCTTCTGCTACAAATGTTGCCAGGCACTTTCTCTGAGGGATGTACTATTAATACCATTAAAGGCCTCAAGACTCAATGCATTTAATAGTTTGTATTAGAGTCTCAAAGGAGAGAGACATTTAAAATAATCATATTACATGATTCCAGGAATACTGACGTATTTTAGTTTAAAAGGTTAAAACATGGTCTTCATTACATAGTGGATTAGCTAATGAATAGCTACAGACATGTGGGATAAATGATTTTGTCAGTCCATCGACATCAACCTTAGATGCTAGATACAATGAGTCTGGTTTGCTGTATTAATAAACCTAATGGATTTGTGTATTTCATGTGTTCCTTAAGCAGAATTTTTCTCAGGCCGTGAGATTTGGATCTTTTCCACAATCTGCAAGCAAACTTCTAGTCAGATAAACTACTGGGCAACTCATACAGATCAACACAGTTTTCATTCTGATCAAATCTATTACCTATACAGTAGAAGTGTTCTAAAAGCTTAAAGTGAGTGATAGTTACTGAAGAGCACTATTTCTTCCTACTTGCTACCTCTACTTGACATGTGAAACCAGCAATGAAATAAAGGATACTAATTTTCCTTCATAACCATTTCTATATTTTATTATTTTGCTCTGAGAAAAGCCCATATGTCTAGTTTAAGTACAATACCTGCTGGACTAGGCATGATGGGTGTTCCTGGTGGCCCTCCACCTCCTGGAGGCCCCTAAATATAAGTACACAAAATATCAGTAAAAATAAGGCATTGCATTAAACAGTATAAGGAAAAACAGAAGTTACACTTTATAATAATACAATTTGAAAACAGCAGAGGCAAGATATTTTCTCCTTAATTTACCTTCCTTGAATGCACAATCATTTCACGGTTATGAAAAATATAATTTAGCTTAAATATATTGAATATGATATTAAATATATTTAAATATGTTTATAAATATATTTAAATATACTTAAATATACGAGTATGAGCCTATACCACTGATTTATAATTCACAACTTAGTCACAACACGTATAATGAGATTAAAGAGAAATCATTTAATAGGGCCTTTACAAATCCATAAAATAGAAATAATTCATGTGTGCTTGTGATTTAGTTTACTGTAATTTTCTTGTATTCTGTATCACTGGTTTTTATGGTCAACTAAAAACCAAAAGATACTCACATGTATAAAAAAAATACACTGATGTGATTTCTTCTGCCATTATCAACTGCAGTGCTTCTGATGTGATACTTTCAGCCCTCACACCAAATAGAGATGACGGTAACGCTGACTAATGTGAGGGTTCCTACGGCTGTAGGTACACAATCAATCTGAAGGACGTTAGGTGACTCTAAAGTTAATTCAGTTATTTCACACAACCAAAATGGGTAACTCAGGTAATGAGTTTTAGAATTTTTGGATGTACATAGTCAAATTAACTTTTAAGAAGCTAGATTTCTGCTTCATTCTGAAGGCACAGACATAGCCCACTAATTATTTCAAATAATATATGTATTTCTATTTATTAAACAGTTTAAATTTACTTTCAAATAAGTCAAATCTATAATTTCATAAAACCGTATGTCAAGTTATATTTAATTGCCTTTAAGAAAAAATAGGTTTGACCCAAACTTTTTTTTAACTTTGATTTTGAGAAAAAGTTAAGACTTTCATAGTTAGTATAGCTTAAGGGAATTTTAAGCACTATGTTTCCAGGTTAAAAACTGTGTGTGCTTTCCACTGTACTCGTAGAACAGTTTCCATGGGAAGTAAAGTTGATCAGTTGATCACTGATCTTCTTCTAAAGTACTTCTTTGTCCTACTCTGGTTAACCGCTGCCTCTGAAAACTTCTTTAGGAAAGATTTTCCTTTTTACCATCTTACTTCTCTGTTAGGCATTTGCCTCTGAACAGTGTAACAAATTATCTTTTGTGATGGCCTTGAGACGCACAGCAAGGATTATAACATCGGGATGGTTAAAAGGTCATTTGTAAGTTCAAGAGATCATGTAAAAACCTGCTAACTTGATGAATATAAATAATTAGAATTTTTTAACATGTATTAAATGACGATAAAAAGTGCTCTGGATTTCTAAGAATGAAAACTCTCCTGAATTGTTGTCATTCTGCCATTGGATTCTTCCTGATTGGGAGAAAGTTTCATGTCTTCTTAGACTTTGTGCATGGTGAGCTTGGTGGCCCGGGGGTGCAGATTATTCAGAAGAACTGCCAATTTAAGCACATCATGGTAGAACTGGGGGAGCTTTCTTCACGATTGGACAGAGCATTGTACAAGCTTCCATCAACATATGCTGAAGTAAAACATAGTACTCAGGGCAATTTTAGCCAGATTGGTAACTGTTTCACTAATGAACATCAACATATGTACTGAGGTTGGCAGACGAGACAACTCAATACAAATCAGATGCTCACTTCCTGGCCAATACACAGGGGCTCTTCTTAACATCTGGACAACTATTTTATTGCCCAAATAAAACGTAACATCAATTCTTATGAGCAAATAAACCCAAATGTACTTACTACATAATTTCCAGGAGATGCTGAGGAGTATGGTATCTGGAACATGAACAGGACAAAAAACAACCATATTTTGATTCATGTGACAGTAAGGTGACTGATCTAAAATGAATCTATTTTCTAACTTTCATGAAGTTTTAAAATTTATCACTAAGGATAGTATAGGATAAGGGCATTTATATGTCTGGGTACTATAAAACTGAATAAAATGTAGAATTATCTTGAATTTATAAAAAAGATTTTAGTCAAGAAGAATTTAGACAGAGTTATAGCTTAAGGGAATTTTAAGCACTATGTTTCCAGGTTAAAAACTGTGTGTGCTTTCCACTGTACTCGTAGAACAGTTCTTTAGTTGATCACTGATCTTCTTCTAAAGTACTTCTTTGTCCTACTCTGGTTAACCGCTGCCTCTGAAAACTTCTTTAGGAAAGATTTTCCTTTTTACCATCTTACTTCTCTGTTAGGCATTTGCCTCTGAACAGTGTAACAAATTATCTTTTGTGATGGCCTTGAGACGCACAGCAAGGATTATAACATCGGGATGGTTAAAAGGTCATTTGTAAGTTCAAGAGATCATGTAAAAACCTGCTAACTTGATGAATATAAATAATTAGAATTTTTTAACATGTATTAAATGACGATAAAAAGTGCTCTGGATTTCTAAGAATGAAAACTCTCCTGAATTGTTGTCATTCTGCCATTGGATTCTTCCTGATTGGGAGAAAGTTTCATGTCTTCTTAGACTTTGTGCATGGTGAGCTTGGTGGCCCGGGGGTGCAGATTATTCAGAAGAACTGCCAATTTAAGCACATCATGGTAGAACTGGGGGAGCTTTCTTCACGATTGGACAGAGCATTGTACAAGCTTCCATCAACATATGCTGAAGTAAAACATAGTACTCAGGGCAATTTTAGCCAGATTGGTAACTGTTTCACTAATGAACATCAACATATGTACTGAGGTTGGCAGACGAGACAACTCAATACAAATCAGATGCTCACTTCCTGGCCAATACACGGGGGCTCTTCTTAACATCTGGACAACTATTTTATTGCCCAAATAAAACGTAACATCAATTCTTATGAGCAAATAAACCCAAATGTACTTACTACATAATTTCCAGGAGATGCTGAGGAGTATGGTATCTGGAACATGAACAGGACAAAAAACAACCATATTTTGATTCATGTGACAGTAAGGTGACTGATCTAAAATGAATCTATTTTCTAACTTTCATGAAGTTTTAAAATTTATCACTAAGGATAGTATAGGATAAGGGCATTTATATGTCTGGGTACTATAAAACTGAATAAAATGTAGAATTATCTTGAATTTATAAAAAAGATTTTAGTCAAGAAGAATTTAGACAGAGTTATAGCTTCAAATTATATTACTTTCAGGACAGTTGTACTCACTGCTTGAAACTAATGACACTTGTTCTGTAATTAGAAAGATATATATTTGTGCAGTTAAAAACCAGGAACCAGAATTTTTCAAATTAGTAGACTTTATAGACATAATTTCTAATTTATGTGCATTCTGGGATACGCTATTTGTTTAAAATGTCAGGTTTCAGGCTACTGTATTCATGCAGTATGGGTCAATATTTGATTTATAAACCATGCCTTTCTCCTTTTCCTTTCTAATAACCTTCTAGAAAACAATGTACACAAAAGATTTTGTTAATATAAGTTCCTGAGGACTACTAATTTTGGGGGATCAAATATGGGTAACAGAAACCCTTTGTTCCTTCAAATCAAGCTCTTAACCAAGCTCTTTTCTAGGGATTAGAAGGTATTAATATCGTATTGCTATGAGAATGTAAGAAATGAAAACTGGAAAACATATATTTAAAAATAACCCCTTAAATGTGGCTATTAATATAGAGAAGTTGAATCCAAATATCCTTTTTCTTTTCACACAAGCACCTAGTTTATATCTTTCATCTTTTGCAATCCAGAAGAGATATTTTGTCTTATTCTGAAAAACACCAGTAAATTACTGTCGTCTTGGAGTAAGACAGCCAGGGCCAAAATAGGATCTTAAGAATGGTGAAAAGATTATAGTGCCTGTAAATGCTCCCTCTACCTCAACACCCTTCCTTATAATTAAACACAAAAATAATGTGAAATCATAAAGTGAGAAGAAAGACAACAACAGACTATAATTTTCCTAATGATTTTCAGATTCAGTTACTTGAAAATTCTCCCCTCATTGTCTGGTGTCCTTGCTCAACCTTAAGCCCAGACTGTGGGCATCTGAGCCGCTGCTTGGTCTGCTTATGTGTACCTCAGCACTGCACATGGCCATTACCGGAGGGCCCAGCATCATGAGTGATGCTGATTACTTCTGTGAGTATCAGGATCCCTATGGTGGTCTAGATTTACTCGACTGGGTACTATAAAACTGAATAAAATGTAGAATTATCTTGAATTTATAAAAAAGATTTTAGTCAAGAAGAATTTAGACAGAGTTATAGCTTCAAATTATATTACTTTCAGGACAGTTGTACTCACTGCTTGAAACTAATGACACTTGTTCTGTAATTAGAAAGATATATATTTGTGCAGTTAAAAACCAGGAACCAGAATTTTTCAAATTAGTAGACTTTATAGACATAATTTCTAATTTATGTGCATTCTGGGATACGCTATTTGTTTAAAATGTCAGGTTTCAGGCTACTGTATTCATGCAGTATGGGTCAATATTTGATTTATAAACCATGCCTTTCTCCTTTTCCTTTCTAATAACCTTCTAGAAAACAATGTACACAAAAGATTTTGTTAATATAAGTTCCTGAGGACTACTAATTTTGGGGGATCAAATATGGGTAACAGAAACCCTTTGTTCCTTCAAATCAAGCTCTTAACCAAGCTCTTTTCTAGGGATTAGAAGGTATTAATATCGTATTGCTATGAGAATGTAAGAAATGAAAACTGGAAAACATATATTTAAAAATAACCCCTTAAATGTGGCTATTAATATAGAGAAGTTGAATCCAAATATCCTTTTTCTTTTCACACAAGCTACTAGTTTATATCTTTCATCTTTTGCAATCCAGAAGAGATATTTTTGTCTTATTCTGAAAAACACCAGTAAATTACTGTCGTCTTGGAGTAAGACAGCCAGGGCCAAAATAGGATCTTAAGAATGGTGAAAAGATTATAGTGCCTGTAAATGCTCCCTCTACCTCAACACCCTTCCTTATAATTAAACACAAAAATAATGTGAAATCATAAAGTGAGAAGAAAGACAACAACAGACTATAATTTTCCTAATGATTTTCAGATTCAGTTACTTGAAAATTCTCCCCTCATTGTCTGGTGTCCTTGCTCAACCTTAAGCCCAGACTGTGGGCATCTGAGCCGCTGCTTGGTCTGCTTATGTGTACCTCAGCACTGCACATGGCCATTACCGGAGGGCCCAGCATCATGAGTGATGCTGATTACTTCTGTGAGTATCAGGATCCCTATGGTGGTCTAGATTTACTCGACTGGGTGAATGAACACGGCTCTGCTCTCTTGGGTCAGCTGCAGTTCAAGATCTATCATCCACCCTCTGCTAATGATTTTCAACATGCGTAACCTGCCTTCTCCAAATCACCAGCTTATCGGCTGGCTCCAGTTTTCATCCCCTTGTAGCTTCAGCACCTTGCTCGTGACCCTCTGTCTCTATTGCCTACTGTCATCCATAAGCAACTTTAAGATATGATCTAACCATTCCACTATTCTTGGTTTGAAAGTCCCATGGACAGAGGTACCCCCTCTTCCATTTATGAGCATGACTACCTCCTAAAAGTTGTAGCACAGAGGTCTAAGATCTAAACAAATTTCTTCACTGACATCTTTTTTTTCCTCATGACACTCACAAATAACATTCTATATTCTAACAAGAATCTTACCCCATCATAATTCCAGCAATTTTTATCTCTAGTCTCTTAAATTCATTACCCTGAAGTCTACTTTGTTCCACTGACCTTTATTTTCATTTTTAAATTTTGCCCTCTTTTATTGGTCTTTTACCTATTCATTTTCATCCATCTTTATTCCCTGGCCTGTGTGGGCCTCCTACTGCAGTGCCCTGTCCCACTGCAGAACACTGGCTCTTGGCATATGTGCTCCAGAGCGCCGGCCCGCAACTGGACACACCTGTCTAGCTGCTCAGCAGCACACGGGATGCTCCTGGGCCAGGGATCGAACTGGTGTCCCCTGAACCACAAGGCGGAATCTTCACCCACTGGACTGCCTGGGAAGCCCTGAAGTCTACTTTGTTAATTCCCAATTCTTTGATTGCTCTCTAGCCAACTTTTCTATTTTATGATAGAGAGTTTCTGGCAAGAAACACAAAACAGGGTTGACAAGGTCCAACACACATGTTTTCCAGCTTCACCTTAGTCTTCAGTAATACCTGGAAGCATTTTGGCTCAGCTATTATGGAAGCTCAAAGCATTTTAGATGTGTCCCAGTAAGCTTGGGGGGAAACTCCCCATTGGAATTTTCCAACTTATGTGGTGTAAATTTTCCTCTAAGGCAGATTTCAAGCTACCAATGATTTAGCCATCAGCTGACAAAATTCCTGAGTTTTTAACAACTGACTTTTGTGAAGGTGGCCTTCATTGGTGGTTATAGTATCCTAAGTTGGTACTTTTCCCTTTGTCATTAAAGCCGTCAAATTCTTGCTATGCCTTCATCTCCAACTGAACAGTTCATTATTTACAGATATAAAATTTCATCTGTCCATTTCAGGTAAGGGAAAAAATCTTTATTTCCAAAGCTAGCCCTTCTTGAATATCCCATTCTCCTAAGTCCTAACTTCTCCTTCTTCATGGTTTCTTCAAAGATCATTAAATATAATAAACATTTTAAAATACTTAAAAAGTTGGTTACCTCCTCCAGTTTAATTTCCTCCTGTTTGTCCTGTCAAACTCTTTAAGTTTGGCTTTTACTCACTGTTCCTACCTCACAGTCCTTGCCCTTATTCAGAGAAAAGGAGCATTTGGGTCCCTATCCCTAGCACTTTATGGAACCTGCACTGTTATAAATTATAGCAGCGTCTGCCAGCCTAGCCTGAGAAACCAAATGTAACAATGTAGGTAGAAGTACTATGTGGGCACAGTAGATGTATTTGGGTTGGGCATCTGGGACTTAAGAGACAGAGTAGGTCCATTACTAAGACAAACAGAAGGACCAGCATTTAATAAAGAAATGTGAAAGTACTACACAGTTTATTAGGGAAATGGTATGTAATTTTATAGTTGTTGCACTATGGGATTTACAGATGATCATGGTAAATGATGAGGTTATATGGTCAGATTGAATTTATGCTGTTGGAAACAAAGAGTCATAGGTTTCTGAGAGACATGTTAAAATTTATGTGTTTTAGCAAGGTAACTCTACAGGCATTATGGAATGTGAATACAAGTCAGGAGAATATTATAAAAAGTCTAGGCAGGAGATGATAAAGTGTTTTAGGCAATGCTGATTAAGACAAATAGGGATAAAATAATTTGAGAGACTTTTTGCAACTGCACTCTACCCGGCTTGAGACAAACTAGGTGGGAAGTTAAGGAAATTCGTAGTTTTCCAACTTGCTGACTGGGTGGATGATGGTGTTACTAATTTATATACAAGGAATTTAGGAAGCAAGGGACAAATTTGGGGAATGCCCAATGTTGTATTTGAAGGCTCTAGTAGACACTGAGTTAGAACTGATCAATAGATATTTAAAAACAGAGGTTTAGAACTCATTCACGATCAGGACTACAGATAGTTTCAATTAAATAAATTCTCATTTTATTGCCACATACAGTATTTAATCTAGGGTATGATTACATTTAGCGTTAGTTGAAAATGCTGAACTGAAAAAAAGCCCAAGATTGGCATTAAAAATCATTACCAATTAAGAAAGCATAGATAAGGTGACTGGATGAAAACCTGGAGAAAATATTTTATCAACGAACAAGTCAGAATTTTAACAAGCAAGGAGGGGGGCAGGTTGGCTCGGAAATGCCTAAACTGGGCTCATTTTTGAGCCCGACTGGGTTCAAGTCTTTCAACCCCGTGACACACCTGATAATAAAATATACAAAGGAATATTCATGCTAGTACAAATATGGGAAAAAACCCTAAGCACTTTATGGAACCTGCACTGTTATAAATTATAGCAGCTGCCAGCCTAGCCTGAGAAACCAAATGTAACAATGTAGGTAGAAGTACTATGTGGGCACAGTAGATGTATTTGGGTTGGGCATCTGGGACTTAAGAGACAGAGTAGGTCCATTACTAAGACAAACAGAAGGACCAGCATTTAATAAAGAAATGTGAAAGTACTACACAGTTTATTAGGGAAATGGTATGTAATTTTATAGTTGTTGCACTATGGGATTTACAGATGATCATGGTAAATGATGAGGTTATATGGTCAGATTGAATTTATGCTGTTGGAAACAAAGAGTCATAGGTTTCTGAGAGACATGTTAAAATTTATGTGTTTTAGCAAGGTAACTCTACAGGCATTATGGAATGTGAATACAAGTCAGGAGAATATTATAAAAAGTCTAGGCAGGAGATGATAAAGTGTTTTAGGCAATGCTGATTAAGACAAATAGGGATAAAATAATTTGAGAGACTTTTTGCAACTGCACTCTACCCGGCTTGAGACAAACTAGGTGGGAAGTTAAGGAAATTCGTAGTTTTCCAACTTGCTGACTGGGTGGATGATGGTGTTACTAATTTATATACAAGGAATTTAGGAAGCAAGGGACAAATTTGGGGAATGCCCAATGTTGTATTTGAAGGCTCTAGTAGACACTGAGTTAGAACTGATCAATAGATATTTAAAAACAGAGGTTTAGAACTCATTCACGATCAGGACTACAGATAGTTTCAATTAAATAAATTCTCATTTTATTGCCACATACAGTATTTAATCTAGGGTATGATTACATTTAGCGTTAGTTGAAAATGCTGAACTGAAAAAAAGCCCAAGATTGGCATTAAAAATCATTACCAATTAAGAAAGCATAGATAAGGTGACTGGATGAAAACCTGGAGAAAATATTTTATCAACGAACAAGTCAGAATTTTAACAAGCAAGGAGGGGGGCAGGTTGGCTCGGAAATGCCTAAACTGGGCTCATTTTTGAGCCCGACTGGGTTCAAGTCTTTCAACCCCGTGACACACCTGATAATAAAATATACAAAGGAATATTCATGCTAGTACAAATATGGGAAAAATTACTTAAGTGAAGAAAAGAAATTAACAGACATTTAAAACATGACCAAGGTGTTGACTATTTCAAAGGTCAGGTACGATGAGGAGAGAAAGTAAGTCGCTATTTTTGGTAAGTGGGAGGTCACACTGCAGGACCTGAAATCGTTGAGTAGTCAATTTAATCCATCTTCATCCATAACCTGCTATATTTCAGGCACTGCACTACCACACAGTAATGAAGAGTATCAAAGAATTCATTATGCTGGTGACAGTCAGTGTGTGAGACAGGGGACTGTGGTTTGAGACTGACAAGGGGTTGAGAGAAGTCATCTCTCAGTTATCTTTCCAACTCTAAAAGAGAGAAAGACTGGGAGTTTAAAGGTTGTCCTGGGATTTGTTCTCTGGCACAGTGTTAGGGAAAGTTCCAGCCAACAGAAAGGGGTAGATGAAGACTCCTTAAAAAAAATGAATCAGCAAGATATGTAGGAACATTAAGAGGTGGGATAAAGAGACTAGACAAAATGGCTGACATTGATAAGAACATTTTAAGACAAGAAGAAAGAAAAATGATTAAAGGTCTGATAAGAATAAAGGTAAATGGCAGAATCTGAAGAAATGTGAGTCTAATGTTTTTGGTTTTTTTTTTCCACCATAAAGTAAGAGACAAGTTCAGCTGACAGAGAAGGGGCCAAGGACAAGGAGTACAGGAAAGGCTTTGTTGCAACTAAGAAGAATAAAAATTTGCTGGTCACACATCAGTGGGGACTCGGGAGAGGTTGAAGATTATAGATTTAAATCATAAAATAATGTGCAAAGCACATTATAGAAACATGCATTAGGTATTGTAGAAGAATCGAAGGTGATGCTTTACAAATTCCTGGTATTTAACATTTCAAAAACAAAGCTCACAGTCTAGGCCTGCATATTTTCCTGTGTCCTTAGCTCACTTGGTGTTACTCCCATCCTCCTTGACATTGTTGTTCTTGTGTTGCTATGTTGTGTCCAACTCTTTGCATACCTGTGGACTGCAGCACACCAGGCTCCTCTGTCTTCTACTATCTCCTGCAGTTTCCTCGAATTCATGTCCATTGAGTTGGTGATGCTATCCTACCATCTCATCCTCTGCCACCTGCTTCTGCTTTTATCTTCAATCTTCCCCAGCACCAGAAGCTTTTCACAGGAAAGAGTCAACTCTTTGTATCAGGAGAAACTTCACCATCAGCATCAGTTCTACCATTGAATGTTCAGGGTTGATTTCCCTTAGGATTGACTGGTTTTCTCTCCTTGAAGTCCAAGGGACTCTCAAGAGTCTTCTCCAACACCATGATTTGAAAGCATCAATTCTTTGGCTCTCAGGCTTCTTTACTGTCCAACTCTAACATCCATACATGACTATTGGAAAAACCGTAACTTTGACTATATGGACCCTTGTTGGCAAAGTGATGTCTGTGCTTTTAAACATGCTGTCTAGGTATGTAATAGCTTTCCTCCCAAGGAGTAAGCATCTTTTTAATTTCATGGCTACGGTCACCATCTGCTGAGATTCTAGAGCCCAAGAAAATAAAACAAGTCATTGTTTCCACTTCCCCTTCTTCTGTTGCCATGAAGTGATAGAACTGAATGCCACGGTCTTCATTCTTTGAATGTTGAGTTTTCAGGTAGCTTTTTCACTCTTCTCTTTCACCCTCATCAAGAGGCTCTGTAGTTTTTCTTTGCTTTCTACCATTAGAGTGGTATCATCTGCATATCTGAAGTCCCATCAATCTTGATTCCAGCTTGTTTATCATCCAACCCAGCATTTTGTAGGATGTACTCTGCATATAAGATAAACAAGCAGGGTGACAATATATAGCCTTGTCATACTCCTTTCCCAGCTTTGAACCAGTCCATTGTTCCATGTCAGGTTCTAACTGTTGCTTCTTGATCTGCATACAGGTTTCTCAGGAGACAGTGTAAGGTGGTCTGGTATTCCCATCTCTTTAAGAATTTTCCACAATTTTTTGTGATCCACACAGTGAAAGACTTGTATAGTCAATGAAGCAGAAGTAGCTTGCTCTCTCCATGATCCAATGAATGTTGGCAATTTGATCTCTGGTTCCTCTATCTCTTCTAAACTAGCTGTACACATGGAGGTCCTTGGTTCATGTACTGTTGAAACATAGCTTGAAGGATTTCGAGCATAACCTTATTAGCATGTGAGATGAGCACCACTGTCAGCAGTTTGGACAATGGTTGGCATTATCCTTCTTTGGGATTTGAATGAAAACTCACCTTTTCCAGTCCTCTGGCCACTGCTGAGTTTTCCAAATTTGATGACATACTGAGCACAGCACTTTAACAGCATCATCGTTTAGGATTTGAAATAGCTCAGCTGGAATTCCAGCACCTCAGGCATTAAATTTGTTCGTAGTAATGCTTCCTAAGGCCTGCTTCACACTTCAGTATATCTGGCTCTACCTGAGTGAACACATCATTGTAGTTATCTAGGTCATTAAGACCTAATTTGTATAGATTTTCTGTGTGTTCTTGCCACCTCTTCTTAATTTCTTTTGCTTCTGTTAGGCCCCTACTGTTTCTGTCCTTTATCATACCTATCCTTGCAGGAAATGTTCCTTTGATATCTCCAATTTTGTGAAGAGATCTCTTGTCTTTCCCATTCTATTATTTCCCTCTATTTCTTTGCACTGTTCATTTAAGAAGGCCTTCTTATTTGTCTTTGCTATTCTCTGGAACCCTGCATTTAGTTGGGTATATCTATCCTTGAAAACTAGGCTCAAAGACCCTAAACCCCTTTCCTTTCTTTATCCTCAAATCCAACAAATCACCAGGTATTTTTGATTCCATGTGTGACATTTTCCCCTGCCGTCCTTTCTCCACTGCTCTACTTCAGGCTCTGATAACATTTGTAAAGCCTCTTCCTATATCCTTCTAATATTGTTTCCTTATGTACCCATTTTATATACTGTCTGCCTAAAACACAGCTCTGCTCCTAATTTCAGTTTTCTCAGCATTCAAAGTCCTGAACACGCCATGGTTCCATTTTTCTTTTTCCAGCTTTGCTGCCCACAGTGCTTTCTAACACTGGGTTCCAGCCACTAAGAATCTAGTATTTTTTCCTCACATATTTCCTGCAATTCCTCTTTTTTTTTTTTTTTTTAAAGATTTATTTTATTTTTGGGCGGGGGTCGGGCTGGGGAGGGAGGGGAGCTTGGTCTTTTTGTTTCTCTCTGTTCATCCGTCTTTGTTCTTTGGCTCCTGTGGGCCTCCCATCGTGGTGGCGTCTGTCGTTGCAGAGCACCGGCTCTGGGCGCATGCGCTCCAGAGCTCTGGCTCGGTAATTGGACACATCAGTCCAGCCGCTCCGCGGCACGTGGGATCTTCCCAGGCCAGGGCTCGAACCGGCGCCCCTTGCACTGCAAGGCGGTGTCCTTACCCACTGGACCACCAGGGGAAGCCCCCTGCAATTCCTCTTCTCTTTACTTTTGTCCAGGCTTCTCTTCATCTCCAGAGATCAGAATTTCCCCAACATAATTAAGTGAGCATCTATTTTTTATAGGGAAGAGACCTATAAAATATTTGGCGTAATAGATTTTCTGTGTGTTCTTGCCACCTCTTCTTAATTTCTTTTGCTTCTGTTAGGCCCCTACTGTTTCTGTCCTTTATCATACCTATCCTTGCAGGAAATGTTCCTTTGATATCTCCAATTTTGTGAAGAGATCTCTTGTCTTTCCCATTCTATTATTTCCCTCTATTTCTTTGCACTGTTCATTTAAGAAGGCCTTCTTATTTGTCTTTGCTATTCTCTGGAACCCTGCATTTAGTTGGGTATATCTATCCTTGAAAACTAGGCTCAAAGACCCTAAACCCCTTTCCTTTCTTTATCCTCAAATCCAACAAATCACCAGGTATTTTTGATTCCATGTGTGACATTTTCCCCTGCCGTCCTTTCTCCACTGCTCTACTTCAGGCTCTGATAACATTTGTAAAGCCTCTTCCTATATCCTTCTAATATTGTTTCCTTATGTACCCATTTTATATACTGTCTGCCTAAAACACAGCTCTGCTCCTAATTTCAGTTTTCTCAGCATTCAAAGTCCTGAACACGCCATGGTTCCATTTTTCTTTTTCCAGCTTTGCTGCCCACAGTGCTTTCTAACACTGGGTTCCAGCCACTAAGAATCTAGTATTTTTTCCTCACATATTTCCTGCAATTCCTCTTTTTTTTTTTTTTTTTAAAGATTTATTTTATTTTTGGGCGGGGGTCGGGCTGGGGAGGGAGGGGAGCTTGGTCTTTTTTGTTTCTCTCTGTTCATCCGTCTTTGTTCTTTGGCTCCTGTGGGCCTCCCATCGTGGTGGCGTCTGTCGTTGCAGAGCACCGGCTCTGGGCGCATGCGCTCCAGAGCTCTGGCTCGGTAATTGGACACATCAGTCCAGCCGCTCCGCGGCACGTGGGATCTTCCCAGGCCAGGGCTCGAACCGGCGCCCCTTGCACTGCAAGGCGGTGTCCTTACCCACTGGACCACCAGGGGAAGCCCCCTGCAATTCCTCTTCTCTTTACTTTTGTCCAGGCTTCTCTTCATCTCCAGAGATCAGAATTTCCCCAACATAATTAAGTGAGCATCTATTTTTTATAGGGAAGAGACCTATAAAATATTTGGAGTAATATATGTTTTTCTTAGGTTTAATCACTTTAGCAGATCCTCATTTTTCTCGTTTCCTCTCAAGCTAGTGAGCTGGTGAATATAATGCTGTACTGATCATTTCCTATTTAGGTTCAACCGCTCTTCTGTCAACAGTTCTTTGAATTTTCTTTGAACCTTATCTCCTTTATTTTTTCCATGTGGTTCAGCGATAGGGTACATGACCCAGGTGTGGTGGATAGAGCATTGTACACCTGAGTCATCATTGGTTCCTAAATAAGCCTTTGTACCCAACCTAAGCCAATATGCTTTAGCTAGTTATTCCTAGTACCTGTGTTTAACTGATAGTTTTTGTGCTCCTTTGTGTTCAACAGGGAGCTGTGAGGATAGAAATCTGGAGTGTCACATGGCCTTCTTGTAAGATAAGCAGAACAAAGGTAAGTGATATATAGGGACAGGGTCCTGATGATGTTATTTGAACACTTGGTGCCAAATGTGTTCCTCAAGAAAATTTTTATCTGGACTTTTCATGATCCAGCAGTATTCTCTTTCAACGAGCACAGGTTGGTTGGGCCCTTATAATCAAAAGTGTCTCCTGACAAAGCTAACTCAGATACTTCTCATAAATGTGCTTGCTACTTAATGATTAGAACCTGTTTTATAGTTTGGCTCAAATGTACAGTTCTTTGTGAATCACATTAAAGAGGAAAAAAAAAAGGTTGGTAGACCTGCACATCTCCAAGTAAGAATTTGAGCCAAATACTGCTCAATAATGCTCACAGTAAAGGAAGTTAATAGTAAAAATCATATTCTTATCTGAATTTAAAACAAATTTTTAAATTTTTATTTATTTTTGGCTGCACTGGGTATTTGTTGCTTTGTGCGAGCTTTCTCTAGTGGTGAGTGGAGGCTACTCTTTGCTGTGGCGTGTGGGCTTCTCATTGCAGTGGTTTCTCTTGTTGAGAAGCACAGGCTTAATGTGTGTGGGTTTCAGTGGTTGCAGCACGTGGGCTCACTCGTAGCTTGCAGGCTCTAGAGTGCAGGATCAGTAGTTGTGGTGCAAAGGCTGAAGCTGGATGTGGTATCTCCTTGATATGTGGAATCATGCCGGACCAGGGATTAAACTCCATCTCCTGCGTTGGCAGGAAGATTCTTATCCACTGCACCATCAAGGTAAGTTCTATGTTTGTTTTTACTCCCGCTGGTATGTAAGAGGGTGCCGAAGTGATTTTTTTCAAAACATTTACATATGACAAAACTATGTAAGGATAGATGCTATGCAGATAAATAAATTTATTCTGGGTAATGGTAGGCAGACTTCTTACTTTGAGAGAAGTGAGTAATAAACATGGAAAAGAGAAAGTCTAGAATGAACTGTTCTGCTGAATTGAAGTTGAAGCACCAGTGTGCACTTACAGTTGCTTTTGGTTTTTACTTTTAAATTTTATTGGATTATAGCTGGTTTACAATGTTGTGTTAGTTTCAAGTGTATCACAAAGTGATTCAGTTACACATACACATATGTTCATTCTTTTATAGGTTCTTATATAAGTTATCACAGAATAATGAGTAGAGTTCTTTGTGGTCCTTGTTGATTATCAGGTATATAGTAGTGTGTGTACATTATTCTCAAGCTCCTGGTTAATCCCCTCCCTTCCACATTCCCCCTTTGGTAATCATAAGTGTGTTTTTCATATCTGAGAGTCTGTTTATATTTTGCAAATAAGTTGATTTGTATCATTTAAAAATCAGATTCCACATGAGTGACTTCATATGATATTTGTATTATTTGTCTGACTTCACTTAGCATGATAATCTCCAGATCCATCCATGTTGTTGCAAATGGCAGTCTGATTCTTTTTTATGGCTGAATATATATTCCCTTGTATATACACACCACATCTTCTTAACCATTCATCAGGTGATTGACATTTAGGTTGCTTTCATGTTCTGGCTAACTGTAAACAGAGCTGCAGTGTGAACTCATGGTTTTAATATGTATAGATACAGAAAGATATAGATGGTTTTATGGGTATATTTTTATGACAATAGATAAATACACTTTCACGTGTGGGTTTCAGTGGTTGCAGCACGTGGGCTCACTCGTAGCTTGCAGGCTCTAGAGTGCAGGATCAGTAGTTGTGGTGCAAAGGCTGAAGCTGGATGTGGTATCTCCTTGATATGTGGAATCATGCCGGACCAGGGATTAAACTCCATCTCCTGCGTTGGCAGGAAGATTCTTATCCACTGCACCATCAAGGTAAGTTCTATGTTTGTTTTTACTCCCGCTGGTATGTAAGAGGGTGCCGAAGTGATTTTTTTCAAAACATTTACATATGACAAAACTATGTAAGGATAGATGCTATGCAGATAAATAAATTTATTCTGGGTAATGGTAGGCAGACTTCTTACTTTGAGAGAAGTGAGTAATAAACATGGAAAAGAGAAAGTCTAGAATGAACTGTTCTGCTGAATTGAAGTTGAAGCACCAGTGTGCACTTACAGTTGCTTTTGGTTTTTACTTTTAAATTTTATTGGATTATAGCTGGTTTACAATGTTGTGTTAGTTTCAAGTGTATCACAAAGTGATTCAGTTACACATACACATATGTTCATTCTTTTATAGGTTCTTATATAAGTTATCACAGAATAATGAGTAGAGTTCTTTGTGGTCCTTGTTGATTATCAGGTATATAGTAGTGTGTGTACATTATTCTCAAGCTCCTGGTTAATCCCCTCCCTTCCACATTCCCCCTTTGGTAATCATAAGTGTGTTTTTCATATCTGAGAGTCTGTTTATATTTTGCAAATAAGTTGATTTGTATCATTTAAAAATCAGATTCCACATGAGTGACTTCATATGATATTTGTATTATTTGTCTGACTTCACTTAGCATGATAATCTCCAGATCCATCCATGTTGTTGCAAATGGCAGTCTGATTCTTTTTTATGGCTGAATATATATTCCCTTGTATATACACACCACATCTTCTTAACCATTCATCAGGTGATTGACATTTAGGTTGCTTTCATGTTCTGGCTAACTGTAAACAGAGCTGCAGTGTGAACTCATGGTTTTAATATGTATAGATACAGAAAGATATAGATGTGTATGGGTATATGTATGTGTATACATCTGTATCCTAGTTCTGTTGGTTGAGAGGGCTAGAAGCTACATCACTCCAATAGGTTAATAAATACCACTTTCCACTAAGAGGAACCAGGGGCCCTTAAAGAAATGGCTTTTATCAGCATTAAGGGAAAATATCAGGGAAAACAGGAACTTCAGAATGCAGGGACATGTCAAGAGGACAAATGACCCAACTTGAAAGGGTTCTAACTGGACAAACCTGACATGATTTTAGTTAAAAACAAAAACAAAAAAATAACCCTATTGCCCTGTTGGGCAAAGTAAGAATCCAGAAGCACATGGGATATACATGAATGATTGGAGAAGAAAGAAAAACTCATCCAGTAGGAAGTCAACTAATAAGTAGAGAAGGAAAGACAGAAAAATAGCCATTTGGCAACCAACAGAGTGAAAAAATGATTCAGGAGAGAATCATCAATGAGTATAAAAAGTAGCTGAGAAAATTTGACCTTTATGATAGAGCTGAAGTATGCCTCACAAGTTGATAATTACAAAGGGAGAAACAATAATTTAACGATGGAGAAATGTAACAAGCACCACCTTAGTTAAGTGATTGAAGCTCACATCACAAGTAACAGAGAAATTACCATCACACATCTCCTGAAATGACACACTAAGAAAAACACAAAGGTACTTCTGGGGATTCCTTCCAAATATATATATATAACCTAAATCTAATCATGAGGAAATATTAGCCAAGACCAAATTGTGCAGTATTCTACAAAATAACTGGCTTCCAATCAACAAAACGCCAAGGCTAAAGACAGACAAAAGTTAAAGTGACTGTTCCAGGTTAAAGGAGACAAAGAGACTCGACAGAGGAATGCAGCAAGTGAACGGGCATTTTCTTTTGTTACAAATGATACTGTAGAGACAACTAGTGAAATCAAAATAAGGTATGCAGATGAGAAAACTGATTACATCAGTGTTAATTTTTAATTTTGATTTTTACATTGTGAAAGATAATGTCTTTGTTTTTAGGAAATGAAAAGTACTTAAAAGAGAAAAAGTATATAAAACATATTTAGAAACAGCAAAACCAAGACAACCAACCAACCACTTTACCATGCTTCCCTGGGGAGCCCTGGGCATACGGTACTGATACAAAATGAAAATTATCTGTATTTTTAAATACAGACAAAAAGTCCAGAGAACTTAGAATTCAAAAACAGATAAATTTTCACTACAGTATAATCACTGGTATTCAGGGAAAAAAAATTCCTCTTGAATACTTCTGCTTTGTTTCATGTAAGCCTTAAGCTTTTGCTAGAAAGTTGAAGTCATCAGTTGCCTATGATGTTTTCTTCTCATAACCTATCATATTTCAGAGGAATGCTTTTCCTTTCAGTGCTCAGGATGATGACTCCTTTCTTTTTCTGAAGAGAAAATGACAGGTGTTGCTCACAGCTCTTCCCTATTCACATTCTTTGAGGGTCAGTGTAACCATATGTGGTATACATTAACGGAGGGGATTGCTTTCAACTGGATTAGGTGCCTACATGTGTGCTGCCCAAATGCCCACTTCAAAGTGGCTGCTGGACAGTAGTTTGATATGCACGGCTCCTTCCCTAACTCCTTGTATCTCTCAGGGTCTAAAATAATGCTGTGCTGCCAATCTGATACAGTACACTCTCCTTCCCACAGGGCTTGGCTCTGTGAAATCCCAAACGGTGTTTTTGGTACTGTTAGTCTCCTCAATACAAATGAGTTCTGTTCTGAGAGAGCATTTGTAAATCCAGTTCACAACTGTAAGTCCAACAAAGTTGGCCGAGGTATTCAACTAACACAACTGGCTATATGGTACTGTGCTATAATAGGTTTATGGTACCTTTCTCACAAATAATACATAAACAAACACAAAAATAAATTTCATCGTACAGGACAGTACCTTGAAGAGTACAGTAGTAGAGTACAACAGCCAGCACTTCTTAGCAGTACCAGGTGGACTTGAAACAGAGATACTGTACGATAGGACTCTGCACAGTATGGTGAAGGACACAAAAGCACAACTACTTGTGGAGGATGTAGGCACGTGACAGTGTTAACCAGACACGTGAAGTAACTTCCATAAGTGAACACGGAACGTATGATTGTATCTTTGGTACTTAAAAGAGAAAAGTATATAAAACATATTTAGAAACAGCAAAACCAAGACAACCAACCAACCACTTTACCATGCTTCCCTGGGGAGCCCTGGGCATACGGTACTGATACAAAATGAAAATTATCTGTATTTTTAAATACAGACAAAAAGTCCAGAGAACTTAGAATTCAAAACAGATAAATTTTCACTACAGTATAATCACTGGTATTCAGGGAAAAAATTCCTCTTGAATACTTCTGCTTTGTTTCATGTAAGCCTTAAGCTTTTGCTAGAAAGTTGAAGTCATCAGTTGCCTATGATGTTTTCTTCTCATAACCTATCATATTTCAGAGGAATGCTTTTCCTTTCAGTGCTCAGGATGATGACTCCTTTCTTTTTCTGAAGAGAAAATGACAGGTGTTGCTCACAGCTCTTCCCTATTCACATTCTTTGAGGGTCAGTGTAACCATATGTGGTATACATTAACGGAGGGGATTGCTTTCAACTGGATTAGGTGCCTACATGTGTGCTGCCCAAATGCCCACTTCAAAGTGGCTGCTGGACAGTAGTTTGATATGCACGGCTCCTTCCCTAACTCCTTGTATCTCTCAGGGTCTAAAATAATGCTGTGCTGCCAATCTGATACAGTACACTCTCCTTCCCACAGGGCTTGGCTCTGTGAAATCCCAAACGGTGTTTTTGGTACTGTTAGTCTCCTCAATACAAATGAGTTCTGTTCTGAGAGAGCATTTGTAAATCCAGTTCACAACTGTAAGTCCAACAAAGTTGGCCGAGGTATTCAACTAACACAACTGGCTATATGGTACTGTGCTATAATAGGTTTATGGTACCTTTCTCACAAATAATACATAAACAAACACAAAAATAAATTTCATCGTACAGGACAGTACCTTGAAGAGTACAGTAGTAGAGTACAACAGCCAGCACTTCTTAGCAGTACCAGGTGGACTTGAAACAGAGATACTGTACGATAGGACTCTGCACAGTATGGTGAAGGACACAAAAGCACAACTACTTGTGGAGGATGTAGGCACGTGACAGTGTTAACCAGACACGTGAAGTAACTTCCATAAGTGAACACGGGAACGTATGATTGTATCTTTGAAAGTTTGCAACTTGAAGGTTCATAGGTAGGGGACTCAATGAAGTTTAAAAATCATCAGAAAGCGTATCTCTTTCCTTGTCTCTGCCTGTGTCTAGTGCTGTTTACTAGGATGACAGACTTGCATCTGTACTTACAATGTACCACCTTCAGTGTCAGTCCTTCCTTGGTGGGTTTTGGAGGAGAGTCTCTCCAGTTAAATGTGCAGAAGGAGGTACTGTGGTAGATTGGCAGTGGTGGGTGTGAACTCACTCCGGGCCAGCAGGGGGCAGTGCAGGGATGGCTGACTGAGTGGACAGTGACGAACCAGAGAGGTCTTTCTGCTTTTAGGTAGGAAAGCTTAATAATTAAGGTGAGTCAAGATTGTCCTTTTAATCCTGTTTCATCAGATGTACAGATAACAGAAATACATTCCAGATTCTGACAATAGTTAGACTGGCAGAGTTTCCAATGTTAGTAAAAAGTGGTTTGCTGCACCTTTGGGTATTTTAAATGGGAAGTTCAAAGAAAATATCTGAGCAGATAGATGCTGTTTTAAAGTGAAATCTTGAAATTCGAAAGGCATATAGAGAAAGAGGAAAATAGAAAAGTGAGCTATTCAAAAACATATATGCAAACTGGAAAAAAAAAAAGAGGAGGAGTAAAGATAGTCACCAGGTAAAAGAGTATAAGATCTGCTGAAACTGAATAGTGCACTGAAGACCCAAATAGAAGCGACATCATCATTTTCTCCATCCCAAACAATTTTATTTAATTACCAAATGTCATAGCTATTGAAACTCAGAGATAGGCAGGTAATATAGATTAAACATTTTCTCTAAATATATGACCGTTACTTAATTGAGAAGAAACTGATTTCTGCCTTAGAACAGCAACAGATTTAGGATGAATCTGTCTTTGCCACCCAAACCTTACATTAAATTTTCTTGAAATTTAAATTAATGGTAAACATTGGATCAATTTCATGTTAATTTAGCATTAAGGTCACTGCTAGTCAACGTAGGCACCTCTGCATTTAAGCAAAAGGCACTGTTGACTTGAAGGTAACTTCCATAAGTGAACACGAACGTATGATTGTATCTTTGAAAGTTTGCAACTTGAAGGTTCATAGGTAGGGGACTCAATGAAGTTTAAAATCATCAGAAAGCGTATCTCTTTCCTTGTCTCTGCCTGTGTCTAGTGCTGTTTACTAGGATGACAGACTTGCATCTGTACTTACAATGTACCACCTTCAGTGTCAGTCCTTCCTTGGTGGGTTTTGGAGGAGAGTCTCTCCAGTTAAATGTGCAGAAGGAGGTACTGTGGTAGATTGGCAGTGGTGGGTGTGAACTCACTCCGGGCCAGCAGGGGGCAGTGCAGGGATGGCTGACTGAGTGGACAGTGACGAACCAGAGAGGTCTTTCTGCTTTTAGGTAGGAAAGCTTAATAATTAAGGTGAGTCAAGATTGTCCTTTTAATCCTGTTTCATCAGATGTACAGATAACAGAAATACATTCCAGATTCTGACAATAGTTAGACTGGCAGAGTTTCCAATGTTAGTAAAAAATGTTTTTCTGCACCTTTGGGTATTTTAAATGGGAAGTTCAAAGAAAATATCTGAGCAGATAGATGCTGTTTTAAAGTGAAATCTTGAAATTCGAAAGGCATATAGAGAAAGAGGAAAATAGAAAAGTGAGCTATTCAAAAACATATATGCAAACTGGAAAAAAAAAAAGAGGAGGAGTAAAGATAGTCACCAGGTAAAAGAGTATAAGATCTGCTGAAACTGAATAGTGCACTGAAGACCCAAATAGAAGCGACATCATCATTTTCTCCATCCCAAACAATTTTATTTAATTACCAAATGTCATAGCTATTGAAACTCAGAGATAGGCAGGTAATATAGATTAAACATTTTCTCTAAATATATGACCGTTACTTAATTGAGAAGAAACTGATTTCTGCCTTAGAACAGCAACAGATTTAGGATGAATCTGTCTTTGCCACCCAAACCTTACATTAAATTTTCTTGAAATTTAAATTAATGGTAAACATTGGATCAATTTCATGTTAATTTAGCATTAAGGTCACTGCTAGTCAACGTAGGCACCTCTGCATTTAAGCAAAAGGCATCCCTTCTGGGTAGATATTCCATAGACTTCATGAATGGAAAACAGCTATAGTTCAGCCTCCTACTGAATCCCTTTGTGCAATGTACATACCACAGAAACGTACAGAGAACGCAGTCACATACTGAACTCAAGATTTCAAAAGTCAAGAAAGATATTTTCTGGATCATTAAATTTAAAATCACATTATTTTTGAGACTGAAAACTTAATTTGTAACTTATGCTTATATTTGTGACATTATTAGGAAATAATTACATTTATGCAGTCAAATCACAGTCACAAAACATGTAAGGGAATTCCCATGATGCCAGATACATACACAGATACAAGTGAAAGGATGGAAATTTAGTCCACAGGCACAAGGCAAAGATATAGTTGCTTCCTCGGGCAGTAAGAGAGCAAGCCCAAGTATAACTAGAATAGCAAAGACAACCATAGTAACTGACAGAAATTGTTTTCATTTGGCAATTTAGTGATTATTATAGTTATTCTAGAAGGTGAATTCATTATATAAGTAGATTTCATGATAAATATAGGTTACTTCAGTTCAGTATCTTTTTTTTTTTTGCAATATTCTTAAATGACGCTATGTCTCTATATTTGGATGTCTGTTAAGTCTACATAGAATGCCTATTTACCTTAGATCTTGAAGGGAAACGATTCACATCATTTCAAAAGTTATACATATTTTTCTAAGAACATTTAAAATATTTTTTGAAAAATTACTTTGAAAAAGATTAATACAACCAATCGTGGGGCTTTGAGAAGCAGCAGATTTTTGTTGTTAAACGTTACAAAGTAAAAGAAAATGAAAAAAATATATATACTCACTGAATTGGCATTTGTTGGGTTTGGCCAAGGTCTACCACCACCTGGACCCCTACAAAGACAATATGATAAATGATATTTTAACTGATGCTGTGAATGTTTCACAATTAGCAACATCATAAAATACTAATATTTATAATTCAGTTACTATGCAGTTGTAGTTTAGCACTGAAATGACTCTTTATATTTTTACAGCTTTTTAAATTTCTTAAATACAAAGACTTTACCATTCCCCAAAGAGCTTTCTTCCCCAAACTACTTTTAGTAAGCCTAGTTTTAAGTTCAGTTATTTTAATAACCAATAAAAGTAGTAATCACCTATAAAAACTTACTTTGGGGGTAAAAAAAAAAATGATATAAACTACAATTGTGACATCATTACATGTCCTCTTTGTGTCATTTAAAATGAAATTGTAAAATACCATTATATATAACATATATATAATGTACCTTATTAAGCTACAAATAAATGTACATTAAATGAATCTAAATTTGCCTCTTCAAAAAAAAAGAAACCTGCACAGAATATAACATTACTTTATACATCTATATATCAATCTACCTTTCAGGGACACTGATAGTTTAGTTACTATCGAAGGGATCACATTTCTTGTTTTCATAATTGTAGTTAAAAACAGTGGCCAGAGTAATCCTGGGAGAAAAAATCTTGGGGGATAAATCTATGCCAATGTATGTCAGTTCAAAAAGTGGCCCTTTTAGGTTGGAGCACATCAACCATAGTAACTGACAGAAATTGTTTTCATTTGGCAATTTAGTGATTATTATAGTTATTCTAGAAGGTGAATTCATTATATAAGTAGATTTCATGATAAATATAGGTTACTTCAGTTCAGTATCTTTTTTTTTTTTGCAATATTCTTAAATGACGCTATGTCTCTATATTTGGATGTCTGTTAAGTCTACATAGAATGCCTATTTACCTTAGATCTTGAAGGGAAACGATTCACATCATTTCAAAAGTTATACATATTTTTCTAAGAACATTTAAAATATTTTTTGAAAAATTACTTTGAAAAAGATTAATACAACCAATCGTGGGGCTTTGAGAAGCAGCAGATTTTTGTTGTTAAACGTTACAAAGTAAAAGAAAATGAAAAAAATATATATACTCACTGAATTGGCATTTGTTGGGTTTGGCCAAGGTCTACCACCACCTGGACCCCTACAAAGACAATATGATAAATGATATTTTAACTGATGCTGTGAATGTTTCACAATTAGCAACATCATAAAATACTAATATTTATAATTCAGTTACTATGCAGTTGTAGTTTAGCACTGAAATGACTCTTTATATTTTTACAGCTTTTTAAATTTCTTAAATACAAAGACTTTACCATTCCCCAAAGAGCTTTCTTCCCCAAACTACTTTTAGTAAGCCTAGTTTTAAGTTCAGTTATTTTAATAACCAATAAAAGTAGTAATCACCTATAAAAACTTACTTTGGGGGTAAAAAGAAATGATATAAACTACAATTGTGACATCATTACATGTCCTCTTTGTGTCATTTAAAATGAAATTGTAAAATACCATTATATATAACATATATATAATGTACCTTATTAAGCTACAAATAAATGTACATTAAATGAATCTAAATTTGCCTCTTCAAAAAAAAAGAAACCTGCACAGAATATAACATTACTTTATACATCTATATATCAATCTACCTTTCAGGGACACTGATAGTTTAGTTACTATCGAAGGGATCACATTTCTTGTTTTCATAATTGTAGTTAAAAACAGTGGCCAGAGTAATCCTGGGAGAAAAAATCTTGGGGGATAAATCTATGCCAATGTATGTCAGTTCATTGCTTTGTGTTTGGTTGGAGCAGCACGCTCCCTATTCTATAGCTTAAAAGGACAACACTTTTAAAACAAAATTAATGTCTAATTAATTCTTTTTTCTTTTTTTAAAGATTTATTTATTTTATTTTGGGGCGGGGGTCGGGTTGGGGAGGGAGGGGAGTGGGCGGGCCACTCCATTGGTCTTTCATTTCTCCATTTTCATCTTTGTTCTTTGGCTCCTGTGGGCCTCCAATTGCGGTGGCATCTGTCGTTGCAGAGCGCTGGCTCTGGGCGCACGCGCTCCAGAGCTCCGGCTCGGTAATTGGACACATTGGTCCAGCTGCTCCGCGGCACGTGGGATCTTCCTAGGCCAGGGATCAAACTGGGGTCCCTTGCACTGCAAGGCGGTGTCCTTACCCACTGGACCACTAGGGGAAGCCCCTAATTAATTCTTTAAAAAAATCTCCTGCCCACATGCTTTTAGTAATAAGTACCACCTGAATAAATACTGCCTGATGAAAAGCAGACTACTGTTGGCAGATTCTATGTAATCAGGGTTACTCAAAATTCCTTCTCTTTCTAGTATCAACAAAAACACTGAGTTCTGAACTAAAAAAATAATATCCCCTGATTCTTTTTTTTTTTATCTTTTGGAGGGTGGGGTGGGGAGGGAGGCGGATGGGCGGGCCACTTCCATTGGTCTTTCATTTCTCTATTTTCATCCAGCTTTGTTCTTTGGCTCCTGTGGGCCTCCCATCGCGGTGGCCACTATCGTCGCAGAGCACCGGCTCTGGGCGCACGCGCGCCAGAGCTCCGGCTTGGCAATTGGACACATGGGTCCAGCTGCTCTGCGGCACGTGGGATCTTCCCAGGCTAGGGATCAAACCGGCGCCCCTTGCACTGCAAGATGGTGTCTTTACCCACTGGACCAGCAGGGGAAGTCCTATCCCCTGATTCTTACTTTAGGAACCTTAAACCTAAAGTTCTAAATGTTAAATAGAGATTGTCCAACTTAGCTGTATTACCCATGTTTGCTCGGAATATTTAGAACTATTTTGAGTACTGTTCTGGGAGTCCCAAGGAATGTAAACAGCAGGCATAGGCATAAAAAATCGTGTCCTTAGGCTCCATTAGGATGCCCAAGTGCGATTTTCCTCAATTCTGTTTGAGGGAGAAGAAATAAGACGCCAGAGTGGACCTGGTCAAAACATTATACACAGGGAGAAGGTCAGGTGCAGATATACTGTCTATGGAAATAGTTTCTCTCTAAGATAATGACGATGACTTTACAATCAGTTACTGCAACACTTCAGAAAGGTGATTTTGCATAGAGGATTCAACATCCTAATGCACAGAAACTAAGGTCAAGCATAGGATATATGTTGATCAAGTAAAATATTTGACTTGCTTGATGCTAAATAAAACATAGTGGATACAGATACCCAATCAAAATTTGCCAAATGACTCAGGGAACTCAAACCTGGGCTACTGTAGCAACAGAGAGGGGAGGGAAAAGGTCAGAAGTAGGTTCAAAGAAGGAGGAGAGATATGTACACCTACGGCTAATTCATGTTGATGTATGGCAGAAATCAAACCAACATTGTAAAACAATTATCAATTAAAAATATAATTTAGGGCTTCCCTGGTGGTCCAGGGGGCACAGAGTCTGCCTTGCAGTGCAAGGAGCACCGGTTCAATCCCTGGCCCAGGAATATCCCACATGCCGTGGAGCGGCTGGACCAGTGTATCCAATTATGAGCCAGTGCTCTGGAGTGCATGCACCCAGAGCTGGTTGTCTGCAACAAGAGAGGCCACTGCAGTGGGAGGCCCACACATGCCAAGGAATAAAGATGGATGAAAATAAATAAATAAAAAATAATAAAAATAAATGTTTTTAAAAATATGTAACAATATATATAATTAAAAAACAGTGGTGAAATTAGGAAATATTTATCTTAACATAAAAATAAACCATATATATCCAAACCATGGCAAAAATTTGTATGTAATCATATTCAGATAATCTCATAATTTTCAAGTATTACGTTTAAATGACTGTGAATGGCATATTAAATTAATTTTATTATTTAAAATTTGTTTAATGTTAAATTAGTATCTTAAACTATTAAAATAAACATTTCACTTATATAAACAAATAAAAGTTAAATAAGATTAAGTTAAATGTTAAATTTATTCTAAGAACCATTAAATACCCTTTTTTATGTAGTTTAACTATTAGCAAACAATAATCTACTTTCAGCTCACCAGATATTTCACAATAACTTGGATTTTATTTAATGGGTTAAGTTTAATTCATTTGGGTAAACTAAATCTCCTCCACCATTACCATTGTGTTTGAAAACATTTTAGACTCTCTAAGTTACTGACTTTACAATCAGTTACTGCAACACTTCAGAAAGGTGATTTTGCATAGAGGATTCAACATCCTAATGCACAGAAACTAAGGTCAAGCATAGGATATATGTTGATCAAGTAAAATATTTGACTTGCTTGATGCTAAATAAAACATAGTGGATACAGATACCCAATCAAAATTTGCCAAATGACTCAGGGAACTCAAACCTGGGCTACTGTAGCAACAGAGAGGGGAGGGAAAAGGTCAGAAGTAGGTTCAAAGAAGGAGGAGAGATATGTACACCTACGGCTAATTCATGTTGATGTATGGCAGAAATCAAACCAACATTGTAAAACAATTATCAATTAAAAATATAATTTAGGGCTTCCCTGGTGGTCCAGGGGGCACAGAGTCTGCCTTGCAGTGCAAGGAGCACCGGTTCAATCCCTGGCCCAGGAATATCCCACATGCCGTGGAGCGGCTGGACCAGTGTATCCAATTATGAGCCAGTGCTCTGGAGTGCATGCACCCAGAGCTGGTTGTCTGCAACAAGAGAGGCCACTGCAGTGGGAGGCCCACACATGCCAAGGAATAAAGATGGATGAAAATAAATAAATAAAAAATAATAAAAATAAATGTTTTTAAAAATATGTAACAATATATATAATTAAAAAACAGTGGTGAAATTAGGAAATATTTATCTTAACATAAAAATAAACCATATATATCCAAACCATGGCAAAAATTTGTATGTAATCATATTCAGATAATCTCATAATTTTCAAGTATTACGTTTAAATGACTGTGAATGGCATATTAAATTAATTTTATTATTTAAAATTTGTTTAATGTTAAATTAGTATCTTAAACTATTAAAATAAACATTTCACTTATATAAACAAATAAAAGTTAAATAAGATTAAGTTAAATGTTAAATTTATTCTAAGAACCATTAAATACCTTTTATGTAGTTTAACTATTAGACAAACAATAATCTACTTTCAGCTCACCAGATATTTCACAATAACTTGGATTTTATTTAATGGGTTAAGTGTTAATTCATTTGGGTAAACTAAATCTCCTCCACCATTACCATTGTGTTTGAAAACATTTTAGACTGTGAAAATACCATTAAATAAAGTGGGAGTTACAGTAGTGAGGAGTTCTATTAGAACAATTTTTTATGTGCAGTAATAGCTACTGTTTTTTTTATATATATATATATAATTTTACTTTTACAGAGTTCTGTTGTTTACTGCCACACATCGACCTGAATCCTCCATAGGTATGCCTATGTCCCACACCTCCAAGGCTCCCCATCAATCTCCCTCCCCATCCCACCCCTTCAGGTCACCACAGAGCCCATTTGAGCATACTCCCCTCCCTCATCCCAATGTCCATAGACTGGTCTCCATGTCCGCCTCTCCACTGCTGGTCTGCGTATTCATTTATCGGCACCATCTTTCTAGATTCTATATATATGAGTCAGTATACAATATTTATCTTTCTTGAGAGCCATCAGTATTATCAAGAGAGTAATCTACAAATTCTAATGTAGGCATTATTTTGATTGTAAATTTCTACATAAGTATAGTCTAAAGTATAATTAGATTAGCCTCACTGAAAAATAAAGAGAAAAATGAAATTTAAAAGAATTTTGTCTACTTATGAAGTTCTCAAGGCTTGTATTTTTTTTATTTTAACTGATTCTAAATGAACTCCCTCCGCTTTACATTTCCCACTCATAAATACTATCTAAACCTCAAACCTAACTCAATTGTAGCTTGGTATAATTTGCTTTTCCCAAATCACAATTCTTCTGCTATTCCCAAATAAACTCATGTTTTTGAGCTTGCCAAAAGAAGTCTTTAATTTTTGACAGAGTGTATGGATATGATAAAATCAAGGCAACCATGACTACCAAAGGGAAAAACTGTCTTGTCTTCTGTAATTCAGTTATCTTATTTCAAGACAGTAACTCTACAAACTTTATAATTCTACAGAATATGATCTAGAATAAGAAGGCCTTGATCTTTTGAAGCTGTTTGCCCACTTAGTTTCTTTAAAATACCAAGAGACACAAAGTTGAATTAGAAATGTTTTAAAATGGTTAATCCTACGTTCTTTTGAAATTTGTAAAAAGATACTTTATTTAGAAATACAATTTTCTTAAAAAAATAAAAAAATCTATGATGCCCTTGAAAACATTTACATTGTGGCTGTAGTTTGTAAATTCTACTTTAAGTTACTGAAATTGATACTGAATTTTATTTCTAAATATATACTGCTTGTTATTAAAACACTAAATAAAAGTAGACTCAATTTTAGATGACACTATGTATGATTTATCCCGAGTTTAGAGCACGGAAATATAAAAATCAAACCAGAATAACCATTTTCTTTGGAGATGACCTATATATATTTTAATAACAAAATAATTAAAATTTTGTTACAAAAGGTTTGGTTTCAGTAAGAGAGAAAGTTGCAGTTAGAATATGGTATTCAGTTACTCTAATAACCAGGGCTAGGATTTTTTTTTTTTTTATCATTATTATATTTTGGTGTTAAATAATAAAAAAAGACTAAAGAAACCTCATCCAGATGTGATCTTCTGGTGGATCCCGCTTGATTCTAACACACAATATCTAGACTATTAAAAACATAGCCTAGGAACTTTCCTGGTGGTCCAGTGGGTAGAGTCCGCCTTGCACTGCAAGGGGTGCTGGTTCGATCCCCAGCATGGGAAGATCCCACGTGCCATGGAGCGACTGGACCAGTGGGTCCAATTGCCATCTAGCACTCTGGAGCACATGCGCCCAGAGCCGGTGCTCTGTTACAGGAGAGGCCACAGAAATGGGAGGCCCACACAGGCCAAAGAACAAAGATGGATGAAAAATAAATAAATGGAAGACCAATTAAAGTGGCCAAAAAAAACCACCCCCAAAATAAACATAGCCTAAGGTGGTGGTGCTGATGGTTGTTCAGTTGCTAAGTCATGCCTAACTCTTTTGTGGCCCCATGGACTTAGCCTCCCGGACTCCTCTGACCATGGGATTTCCTAGGTAAGAATACTGCAATGGGCTGCCATTTCCTTCTCCAGGGGATCTTCCTGACCCAGGGACTGAACCCCTGTCTCCTGCACTGGCAGAGGCTTCTTTACCACTGAGCCACCAGGGAGGCCTTAGCCTAAGATAATACTATTCTAATGTCCTTTCATTTAATTTTTAACTTACCTAACATGTAAAAAACACAAAGAAAGCCATAATTTCAGTTAGAGATACTTACTTTCCATAACACACTAGGTTTTTTTTTAATGATAATAAATTATGAATTGAATTTCAATAAAATTTATTCTATCGAGTACAGTGGAGGCAATAATATGGTTTATTTATGTTTCTTTAACTTTGCTTTGTTGGGGCCAATATCAATAAAATTTTTATTATACTTGAATCTGGGTTTAGAAAGGAAATATAAAAATCAAACCAGAATAACCATTTTCTTTGGAGATGACCTATATATATTTTAATAACAAAATAATTAAAATTTTGTTACAAAAGGTTTGGTTTCAGTAAGAGAGAAAGTTGCAGTTAGAATATGGTATTCAGTTACTCTAATAACCAGGGCTAGGATTTTTTTTTTTTTTATCATTATTATATTTTGGTGTTAAATAATAAAAAAAGACTAAAGAAACCTCATCCAGATGTGATCTTCTGGTGGATCCCGCTTGATTCTAACACACAATATCTAGACTATTAAAAACATAGCCTAGGAACTTTCCTGGTGGTCCAGTGGGTAGAGTCCGCCTTGCACTGCAAGGGGTGCTGGTTCGATCCCCAGCATGGGAAGATCCCACGTGCCATGGAGCGACTGGACCAGTGGGTCCAATTGCCATCTAGCACTCTGGAGCACATGCGCCCAGAGCCGGTGCTCTGTTACAGGAGAGGCCACAGAAATGGGAGGCCCACACAGGCCAAAGAACAAAGATGGATGAAAAATAAATAAATGGAAGACCAATTAAAGTGGCCAAAAAAAACCACCCCCAAAATAAACATAGCCTAAGGTGGTGGTGCTGATGGTTGTTCAGTTGCTAAGTCATGCCTAACTCTTTTGTGGCCCCATGGACTTAGCCTCCCGGACTCCTCTGACCATGGGATTTCCTAGGTAAGAATACTGCAATGGGCTGCCATTTCCTTCTCCAGGGGATCTTCCTGACCCAGGGACTGAACCCCTGTCTCCTGCACTGGCAGAGGCTTCTTTACCACTGAGCCACCAGGGAGGCCTTAGCCTAAGATAATACTATTCTAATGTCCTTTCATTTAATTTTTAACTTACCTAACATGTAAAAAACACAAAGAAAGCCATAATTTCAGTTAGAGATACTTACTTTCCATAACACACTAGGTTTTTTTTTAATGATAATAAATTATGAATTGAATTTCAATAAAATTTATTCTATCGAGTACAGTGGAGGCAATAATATGGTTTATTTATGTTTCTTTAACTTTGCTTTGTTGGGGCCAATATCAATAAGAGAACAAGTTTCTTTGGTTGGATCTTGCATACTTCAGAACATTCTCTGTTAGAGGGAAATATTTATGATTTCGTTGTCCTTAAAGGGATTCTAATTTATACAAAAATTAAAATGATATAAGGCCCCAAATAACAATCAACATTAACAAATAATGGAATGTGAATCTGTAAAGCTTAAAGATTCTTTAAAAGCTAGAAATTATACAAATAGTAACATATTATGTAATACAAATATTTAAAAATATCTATATATATTTAAATGAGAAACCCAAATATCAACAAAAACAATCATTTGAAATTTTCAGCCATACTTTTAGTCTGCATAGTCTATAGAATTAAATGTACCCATATGTATCTGTTTAAATATACGCAAGAAAGAAACTGGACAATTTTAAGCAGCTATTTGACTCTCTCAGTGGTCACATGAGAGTAACTTTTCTTTACACTAGCAAAACCAGGTTGATCTTAAGTCGACCATATCACTAATTATCATGAAGAGTAATATACCAAAAGATATTAGATACATTCTTAATACTTAGAATTCTAGGTTGGCCATACCATTCACAATGTATATGCCGTTTATCTATACATAGTATTCAAATTATCCTTTAAAAGCTATTCCATTTTAAGGTCATTATCATAGGTAGGTAAATTTTATATATACCTAAATCCTACTACTGTTAAAGAGTTTCAGCTTTTGATATAAGCACAAAATATCACTCCTTTTTGCAGCAACCATTAATAAGGCTAAACCTTTGAGGAATTTTAAGTTTCATGTCTATCCATTTTTACTTTAAAAAGAAACGTGACAGGAAAATTTGACCTACTTTTCCCCCCTTGTTCTGTTAGTTTTGAGCCTGGCTGATATCCACCTATTAACCTATTTTCTATTTTAGGCAAAACTGCTTTCCATGAAAATAGTTCCAGAAACTTAAAACAAATCCCTATGGACATCAAAAGAGCTTACCTCAGTAGATACTCAATGCCATTAAATGACGGCAGCGTTGTTTAGTTTGATAAGTAACCAAAACATGAACTAATGGGGAATGCTGAAATAGAGGAGATTACCCAAGCCCTACAGAGAACTATATCATTATTTCTAGTAAAGTTTCTTTTGCTACATCATGCATGATCCTCTAATGTATTAATGAAGGTCATTAACAAGTTCTGGGTATATATGGAACTTTAAGGACAAGTAAGATAATGGAGAATTAAAATTCCATCACACACTGCATCACAATGACTGATAGGAGCAACCTCCCTCTTTGGGCTTGAAAGGCCTTTTAGTGAAAAAATAAATAAATAAATAAAACCATGGAAAAACAACAAAAATGTCTGTTAGTTTACTTCCTATCTTGAATTTTCAAAAGAAAATATACTATGGAAAATTCTTTAATAAGGAAGAAACTACCAGGGACCTTTTCCTGGTTAACAGTGGATCCCAACAAAGAAAAGAAATATACATATATATACACACTCATACAGACACACACACACATACACATACACACATTTTTTTTCTAAGTGTTTAAAACTGCTAGGAATCATGCTGTAATATCTGTTACAACAATTCTGTCTACTTCTGGTAAGTTAAGTCATGGTCCTGGTGTCACCTCTTCCTATTTTTGTATGGACTATATGAATACTATGCACTTATTTATAAGATTCATTTTTATGATAAATAGAACATGAAAATCAGGCTAAAAACTTGCATTTGAAATGGAAAGAAATGAAAGTTTGCAAACGAAGGCAGAAAAATACAGAGCACATGCTGTGAAAAGGAAGCAAACACTATAGTTCACATTTAGTTTATTTATACTATCATTTCAATTTACATGGCACAGAAATTGAGCTTAAAGTGTGTTACAAAGTGGTGTGACTTTAGAAGACAGAAAACAGAGTACTTTACAGGACAACATAGCATTTTGCTTACATGTTCATTCCAGGCATCCCGGGGCCACCTAAAGCATTCAGTGGGGGTCTCATTGCACCTCCATAGTTCTGTAATGATAACCAAGGGTCAGACTACCACAAAACAAAAAAACAAAACCAAAGAGGAGGGGGGAAAGAAAGGAGAGCAGGTTAATGATTTCCCTACATAACTCCTGGTTGGATAAGGCCTGCTGTGCAATTCATTCTCTGAAGGGTCCATTCTTGGAAACGGCATTTAATGAAAAAGTAATGGGGAATGCTGAAATAGAGGAGATTACCCAAGCCCTACAGAGAACTATATCATTATTTCTAGTAAAGTTTCTTTTGCTACATCATGCATGATCCTCTAATGTATTAATGAAGGTCATTAACAAGTTCTGGGTATATATGGAACTTTAAGGACAAGTAAGATAATGGAGAATTAAAATTCCATCACACACTGCATCACAATGACTGATAGGAGCAACCTCCCTCTTTGGGCTTGAAAGGCCTTTTAGTGAAAAAATAAATAAATAAATAAAACCATGGAAAAACAACAAAAATGTCTGTTAGTTTACTTCCTATCTTGAATTTTCAAAAGAAAATATACTATGGAAAATTCTTTAATAAGGAAGAAACTACCAGGGACCTTTTCCTGGTTAACAGTGGATCCCAACAAAGAAAAGAAATATACATATATATACACACTCATACAGACACACACACACATACACATACACACATTTTTTTTCTAAGTGTTTAAAACTGCTAGGAATCATGCTGTAATATCTGTTACAACAATTCTGTCTACTTCTGGTAAGTTAAGTCATGGTCCTGGTGTCACCTCTTCCTATTTTTGTATGGACTATATGAATACTATGCACTTATTTATAAGATTCATTTTTATGATAAATAGAACATGAAAATCAGGCTAAAAACTTGCATTTGAAATGGAAAGAAATGAAAGTTTGCAAACGAAGGCAGAAAAATACAGAGCACATGCTGTGAAAAGGAAGCAAACACTATAGTTCACATTTAGTTTATTTATACTATCATTTCAATTTACATGGCACAGAAATTGAGCTTAAAGTGTGTTACAAAGTGGTGTGACTTTAGAAGACAGAAAACAGAGTACTTTACAGGACAACATAGCATTTTGCTTACATGTTCATTCCAGGCATCCCGGGGCCACCTAAAGCATTCAGTGGGGGTCTCATTGCACCTCCATAGTTCTGTAATGATAACCAAGGGTCAGACTACCACAAAACAAAAAAACAAAACCAAAGAGGAGGGGGGAAAGAAAGGAGAGCAGGTTAATGATTTCCCTACATAACTCCTGGTTGGATAAGGCCTGCTGTGCAATTCATTCTCTGAAGGGTCCATTCTTGTACTTTTCCTTCTATTTAACAATTACATCGATTTGTGTCTTTTAAAAACCACGTGACTATGTACAATCACTGGAGCATGGTAAATGATTAAGCCATGGTTGCAATTAAAATATTCAACGTATCTTCATTAATTTTCTGATATCTGTATAACAGTCAACTTATTCAAACAGAACATTTCCTAAATCCCAAACTGTGTTTTAAGGAAAGGATTAAGTCAACGTGTTTGAAATGGTCAGAATCAGAACAATTACGTCAAGTCTGAAGACAGGTGAATCTAATGTGAGAAAGGTGAATGCAAACTTATGTCCACAAAATAATATATCCAAGAGAGAAATGTACTAATATACAAGTCCATAAGAATATATGAACACTAGAGTACACTTAAAGACGCATGTGTGAATTAGGACTGAACAGGCTCTGTTGATACCTGTTATGTACATTTGAAACATTTAAGTTTCTGTAAGGGCCAAAAGATTAATTTTGACATTATCATATTAATATGTTTAGACAACTATTGGTATATAGTAATAGATAGTATATACTAGTGGAAAATACTACTATACATAGATCTATTAGTATATCAACTACTATACTTTCATGCTTGGCTTTCTGACACCACTATTGTCTCCTTTGCTGGCTCCTTTTATTTTGCCAACTCTTTAAATGTTGCTTTTCTCCAAGTTCTAGCCACAGCATCCTCCTAAATCAATAAGCATTTATGGGTAAACTTGTCTACCATTAGTTCAGTAATTATATGTTAGGAATTTCAAGTCTATTTTGCCATGATAAAGTGTGTTACAAAGTGGTGTGACTTTAGAAGACAGAAAACAGAGTACTTTACAGGACAACATAGCATTTTGCTTACATGTTCATTCCAGGCATCCCGGGCCACCTAAAGCATTCAGTGGGGGTCTCATTGCACCTCCATAGTTCTGTAATGATAACCAAGGGTCAGACTACCACAAAACAAAAACAAAACCAAAGAGGAGGGAAAGAAAGGAGAGCAGGTTAATGATTTCCTACATAACCCCTGTTTGTATAAGGCCTGCTGTGCAATTCATTCGCAGGAGGGTCCATTCTTGTACTTTTCCTTCTATTTAACAATTACATCGATTTGTGTCTTTTAAAAACCACGTGACTATGTACAATCACTGGAGCATGGTAAATGATTAAGCCATGGTTGCAATTAAAATATTCAACGTATCTTCATTAATTTTCTGATATCTGTATAACAGTCAACTTATTCAAACAGAACATTTCCTAAATCCCAAACTGTGTTTTAAGGAAAGGATTAAGTCAACGTGTTTGAAATGGTCAGAATCAGAACAATTACGTCAAGTCTGAAGACAGGTGAATCTAATGTGAGAAAGGTGAATGCAAACTTATGTCCACAAAATAATATATCCAAGAGAGAAATGTACTAATATACAAGTCCATAAGAATATATGAACACTAGAGTACACTTAAAGTACGCATGTGTGAATTAGGACTGAACAGGCTCTGTTGATACCTGTTATGTACATTTGAAACATTTAAGTTTCTGTAAGGGCCAAAAGATTAATTTTGACATTATCATATTAATATGTTTAGACAACTATTGGTATATAGTAATAGATAGTATATACTAGTGGAAAATACTACTATACATAGATCTATTAGTATATCAACTACTATACTTTCATGCTTGGCTTTCTGACACCACTATTGTCTCCTTTGCTGGCTCCTTTTATTTTGCCAACTCTTTAAATGTTGCTTTTCTCCAAGTTCTAGCCACAGCATCCTCCTAAATCAATAAGCATTTATGGGTAAACTTGTCTACCATTAGTTCAGTAATTATATGTTAGGAATTTCAAGTCTATTTTGCCATGATGCGTCTCCTAAGCGCTAAGATAACCCTCACGTTGAACTTCATATGGGTTGTTTCCTATCTGGATACCATTTCACACTCCGCATACCTAAAAGTCACCTCAGTTTTATCTTCTCACAGCTGTGTTCTTTATATTGCCTTCCTCAGTCAGTTCTGTGGCATCGACTTCTATACAGGTGTCCAGGCTAAGAACCTCTGGGAGCTCCTTGATGTTTCTTCCTTTTATTTCAATTTCTGTATCCAGTGAGTTACCTACGTCTATGGATTCTACCTGTGAAATAGCTCTTAACTACTGCTCTCTTTCGTATCGCTCGTCTCTGTCATTTACTGAGACGACTGTCATCTCTTGATTGGCCTCTGACTTAGCCTCTGCCCCTCCCAAGCTATTCTCCACACTGCCTCCAGAACTGGGCTTCTTTAACTCACTCCTCTTCATGTCACTTAAAAGCCACGATGACCCACACTGTCTATCAATGAAGTCCATTCTTCAGCATGGCTCTATGATCTTACTCACAGACCAATGCTAGCTGCCCTCTTTTTCTATATTGACTTTCTTCCCCTACCCCCAACTCTACCCTCCAACTTAGTGAATTTCTGGTGGTTTAGAAACATGCAGGAACTCTTCCACTCAGGATAACTCATCTGCTATGGCCTTCTCTGGAGGAGGTGCTAAGATGACAAGGAAATAGTCACTGAGAGGAAGTCCGTTGCCTGCAGAGAGTAAGCCATAGTTTGCAAATAAATTACCTAGTTTCACATTCTTCTCATTATTTACTTTTAGTTTCAAGAAATCATATTTAAACATTTCAACTGAGTGTGCTATGGGATAGGAGAATTCTATCTATCCACAGCTCAGAAGACAATTTCTCTTTCTTTTTCCCATGCCTGGGATGGCAGCAGCAGTGCTAGCAAGGAGTCTTGGAGAAGAAAAGTTGTCACTGGGAACAAAATCTGAGTGATAGAACAGAACAGAAATTCTTCAGCAAACAAACTTCCCCCATTTTTAATCTTAGAAGGTCTGTGTTTCAAGGGTATGTCTGTTTTCCTCCTAGCTGTGCACACATAGAGTGATCTGAGGATCTGTTGCCCCTGCCCCATTTCCTTTGCTCCTTTTTCTCTATGTGTGCTTATGGGTTGATAATTCTCCCAGTGATCCACTCAACCATAACTTTCTTATCTATAAAGTGATATCATCATCTCTCTTACAAGCTTGCTGGAAGAAAAATGAAATCACACAAAACATGTATTATTGTGCTTGGTGCATTAAAAGTACCTGATGATCAAAAATAGGAGCTACTAACCCTTAAACTGTTAATAAGGGATCAACTTCAACATATCTTCTCATTTTCCCTTGAGCCCTCGAGCTTAACATAATTACATGCTTGTGACATAGTGACTCCCTGCCAGAGCATGCATACTTCTTTTTTTTGGACTTTCTTTTCCTACTGCTTAATAGTTTTTATGTGTTTGTATCTCATGCTAAACAGTAAGCACCTGAAGGTAGGATTTGTTCAACATCTCTGTGTAGATCCAGTTCAGCTCATGTATTACAGTTCACAAGTGTTAAAGGATATGGGTAAGAAATTATCCAATACATATTTTGAGAAAATTAAAATAGTTTCATTTTGCAAATAATATGAAGCAAACAGAAAATAGGGAGATAAGAAAGAATAACAAGAGGCTTTCTAACTGGTAACAAAGGCAGAATGGGAAGAGCTACTTTGGAATCACTGAATTTTAAATCTGATGGCAGCTATGCAATTCCATCTGGTTTAATCTCTACCCCCACCCCACTTCCAATGCTTCTGACAAAGGACTGATTGAAGCCATAGTTTGCAAATAAATTACCTAGTTTCACATTCTTCTCATTATTTACTTTTAGTTTCAAGAAATCATATTTAAACATTTCAACTGAGTGTGCTATGGGATAGGAGAATTCTATCTATCCACAGCTCAGAAGACAATTTCTCTTTCTTTTTCCCATGCCTGGGATGGCAGCAGCAGTGCTAGCAAGGAGTCTTGGAGAAGAAAAGTTGTCACTGGGAACAAAATCTGAGTGATAGAACAGAACAGAAATTCTTCAGCAAACAAACTTCCCCCATTTTTAATCTTAGAAGGTCTGTGTTTCAAGGGGTATGTCTGTTTTCCTCCTAGCTGTGCACACATAGAGTGATCTGAGGATCTGTTGCCCCTGCCCCATTTCCTTTGCTCCTTTTTCTCTATGTGTGCTTATGGGTTGATAATTCTCCCAGTGATCCACTCAACCATAACTTTCTTATCTATAAAGTGATATCATCATCTCTCTTACAAGCTTGCTGGAAGAAAAATGAAATCACACAAAACATGTATTATTGTGCTTGGTGCATTAAAAGTACCTGATGATCAAAAATAGGAGCTACTAACCCTTAAACTGTTAATAAGGGATCAACTTCAACATATCTTCTCATTTTCCCTTGAGCCCTCGAGCTTAACATAATTACATGCTTGTGACATAGTGACTCCCTGCCAGAGCATGCATACTTCTTTTTTTTGGACTTTCTTTTCCTACTGCTTAATAGTTTTTATGTGTTTGTATCTCATGCTAAACAGTAAGCACCTGAAGGTAGGATTTGTTCAACATCTCTGTGTAGATCCAGTTCAGCTCATGTATTACAGTTCACAAGTGTTAAAGGATATGGGTAAGAAATTATCCAATACATATTTTGAGAAAATTAAAATAGTTTCATTTTGCAAATAATATGAAGCAAACAGAAAATAGGGAGATAAGAAAGAATAACAAGAGGCTTTCTAACTGGTAACAAAGGCAGAATGGGAAGAGCTACTTTGGAATCACTGAATTTTAAATCTGATGGCAGCTATGCAATTCCATCTGGTTTAATCTCTACCCCCACCCCACTTCCGCAATGCTTCTGACAAAGGACTGCTCTGACTCTGCTTGCAAAGGTTACAAAGAGTTTTCTCATGATTGGGCAGTGTCATTTCTAGAAAGTTCTTAGGTGTGGAAGTGAAGAATTAGTTTACTTTCTCTTAACATCTCACCATTTCTCCACCCCAAACATTTGATTTGGAAATCATGGTATGTTTCTTCTTGGATATAACTCATGTATCCTCCAGACTTCTAAAGGAACTAGAACTAGTTGGAGAGTCTTGTTGAATGTTTCTGTTAAATCATATGGTACCTGCTGAGCCTAAGAACACAGACAAACTAAGTGTATATTATTACAAGAGCCACATAGAAAAAAGACTTCAAATATTGTATTCAGGAAGAAAATTTTCTTGATTAAATATGTAATTCTGCTTTTCTATTGAAAGAATACTGATATCAGTCTAAAAGAGACAGTATTTTTTTTTAAGAATTTTCAAAATTTTTTATTTATTTTTGGCTATTCTGGGTTTTCACTGCTGTCTCAGGCTCTTCTCTAGTTGCAGGGAGTGGGGGCTACTCTCTAGCTGAGGTGAACAGGCTTCTTGTTGCGGTGACTTTTCTTGTTGTGGAACTTGGGCTCTAGGGCCCACAGGCTTCAGTAGTTGCAGGATGTGGGCTCAATAGTCGCGGCTCCGAGGCTCTAGAGCACAGGCTCAATAGTTGTGGCTCAAGGGGTTTAGCTGCTCTGCAGCATGTGAGATTTTCCTGGATCAGGGATCGAACCTGTCTCCTGCATTGGCAGGTGAACTCTTTACCACTGAGCTACCAGGGAAGCCCCATGCAGTAGGTTTTAATCACATATTTATTAGCTTCTAGGTGTTCACTTTGCCTCCTGCAGCACTAAGAATCAGATTATATTTCTTTCAGGAATTCAATTATTTTGAATTAGACATAATTCTAGGCTTCGGCATAAGGCAAGTGATAATATGAAATGAATGTCTTAATTTTCTTACTGTCTTAGCATTTTGCTTTCAAAGAACTACATTACTGCATAGTATATGCTTCTCTCTCCCTAATTAGAGAAACTATGTATCAATTCCATCTGGTTTAATCTCTACCCCCACCCCACTTCCGCAATGCTTCTGACAAAGGACTGCTCTGACTCTGCTTGCAAAGGTTACAAAGAGTTTTCTCATGATTGGGCAGTGTCATTTCTAGAAAGTTCTTAGGTGTGGAAGTGAAGAATTAGTTTACTTTCTCTTAACATCTCACCATTTCTCCACCCCAAACATTTGATTTGGAAATCATGGTATGTTTCTTCTTGGATATAACTCATGTATCCTCCAGACTTCTAAAGGAACTAGAACTAGTTGGAGAGTCTTGTTGAATGTTTCTGTTAAATCATATGGTACCTGCTGAGCCTAAGAACACAGACAAACTAAGTGTATATTATTACAAGAGCCACATAGAAAAATGACTTCAAATATTGTATTCAGGAAGAAAATTTTCTTGATTAAATATGTAATTCTGCTTTTCTATTGAAAGAATACTGATATCAGTCTAAAAGAGACAGTATTTTTTTTTAAGAATTTTCAAAATTTTTTATTTATTTTTGGCTATTCTGGGTTTTCACTGCTGTCTCAGGCTCTTCTCTAGTTGCAGGGAGTGGGGGCTACTCTCTAGCTGAGGTGAACAGGCTTCTTGTTGCGGTGACTTTTCTTGTTGTGGAACTTGGGCTCTAGGGCCCACAGGCTTCAGTAGTTGCAGGATGTGGGCTCAATAGTCGCGGCTCCGAGGCTCTAGAGCACAGGCTCAATAGTTGTGGCTCAAGGGGTTTAGCTGCTCTGCAGCATGTGAGATTTTCCTGGATCAGGGATCGAACCTGTCTCCTGCATTGGCAGGTGAACTCTTTACCACTGAGCTACCAGGGAAGCCCCATGCAGTAGGTTTTAATCACATATTTATTAGCTTCTAGGTGTTCACTTTGCCTCCTGCAGCACTAAGAATCAGATTATATTTCTTTCAGGAATTCAATTATTTTGAATTAGACATAATTCTAGGCTTCGGCATAAGGCAAGTGATAATATGAAATGAATGTCTTAATTTTCTTACTGTCTTAGCATTTTGCTTTCAAAGAACTACATTACTGCATAGTATATGCTTCTCTCTCTCCCCTAATTAGAGAAACTATGTATCAGCCTATCATCACATGTAAGTGGTTTAAAAAAATTAACAATATTTATAATACTGTATTCTGAATACCACTATAATGCTGTATGCCATAAACATATGCTAATGATTCATTCATTAGTGCACAGGCTAGGCGTTGATGAAGCAACTGCTGGCTGTTACACTAAGTTACCATAAAGCTATCATAAGGCTGCTTCTTCATTATCAATGCATGAATTATTATACCTATGAATAAACAGGAATATTTTCACAGTATCTTTTCATTTTTGATGTCTATGTTATAAATATGTGTAATATCAACCATGTTTTGTATCATTTAAGACACTATTGACATAGGCACTGACAGATGATTCATCTTATAAACATCATGTAACCTTACACTATTGAAAAATACAGTGCTGTACTGTAAATGTATATTCTTAATAACATTTCCTTTTCTCTAGCTTACTTTATTTATAATGATACAGTATATAATACTTATCATATATTTACAAAATATGTGTTGTTACCAGTAAGACTTCTGGTTAAGAGTAGGCTAATTAATTTTTAGGGAGTTAAAAGTTATACATGGGTTTGTGACTGTGCAGGGGTTTGGTGCCTCTAATTCCCACAGTTTCAAGGGTCAACTGCATATCACTGCATGTTGGTTAGGAACTCCGAGGTGTAAGTCACATTTACATGGGTGTTAAGAGTCTTAGCTGTCTCTTTGGAGAAGACATCAGAAAATTTAACATTTTTTAAAATTTTGGCCTCTTTTATTGGTTTTTTATTTATTTATTTTCATCCATCTTTATTCTTTGGCCTGTGTGGGCCTCCCATTGCAGTGGCCCCTCTCGTTGCAGAGCACCAGCTCTGGCCGCACGTGCTCCAGAGCGCTGGTGGGTAAGTGGACACACCGGTCCAGCCATTCCGTGGCATGTGGGATCTTCCTGGGCTAGGGATAGAACTGGTGGCCCTTGCATAGAAAGGCAGCCTCTTTACCCACTGGACCACCAGGAAGCCCAGAAAATTTAATGTTTTTAAAGTGGCTACGTGAAACTAGCTCCTAAAACTGTCACTTGTAAAGACTGTTCTTGCAGAGAATAAGGAAAATAAGTCATTCTTTTACCCAGTGTTATGACACACTAATTTCTGACTGATGATGAAGTAATTTATAGTTCTGAATTCTAGATTCCTTTCTTTGAAATTTAACATGACAAAATTAATTTCTACCCCATGCAGTTTCCCTAAGAGAGACAAAGGGATGTTTTAGCTAAAATAAGTAATGGCCTGGAGCAGCATACTCAAAAATTGTCACCACTAGCTGAGTAGGTTCAGTCGTGGTGTATTACTGCTGGGAAATGTTGATACAGAAGTAGGCTAACATCTAGTGTAAACTGATATACTATGCTTGTTCAGCAAGACCCATTTCAATGTTTATTTCTAAATGGTTCTTTATTGTTGTCATACACGCTGAAGAAATACGGTACTATATCATAGTAAATGGCATTCTTTAAAAGACCAATAGAAATATATTTTATGCCACTTACTCTTTTCTCTAGCTTACTTTATTTATAAGATACAGTATATAATACTTATCATATATTTACAAAATATGTGTTGTTACCAGTAAGACTTCTGGTTAAGAGTAGGCTAATTAATTTTTAGGGAGTTAAAAGTTATACATGGGTTTGTGACTGTGCAGGGGTTTGGTGCCTCTAATTCCCACAGTTTCAAGGGTCAACTGCATATCACTGCATGTTGGTTAGGAACTCCGAGGTGTAAGTCACATTTACATGGGTGTTAAGAGTCTTAGCTGTCTCTTTGGAGAAGACATCAGAAAATTTAACATTTTTTAAAATTTTGGCCTCTTTTATTGGTTTTTTATTTATTTATTTTCATCCATCTTTATTCTTTGGCCTGTGTGGGCCTCCCATTGCAGTGGCCCCTCTCGTTGCAGAGCACCAGCTCTGGCCGCACGTGCTCCAGAGCGCTGGTGGGTAAGTGGACACACCGGTCCAGCCATTCCGTGGCATGTGGGATCTTCCTGGGCTAGGGATAGAACTGGTGGCCCTTGCATAGAAAGGCAGCCTCTTTACCCACTGGACCACCAGGGAAGCCCAGAAAATTTAATGTTTTTAAAGTGGCTACGTGAAACTAGCTCCTAAAACTGTCACTTGTAAAGACTGTTCTTGCAGAGAATAAGGAAAATAAGTCATTCTTTTACCCAGTGTTATGACACACTAATTTCTGACTGATGATGAAGTAATTTATAGTTCTGAATTCTAGATTCCTTTCTTTGAAATTTAACATGACAAAATTAATTTCTACCCCATGCAGTTTCCCTAAGAGAGACAAAGGGATGTTTTAGCTAAAATAAGTAATGGCCTGGAGCAGCATACTCAAAAATTGTCACCACTAGCTGAGTAGGTTCAGTCGTGGTGTATTACTGCTGGGAAATGTTGATACAGAAGTAGGCTAACATCTAGTGTAAACTGATATACTATGCTTGTTCAGCAAGACCCATTTCAATGTTTATTTCTAAATGGTTCTTTATTGTTGTCATACACGCTGAAGAAATACGGTACTATATCATAGTAAATGGCATTCTTTAAAAGACCAATAGAAATATATTTTATGCCACTTACTCTATTTAGTTCAATTAGGTTTCAATGTATGTCAGTTATCATTTATAACAATTACTATAATTTTTCATATTTCCTCAACATAAGTAACAAAAGGGCAATAGTTATCTTTTTCATAATAATTACAAGAATGTATTTCTACACAATGTATTTTCTCCAGTGTACTAAGGGCAAATATGGTAGCATCTGTTAAAACAGGGCCTATTGTTACATCAATTTGGACATGTCATAGATAAGACATCCTCAAGAGCTTAAAAACCATGTTATATTAAGCCTTTAATGTGTGTGTGTATATATATATGTGTGTCAGCAAATGACAAAGTGTGCTTGTGTAAGATGAAGGTGAACCCTCAGCCGCTGGCTTCCTGCACTTATTGTTTACCTGTGGTCCTAAGGGCACCATTCCTCTGGGAGGAGTCATTCTCTGCATTGGCCCACCCATGTTTGGATGACCTAAAAAGAGGAAAAGTGTGACAGTGTTAGTGACGTAATGAGCGTGTGTGCTAAATCTGAAGCTAGAGCCTCATCTCTGCCTGGTCTTACATCGTATTTACAAAGGGACTGAACTGCTGACATCACTTCATCTTGGCTTCTATGGCCCGTCTTCTACTTCTCACCACAGCACCGCCCCTCCCATCCAACTCTCCAATAATGTCTTGAGATTTTCCTCCTCTTCTATGTTAAATTATAATACACCTCTCATACCATGTGCTCCTCTTCTCTTGGAACAGTGAACAGAGCCACACATGTCTGTGGAACCTAAACAGGTCAATGCATGACCTAATGACTGGGATTGTTAAATTATCAAGTAAGTCACTTGTTCCTCAGCATCCTTCTTCCTCCTGCTTATCTTTCTGGGGGACAAACCTCTCTATCTGAAAAAGGCAGAGAAAATTACAAGTGATATAATCACTTTGATGCTCACTTGTTAGAAGTCATATAAAAGGTTTTAGAAGTTATGAGTTAAAATACAGATCTGGATATTTAATTATCCTGTTCATTATGTTATCACTGCCCTATCATACATAATTAAGAGTTAGCAAAAAATATAATTACTTGGCCCTGTTACCAAGTAAAAATGCAATAGATAAAATTATGAAAGATCTATATCGAAAGTTCTTTAAAAGACCAATGTTTTTTGTCAGTTCAATTAGGTTTCAATGTATGTCAGTTATCATTTATAACAATTACTATAATTTTCATATTTCCTCAACATAAGTAACAAAAGGGCAATAGTTATCTTTTCATAATAATTACAAGAATGTATTTCTACACAATGTATTTTCTCCAGTGTACTAAGGGCAAATATGGTAGCATCTGTTAAAACAGGGCCTATTGTTACATCAATTTGGACATGTCATAGATAAGACATCCTCAAGAGCTTAAAAACCATGTTATATTAAGCCTTTAATGTGTGTGTGTATATATATATGTGTGTCAGCAAATGACAAAGTGTGCTTGTGTAAGATGAAGGTGAACCCTCAGCCGCTGGCTTCCTGCACTTATTGTTTACCTGTGGTCCTAAGGGCACCATTCCTCTGGGAGGAGTCATTCTCTGCATTGGCCCACCCATGTTTGGATGACCTAAAAAGAGGAAAAGTGTGACAGTGTTAGTGACGTAATGAGCGTGTGTGCTAAATCTGAAGCTAGAGCCTCATCTCTGCCTGGTCTTACATCGTATTTACAAAGGGACTGAACTGCTGACATCACTTCATCTTGGCTTCTATGGCCCGTCTTCTACTTCTCACCACAGCACCGCCCCTCCCCATCCAACTCTCCAATAATGTCTTGAGATTTTCCTCCTCTTCTATGTTAAATTATAATACACCTCTCATACCATGTGCTCCTCTTCTCTTGGAACAGTGAACAGAGCCACACATGTCTGTGGAACCTAAACAGGTCAATGCATGACCTAATGACTGGGATTGTTAAATTATCAAGTAAGTCACTTGTTCCTCAGCATCCTTCTTCCTCCTGCTTATCTTTCTGGGGGACAAACCTCTCTATCTGAAAAAGGCAGAGAAAATTACAAGTGATATAATCACTTTGATGCTCACTTGTTAGAAGTCATATAAAAGGTTTTAGAAGTTATGAGTTAAAATACAGATCTGGATATTTAATTATCCTGTTCATTATGTTATCACTGCCCTATCATACATAATTAAGAGTTAGCAAAAAATATAATTACTTGGCCCTGTTACCAAGTAAAAATGCAATAGATAAAATTATGAAAGATCTATACAAATAAAACCTTTCCTAATAAATACAGGGTTTCCTTTGAGATTGTGCACATCAATTTAACTTTTACTTTAAAGTAGTCACCTTGTTGTCGAGTTGGGTCCATTCCACTGGGAAGTAATGGCTGACTTCCTGGGACACCTCCAAGTGCCTAACGTATTTAGGAAAACAACATGAAAAGCAGTAAGTCTGTAATTATTTATAAAATAAGAACTTTAACAGTTACAGAATGCATCTGAGTATTTCATAAGATTTTTTTCAAGCTGTATTTTTTTTTATATTGGAGTATATTTGATTTATAATGATGGGTTAGTTTTGGGTATATAGTATAGTGATTCAGTTGTATATTGAATATATACATGTATCTTCCTTTTTAAATTCTTTCCCCTTATAGGTTATTACAGAGTATTGACTAGAGTTCCCTGTGCTATACATGGGATATACAATATCCTTGTTGATGATGTTACAAACAGTAGTCAGTATATATTAACCCCAACCTCCTAGTTTATCTTTTTACCACACCTTTCCATTTTGGTAACCATAAGTTTGTTTTTGAGCTCTGAGAGTCTGTTTCTGCTTGTAAATAAGCTCAATTGTATCCTTTTTTTTAGATTCCACATACAAGTGATATCATATGATATTTGACTTTTTTAAATTAACTTAGTATGATAATTACTAGGTTCATCCATGTTGCTGCAAATGGCATTATTTCATTATTTTCACGGCTGAATAATATTCCATTGTATATATGTGCCACATCTTCTTTATCCATCTCTCTCTCAATGGATATTTTGGTTGCTTCCGCATCTTGGTTACTGTAAATAGTGCTGCAATGAACACTGGGGCCGTGATCTTTTCAAATTATAGTTTTCTCCAGTTACATACACATGAGTGAGACTGCTGGACCATACGGTAGCTATTTTTTAAAAAAAGTTTTAAGAAACCTGAATACTGCTCTCCATGGTGGTTGTACCAATTTACATTCCCACCCATAGTACAGGAGGGTTCCCTACTCTCCACACCCACTCCAGCATTTACTCTTTGTGGATTTTTTGATGATGGGCACTCTGATCAATATGAGATGATATCTAGTTTTGACCTAGTAACTGGTAACATCTTCATATGCTTTGTGTCCATCTGTATGTTTTCTTCATAGAAATGACTAGATCTTCTATTTTTTATTGGTTTGTTTTTATATTAAGCTGTATGTATGTATACATTTGGAGATTAATCCCTTGTTGGCTGCATCATTTGCAACTATTTTTTCCCATTCTGTGGGTTGTCTTTTCATGTTGACTATGGTTTCTTTTATGGTGCAAAAGATTTTAGGTCTGATTAGATCCCATTAGTTTATTTGTGTTTTTATCTTCATTACTCTAGGGGGTGGAGTCAAAGAGATTTTGCTGTGATTTATAGCAGAGGGTTCTGCCTATGTTTTCCTCTAAGACTTTTATAATATCTGCTTTTACATTTAGGTCTTTAATCCATTTTTTTTGCAGTTTACTCTAGGGGTGGAGTCAAAGAGATATACTGAGTTCCCTTTTTTTAGGTTATTACAGAGTATTGACTAGAGTTCCCTGTGCTATACATGGGATATACAATATCCTTGTTGATGATGTTACAAACAGTAGTCAGTATATATTAACCCCAACCTCCTAGTTTATCTTTTTACCACACCTTTCCATTTTGGTAACCATAAGTTTGTTTTTGAGCTCTGAGAGTCTGTTTCTGCTTGTAAATAAGCTCAATTGTATCCTTTTTTTTAGATTCCACATACAAGTGATATCATATGATATTTGACTTTTTTAAATTAACTTAGTATGATAATTACTAGGTTCATCCATGTTGCTGCAAATGGCATTATTTCATTATTTTCACGGCTGAATAATATTCCATTGTATATATGTGCCACATCTTCTTTATCCATCTCTCTCTCAATGGATATTTTGGTTGCTTCCGCATCTTGGTTACTGTAAATAGTGCTGCAATGAACACTGGGGCCGTGATCTTTTCAAATTATAGTTTTCTCCAGTTACATACACATGAGTGAGACTGCTGGACCATACGGTAGCTATTTTTTAAAAAAAGTTTTAAGAAACCTGAATACTGCTCTCCATGGTGGTTGTACCAATTTACATTCCCACCCATAGTACAGGAGGGTTCCCTACTCTCCACACCCACTCCAGCATTTACTCTTTGTGGATTTTTTGATGATGGGCACTCTGATCAATATGAGATGATATCTAGTTTTGACCTAGTAACTGGTAACATCTTCATATGCTTTGTGTCCATCTGTATGTTTTCTTCATAGAAATGACTAGATCTTCTATTTTTTATTGGTTTGTTTTTATATTAAGCTGTATGTATGTATACATTTGGAGATTAATCCCTTGTTGGCTGCATCATTTGCAACTATTTTTTCCCATTCTGTGGGTTGTCTTTTCATGTTGACTATGGTTTCTTTTATGGTGCAAAAGATTTTAGGTCTGATTAGATCCCATTAGTTTATTTGTGTTTTTATCTTCATTACTCTAGGGGGTGGAGTCAAAGAGATTTTGCTGTGATTTATAGCAGAGGGTTCTGCCTATGTTTTCCTCTAAGACTTTTATAATATCTGCTTTTACATTTAGGTCTTTAATCCATTTTGAGTTTATTTTTGTGCATGGTGTTGGAGAATGTTCTGATTTCATTCTTTTACATGTAGCTGTCTACTTTTCCTAGAACTTATTGAAGAGAATTTTTTGTCCATTGTAGGTCCACTGGTCAATCTGTTGTTCAGTTGCTGAGTTGTGTCTGACCCCTTGCTACCTCATGGACTATAGCACATCAGGCTTCCTTGTCCTCCACTGTCTCCCAGAGTTTGCTCAAATTCATGTCCATTGAGTTAGTGATGCTATCTAACCATCTCATCCTCTGCTGCCCACTTCTCCTTTTGCCTTCAATCTTTCCTAGCATCAGGGGCTTTTCCAATGAGTCAGCTCTTCACAACAGGTGGCCCAAGTATTTGGAGCTTAGCATCAGTCCTTTCAATGAATATTCAGGGTTGATTTTCTTTAGGATTGACTGCTTTGATTTCCTCACAGTCCAGGAGACTCTTAATCTTCTCCAGCACCACAATTCAAAAGCATCAATTCTTTGGCACTCAGCCTTCTTTATGGCTACTTCTTTATGACTACTGGAAAACTCACAGCTTTGGTTATATGGACCACTGTCGGCAAAGTGATGTCTCTGCTTTTTAATACACTTATCTATGTTTCTCATAGCTTTCCTCAAAAGTGTCTTTTGAATTTCATGGTTGCAGTCACCATCAGCAGTGATTTTGGAGCCCAAGAAAATAAAATCTGTCACTGCTTCCACTTTTTTTCCTTCTATTTGCCATGAAGTGATGGGACTGGATGCCATCATCTTAGTTTTTCTGAAAGTTCAGTTTCAAGCCAGCTCTTTCACTCTCCTCTTTCACCTTCATCAAAAGACTCTTTAGTTCCTCTTCACTTTCTGCCATTAGAGTGGTATCATGTGCACATCTGAGGTTACTGACACTTCTCCCAGAAATCTTGATTCTAGCTTGTGATTCATCTAGCTAGCAATTTATATGATGTACACTACTTAATAAGTTAAATAAGCAGGGTGACAATATAAAGCCTGGTTGTACTCTTCTCAATTTTGAACCAGTGTATTGTTTCATATCAGTCTAACTGTTGCTTCTTGTCCCACATACAGGTTCCTCAGGAGACAGAAAAAGGGGAAAGGTTAGGTTTATAATATCTGCTTTTACATTTAGGTCTTTAATCCATTTTGAGTTTATTTTTGTGCATGGTGTTGGAGAATGTTCTGATTTCATTCTTTTACATGTAGCTGTCTACTTTTCCTAGAACTTATTGAAGAGAATTTTTTGTCCATTGTAGGTCCACTGGTCAATCTGTTGTTCAGTTGCTGAGTTGTGTCTGACCCCTTGCTACCTCATGGACTATAGCACATCAGGCTTCCTTGTCCTCCACTGTCTCCCAGAGTTTGCTCAAATTCATGTCCATTGAGTTAGTGATGCTATCTAACCATCTCATCCTCTGCTGCCCACTTCTCCTTTTGCCTTCAATCTTTCCTAGCATCAGGGGCTTTTCCAATGAGTCAGCTCTTCACAACAGGTGGCCCAAGTATTTGGAGCTTAGCATCAGTCCTTTCAATGAATATTCAGGGTTGATTTTCTTTAGGATTGACTGCTTTGATTTCCTCACAGTCCAGGAGACTCTTAATCTTCTCCAGCACCACAATTCAAAAGCATCAATTCTTTGGCACTCAGCCTTCTTTATGGCTACTTCTTTATGACTACTGGAAAACTCACAGCTTTGGTTATATGGACCACTGTCGGCAAAGTGATGTCTCTGCTTTTTAATACACTTATCTATGTTTCTCATAGCTTTCCTCAAAAGTGTCTTTTGAATTTCATGGTTGCAGTCACCATCAGCAGTGATTTTGGAGCCCAAGAAAATAAAATCTGTCACTGCTTCCACTTTTTTTCCTTCTATTTGCCATGAAGTGATGGGACTGGATGCCATCATCTTAGTTTTTCTGAAAGTTCAGTTTCAAGCCAGCTCTTTCACTCTCCTCTTTCACCTTCATCAAAAGACTCTTTAGTTCCTCTTCACTTTCTGCCATTAGAGTGGTATCATGTGCACATCTGAGGTTACTGACACTTCTCCCAGAAATCTTGATTCTAGCTTGTGATTCATCTAGCTAGCAATTTATATGATGTACACTACTTAATAAGTTAAATAAGCAGGGTGACAATATAAAGCCTGGTTGTACTCTTCTCAATTTTGAACCAGTGTATTGTTTCATATCCAGTCCTAACTGTTGCTTCTTGTCCCACATACAGGTTCCTCAGGAGACAGAAAAAGAGGTGGGAATACCAGGCCATCTTAAGAATGTCCATAGTTTGTTGTGATTCACACAAGTCAATGGCTTTAGCATAGTCAATAAAGCAAAAGTAGAGGTTTCTCTGGAACTCACTTGCTTTTTCTCCATGATCCAACTATATTTCTGCCTCAATGCCACTACTATACTATTTTGAGTACTGCAGCTTTATAGTACAGTCTAAAGTCAAGGAGCCTAACTCATTCTTCCAGCTCCATTTTTCTTCCTCAAGATAGCTTTGGATATTCAGGGTCTTTCATTTTCCCATATTTCCAATCAAATTTTAACATTTCTTGTTCTACATATACAAAAAATGCCATTGGTAATTTGATATAGATTGTACTGAATCTGAAGATTTCCTTGGGAAGTATAGTCATTTTCACAATATTGATTCTTGCAACCCAAGAACATGGTATATATCTGTTTGCGTCAGCATCATAGTTTTCACCAGCATCACAGTTCTCAGAATATAGGTCTTTTACCTCCTTAGGTAGGCTTATTGTTAGGTGTTTTGTTCTTTTTTTTTTAAATTGGGATTTAGTTGTTTTACAGTGTTGCATTAGTTTCAGGTGTACAGCGAAGTTATTGTTATATGTCTTTTACAGAGTTTTATTATGTACAGCTATACATAATCCCAAAACAGTCACAGGTATATCCCTGACCTATGTGATGGTAAATGGCATTTTTGATGGGATGGTAAATGGCATTGTTTCCTTAACTTTTTCTGATATTTTGCTGTTAGTGTATAGAAATGCAACAGATTTCTGTGTATTAATTTTGTACCTTGCAAACTTAGCAAGTTCGCTGAGCTCCAGTAGTTTCCCAGTGGATCTATAGGATTTTCTTTTAATTCTGGCTTCTTTTTTTTAATTGATTAAAAAAAATTTTTTTTTTTCATCCGTCTTTTTTCTTCAGTCTGTTTGGGCCTCCCATTGCAGGCGCCTCTCTTTGCAGAGCACTGACTTTGGCCACATGTGCTCCAGAGCGCTGGCTCATAACTGGACACACTGCTCCAGTCACTCTGCAGCACGTTGGATTTTTCCTGGGCCAGGAATAGAACTTGTGCTTCTTGCATTGCAAGGCAGACTCTTTACCCATTGGACCACCAGGGAAGTCCTAGGATTTTCTATGTATAGTATTATGTCATCTGCAGTGGCAGCTTTAATTCTTTTTCCATTTGGGTTCCTTTGTTTTCTTCTCTGACAAAAGTGGCTAGGATTTCCTAACCTATGTTGAATAAAAGTGGGGGACTGGATATCCTTGTATTGCTCCTGATCTTAGAGGAAATGCTTTCAGTTTTTCACTTTTGAGTATGATGCTACCTGTGTCTGTTATATATGGCTTTTACTGTGTTTAGACACATTCCCTCTACATCCACTTTCTGAGAGTTATTTATTTATTTAATCAAAAACTGGTATTAGATTTTGTCAGAAGCTTTTTTGCACCTATTGAGAAGATCATATGGCTTTTACTCAATTTGTTAAGGTGGTTATCACACTGATTAATTTGCAGATATTGAAAACTTGTATCCCTGGGATAAACCCCACTTGATCATGGTATATGATCCTTTTAATGCATTGCTGGATTTGGTTTGCTAGTATTTTGTTGAGGATTTCATGTCTATGTTCATCAGTGATACTGGCTTGTCACTTTCTTTTTTATGTGATATCTTTGTATGGTTTTTGGTACCAGGCTGATGGTGGCTTCAAAGAATGAGTTTGGGAGTATTCCAGCCTCTGCAATTTTTTGAAATAGTTTCAGAAGGATAGCTGTTAACTCTTCTCTAAATGTCAAGAGGATTCACCTGTGAAGCCATCTGGTCTGGTCCTTTTGTTTGTTTCAGGTTCTTAAATCATAGTTTCAGTATCAGTGCTTGGGATTATTCTGTTCATATTTTCTATTCCTATTTGGTTTTACGAGATTGTATCTTTCTAAGAATCTGTCTACTTCTTCTAGGTTGTCCAGTTTATTGGCATAATGTTATTTGTAGTAGTCTCTTATGATCCTTCATATTTCTGGGCTATCCATTGTAACTTTTTCACTTCTGCTTTTATTGATTTGAGCTCTTCCCCCCCCCCCCTTTTTTTCCTTGATCAGTCTGGCTAATGCTTTATCAATATTGTTTATCGTTTCACAGAATCAGCTTTCAGTTTCATTCATCTTTTTTATTGTTTGTCTCTGTCTTATTAATTTCTACTCTGAGACTTATAATTTCTTTACATCTGATGACTCTGGGTTTTGTCAAGTTCTTCTTTCTCTAGTTGCTTTAGGTGTAAGGTTTATTTGATATTTTTCTTATTTTCTGTGGTAAGACTGTATTGCTATAATCTTCTCTCTTAGAACTGCTTTTGCTCTGTCCCATGGGTTTTGGATTGCTGTATTTTCATTTGTCTCTGGAAATTTTTTTTATTTCCTCTTTGATTTCTTCAGTGATCCATTTGCTGTTTAGTAGTACACTGTTAAGCTTCCATATATTTTTTAAGGTTTTTGTTTGTAGTTGATTTCTAATCTTACTGCATTGTTCTCAGAAAAGATGATTGATACAATTTCAGTTTTCTTAAACTTGTCAAGGCTTGCTTTATGGTTCAGCCTGTGGCCTATCCTGGAAAATATTCTGTGTGCATTTGAGAAGAATGTGTATTCTGCTGCTTTTAGATGACATGTTCTGTAAATAATTATGTTTGTCTGGTCTAGTATGTCCTTTAAGCCCTATGTTTCCTTACTGATTTTCTGTTGGGATGATTTGTTGATGTTAAGTAGGATGTTAAAGTTCCCCACTTTTACTGTTACTGTAGATTTCTCTCTTTATGATTGTTAGTATTTGCATTAAATATCGAAGTGCTCCTATGTTGGGTGCATATATATTTACAATTATCATATCTTCTTCTTGGATTGATTGCTTGATCATTATGTAGTGTCCTTCTTGAAACAGTCTTTAAAGTCTGTTTTGTTTGTCAAAAGCATTGCTACTACAGCTTTCCTTTGATGTCCATTTGCATGGGAAATCTTTCCCATTCCCTCACTTTCAGTCTTTATGCGTCCCTAGATCTAAAGTATGTCTCCTGTAGACAGTATTTATATGGATCTTGTAACAATTCAGTCATTCTATGTCTTCTGGGTGGAGCATTTAATCCATTTACATTTAAAGAGATTAGTGGTATATATATGTTCTTATTGCCATTTTGTTGATTATTTTGGGATTATTTTCATAGGTCTGTTTTTCTTCCCTTTGTCTTCTCTTCTCTGGTAACTTGATTACTATCTTTACTATTGTGTCTGGATTTCCTTTTTTGTGTGTGAATATCTAGTGCAGATTTTTGACTTGTGGTTACTACGAGGATTTGATAAAGCAGTCCATGGATTTACAAGACTGTTTTAAGTTGCTGGTCTTAATTTCAAATGCATTTCCAATATCCTGCATTTTAACTTTCTTCTTGTGATTGATGGTTTTGACATCATATTTGTGTGTGGATGACTGCTTCTGTATGTTTGCCTTTATCAGTGAAGTTTCCTGTTTGTAATTTTCTTGTTGCCACTTTTGGGCTTTTCAATCTAGAGAAAGTTCTTTCAGCATTTTGCTGTAAATCTTGTCAGGTAGTGCTCAATTCTCTTAACTTTTGCTTGTTTGTAAAAAGAGCTTTTGATTTTTTTCCCCTCTAATCCAAGTGAGAACCTAGCTAGACAAGAGTATTGGTTGTGGATTTTCCCCTTTCATCACTCTAATTGTATCTGCCACTCCCTTCTAGCCTGCACAGAATTTCTGCTGAAAAATCAGCTGATAACCTTAATGGGAGTTCCCTTGTATGCTACTTGTTGCTTCTAACATTTTCTCATTGTCTTTTTATCAATTTGTGTCTCAGCATGTTCCTGCTTGAGTTTATTCTATATGAGATTCTCTGCACTTTCTGGATTTGGGTGACTGCTTCTCTTCTCATGTTAGGGAAATTCTCAGGGATTCTATCTTTAGATATTTTCTCAGACCCTTTCTCTCTTCTTCCCTGGGACTCATATAATATGAACGTGTTGGTGTGTTTCATATTGTCCCACAGGTCTCTTAACACTGTCCTCATTTCTTTTCATTCTTTATGCTGTTTTGCAGAAGTTATTTCCACTGTTCTGTCTTCTAGCTCACTTGTATGTTCTTCTGCCTCATTTATTTGGCTACTAATTCCTTCTAGTATATTTTTCATTTTACTTGTCCATCTTTAATTTTTCTAGCTCTTTGTTAAATATTTCCTGTTGATTTGTGCCTCCATTCTTTTTCTAAAATCTTGGATCATCTTCACCATCATTTCTCTGAATTCTTTTTTTAATTCTTATCACCATTTCACTTAGCTGTTCTCCTGGAGTTTTATCTTGTTTCTTCACCTGGAGCACATTCCTTCGCCACCTCATTTGGTCTGACTTTCTGTGTTGGCAGTCTCACTGGCTGCAGGATTATAGTTCCTCTTGCTTCTGGTGTCTGCCCTCTGGTGGACAGGGCTGGTCTAGAAGGCTTGGGCAGGCTTTCTAGAAAGAGGGACTGTGGCCTGCCCATGGTGAGTGGAACTGGGTCTTGTTCCTCAGGGAGGCAGACAGCTGTGTTTAGAGGTGGCTGTTTGCCTTTATCAGTGAAGTTTCCTGTTTGTAATTTTCTTGTTGCCACTTTTGGGCTTTTCAATCTAGAGAAAGTTCTTTCAGCATTTTGCTGTAAATCTTGTCAGGTAGTGCTCAATTCTCTTAACTTTTGCTTGTTTGTAAAAAGAGCTTTTGATTTTTTTCCCCTCTAATCCAAGTGAGAACCTAGCTAGACAAGAGTATTGGTTGTGGATTTTCCCCTTTCATCACTCTAATTGTATCTGCCACTCCCTTCTAGCCTGCACAGAATTTCTGCTGAAAAATCAGCTGATAACCTTAATGGGAGTTCCCTTGTATGCTACTTGTTGCTTCTAACATTTTCTCATTGTCTTTTTATCAATTTGTGTCTCAGCATGTTCCTGCTTGAGTTTATTCTATATGAGATTCTCTGCACTTTCTGGATTTGGGTGACTGCTTCTCTTCTCATGTTAGGGAAATTCTCAGGGATTCTATCTTTAGATATTTTCTCAGACCCTTTCTCTCTTCTTCCCTGGGACTCATATAATATGAACGTGTTGGTGTGTTTCATATTGTCCCACAGGTCTCTTAACACTGTCCTCATTTCTTTTCATTCTTTATGCTGTTTTGCAGAAGTTATTTCCACTGTTCTGTCTTCTAGCTCACTTGTATGTTCTTCTGCCTCATTTATTTGGCTACTAATTCCTTCTAGTATATTTTTCATTTTACTTGTCCATCTTTAATTTTTCTAGCTCTTTGTTAAATATTTCCTGTTGATTTGTGCCTCCATTCTTTTTCTAAAATCTTGGATCATCTTCACCATCATTTCTCTGAATTCTTTTTTTAATTCTTATCACCATTTCACTTAGCTGTTCTCCTGGAGTTTTATCTTGTTTCTTCACCTGGAGCACATTCCTTCGCCACCTCATTTGGTCTGACTTTCTGTGTTGGCAGTCTCACTGGCTGCAGGATTATAGTTCCTCTTGCTTCTGGTGTCTGCCCTCTGGTGGACAGGGCTGGTCTAGAAGGCTTGGGCAGGCTTTCTAGAAAGAGGGACTGTGGCCTGCCCCATGGTGAGTGGAACTGGGTCTTGTTCCTCAGGGAGGCAGACAGCTGTGTTTAGAGGTGGCTGTTGGCTCAGCAGAGCTTTAGGAAACCTGTCTCCTGATGGGTGAGGCTGTGTTCCCATTCTGTTGGCTGGCTGGCTTGAGGCATTTCAGCTCTAGAGCTTTCTGGCTGTTGGTTGGGCCACGTGTTGGCATCAGAATGGCAGCCTCTGGGACAGTTAACACCAGTGAGTACCCAGTACCTTCACCACAAGTGTCCCTCACAAGACTTCTTGTATTTTACAGTTTATGAATTTTATAGGTCTATCCACTCAGCATAATTTCTTAGTTTTAAAATGATTCCATTTTGCCCAGTTTTGTGGCAAACAAAATTGTTACTGTTGGGAACAAAATATACTCAAAAATTGTCCTATTTTTCCCTGAGTTTAATGCCCTTCTCCAAAATTCATTTACTAAGGGTACAAGTAATTTTGCTTCTTAAATGCAAATTATTTCTATAGATTATTTTACTCACTGAGGATTATAACAGAAGCAGAACTAAAATGCCAAGGGGTCAATCTATATTATTCTGAGTAGTCATATTTTCCCTAAGATTCTACTTAGAAAAATAATACTCCAATTAAGTTCTAACAATTTGCTGAGTGTAAAAAGAGAATCAGAACTAAGGAAAGGTGGAGATGAACAAATATGGTATATTTTATGCAATGGTATAATACTTGATACATACTGAATTATAGGTCATCTGAGCAACACTTAGACCTGGACCAAGCTATAAATGATTTACACATACTGACTCTGTGAAAAATGTATATATACATATATACACATACTCTTGACAACTGGCAAGAATTTTTATGAATGTTCATTAATGTAACTTTTAAAAGTGGGAATATCTTACTCAGTTTAAAATTTTAAATATTTCAAAGAAAATTTAATAGTAAAGAATTTCTATATCCAGACCAGAACTATTTCTTTGTTATCATTGGGATGCAGTACAGAGTTGCCGTATTTCAAGTAATTTTTGTAATCGTTTGATTTGTGTTTGTTTGTTTACAGGCACACTTAAGGTCTATTTATTGATTTCTTACTAAATGATCTATTTCCTGCTTACCTTTCCAGGCTAATTTTTTGCCCCTGCCACATTCACATTCTAACTGCGTTATTCCAAATTTATCTCAGTTTTTTTTCAATTCATGTACTCTTGTCAACAATATCTAACTGGCAACCATTAAAAGCAAAAGAGGGCTTCCCTGGTGGTCCAGTGGGTAAAGACACCGCCTTGCAGTGCAAGGGATGCTGGTTCGATCCCTGGCCTGGGAAGACCCCACGTGCCACAAAGCGGCTGGACCTATGTGTCCAACTACCGAGCTGGAGCTCTAGAGTGCATGCACCCAGAGCTAGTGCTCCGCAGCAAGAGAGGCTACTGCGATGGGAGGCCCACACAGGCCAAAGAACAAAGGTAACTAAATGAAAGATCAATAGAAGTGACCAAAAATAAAATTAAAAAAAAAAAAGGCAAAATACAAACTAAAACTAAAGTCTCTCTCAAGGAGGTCACAGACCCTTAAGGGCTTACTTACTCTGACATACTTTACATCTTGGTTTAGGGATCATTTCTTAACAAAATTCCTCATATAATTCCAGTTTGGCATATGTCTTCCTTTTATATGCTTAAAATAGGAATATCTCAAATTTACAGAAAAATCACACAGCTAGTACAAAGGATTCCCACATACCCTGACACTGACTGCCCATTAGTTAATATTTTACCATATCTGTCATTTGAAAGCAAGCTGCAGACATAATGCATCTTCACCTCTAAGTACTACAGTACAGTTCCCTAAGTAAGGATATTCTCCTACATAACCACAGGACAGCTTTTCAAGTCAGGAAATCCATTAATAAAACCCTACCATCCAAAACACCTAGACCTCTTTTGCCACTTATCTTGACAATGTTTCTTTTTTTACTTTCTAGGATTAGGAACTCACAGAACACATACTGCATTTCATTGTCTTTTCTCTTCATGCTCTTCTAGGTTTTTTTTTTTTTTTTGGCCTCTTTTATTGATTTTTTATTTATTTATTTTCATCCATCTTCATTCTTTGACCTGTGTGGGCCTCCCACTGCAGTAGTCTTTCTAGTTGCAGAGCACCAGCTCTGGGCGCATGTGTTTCAGAGTGATGGCTTGTACTTGGACACACCAGTCCAGCTGCTCTGCAGCACGTGGGATCTTCCTGGGCCAAGGATTGAACCAGTGCCCCTTGGAGTGCATGGTGGACTCTGGATCACCAGAGAAGCCCACAGGTTTTTTCTTATTCCTTCTTCATGATATCCTGAACAGTTTTGGAGAATGAATCTTAAATTCTACAGGAGGATCTTCTGATGTCACTTCACGACCCAGCCTCAGGTCTTAGTTTTTTAAAAGGAATACTGCAGAACTGATGTTATACTCTTCTCAGTGTATTACATTGGAGGGTACAGAATGTTGACTCATCCTGCGACTGCTGATTGTTAACCTTTACCATCTCAGTGCATTTGTGTCTGCCAGGGATCTACAACATTAAATCATTACTTTTCCCTAAATTGATTGTTTTTAATACTAGAGATGTTCTAAGACTATCCATGTCCCATTTCTCATCAAGTCTTTATCAGCCATCAGTCTTATTCACTGACAGCTCCTAAGCACTGTGACAGCTGCCAAATGGAAATATTCCATGTATATTATTCTTTCTATGCTTGTCAGCTGTTACTCCACTGTCAAGAATAGCTTTCCCTTCTTATTGATTGGCTCATTGATTGATACTTATGGATTCCTATTCTTTAAAAAAAAATTTTTTTTTTGGCCTCTTCTGTTGGTCTTTCATTTATTATATCTTTGTTCTTTGGCCTGTGTGGGCCTCCCATCGCAGCAGCCTCTCTCATTGCAGAGCACTAGCTCTGGGCACATGTGCTCCAGAGCTCCGGCTTGGTAGTTGGACACATCGGTCCGGCCGCTCCATGACACGTGGGATTTTCCCAGGCCAGGGATCGAACTAGCACCCCTTGCACTGCAAGGCAGTGCCCTTACCCACTGGACCACCAGGGAAGCCCTGGATTTCTATTCTAATCAATGTGTTATAATCTATTACTATCATGATTCATTTTAATATTCAAATTATTCAAGATCTGACCGGTGGGAGGTTCTTCAAGTTGGCTCTTTTGTGCTTTTGACACGTTAATCGTACTTTGAGCATTTCTTGACTGGAATAAGATGTTCTAGGTTCATTTCATAATTTTCCTGGCATACCTCTGGAATCACACCCTTTCCAAAGGGCTCTGAGATTCCTTCTACTGGAGGTCAGCATTTAGACACCAAGATCTGGGTTCTCAAAGTGTTCCTTATTAGTTGGGTACATTGCTTTTGTCTCTCTCAGTAAATCCTGAACAGTTTTGGAGAATGAATCTTAAATTCTACAGGAGGATCTTCTGATGTCACTTCACGACCCAGCCTCAGGTCTTAGTTTTTTAAAAGGAATACTGCAGAACTGATGTTATACTCTTCTCAGTGTATTACATTGGAGGGTACAGAATGTTGACTCATCCTGCGACTGCTGATTGTTAACCTTTACCATCTCAGTGCATTTGTGTCTGCCAGGGATCTACAACATTAAATCATTACTTTTCCCTAAATTGATTGTTTTTAATACTAGAGATGTTCTAAGACTATCCATGTCCCATTTCTCATCAAGTCTTTATCAGCCATCAGTCTTATTCACTGACAGCTCCTAAGCACTGTGACAGCTGCCAAATGGAAATATTCCATGTATATTATTCTTTCTATGCTTGTCAGCTGTTACTCCACTGTCAAGAATAGCTTTCCCTTCTTATTGATTGGCTCATTGATTGATACTTATGGATTCCTATTCTTTAAAAAAAAATTTTTTTTTTGGCCTCTTCTGTTGGTCTTTCATTTATTATATCTTTGTTCTTTGGCCTGTGTGGGCCTCCCATCGCAGCAGCCTCTCTCATTGCAGAGCACTAGCTCTGGGCACATGTGCTCCAGAGCTCCGGCAGTAGTTGGACACATCGGTCCGGCCGCTCCATGACACGTGGGATTTTCCCAGGCCAGGGATCGAACTAGCACCTTGCACTGCAAGGCAGTGCCCTTACCCACTGGACCACCAGGGAAGCCCTGGATTTCTATTCTAATCAATGTGTTATAATCTATTACTATCATGATTCATTTTAATATTCAAATTATTCAAGATCTGACCGGTGGGAGGTTCTTCAAGTTGGCTCTTTTGTGCTTTTGACACGTTAATCGTACTTTGAGCATTTCTTGACTGGAATAAGATGTTCTAGGTTCATTTCATAATTTTCCTGGCATACCTCTGGAATCACACCCTTTCCAAAGGGCTCTGAGATTCCTTCTACTGGAGGTCAGCATTTAGACACCAAGATCTGGGTTCTCAAAGTGTTCCTTATTAGTTGGGTACATTGCTTTTTTTCTCTCTCAGTAAATGCTGCATTTATAAAATCTGTGTGTACAATTGCAAAAATATACATGCAAGTATGAACACTTATGACTAATCCTATGTGTGTGTATGGTACATACACACAGCACAAATTCTGCTTTTATAGATCCTTATTCCTCACTTTTATATGTTATGGTTTGTTATCTTTATTTAAGTTCAGTGACAGGAAGCTATCTGTGCCTGTTGATTCAGAGCAATCAATACTTAGGAATAAAAATTTTCATTGGACAATTTTAGGGATCATCAGTGATGAAGTCATGAGAATGGACTAGATTTCAAGAACTGAGAAGAAAAAAGGTCAAAGAATCAAAGATACAATTTTCTTAAAATACCAAGAAGAGACAGGAAAGGAAACAAACTGAATAGTTATGAAATTAGCAAACAGACTGGGCCCAATATTTCAGATTGCCTGAGGAGAGTTTCAAGAAGAAAGTAGTAGTCAATAGTCTCAAAAGTGATAAAGAAGTAAGTTACAAGGAGGGGTGAAACGTGTGACTCAGCAACATTATTTTCAATTGTGAGCTGGAAGTTCTTCCTTTTTTAAAAAACTCTCTTAAGTGATTCAAATTTTATACTTTGATTCTAAATTTCAAATTCTCATTGGTGACACCATGTTTGATCATTTTCTTCAAAACTTTTTCAAATGTTTGTATCAGAACAACTGACAAGTCTTTCTGCAATTATCACTAATGCTATATAACTCTTGATCAATGACAAGTTGTCTTTCAAAATGAGTGTTTACCCACATTTAATTTTTAGTCACCATCTGTTTTTTCCAATGTGTTATAATCTATTACTATCATGATTCATTTTAATATTCAAATTATTCAAGATCTGACCGGTGGGAGGTTCTTCAAGTTAGCTCTTTTGTGCTTTTGACACGTTAATCGTACTTTGAGCATTTCTTGACTGGAATAAGATGTTCTAGGTTCATTTCATAATTTTCCTGGCATACCTCTGGAATCACACCCTTTCCAAAGGGCTCTGAGATTCCTTCTACTGGAGGTCAGCATTTAGACACCAAGATCTGGGTTCTCAAAGTGTTCCTTATTAGTTGGGTACATTGCTTTTTGTCTCTCTCAGTAAATGCTGCATTTATAAAATCTGTGTGTACAATTGCAAAAATATACATGCAAGTATGAACACTTATGACTAATCCTATGTGTGTGTATGGTACATACACACAGCACAAATTCTGCTTTTATAGATCCTTATTCCTCACTTTTATATGTTATGGTTTGTTATCTTTATTTAAGTTCAGTGACAGGAAGCTATCTGTGCCTGTTGATTCAGAGCAATCAATACTTAGGAATAAAAATTTTCATTGGACAATTTTAGGGATCATCAGTGATGAAGTCATGAGAATGGACTAGATTTCAAGAACTGAGAAGAAAAAAGGTCAAAGAATCAAAGATACAATTTTCTTAAAATACCAAGAAGAGACAGGAAAGGAAACAAACTGAATAGTTATGAAATTAGCAAACAGACTGGGCCCAATATTTCAGATTGCCTGAGGAGAGTTTCAAGAAGAAAGTAGTAGTCAATAGTCTCAAAAGTGATAAAGAAGTAAGTTACAAGGAGGGGTGAAAACGTGTGACTCAGCAACATTATTTTCAATTGTGAGCTGGAAGTTCTTCCTTTTTTAAAAAACTCTCTTAAGTGATTCAAATTTTATACTTTGATTCTAAATTTCAAATTCTCATTGGTGACACCATGTTTGATCATTTTCTTCAAAACTTTTTCAAATGTTTGTATCAGAACAACTGACAAGTCTTTCTGCAATTATCACTAATGCTATATAACTCTTGATCAATGACAAGTTGTCTTTCAAAATGAGTGTTTACCCACATTTAATTTTTTAGTCACCAGTGTCTGTCTTTTGTTAAGTCAAATCTCTGTTTTTTAAAACATTTTGATCAGTCCCAGGATGACCTGATGATGGTTTTGTGCATCAAAATGGTTATGATCACTAGATTCTTTAAACCTAGAACATCAGGAAACATAAATTGATATACTTTGCATAAATTGTGGGTTAATATATATTCTTTTATCTGTCAATATGTCAAATGTATTCCATTCAGACTTAACTAGTCACAAATTTGGGCACACATTCTTTGCTTTGTAAAAGATCTTTGTGACAGAGAAAATGACACAAATGATGAGGATGCTTGATAATAACAAATATAATGTCAATAATAATAGACACTTGTGAGCCAGTATACCTGCTAACAGAGTTCAGGAATGGTGAGAAATTCCAATTCTATATGGTCAATAAATCAGTAATTTATTCTTGGTGCCATTTATTAACAGTCTCTATTTCTTGGCTGTCTTGGTTTTCTTAGCATAGTGTTGAATGAACACTGACTTTTTCAGATTAAACATCTTATCTATGAGAAGGATAAAGACCTCCAGGTTATGGATGCTTCAACACCATCAACCTATTCTGACAGTTGAACGAATTCCAGTGTAATTTCTGTTTGATATATTTTCCCATAGGTATTTATTCTTTGCAACATTGCAGGGCTTTGTAATTTTACTTTCCTTTCATCATTTTAGGTTGTTCCTTCCTGTATTTTTGCGCATAGTGATATTATACCATGTTCCAAATACCCAGTCCTATAAATATATTAACAGTATAAGCCACTGTGTACTTAGTCCAGAACCATGAAAACCACCTCCAGAAGTACTTAGGAAGAAAACACCCTGTAGTCTAATTATTAGTAATTATAAATTCTGGAGAAGCTGTTTATTAAAGCAGTGTCTTTTACATATTCAAAATGACTAGTCAACACCACTGAAGAAGTTAATAGTTTACTTTTTTATTTTCTTAGATACAATCTACCAATAAATAAAGTTTTATTAGTTTATGATCATTTTAAATAGACTAATTTAAAAATTTAACATTTAATATACATCGCTCCAATTACTTATCAAAAAATAGTGTTGCCAATTCTACTTTAATGACTACATAATGAAACTGAAGAACTGTTGTTTGAAAATGTGCTACTACATTGTGTAAACGATGTTTTAGGAAAAGTTTAACTGTTTGCTCAAAGTTCTTTTTAAAAAATAGTACAAATGTAATACTATAAATAAGAAAGATGTTTGGATTAATACAGCATCGGGAGGGGGACACAAAAGGGCCACTCACAAGAGTACAGTTGCTTTAGAATAAAGTCAGGTAAAGATTGTTCAAAATTATTAACAAGAAAGAACCTGTATCATAGCTCTTTATCACCTTTAACTTTTTAATAGCCTCTTCTAAAAATTCAAGTTCTTCAAAAAAACTTTCAAACAACCTGGATTTAGAATTCCAGATTTCCACCACCAACCCACTCCTCTTTCCAAAGACTCATTTTTTCAGTGTCTCTGTGTGAAACTTAGTTTAGTATCTTCTATGTAGCAGGCATTTAAACTATGTCAAATGGATGCAATTACAGTAATTCCAGGAGATTTTCATGGTTCATATGGAACAAAAGGAAGCAGAAGAATTCTCACATACATGGGGAAATTCACATTTCCCTAATGGAGATTCCTGTTGTTCAGTGGCTAAGCTGTGTTTGACTCTTGGTGATCTCACAAACTATAAGCACAGTAGGCTGACAAACCTCTTCTATCCATGGATGGAATGTCTGAAACACCATGAAAACGTCAGTGAATGAGACAACTTTTTGTCCTTAAAAAGGAAATTTAAAAGACAGGCACCTCTAAGCAGATCTGTCAATATACACAGGTTCACCCACAGAGAAAATAAAACTCTCCATATGCTGAAACACTGGGCATCTGTATGCTCCCTTTTCCTTTTCCCTGCCATGCTTCCCTGGCCCTGTGTACTGAAAGCAGATTTGTTCTGAAGGAGCAGACTCCTCCAGCTGCTGATGTGAGGACTTGCAGCCTGTAACCAGGGGATGATCCCGCACTGCCGCCTGCCTAAGTTCTCCCCTGGGGGTGAGTGTAGGTGCTGGCACCCCAGGCTGTGTGTTAGAAGCAGACAGCACCAGCATTTCGGATATTTCAAGGACACTGCGTGATTGCTGTAAGAGTTAGGAGAGGGATAGTAAAATTCCATTTCTACCAAATGTGCTACCAAAGAAAACACAGTTTTCTTCTTTCACTTTCTGGTCAGGAAGGAAGTAGACATTTTTAAAAGAAAAGAATTCACTGTGGTAACAGCGTTTACCTTAGATCTGGGAAAATGATGATGTTTGGATTAATACAGCATCGGAGGGGACACAAAGGGCCACTCACAAGAGTACAGTTGCTTTAGAATAAAGTCAGGTAAAGATTGTTCAAAATTATTAACAAGAAAGAACCTGTATCATAGCTCTTTATCACCTTTAACTTTTTAATAGCCTCTTCTAAAAATTCAAGTTCTTCAAAAAAACTTTCAAACAACCTGGATTTAGAATTCCAGATTTCCACCACCAACCCACTCCTCTTTCCAAAGACTCATTTTTTCAGTGTCTCTGTGTGAAACTTAGTTTAGTATCTTCTATGTAGCAGGCATTTAAACTATGTCAAATGGATGCAATTACAGTAATTCCAGGAGATTTTCATGGTTCATATGGAACAAAAGGAAGCAGAAGAATTCTCACATACATGGGGAAATTCACATTTCCCTAATGGAGATTCCTGTTGTTCAGTGGCTAAGCTGTGTTTGACTCTTGGTGATCTCACAAACTATAAGCACAGTAGGCTGACAAACCTCTTCTATCCATGGATGGAATGTCTGAAACACCATGAAAACGTCAGTGAATGAGACAACTTTTTGTCCTTAAAAAGGAAATTTAAAAGACAGGCACCTCTAAGCAGATCTGTCAATATACACAGGTTCACCCACAGAGAAAATAAAACTCTCCATATGCTGAAACACTGGGCATCTGTATGCTCCCTTTTCCTTTTCCCTGCCATGCTTCCCTGGCCCTGTGTACTGAAAGCAGATTTGTTCTGAAGGAGCAGACTCCTCCAGCTGCTGATGTGAGGACTTGCAGCCTGTAACCAGGGGATGATCCCGCACTGCCGCCTGCCTAAGTTCTCCCCTGGGGGTGAGTGTAGGTGCTGGCACCCCAGGCTGTGTGTTAGAAGCAGACAGCACCAGCATTTCGGATATTTCAAGGACACTGCGTGATTGCTGTAAGAGTTAGGAGAGGGATAGTAAAATTCCATTTCTACCAAATGTGCTACCAAAGAAAACACAGTTTTCTTCTTTCACTTTCTGGTCAGGAAGGAAGTAGACATTTTTTTAAAAAGAAAAAGAATTCACTGTGGTAACAGCGTTTACCTTAGATCTGGGAAAATGATGATGTATGCAAAAAACAACTAAAAGTGATAAAACAATTAACATAAATATTCCGAACAGTTAAGCACTTATTCTTGTTACACATATATGTACAAATGTGCACACTGTGTCTAATCTAAACCTAAACTATAACACACCTGTAGGTGTTATTCTCGTTAGCAAATAAATATTTATGTTATTGACAAACTATTTGAGGATAAAAGTCTATGAAATCTCAGAGCACTTGAAGGTAAAAACAGTTGGATGATCTACTGTTAATTATTAATTGATCTAATCTTTCTAGAAGAAACTGACTATATGCCGGATATGCTACTATAATTGGGCAAAATAGATATGTTACAGTCATGTTATTATAACTGAATAATGGAAAAATAAATTTAAGTATGTTCATAAAAAATTTCATTGCCATCCTTCGCAGTATAATATGCATTTATGAAAATTGTACATATTTTGAAGGTTAGAATCAAAGTACACGGTAGACTCCACGGGTGAACAAACTTTTTTCTGTAACGATCTAGATAATAAATGCTTTAGGGTTGCAGGCTACCTGTGCTCTCCATTGTGATCACTCATATCCGCTAGTGCAGTGTAGAAGAAGCCACAATGTGTACAGGGACAGCTGTGGCCCTGTTCCAATACAATTTTATTTACAAAAAGTCAGCCAAACTATGGGCCAACCTTTCATGTATATGATACATCACTAGAAATCGCATAAAATGGGGTGAAGGCTAACAATATATTTTTTTAATTTTTATTTTACTTTTAACTTTTACAGAGTTTTGTTGTTTACAGGTATGTATGATCCCAGATTAGTCATATGTATATCCCCCCCCATCCCACCCCTCCAGGCCATCGTACAGCACCCCTGAAGGATCCCCTTTTCTCACAGCACAATGACAATAGCTATTTTTTTCACATATGATAGTACAGGTTTTCATGCTACTTCCTTTACGCCTCCCACCTACTGTTCATTCCCCACGATGACCATATATGTCTGTTCTCCATGTCCGATTTTTCATCGCTTCACTGCATGTGTTATCATTTACCATCCTACTAGATTCCATATATATGTCTAACTTCATACTTTTATAAGGAAGAAATATATGTGACATTGTCAAGATCTTTACTGACTCTTAAAAAAACAAAAACAAAAACAAAAACAAACGTAAGTAGCACATATAAATCTTACCTGGTTAGGTATCCTCAATGGGGGCCTTGGACCTCCAGGGTACCGAGGTGACATAAAAGGCTATTGAAGTAAAAAAAATAAAATAAAACAAAACAAAACAAAAAAACAATGTAAACTACAGATCTGAAAATAAACTGCTTTAAAGAATTTTAGAATTATATAAAACAGAAATCAAATTTACTTATATGGCTAATATAAGTAGAATAAATGCTTTAAAAAATTACCATCCTGTTTTTATTTTGTAAAATATCTGGAAACACTGCCAACATTTTTTTAAAATGTGGATTATTATTAAGATAATGCTATGTAATTGGCAAAAAGAAGATTAAGAAATTTAGACCACTGACACTGGATGGTCTAACAGATCTATTTTCATTCCAAATGGAAATAGGATATATTTTGCGTTATTCGAGTTAATTACATGATACTTCTTGTGGGAGAAAAAAAAAAAAGAAATTTAAGTCAACTGAATATTAGTAATGTCTTCAGGAAGAGGATTACTAACTACATCATTATACAAGGTGGATCCTAAGTATGTATTTTTGACCAAATTACTCAATTTGGTTACCATTTTTCTCTAATTTGAAATTGACTAATCTCTTTATCTCTTCTTTTGTAGTTCTGTTTAAAATGGTAAAGAAATTTCTTTTCCAAGGGACATTTGTAGTCAGAAAACCTTCAGTTTTCTTTCATTAAGAGTTTGTTATAATTCAATATTGATTATAAATTTTAGGGTTGAAATTTCTTTACATATTTTGAGCCTAGAAGGCTATGAGGTGTGTATTTTTGTAGTCAGTTTTTATTGAAGTATAATTATAATGCTGCATTAATTTCAGATGTATAGCAAAGTGATTCAATTATATACACATACACATACACATATCTATCTTTTTCTTAAGGTTCTTTTACATTGTAGGCTATTATAAGATATTGAATATAGTTTCCTGTGCTCTTATAGAAAGTTTTTACTGTTTATTTTATATATAGTAGTGTTTATATGTTATGAGGTGTGTACTTTTATTAAAAGCAGAAGAAAAATGTCCTAATATTAAAGTGCAAGTTAATTTATCTCATTTGACGAGAAGGTGCTAAGATGTGTTGACTCTGTCAGTCCCAAAACTATCTTAAAAATATGCTAAAAGATCATTTTAATGATTGTTCAATGTTGAGTGGAAGAATATTTTTGACATTTAGATTTGGGCACAAATTTAAAAAGAATTATTCAAAATTACATTTTTATAGAAAATAAAATTTTATTTATACTATAAATATACAATTACACATAATATAAACATATTACCAACTCTAAAAAGTTGAATATTAATTAAATATTAATGATGAATTAATATAAATTAAAAATTGCTTTACCAAAATTTGTGCAAGCTAAATGTATACTACTTTACATAATTAAATTACACATTTATAATGCTATGTAATGGCAAAAGAAGATCTATTTTCATTTTCCAAATGGAAATAGGATATATTTTCGTTATTCGAGTTAATTACATGATACTTCTTGTGGGAGAAAAAAAAAAAAGAAATTTAAGTCAACTGAATATTAGTAATGTCTTCAGGAAGAGGATTACTAACTACATCATTATACAAGGTGGATCCTAAGTATGTATTTTTGACCAAATTACTCAATTTGGTTACCATTTTTCTCTAATTTGAAATTGACTAATCTCTTTATCTCTTCTTTTGTAGTTCTGTTTAAAATGGTAAAGAAATTTCTTTTCCAAGGGACATTTGTAGTCAGAAAACCTTCAGTTTTCTTTCATTAAGAGTTTGTTATAATTCAATATTGATTATAAATTTTAGGGTTGAAATTTCTTTACATATTTTGAGCCTAGAAGGCTATGAGGTGTGTATTTTTGTAGTCAGTTTTTATTGAAGTATAATTATAATGCTGCATTAATTTCAGATGTATAGCAAAGTGATTCAATTATATACACATACACATACACATATCTATCTTTTTCTTAAGGTTCTTTTACATTGTAGGCTATTATAAGATATTGAATATAGTTTCCTGTGCTCTTATAGAAAGTTTTTACTGTTTATTTTATATATAGTAGTGTTTATATGTTATGAGGTGTGTACTTTTATTAAAAGCAGAAGAAAAATGTCCTAATATTAAAGTGCAAGTTAATTTATCTCATTTGACGAGAAGGTGCTAAGATGTGTTGACTCTGTCAGTCCCAAAACTATCTTAAAAATATGCTAAAAGATCATTTTAATGATTGTTCAATGTTGAGTGGAAGAATATTTTTGACATTTAGATTTGGGCACAAATTTAAAAAGAATTATTCAAAATTACATTTTTATAGAAAATAAAATTTTATTTATACTATAAATATACAATTACACATAATATAAACATATTACCAACTCTAAAAAGTTGAATATTAATTAAATATTAATGATGAATTAATATAAATTAAAAATTGCTTTACCAAAAATTTGTGCAAGCTAAATGTATACTACTTTACATAATTAAATTACACATTTATAATGCTTTCTACAAATATTTTTAGAAATTAGGCCTGCAGTTCACGGCTACACATATTTTCTGAGGTTATTTTAAAAGGAGCATCTGAAAAATAAACTTCTAACAAATTTATGCGATATGGACTTTTATCTTTTGGAGAATGTGACAAACCAGTAAGATCTTTAGAATACAGCAATTTGGCTTTTTGTTCGCTGTGTTCTCATATGTTAACATAGTTCCAGGAGATTATTTTAAACAGAAACAGAGAAGGAGCTGTATCTCATGATAAATCACAGCACATTTTCCTTCTATATTTAGATTAAATGTAAATATTTGGGTTAAAAAAATAGAAACAGTGGATTACTCATGTAATAGTGTCAACTTCAGTCAATAAAATTTAAGTGGATTTTCTAGTTTAAACATTTAAAAAATGTTTAGTTTCCACACATTTGATCAGGTTGACTCTCTTATCATTGCTGAAGCACTACTCTAAATTGGATTACTTAGTTATCTATATTGTCAACTAGAAGCTCATCTCAATATTCACAATACCTCTGCTGCTTTTCTGATCACCTAATCTCATTTATGAAACTGTCTTGAAAATTCTGGGCTCATTTAAACAATTTAATAATTAAGTATGGTGTCACTGATTTTGGAATGGTTGCCCTTCTTTCACAAGGTGACATTTTATGACATAGTTGCTAAGCCAAAGCACAATATCAATTTAGTGTCTGAGACATGGAGAAATAAAAATAGATTACTAAATATTTCTGTCTATAATAAAATCATTTCAAAGTGGAATACAAGTGAGAAATTGTTAAAACACTATTGAATCCTGATAAACACTGAAAGACACCTTATTAGGAGTAAAGATTTTGAGATGGTATGTTCCTCCAAATGTAAAATGTAAAATGAGATTGCATGTTCCTCTGAATGTAAAATAATGTTACAGGATTAATATACATGGAGTATTTAAAAAGTGAAAATTATTCTCTAATCAGGGGCACTGTGAAAAAATGTAGTCTAACAGGTCTGCTGTACTCTCCCATCTGACCAGGAGGCTCCATTAAGGGACTACTGACAGGGAGAGGCAGTACATGTGTTAGTTGCAAACCTGATGGCATCTCTGGAATAAGACTGGGAGAGAGAAAAGAGTCTCTTTTTAATTTACTTCCTCTTATATGCCCTCCTCTAAGTTGATTTTATTTTGTTGTTTTGGTTAAAAAAATAAAATCTAAAGCCACTTATAGTTTCAATCTACAGCTATACAATGAGCAAAAGAAAACAGGAATTTGGCTTTTTGTTCGCTGTGTTCTCATATGTTAACATAGTTCCAGGAGATTATTTTAAACAGAAACAGAGAAGGAGCTGTATCTCATGATAAATCACAGCACATTTTCCTTCTATATTTAGATTAAATGTAAATATTTGGGTTAAAAAAATAGAAACAGTGGATTACTCATGTAATAGTGTCAACTTCAGTCAATAAAATTTAAGTGGATTTTCTAGTTTAAACATTTAAAAAATGTTTAGTTTCCACACATTTGATCAGGTTGACTCTCTTATCATTGCTGAAGCACTACTCTAAATTGGATTACTTAGTTATCTATATTGTCAACTAGAAGCTCATCTCAATATTCACAATACCTCTGCTGCTTTTCTGATCACCTAATCTCATTTATGAAACTGTCTTGAAAATTCTGGGCTCATTTAAACAATTTAATAATTAAGTATGGTGTCACTGATTTTGGAATGGTTGCCCTTCTTTCACAAGGTGACATTTTATGACATAGTTGCTAAGCCAAAGCACAATATCAATTTAGTGTCTGAGACATGGAGAAATAAAAATAGATTACTAAATATTTCTGTCTATAATAAAATCATTTCAAAGTGGAATACAAGTGAGAAATTGTTAAAACACTATTGAATCCTGATAAACACTGAAAGACACCTTATTAGGAGTAAAGATTTTGAGATGGTATGTTCCTCCAAATGTAAAATGTAAAATGAGATTGCATGTTCCTCTGAATGTAAAATAATGTTACAGGATTAATATACATGGAGTATTTAAAAAGTGAAAATTATTCTCTAATCAGGGGCACTGTGAAAAAATGTAGTCTAACAGGTCTGCTGTACTCTCCCATCTGACCAGGAGGCTCCATTAAGGGACTACTGACAGGGAGAGGCAGTACATGTGTTAGTTGCAAACCTGATGGCATCTCTGGAATAAGACTGGGAGAGAGAAAAGAGTCTCTTTTTAATTTACTTCCTCTTATATGCCCTCCTCTAAGTTGATTTTATTTTGTTGTTTTGGTTAAAAAAATAAAATCTAAAGCCACTTATAGTTTCAATCTACAGCTATACAATGAGCAAAAAGAAAAAAAAAAAAAACCACAAAAATCCAGTTACTTCAGATAACAACCTACTCTTTTTTTATTAAAATATAAACATTATAATGGGTAAAAGATTTTTCTTTGGGTAAAGTTTTTTTTTTTTTTTTAATTTTTATTATTTATTTATTTATTTTTAACAACAAAAGCACTTTGTATTGGGTTATAGCCATTCAACAATTTTGTGATAGTTTCAGGTGAACAGCGAAGGGGCTTGGCCATACACATCCATGTATCCATTCTCCCCCAAATGGTAAAGTATTTCAATATTGGCACTGTAAGCTCTTAACATTCACACTGATTCTTAAGTTATCTAGTTAACCACGTAGGCCCTCAATTGCCTACTTGTTGAAGTACAGACACGGCAATAGAACCCAAAGAGTTCTCACATTAGCAACAGAATATTTTACTAGTATTTATATTTCATTGTTCAGAAGTCAATTAGCTTTCAAATATAATTCAAGATATTAAAACAAGTTTAACTTCTTTTATGGTAAAATGCTGATAAGAGATTACCTACTGACAGTATGTGCGTGTGTGCTAAGTTGCTTCAGTCGTGTCTGACTCTGAGACCTCATAGACTGTAGCCTGCCAAGTTCCTCTGTCCATGGAATCCTTCACGCAAAAATCCTGGAGTGGGTTGCCATGGCCTCCTCCCGAGGATTGTCTTGACCCAGGGATTGAACCCAAGTCTCTCACATTACCTGCACTGGCAGGCTGGTTCTTTACCACTAGTGCCACCTGGGAAGCCCTTACATCTATTCAAAGGCCTATCCATACTCTCTGTGTTGATAACCTGGAAGAACAAGGTCTTCAAAAACGCCCTTAGCTATGAAAGAGTGCTTACTTTTCATATTGGTGGACATTTCCAAAAAAATAGTTTGGGCATCAAAATGTTTGTCTGAAGATGTCAGGATGATGATCAGTATTTTCAACGGGAAAAAGCCTTCCTCTAGAAAAATGGGCTAAAAAGTTATAATGCATGTGGAAAAAAAAAAACATTGTTGAGTCAAGGGCTTGGATTTCAGTTTTCGTACCTCCACTAATTAGCAGAGGGACCCTAAATTAAAAACCTTTCAAGGGTTTAGCTTTCTTAATCTAAAAATGAAGAGATTTAAGTTGAGATGATCTCAAAAGTCTCCTGGGAACTAACAATTTTAAAAAACCCCATGATTCTGTGTTATTTCAAGCATTACCGTTAGGTGTAAAGGTTAGTGTACTATAGCTATAAATATTTGAAGCATGTGGGGTGGGACTGGGGTGGGATATCAGTGAAAGTTCTTAAGGCACAAACTATCAAGAACTAGAGAAGTTTATTTCTATGCTTTCTAGAGAAAAAGGAAAACCTAGTTGAAGAAAAATAAAATAGTCCAACAATTGACGCTCTTTGTTCAGATCACAGGTCAAGAGAGAGAATAAAAAAGTTGCACTTTTGATTAAAAGGTATGCTAGAGATTTGTTCATTCAACAAATGCTTATTAAACACCCACAAAGGTGCTGTTCTAGGTGGCTGGATATATCAGTGAACAAGCCAGATAAAGATCATTGCCCTCTGCTTAGGATTTTTCAATGTTCATAATCCTATAATTAATAGGAAAAATAATTTTCTGCAATAAATCTATTTTATACAGTCTACTAATCTGGAAGAAATATTCTCTTCACCAAATGGCAAATATCAATGAAACCCAAAAGAAAGTATTTCAACCTGGTGTCTTCCCTCAGAAGTCATATTACATCATCCCTACTTGATAGAACATGTAATGCTATGAATGACTGAAATTCAAGGCTATGCTTTTAAAAAAGTTTTCCAAATTAGTGAAAACTCAAGGACTAAGGTTCTTTATAATGCGAAAGATAAACTGAGTAGAACAGTTCGTACCCTGACATGTGTAAATACATTTACAGGTGGAAATACATTTACAGGCATACATTCTCATTTCCAAATGTTTCAGCAATTTATTTCAAATGAATGGTATAAGCCAAGTTGTGTAAGCAATGAAAGTATACACAAAGCCATAAAAATCAATAAATACTTGATGACTAAATGAAAGGAAAAAAACTAACAGAAATATAAGCCAGATGTTCACATCATTTCCTCCAAGCAGTCTTTTAGAGAAAAGATCACACCATTTAGAATCAAAAAAAATATTAAGTTTCCATTATATGAGTCAAGGGCTTGGATTTCAGTTTTCGTACCTCCACTAATTAGCAGAGGGACCCTAAATTAAAAACCTTTCAAGGGTTTAGCTTTCTTAATCTAAAAATGAAGAGATTTAAGTTGAGATGATCTCAAAAGTCTCCTGGGAACTAACAATTTTAAAAAACCCCATGATTCTGTGTTATTTCAAGCATTACCGTTAGGTGTAAAGGTTAGTGTACTATAGCTATAAATATTTGAAGCATGTGGGGTGGGACTGGGGTGGGATATCAGTGAAAGTTCTTAAGGCACAAACTATCAAGAACTAGAGAAGTTTATTTCTATGCTTTCTAGAGAAAAAGGAAAACCTAGTTGAAGAAAAATAAAATAGTCCAACAATTGACGCTCTTTGTTCAGATCACAGGTCAAGAGAGAGAATAAAAAAGTTGCACTTTTGATTAAAAGGTATGCTAGAGATTTGTTCATTCAACAAATGCTTATTAAACACCCACAAAGGTGCTGTTCTAGGTGGCTGGATATATCAGTGAACAAGCCAGATAAAGATCATTGCCCTCTGCTTAGGATTTTTCAATGTTCATAATCCTATAATTAATAGGAAAAATAATTTTCTGCAATAAATCTATTTTATACAGTCTACTAATCTGGAAGAAATATTCTCTTCACCAAATGGCAAATATCAATGAAACCCAAAAGAAAGTATTTCAACCTGGTGTCTTCCCTCAGAAGTCATATTACATCATCCCTACTTGATAGAACATGTAATGCTATGAATGACTGAAATTCAAGGCTATGCTTTTAAAAAAGTTTTCCAAATTAGTGAAAACTCAAGGACTAAGGTTCTTTATAATGCGAAAGATAAACTGAGTAGAACAGTTCGTACCCTGACATGTGTAAATACATTTACAGGTGGAAATACATTTACAGGCATACATTCTCATTTCCAAATGTTTCAGCAATTTATTTCAAATGAATGGTATAAGCCAAGTTGTGTAAGCAATGAAAGTATACACAAAGCCATAAAAATCAATAAATACTTGATGACTAAATGAAAGGAAAAAAACTAACAGAAATATAAGCCAGATGTTCACATCATTTCCTCCAAGCAGTCTTTTAGAGAAAAGATCACACCATTTAGAATCATAATTTATTTTAGAATGAATATCAATCCATCTTAAAGGATTTCCATTATATCAAGAATTATTCATGAAATATTACACTTCTGCTTTTCTAAAAGAGGTTTTCCTTTATGCTCTGCCATTCTGCTAGTGGAAAATAGTAATCTCCCTCTTATTTGATCTTCATAAACTATTAGTGCTATATATTGCTGCAGTTCTCTAAGATTTAGAAGGAAACACTTTCTTGTCTTTCCTACTTTGAAAATACTGGAACCCATTTGACCCCCATGGAATTATTTTATAAATAATTTATCCATCCTGAAATTACAAGTGATAAGAAACATTTCTAGCTCTAATTTCTTTTCATATACATATATATATAATCAAACTGTACATCTTAAATTACTCAGATGTTAACTTTGCTAATATCTTCTAACATTTTAATAGTTTCTAGAAAGCATAAATATGATTTATCAAGAGGATACTATTTCTTGAGGTAATTCTATACTCTCCTTTCTCTGCCAAGTAAATTTCACTAATCCTCTAGAGGCTGGTTTAAATGTCACTTCCTCTTTAAGGAATCTCCATAGGCTCCTTCTTTTCCCTCCACTTTCTGAGTGTTTTGTTCACACTGTTCTCGTAGAGGTCTGGGCACACTGCAAGGTACTATGTGTCTTAATATGAAGGGAACCCATTTCAGAGGAAAGTATACAAAACCAGATCAGAGCAAATACCCTCATGTCAAGGTAATCAATCCATGAAAAAAAACTGATGTATCTAAGAATCCTTGAAGTTTATACAGCAATCAACAAATCACCTTATTTTATATATTTCAGCATGGCTTTAGAAACTTTTTAAATCTTGATCTATAACTAATTGATAAGAAAGAAAATTTTAAATCACCGAAAAATAAAAGCATTTTTGAAATGCTAATTTTATACTTAAGCATTTTCTATATATTACATTTTATTTTGAAATACACAAAGCCATAAAAATCAATAAATACTTGATGACTAAATGAAAGGAAAAAAACTAACAGAAATATAAGCCAGATGTTCACATCATTTCCTCCAAGCAGTCTTTTAGAGAAAAGATCACACCATTTAGAATCATAATTTATTTTAGAATGAATATCAATCCATCTTAAAGGATTTCCATTATATCAAGAATTATTCATGAAATATTACACTTCTGCTTTTCTAAAAGAGGTTTTCCTTTATGCTCTGCCATTCTGCTAGTGGAAAATAGTAATCTCCCTCTTATTTGATCTTCATAAACTATTAGTGCTATATATTGCTGCAGTTCTCTAAGATTTAGAAGGAAACACTTTCTTGTCTTTCCTACTTTGAAAATACTGGAACCCATTTGACCCCCATGGAATTATTTTATAAATAATTTATCCATCCTGAAATTACAAGTGATAAGAAACATTTCTAGCTCTAATTTCTTTTCATATACATATATATATAATCAAACTGTACATCTTAAATTACTCAGATGTTAACTTTGCTAATATCTTCTAACATTTTAATAGTTTCTAGAAAGCATAAATATGATTTATCAAGAGGATACTATTTCTTGAGGTAATTCTATACTCTCCTTTCTCTGCCAAGTAAATTTCACTAATCCTCTAGAGGCTGGTTTAAATGTCACTTCCTCTTTAAGGAATCTCCATAGGCTCCTTCTTTTCCCTCCACTTTCTGAGTGTTTTGTTCACACTGTTCTCGTAGAGGTCTGGGCACACTGCAAGGTACTATGTGTCTTAATATGAAGGGAACCCATTTCAGAGGAAAGTATACAAAACCAGATCAGAGCAAATACCCTCATGTCAAGGTAATCAATCCATGAAAAAAAACTGATGTATCTAAGAATCCTTGAAGTTTATACAGCAATCAACAAATCACCTTATTTTATATATTTCAGCATGGCTTTAGAAACTTTTTAAATCTTGATCTATAACTAATTGATAAGAAAGAAAATTTTAAATCACCGAAAAATAAAAGCATTTTTGAAATGCTAATTTTATACTTAAGCATTTTCTATATATTACATTTTATTTTAGGAATACAATTTAGAACAATAATGAAAAGAAGAATAATAGTTTTTTTAGAATGAACTAATGTTACATTTAGGACAATTTACAATTCTGAAAATTTAGAAATCAGAGATGTTCTACAATTTAAGGTAACTGAAATTCTTTGCGGACAAAACTATTCATGTGAAATCTGCTTCTATTTAAAAAAAAAAATAGTATTTTTAAATGGCAAATACACAATTACCAAGTTTAAGAAAATAAGAACCTACAAAACAATGTAAAAAAAATACATACTTAAAAATGACTTCACAAAACTACTTGTAAAGTTTTACAAGTTCTGTACGATATGATTATAATAAAATCTGGCTTTCTGTAAAATTTTTTTAAAAATCTGCCTTAAAGCATTTTATTTCAATGTGCCTTTTTGACACATTTTACAGCAAAAAGTTTTTAGTTAACTAGGTCAACCTCCTTATTTTATGTAATAGAAAACCACAGACTAAATTTCTTAACTGCCACTTTAGCTTTCTCAGAGCTATACAACATGCTACCATAATAATATCTTTGTATTATACCATAAAGGCAGGTACAAACACTTCATTCTTATGACCAACTGACCAGAAACAAAGTGCCTGACGGCATTTCCTCCTCTGCCCCTCAGCAACCCTGCAATCATTCATTCAAGTAGAATTCTTTGCCTTTGTTCACACTCAACCAAGAAAAGCTGAAAAGACAGCGGTATTTCAGGTAGTCAATTTGTACATATAGCAGTAATTAGCATGTGCTCTTAATTAACCAGATGAAAAGCAATTCAACAACTGTAATACAATATTGAATAAGCACTATCTCTCCGTAACATTTCTGGTAGACTTTTGATAATATATGCTGTCTTCAGTTCATTTTTTTTTTTTAAGTCAAATACCAGAAGAGAATAGAACAGGGGTTAGGAACAGTGGTATGTGGATATGGTACTAGTAGAAGAGCACTACCATTATAATCAAACTGTTCATTATACTGTGATAACTTATAATGAGGTTCAGGCAGAAGGGAAGGAAGCCATTAGCAGATTCTGAAAGAGAACATGCAGAGTTGCATTCAATAAGTACTGGGTTGTTTCCATAGCTGGCTCATGGACAGAGTGAATGAATAACATTCATGTAAGACTCTTAAAATACTCAGCAAAAGGTGCAATCAAGTTTGGTTCTCTTGTATAAAATCTCATCTGACCAATTTATGTGTCTTGTTAAAAATAAGGGTAAGGCACAGTATACTTGGTTTGTCTAATAAGAAAATGCTTATGATATATGTATAGAGGGGAAAATTCAGCTTGCTTATATAGGAGTTATATATTCTACAGGACCTAATAAAAGTACAGGTAAGGAACAAAGTGTTGGGAGACCCCGACACCATACCTAGTTATAATGACAATATCCACATCAACAACATATAAGAGAATTTATGATTTAGATGACCAAAAAGCCCTTGTATTCTCTCCTGCTGCTTTCAGGTTTCTCTGTTTCTGGCATGTCAGGGTTGAAAATAGTTGCTCTTAACCAGAGTAGTAGTCTTTAGTAACCACTTTTTAGTATAGAAGGATGTCAGGTTAATCTATGTATGATCTGGTGAAAAAAAAAAAGTATGATAATTTATTAATTTTTTTCTGAAGCAGAGGACAGCTATGAGAAATGCTGCACAATTCCATATATTGGGGCATTTCAGCTGTTTGTCTATTATAGTGCTGGGTGTACACATGAGACCCTATTCTTTTTGATTTTTAAAAAGCTTTTTCCCCATCATGCTTCTTTTATGTTTGTATTTATTTTCATCCATGTTTTATTCTTTGGCATGTGGCTTCCACTGCACTGGCCTCTCGAATTTGGGCACTTTTGCAGCAGTTAATTACGAAAACTTTGTAATACAATATTGAATAAGCACTATCTCTCCGTAACATTTCTGGTAGACTTTTGATAATATATGCTGTCTTCAGTTCATTTTTTTAAGTCAAATACCAGAAGAGAATAGAACAGGGGTTAGGAACAGTGGTATGTGGATATGGTACTAGTAGAAGAGCACTACCATTATAATCAAACTGTTCATTATACTGTGATAACTTATAATGAGGTTCAGGCAGAAGGGAAGGAAGCCATTAGCAGATTCTGAAAGAGAACATGCAGAGTTGCATTCAATAAGTACTGGGTTGTTTCCATAGCTGGCTCATGGACAGAGTGAATGAATAACATTCATGTAAGACTCTTAAAATACTCAGCAAAAGGTGCAATCAAGTTTGGTTCTCTTGTATAAAATCTCATCTGACCAATTTATGTGTCTTGTTAAAAATAAGGGTAAGGCACAGTATACTTGGTTTGTCTAATAAGAAAATGCTTATGATATATGTATAGAGGGGAAAATTCAGCTTGCTTATATAGGAGTTATATATTCTACAGGACCTAATAAAAGTACAGGTAAGGAACAAAGTGTTGGGAGACCCCGACACCATACCTAGTTATAATGACAATATCCACATCAACAACATATAAGAGAATTTATGATTTAGATGACCAAAAAGCCCTTGTATTCTCTCCTGCTGCTTTCAGGTTTCTCTGTTTCTGGCATGTCAGGGTTGAAAATAGTTGCTCTTAACCAGAGTAGTAGTCTTTAGTAACCACTTTTTAGTATAGAAGGATGTCAGGTTAATCTATGTATGATCTGGTGAAAAAAAAAAAGTATGATAATTTATTAATTTTTTTCTGAAGCAGAGGACAGCTATGAGAAATGCTGCACAATTCCATATATTGGGGCATTTCAGCTGTTTGTCTATTATAGTGCTGGGTGTACACATGAGACCCTATTCTTTTTGATTTTTAAAAAGCTTTTTCCCCATCATGCTTCTTTTATGTTTGTATTTATTTTCATCCATGTTTTATTCTTTGGCATGTGTGGGCTTCCCACTGCACTGGCCCCTCTCGTTGCAGAGCACCAGCTCTGGGTGCATGCGCTTCAGAGCGCTAGCTCGTAACTGGACACGCTGGTCCAGCCGCTCTGCAGCATGTGGGATCTTCTCAGGCCAGGGGTTGAATTAGTGCCCCTTGCACTGCAAAGTGGACTTTCTACCCACTGGACCACCAGGGAAGAACTCCCTTATTCTTTTTAGACTTAAATATATTCAAAGAGCTATAGTCCTCAGGTCTCAGAAACATTTTTTCGCTTATATATTTTCTTTCCATTAAGAAGAGGCTCAGCATTAAGTATTAAGCATTCTCCTTTCTTAATTTATATTTTCTTTAGCATATAACAATCTTTAGTCCAAAAATCTGAAAGAAACATGAAAAATGATTCTTTGCTAAAAAGTAACATGTTTCCAGCGATATTTAGGCAAAAACAGATACAAGGTGATATATAGTCAGGAACATATGGGTTATTTTCGGTAGCTATATTGATTAAAGATCAGATATCTACTTGGACCTGTGCAGATATGACAGAAGACAAATTAATCTTCTATTTTTTATATACTGTTTTAGGCAAACACAGGAAATAATATGCAATTCTGTGACATAAAAATGATTCCAGAATCTTTCAAGGGAAAAACTTCTCTTGAACATAATTTTTTAAATGATAAATATGGAAGATTAAAATTATTTATAGTCCTGAAAAGGCAATATAAATTTATATTCGCTATGAGATTTTATCCCAAAGACAAACATTCTGAAAAATTAAGCATTATCTTTTCTTTCTGTGCCCATTTTTTTGGTTAGTTAACAATTATTTAAATAGTTGCTCTTAACCAGAGTAGTGTCAGGTTAAATCTATTGTATGATCTGGTGAAAAAAAAGTATGATAATTTATTAATTTTTTTCTGAAGCAGAGGACAGCTATGAGAAATGCTGCACAATTCCATATATTGGGGCATTTCAGCTGTTTGTCTATTATAGTGCTGGGTGTACACATGAGACCCTATTCTTTTTGATTTTTAAAAAGCTTTTTCCCCATCATGCTTCTTTTATGTTTGTATTTATTTTCATCCATGTTTTATTCTTTGGCATGTGTGGGCTTCCCACTGCACTGGCCCCTCTCGTTGCAGAGCACCAGCTCTGGGTGCATGCGCTTCAGAGCGCTAGCTCGTAACTGGACACGCTGGTCCAGCCGCTCTGCAGCATGTGGGATCTTCTCAGGCCAGGGGTTGAATTAGTGCCCCTTGCACTGCAAAGTGGACTTTCTACCCACTGGACCACCAGGGAAGAACTCCCTTATTCTTTTTAGACTTAAATATATTCAAAGAGCTATAGTCCTCAGGTCTCAGAAACATTTTTTCGCTTATATATTTTCTTTCCATTAAGAAGAGGCTCAGCATTAAGTATTAAGCATTCTCCTTTCTTAATTTATATTTTCTTTAGCATATAACAATCTTTAGTCCAAAAATCTGAAAGAAACATGAAAAATGATTCTTTGCTAAAAAGTAACATGTTTCCAGCGATATTTAGGCAAAAACAGATACAAGGTGATATATAGTCAGGAACATATGGGTTATTTTCGGTAGCTATATTGATTAAAGATCAGATATCTACTTGGACCTGTGCAGATATGACAGAAGACAAATTAATCTTCTATTTTTTATATACTGTTTTAGGCAAACACAGGAAATAATATGCAATTCTGTGACATAAAAATGATTCCAGAATCTTTCAAGGGAAAAACTTCTCTTGAACATAATTTTTTAAATGATAAATATGGAAGATTAAAATTATTTATAGTCCTGAAAAGGCAATATAAATTTATATTCGCTATGAGATTTTATCCCAAAGACAAACATTCTGAAAAATTAAGCATTATCTTTTCTTTCTGTGCCCATTTTTTTTTGGTTAGTTCAATTTTCTTTACATGATTCTCCTTTATAGATTTCTGTTCTCTATTTTGCTATCTGAAATTTCACTGAGAGGTAAATCTTTTGTCCTTAATTGTGGTAACAGTTGAAGGCATATGCTATCAATAATAAACAATATTGAGAATACTATTTTGAAAGAAGCATCAGTGTTGTGACTTGTAAATTAATTTCTGCCATCGTTCATATAGTAAAACTGTTCACATTTTTATAATTCCATGAAATGCTTCACGAGGTTTCTGTAGCAAAGTAATGAAGCATAAATTATACATCAAATGAATTTTGTCAGTTACTTTACAATTCATATATCTTAATTTGTTGAGTTCCTTTTCTGTTTTTCATGAAAATCTCCATCAGACATTACTGACACCCCAGTGGATAAGACACTCTTGATTAGCACATTTTAATTCCAACTAGTATTAAACTAATTTAGCTCACAAATTGACATGCTTGTGCTGGCATATTCTGCTGATAAGCATAAATATGTAGTTTATTTTCCATACATCTTAGATATTCTATCATCAATAACACTTTAAATAATGCATATAAAATATCTGTAAACTAAGATGTTATTTGGGCAAGGCTAACCAATTCAGCACAGAATTATAAGCAGGTTGATTCTTTTGATATGGATTTAGTCTAAGCATAAAAATTGCTCACTTCTGTTATGGGCTTTTTCAAAGAGATGAGACAATTTCTCAAGCCTTCATTACCATGTATCAGATACTGGTTTGTGGCAATCGACTTGTTGATTGTGAGTGGGATCAAGCTGCCTTCTGGTCTAATCAACTAACAAAAGTTTGAATAACAGTCTATAAAAAACTAATAAACTGTTTTAGATAAATTTATATTCACAAATACACAAAGACTTTTCCTTTTTGGTGTCTGTGGGACAAATAGGTGGAATTCTGTGTAAGCAAAATCTGGTTCTGTGCCGTTTCCTACCACTGACTCAAGTACAAGGATAGATCAACCCACATTATTAGTATATTTTTAAAAAACACTGTGGGTATGAAAATAAATATGTGAGATTTATAATTCAGGATAAGGGATCAAGCTGACTCAAAAAAGAAGCAAAAACAAATTTTTTGAAATTACTGTTAATTTTTCATTGAAGAATGCAAAAATATTTCCCTCTTCCCCAGCCTTTTCCTTATTTTATGTTCATGCTTCCACTTAAACTTGTTCTAGATGACAGTATGGGAGACAGGGACTTTAATTTACCTAAATGTACCATTAGATTTTTTTTTTTTTTTAAGAGCTACGTTGTTCTTACTCTTCTGGTATCTTGATATACTATGGAAGTTTCTACTTGATTAAGCAGTAATCTTTTCAAACTCACAAGCAGCAATAACATTTGTTATAGAAACTTGCCTAAGGGCTTAGTGTCTGATACAAATGGCAGATTATATACATATAAATATATATATTTACTTTCTTTAGAAATTATATGTTATGCTTCATATTTGCTTGGTTACTTACCTGCAAACATGAAGTATATTTAAAATTACTCATGTCTAAACTATGTAGAATACTCTTTTCTACTGAACAGATTTTTACAGAAATTATTAATGCTCCAGAAAGTCTGTTCTGAAACTAGAGCTTACTAATTTGACTAATGCCCAAAAGTATACAAATAAGCCAGATGAGAGAATTCAAATTGAATAGCATGAAGTGACTTCTCCATCTTCAATTTAACAGATGCATTTTGAACCACATGTCTTAAAGAGATACAGAATGAATGTACAGAATAAAACTCATAAGACAAATTTGGGAAAAATATTACTGATGTCAAAGCTATTTGTAATGTCAGATTATTTATAGAAAATAAAAATGACAGAAAACTGGGAGTAGTCACATTCGCAGGCACCTTTAGTAAGTAATTCTAATCTTACTCTTTCTTGATATGCATTGTACTGTGTACAAAAAATATCTGATTATTTTCTGGCATTGTGTCTTAAACTCAAGATTATATCTAACTGTTGGGTATAATGGATGGTACCTGGCAGTAGCTGGCACTCTCAGCTCACAGGTGCTGGTAGAACTGTTTTCTTTGTCATCCTTTGCAGGGACGGATGGTTTATCATGGCCAACACTCATTCACAGCAGCATTTCTTTGACCTCTCCCAATTCTCCCTCCAGTTATTGCCTCATCTCTCACTTTGCCTTTAGAGCAAAACTCTTCAAAAGGGCTGGACACACTTGTTGCCTCCAATGTCTCTCTTCCTACTTTTATACTGAATCCACTTTTATGCGGTGGTCACCCCCATCACTCCATTGAAACTGACCTTATCAAGGTCTCCAGTGACCACCTTGTTATGGCCAATGGTCAGCTCGCAACTAACTGGAACTACTGGAAGCCTTTGACACAGCTTATCATTCCTCTTTTCCCTGAAACATTTTTCTTCTTGGCTTCCAGGCCCCCACAGTGCTGGTTTTCTTTCTAACTCATGTACTCCTCCTTCCCATTCTTCTTGTTCCTCTTCATCTTCTTGCCTTCTTCAGATCAGAGCCTTGGGATGTTTCTTGTCCACATCTCTTGAATATCTCCTAACCATTTTAATCTTAACAAGTTCAAACTTAAGTTTTGGATATTCCCTTCCTCTTGCAGTCTTACTTACATAACATAGGTAAATGTCAGCTCCACGCCTCCAGCTGAACAGGCCAAAAGCCTTGCAGGGACCCTTTGTTTGTCTTTTCCTCTCACAACACGTATCCAAACCACTGCCAGAATCTACTGGCTCTAACTTTAAAATGTATCTAGAATTCAATCGTTTCTCACCATGATTACCACCTTCGAACATAATAACCCCTTGATAAAATTTTGCAGTGTATCCAAACTGGCTTCCCTGCTTCCACCTTTCCTTCTGATAGATGAATCTCAGCACAGCAGCCAAGAAGACCCTGCTAAAACCCTCCACTAAGAGCAAAACCCCAAATCCCTACAATGACCTACAAAGTTCTACTCCATGTGGCTTCCTACTCTTTCTGACTTCTCAATCCATCCGTTCCCCTCTGCTGACACTCCACTATAGTTACACAAGCATTTTTGTTGTCTCTGGGTAAAGCCAGTCATATGCTGAACTCAGCGACTTTATACTTGCTTGTCCCTTGGCCTAGAGCACTTTCTCCAGAACTTTGATTTTACTGGTAACCTGGGGGCCAGTAGCTGGCACTCTCAGCTCACAGGTGCTGGTAGAACTGTTTTCTTTGTCATCCTTTGCAGGGACGGATGGTTTATCATGGCCAACACTCATTCACAGCAGCATTTCTTTGACCTCTCCCAATTCTCCCTCCAGTTATTGCCTCATCTCTCACTTTGCCTTTAGAGCAAAACTCTTCAAAAGGGCTGGACACACTTGTTGCCTCCAATGTCTCTCTTCCTACTTTTATACTGAATCCACTTTTATGCGGTGGTCACCCCCATCACTCCATTGAAACTGACCTTATCAAGGTCTCCAGTGACCACCTTGTTATGGCCAATGGTCAGCTCGCAACTAACTGGAACTACTGGAAGCCTTTGACACAGCTTATCATTCCTCTTTTCCCTGAAACATTTTTCTTCTTGGCTTCCAGGCCCCCACAGTGCTGGTTTTCTTTCTAACTCATGTACTCCTCCTTCCCATTCTTCTTGTTCCTCTTCATCTTCTTGCCTTCTTCAGATCAGAGCCTTGGGATGTTTCTTGTCCACATCTCTTGAATATCTCCTAACCATTTTAATCTTAACAAGTTCAAACTTAAGTTTTGGATATTCCCTTCCTCTTGCAGTCTTACTTACATAACATAGGTAAATGTCAGCTCCACGCCTCCAGCTGAACAGGCCAAAAGCCTTGCAGGGACCCTTTGTTTGTCTTTTCCTCTCACAACACGTATCCAAACCACTGCCAGAATCTACTGGCTCTAACTTTAAAATGTATCTAGAATTCAATCGTTTCTCACCATGATTACCACCTTCGAACATAATAACCCCTTGATAAAATTTTGCAGTGTATCCAAACTGGCTTCCCTGCTTCCACCTTTCCTTCTGATAGATGAATCTCAGCACAGCAGCCAAGAAGACCCTGCTAAAACCCTCCACTAAGAGCAAAACCCCAAATCCCTACAATGACCTACAAAGTTCTACTCCATGTGGCTTCCTACTCTTTCTGACTTCTCAATCCATCCGTTCCCCTCTGCTGACACTCCACTATAGTTACACAAGCATTTTTGTTGTCTCTGGGTAAAGCCAGTCATATGCTGAACTCAGCGACTTTATACTTGCTTGTCCCTTGGCCTAGAGCACTTTCTCCAGATACCAGGTTCTTGTTCCCTGACTTTCTTCAGGTCTTCACTCAAACAGCATCTTGTTGAGTCCTTCTGTGGGCTCTCCATCCAGAACTTCCTCATCCCTGCTTGTTCTCCTTTTCTGATTCATTTTTCTCTCTAGTCTTTATCATAATCTATCATACCATATATTTAAAGTTATTTATTTTGTTTACTGACCGTCTCCCACAGTGGACTCTAAACTGAGTGTGGGCAAGGATTTCTCTGTAGCTTGTTTACTGTGGTAACTCTAGTACGGGGGAGGGGAGGCAGTCAAGCCAAAGGATTTCCAGTGTCATGGTCCCACCATCAAGAATTCTGATATAGGAGAAGGCAGGTGACCCCTAGGACTCTTGGCAGTATTACACAGAACATGCTTGGAGAAACAATGTCCTTAGTCTTCTCCCTTTAGATTTCTTACAGGCTGTCTCATGGTGACCATATTCATAAAAAACAGGAATGGGGAAATCATGGCTCATAGGATAAATGTGGTCCACCATGTGTTTTTTAAATTTTTTTAAGAAATGCATTTTATTTATTTATTGGTTTGTTTATTTTTGGCTCTTCTGGGTTTTCACTGCTGCTGCTGCAAGCTCTTCTCTAGCTACAGGGTGTGGGGGCTACTCTCTAGTTAAGGTGAGCAGGCTTCTTGTTGTGGTGACTTCTCTTGTTGGGGAACTCAGGCTCTAGGGCACAAGGGCTCAATAGTTGTGGCTCCAAGGCTCTAGAGCACAGGCTCAATACTTGTGGCTCACAGGCTTAGTTGCTCTACAGCATGTGGCATCTTCCCAGATCAGGGATTGAACCCATGTCTCCTGCATTGCCAGGTGAACTCTTCCCCACTGAGCTACCAGGGAAGCCCCATCACATGTTTTTGTAAATAAGGTTTTACTGGAACTGTTGTTGACCTTCAGTTGCTAAGTTGTGTCTGACTCCTTACGACCCCATGGACTGCAGCACAGCAGGCTTCCCTGTCCTTCCCTACAGCCACGCTCTTTAGTCTACACAGTATCTATGGCTGCCTTTACACCACCACAGAGTTGAGTAGCTCTCTGGATAAAGCCAGAAAACTTTAAATTTTTCAGAGCCTTTAAATTTTTAAATATTTATTATTTGGCTTTTTATAAGAAAAGTTGACTTCTGATATAGACAGAAGACAAATTAAGAACAGTACCAACCAATTGATAAGTTATTTTAAATTTTTTAATAGTTATTTTTTATGGTGTTTTTTTCTTGGCTGCCCAACGCAGCATGTGAGATCTGTTTCCTGACCTGGAATGGAACCCGTGACCCCTACAATGGAAGCATGGAGTCTTAACCACTGAACTGCCAGGGAAGTTTGATTAGCTATTTTTCAAAAAGCTGAAGGTACGCTCAGGACAAATCTATCCCATCTATATAGGGAATTTGCAATATATTTCATACTTGATTTATATTATCTTTAATTCTCCAAAGAATGGTGACCATATTTCTTTCTGTAATAAACATTAAACAAAAAACTAAGATTGTGTTATGTCTTCAAATATTTGCCACAAATTTTTTGTTTCCCAGGGACCTACAATAAAAATAGACATATTCTGGGAAGAATTTTCAATAGTAAGATACTGGCCTAGGATGGGCTTCCCAGGTGGTTCTAGTGGTGAAGATCCTGTCAATGTAGGAGATCTAAGAGACGTGGGTTTCATCCCTGGGTCGGGAAGATCCCCTGGAGGAGGGCATGGCAACCCACTCCAGCATACTTGAGAGTACCATGGACCAAGGAGTCTGGTGTGCTACAGTCCATAGGGTTACACAGAGCTGGACATGACAGAAGTGACTTAGCATGGCATGGCCAAGTTAACTTTTTCATAAAGAACTCATTTCTATAAATAAATAAATAAATAAAGCAAGGCTTCTAACAAGAAACCTTTGCTAGCTGAAAAACCCAAGTAAAGACTTCCCTCTTGGCTTGTTGTCCATCTGGTCAAAATGCAGGGTCTTGAGTTGTTTGAAACTGCAATTTAAGAAAAAAAATCTTACTTACCCAAGCTGAGCAGTTCTAATTTGTTCTAATAGTTGAGGCCAGAAGAACTATTACCACAATCGCTGGAAAGCATTATCAAGCCAGCAGCTGTCAGGCACCTTTATTTTTTTTAGGGTGCTTTTATCTGTATACTAGAGAAAGACGTGTTCTGTTGTTGAAATTTAGACTCTGTTCTTTCAAGATTATATGTCTAAGAAAATGAAACTTCAGTTTTATTTCTTGAATTCTGATAAATAGGCAACTTTCCCCACCTCTACTCTCCAAATCCTGGTGTATTTAATTCTAAGAAATAATATAGCAATGACTGAATCTTAGACCTATATATTAGATACACTGATAATGTTAAATGTTATGGTTTAGTAAGCCAATTCAACTTGTGCTATTTAGTCCTCATTCAAATTAAGAAATGATACACTTAACTAATCTTTCGGTTTGTTACCGAGGTTAAAACGGGTATCTACAACTTCCAGGGAGAAAGAAAAAAAGAGTTTCTCTTGGCTTAGAATATTTCCTAAGAGTAGCTTCTGAAACAGCCATTATCGGGAGGGATAAAGAGGAAAGGCAAACCATTGGGAGAGAACACAATATGAAGATTAATAATAGAAGGGAACTATTTAATTATATCTGTAAATAAGTCATAGAGACTGAATATATGTTAAGTAAAAGGGTAAAACAAGTGTTACTGATAATAAGAATGATTGTGTTGTGAAAGTCTGAATAGGAAATGCTGAACAGAGGCATATGCATAGTTATGAAGGTTATCTTCAAAAGGCAGGACTTAGGTCCAGAAATAAGTCAAATAACTGTATACCTTCAGAAACACTTAACGAGTACCATGGACCAAGGAGTCTGGTGTGCTACAGTCCATAGGGTTACACAGAGCTGGACATGACAGAAGTGACTTAGCATGGCATGGCCAAGTTAACTTTTTCATAAAGAACTCATTTCTATAAATAAATAAATAAATAAAGCAAGGCTTCTAACAAGAAACCTTTGCTAGCTGAAAAACCCAAGTAAAGACTTCCCTCTTGGCTTGTTGTCCATCTGGTCAAAATGCAGGGTCTTGAGTTGTTTGAAACTGCAATTTAAGAAAAAAAATCTTACTTACCCAAGCTGAGCAGTTCTAATTTGTTCTAATAGTTGAGGCCAGAAGAACTATTACCACAATCGCTGGAAAGCATTATCAAGCCAGCAGCTGTCAGGCACCTTTATTTTTTTTAGGGTGCTTTTATCTGTATACTAGAGAAAGACGTGTTCTGTTGTTGAAATTTAGACTCTGTTCTTTCAAGATTATATGTCTAAGAAAATGAAACTTCAGTTTTATTTCTTGAATTCTGATAAATAGGCAACTTTCCCCACCTCTACTCTCCAAATCCTGGTGTATTTAATTCTAAGAAATAATATAGCAATGACTGAATCTTAGACCTATATATTAGATACACTGATAATGTTAAATGTTATGGTTTAGTAAGCCAATTCAACTTGTGCTATTTAGTCCTCATTCAAATTAAGAAATGATACACTTAACTAATCTTTCGGTTTGTTACCGCGGTTAAAACGGGTATCTACAACTTCCAGGGAGAAAGAAAAAAAGAGTTTCTCTTGGCTTAGAATATTTCCTAAGAGTAGCTTCTGAAACAGCCATTATCGGGAGGGATAAAGAGGAAAGGCAAACCATTGGGAGAGAACACAATATGAAGATTAATAATAGAAGGGAACTATTTAATTATATCTGTAAATAAGTCATAGAGACTGAATATATGTTAAGTAAAAGGGTAAAACAAGTGTTACTGATAATAAGAATGATTGTGTTGTGAAAGTCTGAATAGGAAATGCTGAACAGAGGCATATGCATAGTTATGAAGGTTATCTTCAAAAGGCAGGACTTAGGTCCAGAAATAAGTCAAATAACTGTATACCTTCAGAAACACTTAACCAGGACTTGTAAACACATTTCTTCCTATTTGTCTTTTTTCATTTCAGTGTGAGATTTGACTAATTATTTTCTTTTTCAATTCTTTCTCTTTTAAAATATTAAGAATACTGTTACTACCCTAAGCTTTGTTTTTGTCTTTGGTGCTTTATAAACGTCATTTATATTGAGCTTTTTCTAGCTAATTACACTACCACAGAGGAAAGGGGAGATTTCTTTCTATTTTTTGTTCTTTTTATTACGTTATTACTCTGTCAAATCATTAGGTCAGCTTGCTACAGTGTAGTCTTGCTAAAAATAGAACCTCTGGAAAATACACCCAAACAAGCAAACCACCACTAGATGGCAAAGCTGCTTTACCATTGCCGATGCTCTGCCTGGAAGCAGAATGTGACATAGAGACCTCCTGCAACACATTTTCCACCATATCAGAGTTTTGATCAATTCGTATTTTAAAAATATGGATGGGCACCATAGTCTGAAACTAAATTACTTGGTAGACTTTATCTTCAACAAGTATTTATAATCTTATTTGTGTCAAAGCCTTACGTTTACAATCCATCATCAATATATTATTAGTTTTCAACAGTTTTCAGTAAAGACTATGATCCAGTGACTACGAATACAGCAAATGGATTGAGATAAAAATCAAATCATAATATGATGCATGGTAAACATGAACAAAAGCCTACACAGAATTCAAAATTCGATACTTACAAGTAAATCCCACATTAGCTGTATACTTAAAGATGCCTATATTAAGCCTATTAAAAGATTACATTGTGTTTTTATATAAAAGCTACAGATGTGTTTCAAGTTGTAAAAACAAGCTGTGGTTTTCTTAAGTTTTCTTGGGGTAAAGAGCAGAAAAGAGGAAAAATAAAGTATTTTTCATTTCCCTCAGATTTTTTGGTTGAAATAAGAAATGCTCATTTCTTTAATTAGCATAAATTATAATACATAAGTTAAATAAGTATAAATAAATAAGTTATACATTCACAGGAGAATATTTCTTACTACTCAAATCTAGAAAATTACAAAACTTCTTAAGGTGGCAGAGTTAATGGTCTATTGAAAAAAGAAAAGAACGAGAACTTTGTTTATAAATGCATTTTACTAAACTATTTTATAATACATAAATGTGCAAAAAATCTAATGCAAGGATTAATGCTGCCTATTTGATAAAATTACAGAATCAAATTTTGCCTAATTTTTAGTAAGCATGCTGAGAGAATCAATATATAGTAGATTGAAGCTTGTAATCCATAACTCAATTTCTTAGCACATAAATGAAACTTGTGAATAAAACTCTAGCATTGGGACAGGACATCCAGAGAACAGATTTAGTTCTAAGGGCCTATTATGTGCATTCATACCACAATACAATACTGTATTTTCTTCACCCAAACTGCCAAATGCCAGTTAGATCAACGGCCACTTTTACTCGTCCCTCTGACCCTCCTAACAAGATACCTCAACTTAAGAAAGTTGTTCTGGGGCTTTCCTAGTGGTCCAGTGGTTAGAGAGTCCACCCGGCAGTGTAAGGGGCACCAGTTCGATCCCTGTCCCAGGAGATCTCATGTGCTGCAGAGCGGCTGGGCTGGTGTGTCCAATTACGAGTGAGAGCTCTGGAGCGCGTGTGCCCAGAGCCAGTGCTCTACAGCGAGACAGGCCACACAATGGGAGGCCTACACAGGCCAAAAGAATAAAAGATGGATGAAAATATATATAAACAAAAGAGGCATGATGAGGAAAAGAAAAAAAAAAATTGTTCTTAAGTTCTTCACCAGTTCTATGGCAGGTCACTGTGAATTTATACTATTTCTTATTACAAATTACTCCTTTGATAAAAGAGTTCAAGTATATTGAATGTGTCTTACTGAAAATGGCTTTATTTTACTAAAGGGACACCTTCTTTTGCACGTCCAGCTATTCCCTTGAGTTTACTTAATTGAGCTCATACTCAACAATATGAACACTTCCATTTCAACAGAAAATACGAGGGTTTAGGTCTGAACCATTTGATATTTGTCACTAACAGACACTAACCTAGGGCTTCCCTGGTGGTCCAGTGGGTAAGGACATTGCCTTGCAGTGCGAGGGGCACCGGTTCGGTCGCTGGACTGGGAAGATCCCATGTGCCGCACAGTGGCTGGACCTATGCGTCCAACTACCAAGCCGGAGCTCTGGAGCGCATGCACCCAGAGCTGGTGCTCTGCGACGAGAGAGGCCACTGCGATGGGAGGCCCACACAGGCCAAAGAACAAAGATGGAAATAAATGAAAAACCAACAGAAGTGGCCAAAAAAAAAAAAAAAGACTTCCAGGATGAACTTACTGAATATATTAAAGAATTAGTCATAGCTATATATTTTAGAGTCTGAGTTAACTGCTATCATTCAAATGCAATAGTTATGAATTCACAAATTTAGAGTTTGTAATAATCCCATTTGGTAATGCATTTGTCTATACTTACAGCAACCCACTCCAGTATTCTTGCCTGGAAAATTCTATGGACAGAGGAGCCTGGCATCCATGGGGTCACAAAGAATCAGACAGGACTGAGCGACTTTCACTTTCACTTTATAATGGAAAAGGGAGGCTTCCCGGGTGGCTCAGTGGTAAAAAATCCACTTGCGAAGCATGGATTGTACCCTTGGGTTGGGAATATCCCTTGGAGAAGAAAATGGCAATTTACTCTGGTATTCTGGCCTGAGATACCCCATGGACGAAGAAGTCTGGTGGACTACAGTCCGTGGAGTCACAAAAGTACTTACGGAACGATCACATATTAAGTGGCATGCAGAACTGTTGAAGCCGGTGAAGCTTTATGCATTAATTACAATGCATAAATGTCTCCTTGCTTTACTTTCATTTATTCAGTAAATTTTATTAGGCTCAGTCCTTTCCTGGTCCAATTCCATTCCAGCCATCCCCAAATAAGCTTTGTACTTCCTCACTAAGAATGGGGTTAAAAACTTTTCATACACTCTGTAATTCACGGATGTTGCTTTCTCTATAGAACTGGATTTGAAACTGTTGCTTGGAGTTGAATTATCATTGTCTTGGTGATATTTCTACTTACAGAAGGTAGCTATGCTCCACTGACAACAAGCTTTGTGACCAAAATCATGCTGAAGGACAGGAAACTGATACTGCTATTTAGGAACATTTGAGGACCCTGAGCCCATCATGATATGTACCAAAGATAACATACTGCTGCTTTTTTTTTTAAAGTTTGACTTCAGTTTTGCAGTATTTCAGAGATGCATTTCTAGGGAGACGTAAGCCTACTTAAGCTTACTGAATAAGGAAAATGAGTATTTAAAGGCTTAGCTAGAATGGTCTCCCTGGATAAAAAGGAATGATGTTTATCATGTTTAAGCATATCTAAAACTTTTTTTACCTCCTGTCTTTCCTAACTCAGATAAAAACATGAAAACTTTCCAGGGGCCTAAAGTAGGAATCTCAGAATCATCTTGGATTCCTTCAAGTCTAACTTGTTTAATCAGCTAATGCCTACTGGACATACTATGCACTGCTGCTTCCTTCCCAGTCCTGCCCTGATTGCTCTTAAATATTAACATGTCCATGGAGTCTCTTTCTTGAACTCCTGTCACAGCCAACCCGCTGACCACCTGCACCAGCCTCTCCAGTGGGTACTGTTGTCTTCATTCTTCTTTGGAGTGTTTTCGGAGCTTAAGTGTATACCCCTTTACGCTCTCATTCTGTACTTTCTCCTTCAACAGTCAACCTCTACCTGTTGACTCAGGTCCTTGATATGATGACAATCCTATAGCTTTTTATCTCTAGCCTTAGATCACTGTTTTAGGCTTTAAACCTGTTATGTTCATTGGCCTAAGGGGTATCTTTAATTGGAGATCCCACAGGAATTTCCTCATTTGTCCCATCTCAAAGTCCTCATTCTGTGGTTCCTATCGTCAACTTTCATATGATTACTGTGATAGCCCCTACACAGTCTCCTTCCTTTCAAAATTGTCCCTCCACAGTCCTTGCTACATCCTATAAATGGAGTGATTTTTAAAAAACGCAAATAGGAACAGGGTTCTTTCCTGCTAAAACCCTTCAATAGCTTATTACTGCCCGTAAGATCAAGCTCAAACTCTTAACTAACTCTTCTCTGGATCCTCATCAACAGCCATTCTCCCTTTACCTAATTAAGCTCCATTTTGGGGGGAATTATTTGTTCCCTTCCTTCTTGTCTGGGTCTTCATAAATATTTTTCCTATTCCTGGAATATTGTTTTCATCTCACCCATCATGATATGTACCAAAGATAACATACTGCTGCTTTTTTTTTTAAAGTTTGACTTCAGTTTTGCAGTATTTCAGAGATGCATTTCTAGGGAGACGTAAGCCTACTTAAGCTTACTGAATAAGGAAAATGAGTATTTAAAGGCTTAGCTAGAATGGTCTCCCTGGATAAAAAGGAATGATGTTTATCATGTTTAAGCATATCTAAAACTTTTTTTACCTCCTGTCTTTCCTAACTCAGATAAAAACATGAAAACTTTCCAGGGGCCTAAAGTAGGAATCTCAGAATCATCTTGGATTCCTTCAAGTCTAACTTGTTTAATCAGCTAATGCCTACTGGACATACTATGCACTGCTGCTTCCTTCCCAGTCCTGCCCTGATTGCTCTTAAATATTAACATGTCCATGGAGTCTCTTTCTTGAACTCCTGTCACAGCCAACCCGCTGACCACCTGCACCAGCCTCTCCAGTGGGTACTGTTGTCTTCATTCTTCTTTGGAGTGTTTTCGGAGCTTAAGTGTATACCCCTTTACGCTCTCATTCTGTACTTTCTCCTTCAACAGTCAACCTCTACCTGTTGACTCAGGTCCTTGATATGATGACAATCCTATAGCTTTTTATCTCTAGCCTTAGATCACTGTTTTAGGCTTTAAACCTGTTATGTTCATTGGCCTAAGGGGTATCTTTAATTGGAGATCCCACAGGAATTTCCTCATTTGTCCCATCTCAAAGTCCTCATTCTGTGGTTCCTATCGTCAACTTTCATATGATTACTGTGATAGCCCCTACACAGTCTCCTTCCTTTCAAAATTGTCCCTCCACAGTCCTTGCTACATCCTATAAATGGAGTGATTTTTAAAAAACGCAAATAGGAACAGGGTTCTTTCCTGCTAAAACCCTTCAATAGCTTATTACTGCCCGTAAGATCAAGCTCAAACTCTTAACTAACTCTTCTCTGGATCCTCATCAACAGCCATTCTCCCTTTACCTAATTAAGCTCCATTTTGGGGGGAATTATTTGTTCTCTCTTCTTTCTTGTCTGGGTCTTCATAAATATTTTTTCCTATTCCTGGAATATTGTTTTCATCTCACCCTGCTTCCTTTAACTAATTCATCTTTAGATGCCAATTTGGATTTATTTACTGTTTTGACACTATTTTTCTGACAATGATTTTTTTTTCCCAAGATTGATTGGGTTCAGTGGTCTTTTGATTTGCTCGAAGAACACACATTACTCATTTAATATAGCAATTTCTTTCTAAATTCAAATTGCCCTTTCTCTTATTAAACATGGTGTAAGTTTTTTGAGGGCAGGGACTTTGTACACAACTATATCTTAGTTGCTTAACAAAGCCTAAAATCTACTGAGTAAAAACTCAAGCTCCTAACATAGCACATAGGGCCCTTTTCAAGATGCCAGAGCTCATCTTCTGATTTCATTTCCTGCCTCCCTCCTCTATCCTCCATTCATAATACTCTGAACACCTCTGCATAGGTAACTCTGATGCTTCCAGTTTTGCTTATACTTTTCCCACTTTCTAGAATATTATTCCTCTGCTTGTTTTCTTGGAAAACACTTCTCAAACCACTCTTAGCTCCAGTTCAGGCAGACTTAACAGCTCTCTCCTCTAGGTCAACACAGAACTTGACTCTGTTAGAGCACATATCTTGCTGTATTACAGTTACTTATTTTTAATAATGACTCACTGGGTAGACAATGAGCTTTAGGAAGGCACATATGAAATGCACCCATTTTTAGATGCCTGCCACAGTACCTGGAATCTAGTAGGAGTCAAATGTTTATCTAATTGGATTTTTAAAAAGTTAATTTGGTTTCATCTACTCTTACCAAGACTCAAGTAGAAGGCATGTAAGGGGAAATGTCTCATTTTACAAAATGTGAACATAAAAATATAGAGTTTATATACCTTTGCTTAACTCAGGAAGAATTTGGCTTCATTCCTAACTCACCCCCTCTCTTTTTTTTTGGTCTCTTTTCATTGGTTTATTTATTTATTTATTTTCATCTAATCTTTATTCTTTGACCTTGTGTGGGCTTTCCATTGCAGTGGCCTCTCTCGTTGCAGAGCACTGGCTCTGGGCACATAAGCTCCAGAGCGCTGGCTCAGAATTGGATACACCGGACCAGCTGCTCTGTGGCACGTGGGATCTTCCTGGGCCAGGGGTCAAACCAGCACCCCTTGCACTACATGGCAGATTCTTTACTCACTGGACCACCAGGGAAGAACCCCCCCACCCTCTTTTTTTTTTTAAAGATTTATTTATTTATTTATTTTGGGGGGTGGGAAGGGAGGGGGCGGGTGGGCCATTCCTATTGGTCTTTCATTTATCTGTTTTCATCCATCTTTGTTCTTTGGCCCGTGTGGCCCTCCCATCGCGGTGGCCTCTGTTGTCACAGAGCACTGGCTCTGGGAGCATGCACTCCAGAGCTCCGGCTCAGTAATTGGACACATTGGTCCAGCCGCTCCGTGGCACATGGGATCTTCTCAGGCCAGGGCTCGAACCGGCGTCCCTTGCACTGCAAGATGGTGTCCTTACCCACTGAACCACCAGGGAAGTTCCCCCACTCTCTTTTTTATCAGTGCCACTTAGACAGCTTCTGCTCGCTCTTCTAAGTAGCTGAACTCCTCTGAGTTACTCCCTAACTGAAATCTGTCCTTAGCAAGAGAAATAAGAGCATTAAGAAAACATCTCAAATGAACTAGAAATAGCTGATGAGTAACAATCAACTATGAACTTTAATAGGTAAAGTCAAGGGCAGAAGTTCAGAAAGTCTTGCTTTGAATCCCAGTCCTGTGACTTTCTGACTTTGTGCAAACTGCTTACTATCCCTTGGTTTTTCCATTTGTGGAATGGGAAAGATGATAATACTTACTTTTCACCTAGGTTATTGTAAAGATTAAAGAAAGGGATGAAATGCACCCATTTTTAGATGCCTGCCACAGTACCTGGAATCTAGTAGGAGTCAAATGTTTATCTAATTGGATTTTTAAAAAGTTAATTTGGTTTCATCTACTCTTACCAAGACTCAAGTAGAAGGCATGTAAGGGGAAATGTCTCATTTTACAAAATGTGAACATAAAAATATAGAGTTTATATACCTTTGCTTAACTCAGGAAGAATTTGGCTTCATTCCTAACTCACCCCCTCTCTTTTTTTTTGGTCTCTTTTCATTGGTTTATTTATTTATTTATTTTCATCTAATCTTTATTCTTTGACCTTGTGTGGGCTTTCCATTGCAGTGGCCTCTCTCGTTGCAGAGCACTGGCTCTGGGCACATAAGCTCCAGAGCGCTGGCTCAGAATTGGATACACCGGACCAGCTGCTCTGTGGCACGTGGGATCTTCCTGGGCCAGGGGTCAAACCAGCACCCCTTGCACTACATGGCAGATTCTTTACTCACTGGACCACCAGGGAAGAACCCCCCCACCCTCCTTTTTTTTAAAGATTTATTTATTTATTTATTTTGGGGGTGGGAAGGGAGGGGGCGGGTGGGCCATTCCTATTGGTCTTTCATTTATCTGTTTTCATCCATCTTTGTTCTTTGGCCCGTGTGGCCCTCCCATCGCGGTGGCCTCTGTTGTCACAGAGCACTGGCTCTGGGAGCATGCACTCCAGAGCTCCGGCTCAGTAATTGGACACATTGGTCCAGCCGCTCCGTGGCACATGGGATCTTCTCAGGCCAGGGCTCGAACCGGCGTCCCTTGCACTGCAAGATGGTGTCCTTACCCACTGAACCACCAGGGAAGTTCCCCCACTCTCTTTTTTATCAGTGCCACTTAGACAGCTTCTGCTCGCTCTTCTAAGTAGCTGAACTCCTCTGAGTTACTCCCTAACTGAAATCTGTCCTTAGCAAGAGAAATAAGAGCATTAAGAAAACATCTCAAATGAACTAGAAATAGCTGATGAGTAACAATCAACTATGAACTTTAATAGGTAAAGTCAAGGGCAGAAGTTCAGAAAGTCTTGCTTTGAATCCCAGTCCTGTGACTTTCTGACTTTGTGCAAACTGCTTACTATCCCTTGGTTTTTCCATTTGTGGAATGGGAAAGATGATAATACTTACTTTTCACCTAGGTTATTGTAAAGATTAAGAGTTTACACAGGTGAAACATTTAGAACAAAGCATGGCATAGAGTATGTACCTACTGTTAGACTTTATTATCTTAAATAGTGATTGTTTAATTACCATTATAATATATTCCTATATTTTAAGGCACCTCAAAACAGAATGTAAACTCTAACACTTTTGAATATTAATACAGATTAGCCAGACAAATAAGCACATCCTAAAGAACTTTACATTTCGGAATTAGTACTCAGTTTTAATTAGGACTTTTTATTCAACTGCTGTAGTGTGGAAAATTACTTACACCCTTATTTTCTCATTTATAAGTACACTGATCTACTCTGTAATGATGTCACGTATCAACAAATGATTAACAAGAATCTTGAAAATACAACACACAAAAGTGACAAAATAGTTTATAAGTACCTGATTTTATTCGTTAATAATACATAGCCTATTACATTAATTCTTGTTCTGCCTTCCAATTGTAGTTCCTAACTCCTAAATTCTTCCTACTTTTCTCAAAGGGTGTTATAAAATTAACTATGTAGTTAAACTTTAAAATCTGTGTAGGTTTGGGTTAGAAAACTGTCAGATTTAAATGTGGATGCCATAAAAGTAATGAAGTTTTAGAAATCATTATCATCTTTTGCTAAAATAAATGTGCTTGTTGCAAATTTAAAATACTAATATAAGTCTTTTAAAATCTGATTTTATACATGCTATATAATGATACTGATAAAATTTTCAGTTTAAAAGCCACAAAATGATTCTCAATATACTTTATTACAGCCTATAATTTTGATTAATGAATAGGTTATGATTTAGCCACAGTGTGAAAGTACAGCCAGATCTTGGTTATCTTTGGTCTGACTCCTAACTAGAAACTAGTCCTTAGCAAGAGAAATAAGAGCATTAAGAAAACATCTCAAATGAACTAGAAATAGCTGATGAGTAACAATCAACTATGAACTTTAATAGGTAAAGTCAAGGGCAGAAGTTCAGAAAGTCTTGCTTTGAATCCCAGTCCTGTGACTTTCTGACTTTGTGCAAACTGCTTACTATCCCTTGGTTTTTCCATTTGTGGAATGGGAAAGATGATAATACTTACTTTTCACCTAGGTTATTGTAAAGATTAAGAGTTTACACAGGTGAAACATTTAGAACAAAGCATGGCATAGAGTATGTACCTACTGTTAGACTTTATTATCTTAAATAGTGATTGTTTAATTACCATTATAATATATTCCTATATTTTAAGGCACCTCAAAACAGAATGTAAACTCTAACACTTTTGAATATTAATACAGATTAGCCAGACAAATAAGCACATCCTAAAGAACTTTACATTTCGGAATTAGTACTCAGTTTTAATTAGGACTTTTTATTCAACTGCTGTAGTGTGGAAAATTACTTACACCCTTATTTTCTCATTTATAAGTACACTGATCTACTCTGTAATGATGTCACGTATCAACAAATGATTAACAAGAATCTTGAAAATACAACACACAAAAGTGACAAAATAGTTTATAAGTACCTGATTTTATTCGTTAATAATACATAGCCTATTACATTAATTCTTGTTCTGCCTTCCAATTGTAGTTCCTAACTCCTAAATTCTTCCTACTTTTCTCAAAGGGTGTTATAAAATTAACTATGTAGTTAAACTTTAAAATCTGTGTAGGTTTGGGTTAGAAAACTGTCAGATTTAAATGTGGATGCCATAAAAGTAATGAAGTTTTAGAAATCATTATCATCTTTTGCTAAAATAAATGTGCTTGTTGCAAATTTAAAATACTAATATAAGTCTTTTAAAATCTGATTTTATACATGCTATATAATGATACTGATAAAATTTTCAGTTTAAAAGCCACAAAATGATTCTCAATATACTTTATTACAGCCTATAATTTTGATTAATGAATAGGTTATGATTTAGCCACAGTGTGAAAGTACAGCCAGATCTTGGTTATCTTTGGTCTGTGGAGATATGAATGGCTTGCATAGTTAAAGTTCATGTATTAGTGCAAAACCTCATCCACTAGCCTTTTCTACCACCAAATCTTCACCACATTAGCTTCAAGGGCTAATCTGCATTTTGGCTACCTTTCTTACTTAAACAGTGAAATGACAAAATAAATACACGGATAAAAATTTGACAACATATAAAACACTGAAAGGAAGACCTAACCTACATACTATAACTGGTCTCTGAATCATCCAGAGCTGGCTGTATAGCATCCTGTTTACCTTAAGGATTAAAACAGTCTCATTCTCCTTCATATCTTTCAATAAAATTAAACAGGAGTTCCTATGCCTTAACAGTCCTAGTCAGAGTTTCTCTGAGTACCTGAAAGAACCCTGGTGGTACAGGACCTACTGGCATGCCATCTCCTGGGGGAATGTTTCCTAGCACTGGACTGGGAGCTGCTGCAGCACTCTGCAAGAATAAAGGAGAAACAAACCTATATCATTATAGAGAAGGCACAAAACCAAAGACTGATGATAACAGACTGTAGGAAGGGAAACTTTTCATTCCTGGGAACAAATACTGGTAATTTCTTCCACTCTAGAGGTAAACTAAGATATATAGCAGTTACTTTGCATATGACTGAGCTATCTGGTTTAAACAGATCTCTTTAAAACTTTCTGAAGTCATAGTACTTCAATAAGATCGTATATTTGAGTGATACAGAAAACGCAAATGGTATGATAAAATGATTGAAGTTTAAATAAATGCTTTATTTGAAGGCAGACTTCTGAAATGGCAACATCAACAACAAATAGGTAAATAAATAACAACTTTGTACATGATGGTTTTAAGAGTTTGAAAAAAGAACTCTGTTTAGATTAATTGTAGGTGGCAATACTCACTTTATTCACTTTCTGATATAAATACTATAATTTATAGTCAAAACATAATTGATAGCAAAAACAGGGTGATGAAGATAAAAAAGTAATTAGGAGACCGAATAAGAGAAAGGAATTAGATTTGCAGAGATTAGTCTCAAATAAACAGATTATACAAAATGAGATTGAAAAATTCAAAGTCTACTTGCAAATTATTCCATGGAATCCTATGGCTTCCATGAAATAAGAATATGAAAACTTTGGGACAGGCTCTTTGTAATCAAGTCAAGGTTTTAGATTTAATTCTTACACAGAGCAGTAATACATACAACTATTTTACAACCATGAATTTCATCCTTCAATCTGTTTAGACATATTACAAATCCTAAGAACAGTCAAGAATAGATCATAAATATGTTAAAGACAGATCAGTATGAATCCAACAGTCCTGTTATGAAAATGACTCTAAACAGATCCTAGATCTACTATATCTGTTGTATTTTTCGCATCAGTTTATTCATTCATGCATTAGTATTCCATAAGAATATATAGTATCTTAATATATTTGTAGCAAATATATTTCCCAATATACAAGCTGATAAAAATACTAAAACATGTTAATTCTATAGTAGTGGAAGTTATTATCAACAAAGGCTAATGACAAGCTGATATAAAGATATCTAAATACATGTTAATTCTATAGATATGTTTCCTAGCACTGGACTGGGAGCTGCTGCAGCACTCTGCAAGAATAAAGGAGAAACAAACCTATATCATTATAGAGAAGGCACAAAACCAAAGACTGATGATAACAGACTGTAGGAAGGGAAACTTTTCATTCCTGGGAACAAATACTGGTAATTTCTTCCACTCTAGAGGTAAACTAAGATATATAGCAGTTACTTTGCATATGACTGAGCTATCTGGTTTAAACAGATCTCTTTAAAACTTTCTGAAGTCATAGTACTTCAATAAGATCGTATATTTGAGTGATACAGAAAACGCAAATGGTATGATAAAATGATTGAAGTTTAAATAAATGCTTTATTTGAAGGCAGACTTCTGAAATGGCAACATCAACAACAAATAGGTAAATAAATAACAACTTTGTACATGATGGTTTTAAGAGTTTGAAAAAAGAACTCTGTTTAGATTAATTGTAGGTGGCAATACTCACTTTATTCACTTTCTGATATAAATACTATAATTTATAGTCAAAACATAATTGATAGCAAAAACAGGGTGATGAAGATAAAAAAGTAATTAGGAGACCGAATAAGAGAAAGGAATTAGATTTGCAGAGATTAGTCTCAAATAAACAGATTATACAAAATGAGATTGAAAAATTCAAAGTCTACTTGCAAATTATTCCATGGAATCCTATGGCTTCCATGAAATAAGAATATGAAAACTTTGGGACAGGCTCTTTGTAATCAAGTCAAGGTTTTAGATTTAATTCTTACACAGAGCAGTAATACATACAACTATTTTACAACCATGAATTTCATCCTTCAATCTGTTTAGACATATTACAAATCCTAAGAACAGTCAAGAATAGATCATAAATATGTTAAAGACAGATCAGTATGAATCCAACAGTCCTGTTATGAAAATGACTCTAAACAGATCCTAGATCTACTATATCTGTTGTATTTTTCTCGCATCAGTTTATTCATTCATGCATTAGTATTCCATAAGAATATATAGTATCTTAATATATTTGTAGCAAATATATTTCCCAATATACAAGCTGATAAAAATACTAAAACATGTTAATTCTATAGTAGTGGAAGTTATTATCAACAAAGGCTAATGACTTTAGTATTTCCTGAGGAAACCTAGATATAAAGATGGTTATCTAAAGTGTTGGCTATCTATGAATGTCAAAATTTTAAACTTTGATAAAGCACAGAAGTATAAAAGGATAAATAATATTTATTAGATATTAAGGTTAAACATCAATCTATTACCCCATTTTAAGCAAAAACATGCTATTTCATTCAGGGCACATTAATTGAATACCTACCATTTGTCAAACACTGTTCTATTTTGTGTTATATAACAACACTCATGTTTTTTCAAAAGTGAAAGGCAAACTGTTTTTTTCATTTTTAACTAAATTTATGTAAAATTTTAATACACAATGTTATGAGTAAGAGAAAAACTTACCAAACATTTATCTTCTTTTAGTTAAATACATATGGTTACAGGCTGATCTAGGAAGAAATATTTGATCTACACACTTTGACAGTCAATTACTATAATGGGGAAGTTACTCTTAGTATTAAAAGCTAGACACAGGATGTCACTATTGTTCTAAATAACTGAAGAATAGAAATCTTTTCCTGAAATAAAAAGACATGTAAAAAAAGAGACAAATCTGTAAACTACACTCATCTATGCTTTTATAGAAATGTATACTACAACGTTGAGCAGGTCTACAAAAACAAAACAGAACTTAGTGCATTACTGTAACTCCATAGTGCTGTTTAAAGATGCTATTTCTTCCACAATTTTTGTTGCCTAGCAAGTATATTGGGGTTTCTCCAGGTGGCTCAGGGTAAAGAATCTGTCTGCCAATGCAGGAGCTACAGAAGACATAGGTTTGATCCCTAGGTTAGGAATATCTCCTGGGCAATGGCAACCCACTCCAGTATTCGAATAACCCCATGGACAGAGAAGCCTAGTGGCCATAGTCTATGGCGCTGCAAAGAGTTGGACAAGACTGGGTACAGCACAGGACAGCAAGTGTATTAAAATCCTAAGAACAGTCAAGAATAGATCATAAATATGTTAAAGACAGATCAGTATGAATCCAACAGTCCTGTTATGAAAATGACTCTAAACAGATCCTAGATCTACTATATCTGTTGTATTTTTCTCGCATCAGTTTATTCATTCATGCATTAGTATTCCATAAGAATATATAGTATCTTAATATATTTGTAGCAAATATATTTCCCAATATACAAGCTGATAAAAATACTAAAACATGTTAATTCTATAGTAGTGGAAGTTATTATCAACAAAGGCTAATGACTTTAGTATTTCCTGAGGAAACCTAGATATAAAGATGGTTATCTAAAGTGTTGGCTATCTATGAATGTCAAAATTTTAAACTTTGATAAAGCACAGAAGTATAAAAGGATAAATAATATTTATTAGATATTAAGGTTAAACATCAATCTATTACCCCATTTTAAGCAAAAACATGCTATTTCATTCAGGGCACATTAATTGAATACCTACCATTTGTCAAACACTGTTCTATTTTGTGTTATATAACAACACTCATGTTTTTTCAAAAAGTGAAAGGCAAACTGTTTTTTTCATTTTTAACTAAATTTATGTAAAATTTTAATACACAATGTTATGAGTAAGAGAAAAACTTACCAAACATTTATCTTCTTTTAGTTAAATACATATGGTTACAGGCTGATCTAGGAAGAAATATTTGATCTACACACTTTGACAGTCAATTACTATAATGGGGAAGTTACTCTTAGTATTAAAAGCTAGACACAGGATGTCACTATTGTTCTAAATAACTGAAGAATAGAAATCTTTTCCTGAAATAAAAAGACATGTAAAAAAAGAGACAAATCTGTAAACTACACTCATCTATGCTTTTATAGAAATGTATACTACAACGTTGAGCAGGTCTACAAAAACAAAACAGAACTTAGTGCATTACTGTAACTCCATAGTGCTGTTTAAAGATGCTATTTCTTCCACAATTTTTGTTGCCTAGCAAGTATATTGGGGTTTCTCCAGGTGGCTCAGGGGTAAAGAATCTTGTCTGCCAATGCAGGAGCTACAGAAGACATAGGTTTGATCCCTAGGTTAGGAATATCTCCTGGGCAATGGCAACCCACTCCAGTATTCGAATAACCCCATGGACAGAGAAGCCTAGTGGCCATAGTCTATGGCGCTGCAAAGAGTTGGACAAGACTGGGTACAGCACAGGACAGCAAGTGTATTAAAAAAGCTTTTGCTTACCTAAAGGGAAAACATGTTTGCTTGCATCTAAACAAAATTTAACAAGTTTAAAGATGTTGGGTCATTGACTCCTTTATTTTTTTCTCTTTTTGTGGGGATTACATTGCTTAATGGAGTAGGAAATGGCAACCCACTCCAGTATTCTTGCCTGGAAAATCCCATGGAAGAGTCGCCTGGTGCGCTGCAGTTCATGGGGTGGCAAACAGCTGGAAACGATCGAGCACGCACATGGCTTAAAGGTACAAAATATTCTACTTTTTTCTTCAAAGTTCTTCACTGTATATGTTTCCTAAGGGCTTTTTTCAGTTATTATTTATTTATTTATTTTGCTGGGGGGGGGAGGCGTTTGGGGAGGGTGGGGGGCGGGCAAGCCACTTCTATTGGTCTTTTCATTTATCTATTTTCATTCATCTTTGTTCTTTAACCTGTGTGGGCCTACCATCACAGTGGCCTCTGTTGTCGCACAGCACCGGCTCTGGGCACATGCGCTCCAGAGCTCTGGCTTGGTAATTGGACACATCGGTCCAGACGCTCCACGGCACACGGGATCTTCCTGGGCCAGGGACTGAACTGGCGCCCCCTGCACTGCAAGGCAGTGTCCTTACCCACTGGACCACCAGGGAAGCCCTTCAGCTGTTATTTAAAAGTGAAACAAAATAAATGATACAAATGAAGATTTAAGCAAGTTAGATCTTTGATTTCAAAGATTTGCCTTGTGAATTTTGATTTTATGATTTCAAAATTATTTAATAAATTTAAAATATATCTAGCCCAGGACTCTTTGACAAGCTCTACAACATAACAGTTATTTAACACAACAGGAAAAAAAAAATTCCTTGTCCTTTTGAAGTTGACATTCTAGTGGGAGGTGGGGAACATAATCAGTGCTATGGAGAAAAGGAAAAGGAAATAAGAGAGGTCCCAGTTCAGAAGGCAGGAATTCTAATTTTGAGTAGAATAGTCAGGACTGGATGAATCAGCTAAACAAACAGATCAGGTTAGGTAAGAGACTTTATTTAAATTTGCCTCCTACTCAGCTGTTGAGATGGGCTTCTCACATTTTAAAGGTGTCTTACATATTTGTAGCTTGCACCTACTCCTTCAAGGTGAGACAAGAACTCTTAGAAATTCTTTTAGTTCATAATAATCACACTGTGGCCATAACAACAGAGATGTCTTGAGAGTAAAGAGTTTTGTAGCCACATGATTTCTAGTATACAGCTTGAGGCTTTAGTTTTCTGGTGTAATAGCAATTTCTAGGCTTGGCCTAAAGACACAAATCGAAGCACACAGAATACTAGTAATTATCCAGTGTATTTACCCAGGACAAAGCGTCAGTATGGAGCATTTTGGTCCAAACTTCATTCTGTGGATCACACTTTTGAGCTGAATTATTCATCCATTCTTCTGGCAAGAGGTAATTGCTCCCTTTATTGTACTATGCAGACTCAAGCTTCAAGTACCATGCGGTACACACCACATTGATCAGTAACAAATACTAGTCGATAATAAACACTAAAAAGTACACTAAATGATACTCTAAGCACTGGGAAAGAGTATATTTTTTGAACTGTCTAACTTACTCATTTATATATAGTAGCAACATACATGCTTTGAAACTGTGAGCCACATAAGAAGTTTTAGGGATTAAAGCTTTATGTAGAAGGCAGAAATATCATATTACTTGGGTTTCATTGCTGCAATTTCTGAGACTTGTTTTAAGTCTACTTCCAACTCAAGGCAGTTTATCTCATGACTTGAGAATCCATAGAAAGTTGCTGGTTCTAGCTCATAAATGATACAAATGAAGATTTAAGCAAGTTAGATCTTTGATTTCAAAGATTTGCCTTGTGAATTTTGATTTTATGATTTCAAAATTATTTAATAAATTTAAAATATATCTAGCCCAGGACTCTTTGACAAGCTCTACAACATAACAGTTATTTAACACAACAGGAAAAAAAAAATTCCTTGTCCTTTTGAAGTTGACATTCTAGTGGGAGGTGGGGAACATAATCAGTGCTATGGAGAAAAGGAAAAGGAAATAAGAGAGGTCCCAGTTCAGAAGGCAGGAATTCTAATTTTGAGTAGAATAGTCAGGACTGGATGAATCAGCTAAACAAACAGATCAGGTTAGGTAAGAGACTTTATTTAAATTTGCCTCCTACTCAGCTGTTGAGATGGGCTTCTCACATTTTAAAGGTGTCTTACATATTTGTAGCTTGCACCTACTCCTTCAAGGTGAGACAAGAACTCTTAGAAATTCTTTTAGTTCATAATAATCACACTGTGGCCATAACAACAGAGATGTCTTGAGAGTAAAGAGTTTTGTAGCCACATGATTTCTAGTATACAGCTTGAGGCTTTAGTTTTCTGGTGTAATAGCAATTTCTAGGCTTGGCCTAAAGACACAAATCGAAGCACACAGAATACTAGTAATTATCCAGTGTATTTACCCAGGACAAAGCGTCAGTATGGAGCATTTTGGTCCAAACTTCATTCTGTGGATCACACTTTTGAGCTGAATTATTCATCCATTCTTCTGGCAAGAGGTAATTGCTCCCTTTATTGTACTATGCAGACTCAAGCTTCAAGTACCATGCGGTACACACCACATTGATCAGTAACAAATACTAGTCGATAATAAACACTAAAAAGTACACTAAATGATACTCTAAGCACTGGGAAAGAGTATATTTTTTGAACTGTCTAACTTACTCATTTATATATAGTAGCAACATACATGCTTTGAAACTGTGAGCCACATAAGAAGTTTTAGGGATTAAAGCTTTATGTAGAAGGCAGAAATATCATATTACTTGGGTTTCATTGCTGCAATTTCTGAGACTTGTTTTAAGTCTACTTCCAACTCAAGGCAGTTTATCTCATGACTTGAGAATCCATAGAAAGTTGCTGGTTCTAGCTCATAAAGGATGTATTATTCTGGGGGGGAAGGGGTTGTGACTGAATTACGAAAGGAGCACAAATAATTTAATTATACTAAGAACTACTACAAAGCATTAGTTTCACTGGATTTGTGTGAATTCCCATTAGAATACCATGGAAAATCCTTTATATATCATATATCCACAATTATTTAGCGTTGACTTTTTCTGTTGTCTCTCTTGTGAAAAAGAAAGGCATATAAATAACATGGCTTTACAATATTTCTTCAAACTAAACTGAATATTTTGGGGGCAAGTGTAAACATACTATCACTAAAATATTTTTCTTTTTACTGGTTTAATTTGTATGCTTTTAATATACACTTTCAGATTTGTATTTTCAAACTAGTCTTAAGTTAATTTAAGTCATGTGATTTGACTTTCAATTTTTCTGGAAGTTAAAACTTTAATTTAAAAAATATTTTCCTAGGCACTTCCATAGTGGTCCAATGGTTAAGATTCCGTGCTTCCAATGCAGGGGGCCTGGGTTTGATTCCTGATCAGGGAACCAGATCCCACATGCTGCAAATAAAGATCCCAAGTCCCAAAACTAAGACCAAATAAATAAATATTAAAAAAATTAAAGATATTTTCCTAAATCACTAACATAATTTTCACTTACTTTTTGTAAGTAAATTTGATGTTTTCAAATAAAATAAATTATGGTACAATTATTGACTTTCCCAAGGGAAATACTAAAATGAACTTTAAAAAGTCACCACAAAATGACTCTTCATGTTGCTATATGTTTAAGTCTCCTTTTTAAAAATCTTTCTATCCTGTAACAAGGTACAAGTCAACCTGTGCCCCTTTCGCCCTGTGTTATTTATTTTTCCCTTGTATATATGTACAGCACCATTTCCTCTTCAATCCTATTATATAATTGAATTTTAATAATACTTTTATTCTCTAATTCCCTTTTTATGAGTATAAAGAACAGTGAGGTATGTTGTTATTTTATATTTTCTGTTTTTAAAAATATAAAAGCTATAAGAGTTCTTATTGTAACCTTAGTTATCATCACCAGTAGCCTCTGGTAGATAAAAAAAAAAAACTTGTATATACTTTTGCAAGAAAGTTTCAAAACAAAAGTCATAAGATAAAATTTGGCTTAAAAATAAAATTAGGATGCAGTTAATGACAATCCAATTAATTAGCATTTATCAAGATTCTATACATTAAATAAGTAACAGTTTTAGTTACTAAGGATGGTACAGAACCAGCTGCCTACCTGTACAATGAGGAATCAAGATATGAAATCTACATTTGGTAGAAAAGTTAAAACCTTCTAAGTGTGCATAAAACTGTGAAGATTATAACAGGAATTAAAATAGTGATATACTTACTGGAAATTGGAAGGAATGGGTAGGAAGAGAGCTGGCAGAGAATTAGTGGTTTTTGCTGTTAAGACATTTGTACTATTTTAAAGGTGGATACACATACTATTTTGAGAAACATTTAAAATGTTGATATAGTAAACTGCCTTATCTGTGGGGAACAGACTCCAAGGTATTCACCAGATGCCCTAAATTGCAGCTGGTATTGAACCCTACTATGTATGTTTTTTCCCAGACATTTATAATTATGATAAAGTCTAATCTATACATGAGGCACAGTTAAGAGATACACAACAATAACTAATAATAATATGATTACAACAATATACTGTGGTACAAGTTCTGTGAATGTGGCCTCTCTCCTTTACTATTCTTCACCTCTGGCAGTGGCTTCTTCACTCACAGATGCAGCCTGTCTTGTGATTTTTAGATTTTCTGATCTAAGCCTATGCCTGCATCCATGTAACTAGCCCTTACTGGAGAAAGTGGCTTGGTGTCATTCATTTCTGAGGATCTCTTGCTGAATGAAGTCTTTGTAGAGGCTCAACGCTTTCTGGCCCAACACACTGTCGTCAGTCAGAACGTGTCTTCTGTCATGTCTCCCATCCACAAATGTTAAGTCTTTTCTGCCTCAACTAAGTGCTTATCATGTACTATGGCCATAACTTTTGCCATCTGAGGTGTGTAAACTAGCACAGATAAAGAACAGTGAGGTATGTTGTTATTTTATATTTTCTGTTTTAAAAATATAAAAGCTATAAGAGTTCTTATTGTAACCTTAGTTATCATCACCAGTAGCCTCTGGTAGATAAAAAAAACTTGTATATACTTTTGCAAGAAAGTTTCAAAACAAAAGTCATAAGATAAAATTTGGCTTAAAAATAAAATTAGGATGCAGTTAATGACAATCCAATTAATTAGCATTTATCAAGATTCTATACATTAAATAAGTAACAGTTTTAGTTACTAAGGATGGTACAGAACCAGCTGCCTACCTGTACAATGAGGAATCAAGATATGAAATCTACATTTGGTAGAAAAGTTAAAACCTTCTAAGTGTGCATAAAACTGTGAAGATTATAACAGGAATTAAAATAGTGATATACTTACTGGAAATTGGAAGGAATGGGTAGGAAGAGAGCTGGCAGAGAATTAGTGGTTTTTGCTGTTAAGACATTTGTACTATTTTAAAGGTGGATACACATACTATTTTGAGAAACATTTAAAATGTTGATATAGTAAACTGCCTTATCTGTGGGGAACAGACTCCAAGGTATTCACCAGATGCCCTAAATTGCAGCTGGTATTGAACCCTACTATGTATGTTTTTTCCTACACATTTATAATTATGATAAAGTCTAATCTATACATGAGGCACAGTTAAGAGATACACAACAATAACTAATAATAATATGATTACAACAATATACTGTGGTACAAGTTCTGTGAATGTGGCCTCTCTCCTTTACTATTCTTCACCTCTGGCAGTGGCTTCTTCACTCACAGATGCAGCCTGTCTTGTGATTTTTAGATTTTCTGATCTAAGCCTATGCCTGCATCCATGTAACTAGCCCTTACTGGAGAAAGTGGCTTGGTGTCATTCATTTCTGAGGATCTCTTGCTGAATGAAGTCTTTGTAGAGGCTCAACGCTTTCTGGCCCAACACACTGTCGTCAGTCAGAACGTGTCTTCTGTCATGTCTCCCATCCACAAATGTTAAGTCTTTTCTGCCTCAACTAAGTGCTTATCATGTACTATGGCCATAACTTTTGCCATCTGAGGTGTGTAAACTAGCACAGATTTTTCTCTTTTGTCATAATTTCACAGATAGAAGACTTGTTCTTACCAAAGACTTGAGCCACTTAAGCATATTTTTCTTTCCTTATTAAGCTTTTCTTTCCTTATAAAGTCTAGAACTTCCAACTTTTCACTTAACGGAAGCCTAGTCTAACTTCTCTTTGGCATATCTGAATTACTTGCATCACTACTGTTGTGTTTTGGACCATTAATAAGCAAAGTAAGGGTCACATGAACACAAGCACTGTGATACCATGACAGGGGATGTGATAACGCTGACAGTTGCTAACTAAGCAATGGGTAGGTTAAGCTGGACAAGGGATGATGCGTGTCCTAGGCAGGGCGATGCAGGACATGGTGAGACTTCTTCCTGCTGCTCAGAACGATGTGTATTTTAAAACTTATGAAAGGCTTATTTCTGAATCATTATTTTTTTTTTCAGATTTTGGTTATCTGTGAATAGAAAATGCAGAAATCAAAACTGTGGTTAAGCATGGAACTGTAGTAGCTTTCCTGTCACAATTTTAATGCAGAGCACAGTTAAATACTTTGGCTGTTGTTTGAAGATATGCTCATTATCGTACTAAGAAATATTTCTATGCCTACCATTTTTAAAGCAATTTTCAACGACTAGGAATAATAAAAGACACTTTGTCGTTTCATATTTGAATGATATTATTTGGTATTCCTTTTGGGAAGCATGACATAAGTAATTATATATTGATAATTTTCTTAAGCCATCATTGTATTTATGAGATAAGCCATGCTTGATCATTATGGATGACCCTTCTAACAGGCTAATAATTATATTTGCTAATATTTAGGATCTTCACATCTATATTCTAAACAAGACAGGTTTAGAAAATTCCTTGCTGGATTACATTTTCAAATTTAAGCATTAGGATTATTCTATTTTCTCAAAATGGACTGGATGGCAAACTCTTTTGCAATGCTCGGAAGAAATTTACATAATACGGTGTTTATCTACTAAGTGGCTTGGTGTCATTCATTTCTGAGGATCTCTTGCTGAATGAAGTCTTTGTAGAGGCTCAACGCTTTCTGGCCCAACACACTGTCGTCAGTCAGAACGTGTCTTCTGTCATGTCTCCCATCCACAAATGTTAAGTCTTTTCTGCCTCAACTAAGTGCTTATCATGTACTATGGCCATAACTTTTGCCATCTGAGGTGTGTAAACTAGCACAGATTTTTCTCTTTTGTCATAATTTCACAGATAGAAGACTTGTTCTTACCAAAGACTTGAGCCACTTAAGCATATTTTTCTTTCCTTATTAAGCTTTTCTTTCCTTATAAAGTCTAGAACTTCCAACTTTTCACTTAACGGAAGCCTAGTCTAACTTCTCTTTGGCATATCTGAATTACTTGCATCACTACTGTTGTGTTTTGGACCATTAATAAGCAAAGTAAGGGTCACATGAACACAAGCACTGTGATACCATGACAGGGGATGTGATAACGCTGACAGTTGCTAACTAAGCAATGGGTAGGTTAAGCTGGACAAGGGATGATGCGTGTCCTAGGCAGGGCGATGCAGGACATGGTGAGACTTCTTCCTGCTGCTCAGAACGATGTGTATTTTAAAACTTATGAAAGGCTTATTTCTGAATCATTATTTTTTTTTTCAGATTTTGGTTATCTGTGAATAGAAAATGCAGAAATCAAAACTGTGGTTAAGCATGGAACTGTAGTAGCTTTCCTGTCACAATTTTAATGCAGAGCACAGTTAAATACTTTGGCTGTTGTTTGAAGATATGCTCATTATCGTACTAAGAAATATTTCTATGCCTACCATTTTTAAAGCAATTTTCAACGACTAGGAATAATAAAAGACACTTTGTCGTTTCATATTTGAATGATATTATTTGGTATTCCTTTTGGGAAGCATGACATAAGTAATTATATATTGATAATTTTCTTAAGCCATCATTGTATTTATGAGATAAGCCATGCTTGATCATTATGGATGACCCTTCTAACAGGCTAATAATTATATTTGCTAATATTTAGGATCTTCACATCTATATTCTAAACAAGACAGGTTTAGAAAATTCCTTGCTGGATTACATTTTCAAATTTAAGCATTAGGATTATTCTATTTTCTCAAAATGGACTGGATGGCAAACTCTTTTGCAATGCTCGGAAGAAATTTACATAATACGGTGTTTATCTACTTTGTAAAGTTAAAAAAATATGCAGTGATAAAACTGCCTGAATACAAAGGCAATTTGGAAAGTAATTATGGTCCTTATTCTTTTTACATTTTCTACTTTATTTACTTCTGTTCATTTATATTTTTCCCAGAAGACTTCACTGCATTGAATGAATGAAGACTTCATTTTTAGTTTTATTCACATATGTATTACGTTCACATGCTTTAAAGAGGTTCTCTATAGCAGCTGTGAGGGACTGCGAGCAGACCACCACTATCTGTTTTCCTCTTTCATGGTAAAAGGACAGGAGGCAGAGACACACAGCCCAGCTACAGGACACTCCTCAATCTCCCTTGCTCTCACCAGGAAGGAAGCACTCTCTAACGTGAGCAGAATAGATACACACCACTTCTACATTTCCTTCTGCTTACTTTTAATCGGAGACCCAGTTTCTGTCATGCCTATAAAACTTACACCCTGCACAGTGAGGGAGTACCCACCAGTCTCAGTCTTTGGATGACTCTGTGGAGCCCAGTCTGCCCACCTGCCTTGGACTGCCTTATTGATCTGCTGGTCCTTAACAGATGACTTGTTTTCTCTTAAATTGAATTAGTGCTCTTACCATCTTTGCAGGAATTGTTCTATTAGTTGACTTTTTTTTCTGTTTAATGTTTTCTTTAAAAGATTACCTCTATTTTCTTGTTTTTTTTTTTTAAAGGTTTTATTTGCAAACTTTAGTAACTATTTTATCTTTTTTAAAAAGACACATAATAGAAAAATGTATATTTGCCTCTGAATTTATGTTTGATTGTATTGGCAAGGTCTGATGGTGGTGTTCATGATTTCTTTCCCTAAACCATTCAATAAATATAATTTCAATTTTCCGAAGTTATTGGATATAACTGGAAACAGAAATCTACTGATTGGATGACTAACAAAAAAGTGAGAAGCCCAAATCAAACTTTATAGATGTAACCAAAGATACACTTTAATTTACAAATGGCTGAAGGTTTCATTTTCACTTTAGTTTTTAGCTTTCCCAATTGTGTTCAGGTAAAACACATGATACAACTTCTGTATTTAGGAATTCTTTGAATAAGAATTTTTATATGGACTAATCAATGACCAATTTTCATAATCTCCTAGGGATATTTAATAAAATATCCATGTTCTTGGTCAACATTCTTATTCAATTGCCAAATACCTTTATATTCTCTCTAATTTTTGTCCTCTTGCTCTTTCAAATATATATATACATATACATATATATATACACACTACAACTGTTCTTTGTCCATTTAACCAGTTTTTTAATGTTTAATAATCACTGCCTTGAATCTATTTTGCTTAAAATATTTTAAAATCAGCATTTCTCTGTGTTCATAAATCCTTTCCCATCCCATTTATTTTTACACTTTATGCTATGTTTTATTTATGCTCCACTTGTTAGCAGAAAAGCCCTCTAATATGCAATCTAGTGAGATGTCCTTTAAAATTATGCATCTAATGAGATGTCCTTTAAAATTAAAGGAAACTTTAATCTGTCTTAAGTTTTAAAGGTACTATGTTAAGACTGATACCTTTCTTTATAAAATAAAGTTAGCTTTCTTCTCTTATTCTACAGCACCCTCTTCTATTTCTTAATCCTTATTATATACACCTAGAGTTTTAGGTATAAACTTTTTGCCTTCAACATCTTTTCTGTTAGTAATAATTTTTACCTCTACATTCAATTTGATAATCATTCTTTCAGCATGAGAAATTACTCCAATTTTGTCTAGTTTTTCCCTTTCAGTTTAAGAAAATAACATAACTGTGCTATTCATATGTATTTTTAGTTGACTAGAGGATATATGAATACCATTACCCAAATCCTTGTATGTGTGAGTATCTTTTTTAACTCATTAAAATTCTAGATACCACTGTTGTCTGGTATTTAGTGTTGTCGAGATCTGATGTCATCTGATTTTTATTCCTTGAAATGTAATCTGCTTTTCTCTTCTAAAGATCTGAAGAATATTTTCTTGATATTCATAATTCCCAGGGTTTCAATTTCATATCTAGGTCTTGATCTTTAAATTTCTTGCCTGGAATGATGAACCTTTTCAGTGCTCATATCTTCAATGACCAATTTTCATAATCTCCTAGGGATATTTAATAAAATATCCATGTTCTTGGTCAACATTCTTATTCAATTGCCAAATACCTTTATATTCTCTCTAATTTTTGTCCTCTTGCTCTTTCAAATATATATACTATACTATATAATCACATAATACTAATGTTCTTTGTCCATTTAACCAGTTTTTTAATGTTTAATAATCACTGCCTTGAATCTATTTTGCTTAAAATATTTTAAAATCAGCATTTCTCTGTGTTCATAAATCCTTTCCCATCCCATTTATTTTTACACTTTATGCTATGTTTTATTTATGCTCCACTTGTTAGCAGAAAAGCCCTCTAATATGCAATCTAGTGAGATGTCCTTTAAAATTATGCATCTAATGAGATGTCCTTTAAAATTAAAGGAAACTTTAATCTGTCTTAAGTTTTAAAGGTACTATGTTAAGACTGATACCTTTCTTTATAAAATAAAGTTAGCTTTCTTCTCTTATTCTACAGCACCCTCTTCTATTTCTTAATCCTTATTATATACACCTAGAGTTTTAGGTATAAACTTTTTGCCTTCAACATCTTTTCTGTTAGTAATAATTTTTACCTCTACATTCAATTTGATAATCATTCTTTCAGCATGAGAAATTACTCCAATTTTGTCTAGTTTTTCCCTTTCAGTTTAAGAAAATAACATAACTGTGCTATTCATATGTATTTTTAGTTGACTAGAGGATATATGAATACCATTACCCAAATCCTTGTATGTGTGAGTATCTTTTTTAACTCATTAAAATTCTAGATACCACTGTTGTCTGGTATTTAGTGTTGTCGAGATCTGATGTCATCTGATTTTTATTCCTTGAAATGTAATCTGCTTTTCTCTTCTAAAGATCTGAAGAATATTTTCTTGATATTCATAATTCCCAGGGTTTCAATTTCATATCTAGGTCTTGATCTTTAAATTTCTTGCCTGGAATGATGAACCTTTTCAGTGCTCATATCTTCGTTGTTTTTTTCCTAATACAAGAAATCTGAGGGGAAATCTTTTTAGTTAATAGATGTAAAGGAAAGATCTAGCAAACCTTAGTTGTTTTCAGTAACTAAGTAAATAGTTCTGATATTCTTGATAACTTAGGAAATATGCTTAGGAATCTTGCCAGGATAGGATTTTAATAAGGTTAATAGTGACATGGAAGGGCTTCTCTGGTGGCTCAGTGGTACAGAATCCACCTGCCAGTGCAGGAGATGTGGGTTCGATCCTCTGGGTCAGAAAGATGATCTCAAGTAGGAAACAGAACTCCACTCCAGTATTCTTGCTCGGGAAACCCCATGGACAGAGGAGCCTCTCCAGTCCACGGGGTTGCAAGAGTTGGACACAGCCTACTGACTAAATAACAGTGGCGTGGAAAACTGGTCAGTATACTTGTAGAAAGGCTTTCACATGCATATATCATGTGCTATAAAAAATTAATACATTTTGATCAAGCAATACTTTTCAGATAGTATCCAAATATAAACCGTGAACTATGAGAAAAACAGTGTGCTTAAAACATGTTCACTGTCATATTTATAGTAAGAAACAGTCAAATTCAGTAATGATATAATGCTTCTATAAGTAAATGGTAGAACACCTTTCAACTATCAAAAATCATAATTATAAATGGGACTATTTGGGAAACATAAAGAGTTTATTTATTATATAGTGCTATTTTAAAACATGCCAAATACAGATTTGGTTATATGGTTATAATGGTGCAAATGGTAAAAAATAATCTACCAAAGACAGTGGATGGAAACGGAAAATTAAGTGTTAGCATGTTGTAACTGATTTTTTAATAATCTGTTCACATACTTCCTGAAATTTCACATTTCTATTTATAATATAAATAAAAATTATTATAGGTTAAAAATACTGCTAGTTTTGCCAACAGCTATAGAAACAAGACCAAATGGTATTCATAAATTAGATAAGCCTAATCCCTGAAATTCAAGGTTGAATAAAATATAAATATTTCCAATTTAAAAAAGAACTCTTATTTTCATAACATATGAAACACTTTCATTTTCAGACCATGATGAACTAGTATTTCTGTTGTGGAAAGTCAGATCCTAGAAACAATCTAAATAAATCACTTTCATCATTCCTGGGCATGTGTTTGCTCTGTCTTCACAAGTTCATTTTTAGTGCCACATGTTTCTACCCTAGTCCATTCCACTAAATTCAGTTCAGTTGCTCAGTGGTGTCTGACTCTTTGCAACCCCACAGACTGCAGCACACCAGGCCTCCCTGTCCTCTCCCATCTCGTGGAGCTTACTCAAACTCATGTTCATTGACTCAGCGATGCCACTCCATGCAGTCACCCTTTTAGAATCTAGAGAATCAGCAGCATTAACTACCTTGTATTTTTTAGACTTAAAAAAATTTTTTATATGTTGCTTTCACAAAAAAATTAATTAGGATACAATATTCAACGTTTCAGGCTTAAAAAAATTTACTGGGAAACCCCATGGACAGAGGAGCCTCTCCAGTCCACGGGGTTGCAAGAGTTGGACACAGCCTACTGACTAAATAACAGTGGCGTGGAAAACTGGTCAGTATACTTGTAGAAAGGCTTTCACATGCATATATCATGTGCTATAAAAAATTAATACATTTTGATCAAGCAATACTTTTCAGATAGTATCCAAATATAAACCGTGAACTATGAGAAAAACAGTGTGCTTAAAACATGTTCACTGTCATATTTATAGTAAGAAACAGTCAAATTCAGTAATGATATAATGCTTCTATAAGTAAATGGTAGAACACCTTTCAACTATCAAAAATCATAATTATAAATGGGACTATTTGGGAAACATAAAGAGTTTATTTATTATATAGTGCTATTTTAAAACATGCCAAATACAGATTTGGTTATATGGTTATAATGGTGCAAATGGTAAAAAATAATCTACCAAAGACAGTGGATGGAAACGGAAAATTAAGTGTTAGCATGTTGTAACTGATTTTTTAATAATCTGTTCACATACTTCCTGAAATTTCACATTTCTATTTATAATATAAATAAAAATTATTATAGGTTAAAAATACTGCTAGTTTTGCCAACAGCTATAGAAACAAGACCAAATGGTATTCATAAATTAGATAAGCCTAATCCCTGAAATTCAAGGTTGAATAAAATATAAATATTTCCAATTTAAAAAAGAACTCTTATTTTCATAACATATGAAACACTTTCATTTTCAGACCATGATGAACTAGTATTTCTGTTGTGGAAAGTCAGATCCTAGAAACAATCTAAATAAATCACTTTCATCATTCCTGGGCATGTGTTTGCTCTGTCTTCACAAGTTCATTTTTAGTGCCACATGTTTCTACCCTAGTCCATTCCACTAAATTCAGTTCAGTTGCTCAGTGGTGTCTGACTCTTTGCAACCCCACAGACTGCAGCACACCAGGCCTCCCTGTCCTCTCCCATCTCGTGGAGCTTACTCAAACTCATGTTCATTGACTCAGCGATGCCACTCCATGCAGTCACCCTTTTAGAATCTAGAGAATCAGCAGCATTAACTACCTTGTATTTTTTAGACTTAAAAAAATTTTTTATATGTTGCTTTCACAAAAAAATTAATTAGGATACAATATTCAACGTTTCAGGCTGCTAAAAGAGGGAAAGACCCAGAAAGAGCATTAAAAACAAAATCAAAAGTAGTCCCTGAGTATCCAGAAACATAGCGTGTTGATCTAAATATTACACCTAATGTTTGACATGCAGAAGAAAAACAGTGTCTTGACTGGCTGGTAATTTCTACAAAATGTTACCTTGTTTTATGAAAGGCAAGTTGCATGGGAAGCGTGATAGGCAATAGAAACGAAGCAGTGAGTGATGCTAAAATGTTTTAAATGCAAGAGAAATGCAAAAGGACTGATACACACGGTGATGATTTCCTTCCTAAAGAATACTTTAGCAGGCAGCCTTTGATTTAGTTGTTAATTTTTTAAACAGCAAGAAACCATCATATTTCATGGTTCAGAAATTAGGTTCCATGAATTCTCTATTCCACTTCAGTCAGAAAAAGTAGATTATAAGAAAAAGGGCTGACAAATTGGTAGATTTCGTTAGGTGAGGTGTACTGAGTGTTCACTGTACCTATTTTTAAACTTTCCTTTAGGTTTGAAATTTTCAAAATAAAACGTAGAAAAAATATAATTGTAATAAATGAAATCAGGTTGCAGTAAAATAAAGTAATTCAGCTTAAACATGTGGTAAGACTGTAGTTCCCAAGATGAATTGAGGGACTCTGTGCGACCAGTGATCTACTTCATAGCAATCTGATGAACTAGTATTTCTGTTGTGGAAAGTCAGATCCTAGAAACAATCTAAATAAATCACTTTCATCATTCCTGGGCATGTGTTTGCTCTGTCTTCACAAGTTCATTTTTAGTGCCACATGTTTCTACCCTAGTCCATTCCACTAAATTCAGTTCAGTTGCTCAGTGGTGTCTGACTCTTTGCAACCCCACAGACTGCAGCACACCAGGCCTCCCTGTCCTCTCCCATCTCGTGGAGCTTACTCAAACTCATGTTCATTGACTCAGCGATGCCACTCCATGCAGTCACCCTTTTAGAATCTAGAGAATCAGCAGCATTAACTACCTTGTATTTTTTAGACTTAAAAAAATTTTTTATATGTTGCTTTCACAAAAAAATTAATTAGGATACAATATTCAACGTTTCAGGCTGCTAAAAGAGGGAAAGACCCAGAAAGAGCATTAAAAACAAAATCAAAAGTAGTCCCTGAGTATCCAGAAACATAGCGTGTTGATCTAAATATTACACCTAATGTTTGACATGCAGAAGAAAAACAGTGTCTTGACTGGCTGGTAATTTCTACAAAATGTTACCTTGTTTTATGAAAGGCAAGTTGCATGGGAAGCGTGATAGGCAATAGAAAGCGAAGCAGTGAGTGATGCTAAAATGTTTTAAATGCAAGAGAAATGCAAAAGGACTGATACACACGGTGATGATTTCCTTCCTAAAGAATACTTTAGCAGGCAGCCTTTGATTTAGTTGTTAATTTTTTAAACAGCAAGAAACCATCATATTTCATGGTTCAGAAATTAGGTTCCATGAATTCTCTATTCCACTTCAGTCAGAAAAAGTAGATTATAAGAAAAAGGGCTGACAAATTGGTAGATTTCGTTAGGTGAGGTGTACTGAGTGTTCACTGTACCTATTTTTAAACTTTCCTTTAGGTTTGAAATTTTCAAAATAAAACGTAGAAAAAATATAATTGTAATAAATGAAATCAGGTTGCAGTAAAATAAAGTAATTCAGCTTAAACATGTGGTAAGACTGTAGTTCCCAAGATGAATTGAGGGACTCTGTACCACCAGTGAACTCTTCTCTACTTCCATATTTGCAATAAAGGAAAAAAAAAAAAAAAAAGCTGACATAAGAAATCTGCTTTGAGATAATTTAGTTCTAGGTGATTTCTTCCCATCTCTACTTGTGACCTAAATATTAGATACCTACTATGTGCCTGGGGCTATTCTAAGATGCACAGATTCATTCTGATCATGAAGAATTTTGAACCTAGTATGATGAATAGTCCTCAAAATTATTTGTTTCTAAGAAAATTCATGTAGATAGCATATAAAATTTTTTGTTGAAAAATGAAAAAAAAAACGGGGGATATTTAAGACAGTATTTTTAGCATTCATGTAAGTTCAGCATTCAAGTAGTAGTTACTATCTTCATACGAATTTCAGTGTTTGGGCAAATTGTTATTAGGGCAATAAGCCTACATTATGGACACAGGGTCAAACTATTAGCCTATCTGTGAACTTCTCCATTAAACACCCACCCTTACCCCCTCAATCCAGAAACTAACATTTTAGTCAGACACTTACTAAAATAACTTTAAACAGTATTTCAAAATACCAGAGTTTAAAGGAAACACAAGGGAAATGTGTTAGAAATACTGTTGTACCCACTTTCACAAGGTTTTAACAGTTATAGATTCTGATCATTGCCCTACTTTTTCCTTTTTGACTTCAAAGATGCAAGCCTTTGTCTCTTTTTTCTACACTATTGATTTAGTATAAAAATCCCTAGGCTTCTACCAGTTTGGGGTCTAGGTATTTTTGCTATTCTTATGGTTAAGAGAAATTGAATAATCAGAGTCACCCCTTGGCAAAAAAAAAAAAAAGACTGTTCTCCTGTACAGTACATATCTGTGGGCTAATCCTTGGAGCCTGTGAACATGGTGGTTTCTAGAACCTGAGAGTAGTCTCTGGCTGACTCTTACAACCCCAAGGAACTGAATTTTATGAACAACTTACGTAAGCTTGAAAGTGGATTCTTCTCAGAGCCTCCTAGTAAGAACCCAGCAGGCCCAGACCTTGATTTCAGCCTTGTTAGATCTAAACAGCCAGTCAACCTTGACTTCTGAGTTCAACCTTGACTGTGAGATAATAAACTAAATTTGTGGCAATTTGTTAAGTCATCAATAGAAAACTATCCACTCTTTGTCTAAAACTACCATTTCATTGTGGAAAACATTTTCCATGAGTCATCTAGAAACTAGGGAACTCTATGAGTTCTTAGAGGTTATTGGTTTTGCCCAGTTGCATAGTATCTATTTACAAATACTATAATTTTGATTAAATTGTCTGATTAAAAATATCTCCTAGGCTTAACAAAGCTTAGTTTTGTGATATTCATGGTCTCATAAATCTTTTAGTGGCTTTGAATCATGTCTCAGTTTTTCCTTCCAGTTAAGAGTGGAGAAACACAGTAAAAAGAAGGGCACGGGAGGCATCTTTTCTCCAGCTACAATTGCCTGTCAGGACTCTCTAACTCTGCCTTTTCTTATCCGCAGAGACATAGCTCCTTAACTATCGACTGAAAGCTCCCCAGTCCCACCTACGTTTCAGCCAAGCTAGCTCCATGGACAGGAAATTACAAAGACAACAGACGCCATTCTTTAGGATTCATCATCATATCAACTTTGCTAATGGTCCCTGACCCTGTACACTGATTCAAAGAAACTAGCATCCAGCCTCAATCCTTATACCAGAAAAAGGTCCATTTCTTACTTCCATTTGCTGAGCTTTCAGTGCCAGTTCCCATCTAACTAGCATCTCAATGCCTTAGAGACAACAGGAAAACATTAAATTGAGGTCTTTCCTAGTATTAATTCTATGGAAGTACGTTCTGCCCTTGAACTTCCATTGGCACTATCGAGTCATCCATATTTGCAGTTGGATTCCCTTGATACCAAGAGTTAACCTGTCTAGACCTGTGCTCCTAATTTCTTGCCACCCCTCCTCCCACCCCCACGCAGAGCTTTTCCACCTGCAGAGAATTCCCATTACTCATTCTCTAGCATTCTAATGATAGATAACCATTCGCACATACCTCTGTTTGTTGCCCATTAGCAGTCTCTAAGATCTCCAAGGCAGGTTTGCTAACCTGTCTTGACTCCCTCTCAATGATCTGCTGTATCTCCTCTCTCAATTGCTTCCTCTGTCATATTACAGTAGCTTGTCTTAGAATCCAAGGCACGCTTCTTCTGACTGCATGACTGCAGAATCTCTATTTGAGAAGTTCTTTTTTCAAACTTTGTCACAGAACAAATTACAATCATAGAAGTATAGCTCTGTATCAATAGCGAGAATCACTGTCATTTTTGTGTATTTTATTTTTCCAGCAGGAAGATAACGATTATATACTGATTTTTAAATAAGTCACAGGCCGTATGAGTCAGTTAAAATGTGTATGGAAAAGGCACAGCTTCTCTAAAATATCTTTTTCTCTTTTGTAATTTACAGCTTTTGTAGGAAGAAATTTACAGTCAGTATTTCTGGGTATTTTTCCTAGCATTATTAGCATGGACCCGAAACAATGTATATCTAATATAACAAATTTCTAAAAGTTCTTACATTTTATCTAGAATAAATAGTTCAAATATGCTTAAGCAGAAATTTTAATAGGCAAAAAGAAATATTCTATTATTTTACTATATCACATTTTAGTTTGATTTCAACACAAAGATTAATTTTTAAGTGTCAACATTTATCTTATATCCCCCAAAGCTATTATGAATAAAAAGAGAACTTCAAAGTAACTTGAACAGAAATATTATTGTTTAGTTTTAAGAGATGGTAGTTACTGTTTTGAAAATTTTAATCCAGCTGGTCCCTGACCCTGTAATTCCTTATACCAAGAAAAAGGTCCATTTCTTACTTCCATTTGCTGAGCTTTCAGTGCCAGTTCCCATCTAACTAGCATCTCAATGCCTTAGAGACAACAGGAAAACATTAAATTGAGGTCTTTCCTAGTATTAATTCTATGGAAGTACGTTCTGCCCTTGAACTTCCATTGGCACTATCGAGTCATCCATATTTGCAGTTGGATTCCCTTGATACCAAGAGTTAACCTGTCTAGACCTGTGCTCCTAATTTCTTGCCACCCCTCCTCCCACCCCCACGCAGAGCTTTTCCACCTGCAGAGAATTCCCATTACTCATTCTCTAGCATTCTAATGATAGATAACCATTCGCACATACCTCTGTTTGTTGCCCATTAGCAGTCTCTAAGATCTCCAAGGCAGGTTTGCTAACCTGTCTTGACTCCCTCTCAATGATCTGCTGTATCTCCTCTCTCAATTGCTTCCTCTGTCATATTACAGTAGCTTGTCTTAGAATCCAAGGCACGCTTCTTCTGACTGCATGACTGCAGAATCTCTATTTGAGAAGTTCTTTTTTCAAACTTTGTCACAGAACAAATTACAATCATAGAAGTATAGCTCTGTATCAATAGCGAGAATCACTGTCATTTTTGTGTATTTTATTTTTCCAGCAGGAAGATAACGATTATATACTGATTTTTAAATAAGTCACAGGCCGTATGAGTCAGTTAAAATGTGTATGGAAAAGGCACAGCTTCTCTAAAATATCTTTTTCTCTTTTGTAATTTACAGCTTTTGTAGGAAGAAATTTACAGTCAGTATTTCTGGGTATTTTTCCTAGCATTATTAGCATGGACCCGAAACAATGTATATCTAATATAACAAATTTCTAAAAGTTCTTACATTTTATCTAGAATAAATAGTTCAAATATGCTTAAGCAGAAATTTTAATAGGCGCAAAAAAGAAATATTCTATTATTTTACTATATCACATTTTAGTTTGATTTCAACACAAAGATTAATTTTTAAGTGTCAACATTTATCTTATATCCCCCAAAGCTATTATGAATAAAAAGAGAACTTCAAAGTAACTTGAACAGAAATATTATTGTTTAGTTTTAAGAGATGGTAGTTACTGTTTTGTTAAAAGTGGTATAACGGATGGATTATAAAAGTCACAAAATGAACATAATAAAGGTAATAAATGAAGACATTTGTGTATATTCTCTGCAAACTACAGACAGGGGCTAAGTCACTGAAGTGGTTTTCTAAATCTTTGTTTACTAATATAAAGTGTAACTTGGCTTAATTGTGCCCCTAGGTATGGAGGTAGTTAAGTAGTAGTAGTTAAGCTACCACCGACAAACAAAACAAAATGTGATCGTATGTTAGTACATATAAACGTACAGATTAAAGGAAGCTTTTATATCTGTGTAATGTTTTGGTGGAGAGAGAATCTAGAAAATGCCTTAACAAAGATCCAAAAACTAGTACCTATAAAAATAATTACATTAAACACAAGAAATTCAGCAAATATCTGGAACTGTCTTTAGACAGAGGAAGGTAAAGAAAATCGTGGTAAAGATTTGCTTTAAATTCGGCCAAAGTTAACCTACTACCATTCGAAATCCAACCTTCAACAGCAATGTAATAGTAATCACCTATGTTCACCGATATAAAATATGTAAAGTATTTGGAGAAGATGGTTATGTAAAATTTCACCAAAAATAGCTAGTAAGTTGTTAAAAACAAAAAACCCAAATATATAAAATATTACAAAATGGTAGTGGGCTCTAGAGTATGCCAACACCCCTCAAAAAATCTGGAATTCCTTCTAGGGAACTGTCTACAGACATATTCTTTTGGATATTCTCAATATTAGAAATATTTAAATAGATTTAATTTGCTTTTTGGACGCTGGCAAAATTCATCTGATCCTGTGTTTTGTAAATAATGGGTAATAAGGGTAAATCAACTTTTGACTTAAAAAATTTTTAATATGACAGTCTGTCCACATAGGATGGCTTTGCATTCAACTGCAAAAATTTGAAGCTTTTGAAGTGATGACATGATATATTTTAGGTTTACTTACATTTCATAAATCAATTTTTTGACCTCACAATTTTCACGTATTTGTGCATTTTCTATCTAACAGATACTTGTGCCCACTACATGCTTGATACTACATCAAGTAGACCTTATTCCTGCTCCTAGGAGCTTATGGTTTAGAGAGGTAAAGAACTACACACATATTTATTTACCAAAGTGATAAATTCTAGGGGAAAAAAAGGAGATGTAATTTACAGGATTAAAGACTGACTCCTAGAAGTAAAATTTAAGCAGAAAGCTGAAGAAAGTGTTAGTGATTAAAGGGGAAAAATGAGGCAACAGAGATAAATTATTACAAACTAAAGAATTAAACAGTAAAGACTACCAGGGTGGGCAAGAGAGTGCAGTGTATAAGGAATATTAAGGAAGGTCAGTGTGGCTGAATAAGTGATTCCAAAGTGTGGTATGAGAGATGAATTTAACTTTATAGGACCAATAATGAAGTGGACAGAGGGTTTTGAAAAAGATGCATAAGATCACAGACTGATTGCTTTCAGTAGGGAACTCTGATAGCTCCCTTGAGAAAATGCAAAACAGCAAGAAAGACAAGATTTCTTCTCAAGTGGCACAGTGGTAGGCTGAGGAGTCTGGACAGCAGTGGAGAAGAAATGTGAATGTATTCAAAATATGTTTCAAAAACTTCAGGGTGGATGAAGGCCAACAAAATGGGAGTAAGGAAGAAGGACATGCTGTGGATGACTGAGGTATCTGGCATAAGCAATGCGAGGATGCAATGAGACAGCACTGGATGTGCATCGGTTTGGAAGGGAAAGCTCAAGACAGGGAGGGGAGAAGCATCAGTTCAATTTAGAACACGTAAGACATTCAGCAAGAACATTTACTTAATAACAACTGAGCTCTGAGAGTATTTCCGAAAGGAAATTCCATACCTCCTAACTACTTCAAGGGTTTCCCTGGGAGCTCAGATGGTTAAGAACCTGCCTGCAATGCAGGAGACTGGGCTTTGATCCCTGGGTTTGGAAGATCCTCTGGAGAAGAGAATGGCAACCCACTCTGGAGAACCCCATGGACAGAGGAGCCTCATGGAGGTTACAAAGAAGTGGACACGACTGAGTGACTAACAGTTTTCATTTTTAACTACTTTAACTGTCTTGGTGGTGGCTTAGTCACCAAGTCACGTCTGACTCCCGCAAACCTGTGGATTGTAGCCTGCCAGGCTCCTCTGTCCATGGGATTCTAATCCTATTGACCTTGAATTTTAAACTCACTTCTTACCATTTGTTCTTCTTTTCCAGTTTTCTAATAGAGAAAACAACTGATCAGTACTTTAGTTATGTACTTAGAGCAATGTGTGTATACAGTAACAAATGATGAATAAGAATTTATGGTTTCTCTAATTCTTGCATAAATTCTCTTGTAGTACAAAACATATTACGTTGAGATTTTCGCTGTTCAGTCTGCAAATACTTAGCCCTAAAGAATCAAAGGTCTTTTCCTCTATATATGTAGTGTGTTAACCATGTGTGTGGTATGTGGTCAGTAAAAAATGGCTGAACTGAATCCATGCTATTATAATGACAAGTTTTTTTCTAGTTAAAATAAGTGTAAGGTCATTTATAGAACTAATAAATATCTTAAATCTAAACTAGGCCATGTTGTTTTATGTCAAGCAAGTATATCAAGTTTGTGGAAGACAAGCTGACAAAAGTCAATGTGGCTGCTACTTGCTTTGCTATTTTCTAAATAAGCTTGGACAGTTTTAAAGGACACTAAAGTGAAATAAATTATACAATCTTCACGTTAGCATTCACTGCAGGTGACGAACATGAATCAGTGGTGCCATTACATGGGAAATGTCAACATATTTTTAGTATCATTTCATCTGAATAGTAATTTGAGTACTGTAAGATGACCACATAACTCATTTTCAAGATCAAGGTCTAATATATGGTTGCCAATCACATATAGTCATTGTTAAGTTAACTTCATTTTAAACACTATTTTGAGAATGGATCCATAAAATAGCCATTTATTTCATTGTAAAATCACTATTGGTGATAACTCAACTAGATAAAATGAGATATTTTATCTAAAAATAAAATTTTAGGCAAAAGCATCAACTGTAAAAATTTGTAATCTTTAATAAGGGTTTCCTGGGAGCTCAGATGGTTAAGAACCTGCCTGCAATGCAGGAGACTGGGCTTTGATCCCTGGGTTTGGAAGATCCTCTGGAGAAGAGAATGGCAACCCACTCTGGAGAACCCCATGGACAGAGGAGCCTCATGGAGGTTACAAAGAAGTGGACACGACTGAGTGACTAACAGTTTTCATTTTTAACTACTTTAACTGTCTTGGTGGTGGCTTAGTCACCAAGTCACGTCTGACTCCCGCAAACCTGTGGATTGTAGCCTGCCAGGCTCCTCTGTCCATGGGATTCTAATCCTATTGACCTTGAATTTTAAACTCACTTCTTACCATTTGTTCTTCTTTTCCAGTTTTCTAATAGAGAAAACAACTGATCAGTACTTTAGTTATGTACTTAGAGCAATGTGTGTATACAGTAACAAATGATGAATAAGAATTTATGGTTTCTCTAATTCTTGCATAAATTCTCTTGTAGTACAAAACATATTACGTTGAGATTTTCGCTGTTCAGTCTGCAAATACTTAGCCCTAAAGAATCAAAGGTCTTTTCCTCTATATATGTAGTGTGTTAACCATGTGTGTGGTATGTGGTCAGTAAAAAATGGCTGAACTGAATCCATGCTATTATAATGACAAGTTTTTTTCTAGTTAAAATAAGTGTAAGGTCATTTATAGAACTAATAAATATCTTAAATCTAAACTAGGCCATGTTGTTTTATGTCAAGCAAGTATATCAAGTTTGTGGAAGACAAGCTGACAAAAGTCAATGTGGCTGCTACTTGCTTTGCTATTTTCTAAATAAGCTTGGACAGTTTTAAAGGACACTAAAGTGAAATAAATTATACAATCTTCACGTTAGCATTCACTGCAGGTGACGAACATGAATCAGTGGTGCCATTACATGGGAAATGTCAACATATTTTTAGTATCATTTCATCTGAATAGTAATTTGAGTACTGTAAGATGACCACATAACTCATTTTCAAGATCAAGGTCTAATATATGGTTGCCAATCACATATAGTCATTGTTAAGTTAACTTCATTTTAAACACTATTTTGAGAATGGATCCATAAAATAGCCATTTATTTCATTGTAAAATCACTATTGGTGATAACTCAACTAGATAAAATGAGATATTTTATCTAAAAATAAAATTTTAGGCAAAAAGCATCAACTGTAAAAATTTGTAATCTTTAATAGATTAAAAGAGGGTCTTAAGAACAAAAGAAATGATTTACAAGCAAATTATAATGATCCTTAATGCATCTAGCAGTGCCTCTTTAAAATACATATAGTAAAACAAACAAGATTACAAAATTAAAAATCTATCATCACAGTGAGAGATTAAGGGACTTCTCAGAAACCAGTATGTTCAAACAAAACAGACTGGATCACAATTGACAAGCTCGATTTAATGGACAGTTTTAAAACCCTGACGGCTTCCCTGGTAGCTCAGTTGGTACAGAATCCACCTGCAATGCTGGAGACCTGGGTTCCATCCCTGGATTGGGAAAATCCTCTGGAGACGGGAAAGGCTACCCACTCCAGTATTCTTGCCTGGAGAATTCCATGGACAGAAGAGCCTGGCGGGTTACACTCCATGGGATCACAAAGAACCAGACATGACTGAGTGACTTTCACTTCATAAGACTCTGCACCCACAAATAGACAATGTATACTTTTCCCAAAACTCTCTTAGAATAGTCAAAAAAACTGATCACAAACTAGGCCATGAAGCTATATATGACCAAGAACATATATGATATGGATTATATTCTTTGAACGAAATGCAAAAGAAACAAATTTTAAAATTATTCAGAATTATATACTTTTAGAAACTGAAAATACACATTTCTAAATATGTGAAACCACAATGCAAAACTGTTTAGATCTCAACTACAAAAGTCCTACATGTTAAAACTTGAATAGCTAAAGCAGTACTTGGAGAAAGTTCATAGCTTAAATGTGCACATTAACTGATGGGAAGGGCTATAGAAACATGAGTGTTTTAGATTTGTCATGGTATAATAATATAGGGAGTCCCATTTGAAACTTACAAACTTATTTATTGTTTCTATTTTTAGAGTTGGCATTTGCTAGATATAGTTGAGTGAAGCAGAATGTAAGATTACATGCTTAAGCCTATTGTAAAAAAGAAACGATTATCCGATTGTGGAAGATATTGCATACAATCAAGTATAATACGCCATGGTTAAAAACACAGTTATGGGGTTAAACTAACCATACTGTGTGCATTCTAGCCCCCCCAATTGCATTGAAGTGGAAAGTAAAGAGATCTCAGAAGGAAACAAACACCATTCAGGCTGGGGGAGAAGTTATTATAAACTGTAGTCTATATCACTGCCTTGTTAAAAATATTACATATTCTTTGTATGTTTGTGAGAAATATGGGTATTCATGCCCAAGTTGAGACAACCTATGCCGCACAAACTCCCTGATGCAGCTCCAGTAAGGTAATCTCAGAGGAGGCTCAGCCCTTTCTGCAATGCCCAGTAGACCAGAGCCTCCCCTTTCAGAGGATTTGGACAGTTTTAAAACCCTGACCTCTGGTAGCCAGGGAAAATCCACCTGCAATGCTGGAGACCTGGGTTCCATCCCTGGATTGGGAAAATCCTCTGGACGGAAAGGCTACCCACTCCAGTATTCTTGCCTGGAGAATTCCATGGACAGAAGAGCCTGGCGGGTTACACTCCATGGGATCACAAAGAACCAGACATGACTGAGTGACTTTCACTTCATAAGACTCTGCACCCACAAATAGACAATGTATACTTTTCCCAAAACTCTCTTAGAATAGTCAAAAACTGATCACAAACTAGGCCATGAAGCTATATATGACCAAGAACATATATGATATGGATTATATTCTTTGAACGAAATGCAAAAGAAACAAATTTTAAAATTATTCAGAATTATATACTTTTAGAAACTGAAAATACACATTTCTAAATATGTGAAACCACAATGCAAAACTGTTTAGATCTCAACTACAAAAGTCCTACATGTTAAAACTTGAATAGCTAAAGCAGTACTTGGAGAAAGTTCATAGCTTAAATGTGCACATTAACTGATGGGAAGGGCTATAGAAACATGAGTGTTTTAGATTTGTCATGGTATAATAATATAGGGAGTCCCATTTGAAACTTACAAACTTATTTATTGTTTCTATTTTTAGAGTTGGCATTTGCTAGATATAGTTGAGTGAAGCAGAATGTAAGATTACATGCTTAAGCCTATTGTAAAAAAGAAACGATTATCCGATTGTGGAAGATATTGCATACAATCAAGTATAATACGCCATGGTTAAAAACACAGTTATGGGGTTAAACTAACCATACTGTGTGCATTCTAGCCCCCCCAATTGCATTGAAGTGGAAAGTAAAGAGATCTCAGAAGGAAACAAACACCATTCAGGCTGGGGGAGAAGTTATTATAAACTGTAGTCTATATCACTGCCTTGTTAAAAATATTACATATTCTTTGTATGTTTGTGAGAAATATGGGTATTCATGCCCAAGTTGAGACAACCTATGCCGCACAAACTCCCTGATGCAGCTCCAGTAAGGTAATCTCAGAGGAGGCTCAGCCCTTTCTGCAATGCCCAGGAGACCAGAGCCTCACCAAAGGCACAGGTAATTCAAAAACAGCTTATTGTAAGTGCTACAGGAACCCAAATTAAAGTAAAACGACCAAAGACTGGAATTAACTTCATGGAAGAGAATCATGGCTAAGATGAATTTTGAAGAAAAGTACTCCTTATAGAATGGATTAAAAATAAACAAAAATTCAAACCAGAATATAAACAGAAAAGCAAAGGAAGCAACAAAATACAAAGGGACTACAGAAGATAGGCAATGTCTCTGCTTGGTCATTAGGGGAAGAAAGAGTTGTATACATGAGACAGGATCAGTTGCTGGGAATTCTGGGAAATGCATCAAGAATGCTGGGAATATATGATGGTACATTTGATTGAGCGAGTTGATAGTTATTTTATGTCTCAAAGATATGAAACAACTCAGTAACATGACGACAGTCACATTTCTCTGACAGTAAAAAGAGTAAAGAAAAACAAGTAAAAACTGAAAGCAGAGATACCAGCATTTAAAATAATCCAGCTTTTCAGCTTGAAAAAGTGGATGGCAGAAATGGTGAATAGAAGGATGCACGGAAGAGAGGGCTGGAGAGAAACAACTCAGGGTTCAGACAGTATGCTGCTATCTCGCTTCAGTCATGTCCAGTTCTTTGAGATGTCCGCAGACTCTTCTGTCTGTGGGACTCTCCAGGCAAGCATACTGGAGTAGACTGCCATGCCCTCCTCCAGGGTTCCAACAGTATAGTACTATTATTAAAACAACAACAACAACTAGAAGAACATGAATCCTGTGTGACCCTGGTCAGCTTCTGAAACACTTGGTGCAAAGGTTCCTTCTTCAGAAAATATGCATAATGAAAGTACCTATCATGCAGAGCTGCTGGAGAAATAATGAGCGAAGTCATCTAAAGCAGTCAGAATGACTGACACAAAGCAAGGGATCATTAAATACTAGCTATTGTTTCTATTGTTACTTATTTCTAGTTTGAGTTGATGGACGGTAGTGGTATCAGAGTCCTGTGGGAAAATACGTAACTGAAACATGGATGAAAGATCTCAGAGGAGGCTCAGCCCTTTCTGCAATGCCCAGGAGACCAGAGCCTCACCAAAGGCACAGGTAATTCAAAAACAGCTTATTGTAAGTGCTACAGGAACCCAAATTAAAGTAAAACGACCAAAGACTGGAATTAACTTCATGGAAGAGAATCATGGCTAAGATGAATTTTGAAGAAAAGTACTCCTTATAGAATGGATTAAAAATAAACAAAAATTCAAACCAGAATATAAACAGAAAAGCAAAGGAAGCAACAAAATACAAAGGGACTACAGAAGATAGGCAATGTCTCTGCTTGGTCATTAGGGGAAGAAAGAGTTGTATACATGAGACAGGATCAGTTGCTGGGAATTCTGGGAAATGCATCAAGAATGCTGGGAATATATGATGGTACATTTGATTGAGCGAGTTGATAGTTATTTTATGTCTCAAAGATATGAAACAACTCAGTAACATGACGACAGTCACATTTCTCTGACAGTAAAAAGAGTAAAGAAAAACAAGTAAAAACTGAAAGCAGAGATACCAGCATTTAAAATAATCCAGCTTTTCAGCTTGAAAAAGTGGATGGCAGAAATGGTGAATAGAAGGATGCACGGAAGAGAGGGCTGGAGAGAAACAACTCAGGGTTCAGACAGTATGCTGCTATCTCGCTTCAGTCATGTCCAGTTCTTTGAGATGTCCGCAGACTCTTCTGTCTGTGGGACTCTCCAGGCAAGCATACTGGAGTAGACTGCCATGCCCTCCTCCAGGGTTCCAACAGTATAGTACTATTATTAAAACAACAACAACAACTAGAAGAACATGAATCCTGTGTGACCCTGGTCAGCTTCTGAAACACTTGGTGCAAAGGTTCCTTCTTCAGAAAATATGCATAATGAAAGTACCTATCATGCAGAGCTGCTGGAGAAATAATGAGCGAAGTCATCTAAAGCAGTCAGAATGACTGACACAAAGCAAGGGATCATTAAATACTAGCTATTGTTTCTATTGTTACTTATTTCTAGTTTGAGTTGATGGACGTGTAGTGGTATCAGAGTCCTGTGGGAAAATACGTAACTGAAACATGGATGAAAGATGGAAGTTAGAGAAATGTCTCTGCTGTTGTTCCCATCCTCCTCCCACTGCCATTGTCAAAATCAAGTATCCCCTCATGTTTTACGACATTGTTACAATAGTCCCTGTCTCTTTCTCTTAGGCCCATGTTTAAGGCTGCCAATAATTACCTTTTTATAGGCACAGATGTGCTCCTATCACTTCTTCACATGAAAACTTTAAAATGGAAGTACCTCAGGTTGTACAGGAAAAAGTCAGTTTAGGAGGCACAGTGTAATGTATAACAACATAATCATTTGACTAAATGAAGTTCTCAGTTAAAGGAGCGCCACCTTATTTTTCTTCTTTTAAAAATTTTGGCCTCCTTTTTTTTTTTTTTATTGATCCTTCACTTATTTATTTTCATCCATCTTAATTCTTTGGCCTGTGTGGGCCTCTCATCTCAGTAACCTTGCTCAGTTGCAGAGCACTGGCTCTGGGCGCATGCGCTCCAGCGCGCTGGCTCCTAACTGGACACACCGGTCCAGCAGCTTTGCAGCACGTGGGATCTTCCCGTGCCAGGGATGGAACCACTGCCCCTTGCAGTGTGAGGCGGACTCCCACTCACTGGACCACGAGGGAGGCCCCGCTGCCTTCTTAATCACTAAATCTCCTGTGCCTGGGTGCACAGAAAGTGTTGAAGATACATTCAATCAAAGCTATGTAAATGTATACAATGGTAATGTTATGGTGCCAAGCAAACATCTGCAAATACAAGCTCTTAAAAAAGAATTTTGAGGGAGTAAATCAGAAAGGTTTAGAAGGCAAAAGAGGTGATCATTTCAACTAGAAGAACATGAATCCTGTGTGACCCTGGTCAGCTTCTGAAACACTTGGTGCAAAGGTTCCTTCTTCAGAAAATATGCATAATGAAAGTACCTATCATGCAGAGCTGCTGGAGAAATAATGAGCGAAGTCATCTAAAGCAGTCAGAATGACTGACACAAAGCAAGGGATCATTAAATACTAGCTATTGTTTCTATTGTTACTTATTTCTAGTTTGAGTTGATGGACGTGTAGTGGTATCAGAGTCCTGTGGGAAAATACGTAACTGAAACATGGATGAAAGATGGAAGTTAGAGAAATGTCTCTGCTGTTGTTCCCATCCTCCTCCCACTGCCATTGTCAAAATCAAGTACCCCCTCATGTTTTACGACATTGTTACAATAGTCCCTGTCTCTTTCTCTTAGGCCCATGTTTAAGGCTGCCAATAATTACCTTTTTATAGGCACAGATGTGCTCCTATCACTTCTTCACATGAAAACTTTAAAATGGAAGTACCTCAGGTTGTACAGGAAAAAGTCAGTTTAGGAGGCACAGTGTAATGTATAACAACATAATCATTTGACTAAATGAAGTTCTCAGTTAAAGGAGCGCCACCTTATTTTTCTTCTTTTAAAAATTTTGGCCTCCTTTTTTTTTTTTTTATTGATCCTTCACTTATTTATTTTCATCCATCTTAATTCTTTGGCCTGTGTGGGCCTCTCATCTCAGTAACCTTGCTCAGTTGCAGAGCACTGGCTCTGGGCGCATGCGCTCCAGCGCGCTGGCTCCTAACTGGACACACCGGTCCAGCAGCTTTGCAGCACGTGGGATCTTCCCGTGCCAGGGATGGAACCACTGCCCCTTGCAGTGTGAGGCGGACTCCCCACTCACTGGACCACGAGGGAGGCCCCGCTGCCTTCTTAATCACTAAATCTCCTGTGCCTGGGTGCACAGAAAGTGTTGAAGATACATTCAATCAAAGCTATGTAAATGTATACAATGGTAATGTTATGGTGCCAAGCAAACATCTGCAAATACAAGCTCTTAAAAAAGAATTTTGAGGGAGTAAATCAGAAAGGTTTAGAAGGCAAAAGAGGTGATCATTTCGTGGAATATTAAAAATGTTGAATGACACACTTATTTAAAAATTGGGGGAAAGGAAAAGATGACTTTCAGTGCAATTAAAGAAAACTAATTATGGACTCATATATGAACTACTGCAAAAAAAAAATTAGACATGATTACGGCTCTAAAGGAAAAAATATACTGTAAAGTGGGAACTAGACACACTGGTAAGAAACAGAAATTCAAAAAGAAGTCATCTGGGGAAGGCTTCTTTGAAGTTATTATTCTGGAGCTTAGTGTTGGAAGTAAGTAAGAATTAACAAGGCAATGAAATACAATTACAGTGAGGCTGTAGTGTGAAAGCTTCATAGCATAAGATGTGAAGAAGGAAGCTGCTAAGAAATACAGGTAGTAGGTACGGATTTAAATATCTTAGCTAAGAAAGACAATACAAAAATCATCGGGTAGTTAAAAGGAATAAGTCAACTGGAGGTTTTATTGAGTTGGAGAAAGCACATGAGAAAGTGATAAATCAGGAAAGCAGGATTTCTAAGAGACAAAGAAATGAAATTGAGAGCATACTTTAGAGCCTCTCCTCTGAAACAGCAAGCATTACCTCTAACACAATCGAGATACTCTTAGTTATTTCTGCCTGCTTTTTAAATGAAGAAACTGACACAACGAGAGTTTAAGATTATCTGGGGTCTTTTGTGTTTTCACACAATTTTTTTGTTCTAGTTACGTGAAAAATGCTATTGGTAGTTTGACAGGTATTATACTGCATATGTATGTTGCCTTGAGCACTATGGTCATTTTGACAATATTGACTCTTCCTTGTGTTACATATCTTCAGATGAAAACATTCTTTCATTTCAGGTTGAAAACTATTTCTTGGAAGGCAGGTTCAGTGCTAATGAATTACTTCAGCTTTTATTTGTCTGGGAAATCCTTTCCTTCTCCTTCACTTCTTAAGGATTGAATATTCTTAGCTGGCAATTTTTTCTTTGAGCACTTTAAATATATCATTCCACCCTCTCTTGGCCTTTTAATTTCTGTTGAGACATCTGCTGATAACCTAATGAGGGTTATTTTGTAGGTCATAATAACCTTCTCTTTTGCTACCTAAATTTAGTATTCTGTCTTTGATTTGGGGCAGGTTTAATATATTTTGGATAATGTTAACTTGGATGTATAAAACTTTCCCCAAATTTTGGAATTCTCACTTATTATTTCTTTAGTTAAGCTATCTGTCCCCTTCTGCTGGAACTCCAATGTTTTGGATGCCATTTTTTTTATGGTGTCCCATAGATTATGTAGAATTTCTTCAAATTTTATTTTCATATATGAAAAAAAGGCCAAAAAATACTGTAAAGTGGGAACTAGACACACTGGTAAGAAACAGAAATTCAAAGAAGTCATCTGGGGAAGGCTTCTTTGAAGTTATTATTCTGGAGCTTAGTGTTGGAAGTAAGTAAGAATTAACAAGGCAATGAAATACAATTACAGTGAGGCTGTAGTGTGAAAGCTTCATAGCATAAGATGTGAAGAAGGAAGCTGCTAAGAAATACAGGTAGTAGGGATTTAAATATCTTAGCTAAGAAAGACAATACAAAAATCATCGGGTAGTTAAAAGGAATAAGTCAACTGGAGGTTTTATTGAGTTGGAGAAAGCACATGAGAAAGTGATAAATCAGGAAAGCAGGATTTCTAAGAGACAAAGAAATGAAATTGAGAGCATACTTTAGAGCCTCTCCTCTGAAACAGCAAGCATTACCTCTAACACAATCGAGATACTCTTAGTTATTTCTGCCTGCTTTTTAAATGAAGAAACTGACACAACGAGAGTTTAAGATTATCTGGGGTCTTTTGTGTTTTCACACAATTTTTTTGTTCTAGTTACGTGAAAAATGCTATTGGTAGTTTGACAGGTATTATACTGCATATGTATGTTGCCTTGAGCACTATGGTCATTTTGACAATATTGACTCTTCCTTGTGTTACATATCTTCAGATGAAAACATTCTTTCATTTCAGGTTGAAAAACTATTTCTTGGAAGGCAGGTTCAGTGCTAATGAATTACTTCAGCTTTTATTTGTCTGGGAAATCCTTTCCTTCTCCTTCACTTCTTAAGGATTGAATATTCTTAGCTGGCAATTTTTTCTTTGAGCACTTTAAATATATCATTCCACCCTCTCTTGGCCTTTTAATTTCTGTTGAGACATCTGCTGATAACCTAATGAGGGTTATTTTGTAGGTCATAATAACCTTCTCTTTTGCTACCTAAATTTAGTATTCTGTCTTTGATTTGGGGCAGGTTTAATATATTTTGGATAATGTTAACTTGGATGTATAAAACTTTCCCCAAATTTTGGAATTCTCACTTATTATTTCTTTAGTTAAGCTATCTGTCCCCTTCTGCTGGAACTCCAATGTTTTGGATGCCATTTTTTTTTTTTTATGGTGTCCCATAGATTATGTAGAATTTCTTCAATCTTTTTCATTCCTTGTCAGATTGGATTATTTCAAAATTTCTATCCTTTAATTATCTCTTATATTTGGTCAATTTTTATATTAACGCTTATGTTGCAAGGCAACACATTTTCATTTTATTCACTGAATTCTTTAGCTTTAGAATTTCTCTTTGGTTCTTTATGATTTCTTTCTCTATTAAATTTCCAATTTTGATCTCATATTGTTTTCCTGATTTTGTTGAGTTGTCTTCTTATAGGTCACTAAATTTCCATTTTGAAATTATCAGGTGAATTGCAAATCTTCATGTTTCTGGATTTGATTATTTAAAGATTACTGTGATCTTTTGGTGATGTCATGACTTTGATTTTTCATTATTCCTTCAAATTTTCTATTGTTGTTTGCATTTAAAGTAGCAGTCACTTTCTCCAATTTTTACTGACACTTTTTGGGTAAGAACACCTTCTGTCAGTCTTGGTATAGATTCTGAGGTGTTCTTTAACCGTGTATGGACACAAATGCTCCACACTTCTTGCTCCCTCTTGTGGTTCAATTCTTAAGCTTGTCTTCTCTATATCCTACAATGCACCAGGCCAACTGTTAACAGCCTTTTTTTTTCCATGAAGGTGCACTATAGCTCAAGTTTATTATTTCTTCCTTGGCCATAGACCCTGGTCTGCTTTCTGAGTGAGCTCCTTGCCTACCAGAGCTTGTTCTCATAGTAGCTCTGGAAGCTATCCAGGTAGCCAGCTAGAAACTGGACAGAGGTGTGGGTTTGGCATGCATCCACCCACTGTGGATGCCCATGGGTCAGTTGAGGGGATCGGGGGTGAGGTTTTCTCTTTGGCTGGTGGGTAAACCTCCTACTGGAGTCCAGAACACAGTCAGCAGGAACTTTACCCACTTAATGCCCATTGGGAACTTTATCCTGCTCTCCCAATCTGCTTCCTCCTCTAGTCATAAAGTTCTCTCTTTGAAGCTCTGGATGCTGTAAGAGAGAAATGTGTCTCTCTGGCAGTGTTCCGCACAGCTGGGGAAGCCAGCCCTACCAACCCAGAGGGAATCACCAGCTGTCTAGCTTAGTCCTAACCTGTGCCTCCTTGGAGAAGGGACGATGCTGGCAGAGAGGAGCTATTCCTTGGACCTAGGAGAAGCTATTCCTAGGAGAAGCTATTCCTTCTCCTTGGAGAAGGGACGATGCTGGCAGAGAGGAGCTATTCCTTTCACCTACTTCAGTGCAGCCAAAGGCTTCCCCCGCCCCCCAACCCCACTCCCAGTAGGGTTTTGGAAACCTGGATTTTCACAAAGGCTCTCTCATCTCTGTTCTGCAAGTGCTCAGAGACTGCAGCCCAGACCGTCCAGAATTGGTTCACAGTCTCCTGTTGGTTCCACAGCTGGTATCCATTTATTACCTGTTTGTTACCTTGTGCACAGTTTGGCAAGGCTGTTGGATTCCACAACTCCCACAGAAGTATTTCTGTTAATGATGGATGCCAAATTGTTGTTGTTGAACTCGGTGGGGCGGGTGAACAAAAATGAGGGTTGCCTTATGCTACCATTATGTTAATGTTATTCTCCTGGATATGCTATATTTTACCAGACAATTCTACCCACCCTAGAGCATCCTAAGCAAGAAGCAAATTTTTATTTTTAAAATTTTGGCCTCTTTTATTGGTCCTTCAATTTATTTATTTTCCTACAATGCACCAGGCCAACTGTTAACAGCCTTTTTTTTTCCATGAAGGTGCACTATAGCTCAAGTTTATTATTTCTTCCTTGGCCATAGACCCTGGTCTGCTTTCTGAGTGAGCTCCTTGCCTACCAGAGCTTGTTCTCATAGTAGCTCTGGAAGCTATCCAGGTAGCCAGCTAGAAACTGGACAGAGGTGTGGGTTTGGCATGCATCCACCCACTGTGGATGCCCATGGGTCAGTTGAGGGGATCGGGGGTGAGGTTTTCTCTTTGGCTGGTGGGTAAACCTCCTACTGGAGTCCAGAACACAGTCAGCAGGAACTTTACCCACTTAATGCCCATTGGGAACTTTATCCTGCTCTCCCAATCTGCTTCCTCCTCTAGTCATAAAGTTCTCTCTTTGAAGCTCTGGATGCTGTAAGAGAGAAATGTGTCTCTGGCAGTGTTCCGCACAGCTGGGGAAGCCAGCCCTACCAACCCAGAGGGAATCACCAGCTGTCTAGCTTAGTCCTAACCTGTGCCTCCTTGGAGAAGGGACGATGCTGGCAGAGAGGAGCTATTCCTTGGACCTAGGAGAAGCTATTCCTAGGAGAAGCTATTCCTTCTCCTTGGAGAAGGGACGATGCTGGCAGAGAGGAGCTATTCCTTTCACCTACTTCAGTGCAGCCAAAGGCTTCCCCGCCCCAACCCCACTCCCAGTAGGGTTTTGGAAACCTGGATTTTCACAAAGGCTCTCTCATCTCTGTTCTGCAAGTGCTCAGAGACTGCAGCCCAGACCGTCCAGAATTGGTTCACAGTCTCCTGTTGGTTCCACAGCTGGTATCCATTTATTACCTGTTTGTTACCTTGTGCACAGTTTGGCAAGGCTGTTGGATTCCACAACTCCCACAGAAGTATTTCTGTTAATGATGGATGCCAAATTGTTGTTGTTGAACTCGGTGGGGCGGGTGAACAAAAATGAGGGTTGCCTTATGCTACCATTATGTTAATGTTATTCTCCTGGATATGCTATATTTTACCAGACAATTCTACCCACCCTAGAGCATCCTAAGCAAGAAGCAAATTTTTTTTTATTTTTAAAATTTTGGCCTCTTTTATTGGTCCTTCATTTATTTATTTTCATCCATCTTAATTCTTTGGCCTGTGTGGGCTTCCCATCGCAGTGGCTTCTCTTGTTGCGGAGGCATCGGCTCTGGACGCATGTGCTCCAGAGTGCTGGCTCCTAACTGGACACACCAGTCCAGCTGCTCTACAGCATATGGGATCTTCCCGTGCCAGGGATCGAACTGGAGCCCCTTTACCCACTGAACCACCAGGGAAGCCCTAGAAGACGGATTCTTAACCACTGAGCAACTAGGAAGCCATTTTAAGAAAACAATTGGTCAAATATGAGAAAGCATATCAACTCACATTTGACTAACCACCTACCATATACATATTTTTAAACAAATATAAACTATAAATATTTGTGATTGATTTCATTTCTTTTTCAGTTACATTCATTTTGGATTAGAAAAAACTGTTTATAGATTTATCTTATTTTATGTTGTTGCTTAGTTCCTAAGTTGTGTCCAACTCGTTTGCGACCCCATGGACTGTAGCCCTCCAGGCTCCTCTGTCCATGGGAATTTCTAGGCAAGAATACTGGAGTGGTTTGCCATTTCCTTCTCCAGTGGATCTTCCCAACCCAGGGATTGAACCTGTGTTTCTTGCTTGCCCAGCATGAAGCTAATTACATTAGCTGGGTAAGTCCTTGAATGTGTGAACTCTTGTATTGAGCGATACAAAAGCAAATAATAGTCTATGAAGTATGTTTAGCCCTAGTCACATGGCTGAATTGGTTTCACAATGTATTTAAAATAAATATTAATACATAAGCAGAATAAACCATATGTTTAATTATAACCAGGAACTATATGAAGAAACCAGAGATTTACACAGTCAAAACAAGTAAAACAATATTTACAGAAAATAATGTCAAGGTGTGCTTGTAGGGAAGGAAGTGGCAGAATAAGGTCAGTCTGGAAGAGTTTGATTTTTATAGTTAATTTATGACTTGAACAGTGACAGACTTTTAAGTAAGTAAGTGAATGTTGCTCAGTTGTGTCCGACTCTTTGCACCCCCCCCCCCACCCCGACAATCCATGGAATTTTCCAGGCAAGAATACTGGAGTTGGTAGCTGTTCCCTTCTCCAGGAGATCATTCCAACCCAGGGATCGAACCCATAACTCCTGCACTGTAAGCAGATTCTATACCATCTGAGCCACCAGGTAAGCCCAAGAATACTGGAGTGGGTAGCCTGTACTTTCCAGGGATTTTTGTGGACTAAAAAATTGAACTGGGGTCTCCTGCATTGCACGTGGATTCTCTACCAGCTGAGCTACAACAGAAGCGCATGAACATGCACAGTAAGTCTCAGAATTTATAAATTTTTCTGCATGTATATTTCCACACCCAGTGTATGCAACACAGCACGCAATACTATCTCTTGAAAAGGCGGCAGCATTAAAAATAGGTCACAACTTCTGATGGAGGATACAAACCACCAGGATGAGGACTTTGGGACACAGCAGGTGTTCAAGGAATGCTGGTAATAAAGAGACTGCATTACTGCTTATTTTCAGCTTTGCTAAGAAACGTGGAGTTTTCACTCCAACCCTGTGGTCATCCAGCCCTATTGCCAGTTTCTGTGTCGTCCTGGGTGAGTTACTTAAACTCTTATTTAATTAACAGCAATCCTGAATTGACTTTCCTTACAAATGTATTATAAGGTACAAAAGAGCCACAATGGAATGTGCGTGTAATAACATATTCTCTTACACACTGCCCTTGTCTTTTTAAATACCTTTTACATTTTGTTTCTGTGAGACAACTTTCAGATTTACAAATGTCACACAAGCTGAGAGATTAATTCTAAAAATAAGAGGATCTTCCAGAAAGAGGATTTATTTTATAAGGGAGACAGGTAAAAAACTCTCCAAAATGACTGGTTTTACTTTTCCCTCACTTCATGTAGAAGAAAACTAAGAAGCAACGTCATGAAATGATGTTTGATCTTTGACAAATGAAGAGTGGCATGCAACCTCATACTTGTAGCATTACGCTAGTTTGAAAAGTCTAGTTACCAAATAGTTACCATGCAAACTCCAAGAATGACTTAGAAAGTGTCACCTTAATACCTCAGAGCAGGGTTCTGCAGCCTTGAAAATCCATCTCTCCAAAGGACCTTTTCCACCTTTTGTATATACCTGTCAGCTAAAATGGTTAAGATTTTACCTTCTCTAGCTTTTCATACAAAAAACAGGTCTACCAAATATGTATTTTCAACTGCCTGAACTCTCTTCGCCAACAAGACTGGGATACACTGCCTCTACTTTTCCATTTACTACCTAGTAGCCAAATCCTAGATTTGGGCAAGATACTTTTCTTACTCATAACATTAGCACACAGCATTACAAAGTAAACTTAGAAAGCTATGAGACAGCTATTTGCCAGTAGTCACATAAAGTTTTTTTTGGAAGTATAACCAGAACAACTCTCCTTTAAGTTTCAATCACTTAGAAATTCAGTAACAACATCATGAAAATATGCATATTGGTTGAAATTCTATCTCTTGAAAAGGCGGCAGCATTAAAAATAGGTCACAACTTCTGATGGAGGATACAAACCACCAGGATGAGGACTTTGGGACACAGCAGGTGTTCAAGGAATGCTGGTAATAAAGAGACTGCATTACTGCTTATTTTCAGCTTTGCTAAGAAACGTGGAGTTTTCACTCCAACCCTGTGGTCATCCAGCCCTATTGCCAGTTTCTGTGTCGTCCTGGGTGAGTTACTTAAACTCTTATTTAATTAACAGCAATCCTGAATTGACTTTCCTTACAAATGTATTATAAGGTACAAAAGAGCCACAATGGAATGTGCGTGTAATAACATATTCTCTTACACACTGCCCTTGTCTTTTTAAATACCTTTTACATTTTGTTTCTGTGAGACAACTTTCAGATTTACAAATGTCACACAAGCTGAGAGATTAATTCTAAAAATAAGAGGATCTTCCAGAAAGAGGATTTATTTTATAAGGGAGACAGGTAAAAACTCTCCAAAATGACTGGTTTTATTTTTCCCCTCACTTCATGTAGAAGAAAACTAAGAAGCAACGTCATGAAATGATGTTTGATCTTTGACAAATGAAGAGTGGCATGCAACCTCATACTTGTAGCATTACGCTAGTTTGAAAAGTCTAGTTACCAAATAGTTACCATGCAAACTCCAAGAATGACTTAGAAAGTGTCACCTTAATACCTCAGAGCAGGGTTCTGCAGCCTTGAAAATCCATCTCTCCAAAGGACCTTTTCCACCTTTTGTATATACCTGTCAGCTAAAATGGTTAAGATTTTACCTTCTCTAGCTTTTCATACAAAAAACAGGTCTACCAAATATGTATTTTCAACTGCCTGAACTCTCTTTCGCCAACAAGACTGGGATACACTGCCTCTACTTTTCCATTTACTACCTAGTAGCCAAATCCTAGATTTGGGCAAGATACTTTTCTTACTCATAACATTAGCACACAGCATTACAAAGTAAACTTAGAAAGCTATGAGACAGCTATTTGCCAGTAGTCACATAAAGTTTTTTTTGGAAGTATAACCAGAACAACTCTCCTTTAAGTTTCAATCACTTAGAAATTCAGTAACAACATCATGAAAAATATGCATATTGGTTGATTAATTTACATATGCGTGAAATGACATCATCAGGGCAGCAGAGAGTAGAAAGGAGAGAATTACAGGACTTTGATCTGGAAGAACATCTAACCATTTATTTTTCTACAAATGAATTATATATACAGCTAGCTCTTACTTTCCTTTTTGTCTTTTCTTTTTGCTATTCCATCCTCCCTTCATCCTTCTCTCCCTCCCATTCTTCTTTCTTTCCATCCAACATTGGTTTCTGGCTGAGACCACAGTTTTGATAAGAAATAAAAACTGCATTACTCAGGAAGGAAGCTAATAAGTTTACCATCCTCAAATGCCATTAGAGGCTTCCTGAATAAATGAGAAGCACATTAATTAAAAGAGAGAGATAGAAGGTGCTTACATAAGCAACCAAAACAGATTCTGGTCTACATTATGATTAAAACCAACTTGAATGAAAATGTCAGATGAAGTAAGTTCTAGTAGAACACCTTGCACATTTATGGCCAGTGTAGTTTGTTTCCAGTCATTGTGTGGCTTTATTCAGTGCTGTGTTAAATAGCAGAGTGGCGCTTCTACCATTTCCCTTTACGGTGATCCTATAACATACTGGATTTCAATAACAGAAAATTTATTTTAAATATAATCATTACTGAAATTCTTCATTCAAAAATCATTCCATTATTCACTGTCATAATAGTAAAATATATGCATATAATTTACACATATAAACACATACACAAATATATACAATTGTCACCTTAATACCTCAGAGCAGGGTTCTGCAGCCTTGAAAATCCATCTCCAAAGGACCTTTTCCACCTTTTGTATATACCTGTCAGCTAAAATGGTTAAGATTTTACCTTCTCTAGCTTTTCATACAAAAAACAGGTCTACCAAATATGTATTTTCAACTGCCTGAACTCTCTTTCGCCAACAAGACTGGGATACACTGCCTCTACTTTTCCATTTACTACCTAGTAGCCAAATCCTAGATTTGGGCAAGATACTTTTCTTACTCATAACATTAGCACACAGCATTACAAAGTAAACTTAGAAAGCTATGAGACAGCTATTTGCCAGTAGTCACATAAAGTTTTTTTTGGAAGTATAACCAGAACAACTCTCCTTTAAGTTTCAATCACTTAGAAATTCAGTAACAACATCATGAAAAATATGCATATTGGTTGATTAATTTACATATGCGTGAAATGACATCATCAGGGCAGCAGAGAGTAGAAAGGAGAGAATTACAGGACTTTGATCTGGAAGAACATCTAACCATTTATTTTTCTACAAATGAATTATATATACAGCTAGCTCTTACTTTCCTTTTTGTCTTTTCTTTTTGCTATTCCATCCTCCCTTCATCCTTCTCTCCCTCCCATTCTTCTTTCTTTCCATCCAACATTGGTTTCTGGCTGAGACCACAGTTTTGATAAGAAATAAAAACTGCATTACTCAGGAAGGAAGCTAATAAGTTTACCATCCTCAAATGCCATTAGAGGCTTCCTGAATAAATGAGAAGCACATTAATTAAAAGAGAGAGATAGAAGGTGCTTACATAAGCAACCAAAACAGATTCTGGTCTACATTATGATTAAAACCAACTTGAATGAAAATGTCAGATGAAGTAAGTTCTAGTAGAACACCTTGCACATTTATGGCCAGTGTAGTTTGTTTCCAGTCATTGTGTGGCTTTATTCAGTGCTGTGTTAAATAGCAGAGTGGCGCTTCTACCATTTCCCTTTACGGTGATCCTATAACATACTGGATTTCAATAACAGAAAATTTATTTTAAATATAATCATTACTGAAATTCTTCATTCAAAAATCATTCCATTATTCACTGTCATAATAGTAAAATATATGCATATAATTTACACATATAAACACATACACAAATATATACATATGTCTGTGAATGTGTTTCATTATAAATGTATGATTGAATTTATTTAATTTTATATAGTTTCATATTTAATTGACACATGGGCTCAAAATTTACATTTTATATAAAAATCCACGTGTATCCACATGTATTCTCATTCTAAAGCTCTATTCCTTTCTCTTAACAAGTTTACATAAAAATTCCTCTTACAAGTTATACTTTAATTATAGTTAATGAATCATCAGCCTATTGACTCATTTTAAAGGACAAAGAGAACAAGAGATTAGGGGTAAGTTTCTGTTTTGGTTTTCTGTTTGTTTTGCATGACAATGTATTTGTAAGTCAGTAGTTTGTACCCTAAGCTTCAATCTTGAGATTGCTCTCAACAGATGAGTTGGTCATTATAGAGATAATAAATACCATTCACAGTGATACATTAAATAAAAAATATGTGACTTATGAGATGAGATTTGGTAAAAATTGGTTTCTATCTCAATGACTTCGAGTATAGTATAGCCACTGTAGTCAACTTAATGTTTATCAAGATCCACTAAACTTTATAGTGAGCATCTGGGTAGTGCTACAGGACAGATGTTGAATAGAATATCACAATAAAATTACTTCAAGTTTCATCTGGTTAATAACAGTTCTTCATTGAAAAAATTACTTTCTGTAATTTCTGACTTAGTTTTACCCAAACAAAAGCTGTTCACCATTTTTTTTTTAATAATTATTTTTATTTTACTTTTACAGAGTGTTGTTGTTTACAGATATGTATAATCCCAGATTAGTCCTATGTACATCCCCGGCCCCCTCCCTCCTCCTTCCTCCACCCCCCTTCTCAGTCCTCTCCAGGCCATCGCACCGCGCCCTGCAGGATCCCCTATTCCCAAAGCACAATGACAATAGCTATCTTTTTCACATATGATAGTATAGGTTTTCATGTTACTCCCTCTGTGCCTCCCACCCACTGTTCATTCCTCACAATGTCCATATGTCTGTTCTCTATGGCTGTTTTTCCATCGCTTCACTGCCTGTGTTCATTATTTTTTTAAGGTACAACTGTGACTTCTTACAAAACAAAATCCTCAACTTCGATAATATAAACTATAGGTTATTCATATAGGTTTTTAAATAAGTATAGGTGTTATTTATAGCTAAATAACTGAGTTTAATTTTTCAAATTAAATATAAATCACTAACATAAAGCATTATCTATAACTCACACAAACTAAGAACATCTTCATAAACCAAATTTCAAATTCTGAATCTCTGGAAATGATTCAGAAATCCTAAATGTAATTTATAACTTATATACCTTTATTTTCTCTTTTTTTGTGGATAACTATATTATAGGGTAGAACTCATATCAGAGGCTGGTTAAATATAAAGAACTGAAGGACCTGAAAGTGTTTATTAGTGACATCATCAAAAAACTTCTCCAACCTTTTGGTAGCCCACAAGAAGTATTTTCTTTATGCACGTTCCCAAAAGTCTCATCTTTGTCTAACCCTGACAAAGTCTCTATTCTTCCTAATCTAATTTATTTTGGCTTCGATGCCTCATCCTATTCTACTACTAGATGATTTTATTAATAATACAGCTAACACAAGTTTATTGTTAAAAAATCACAATACGATATAGTTACCACTTCAAGTTTAAAACCCTTTGTGAGCATCTGGGTAGTGCTACAGGACAGATGTTGAATAGAATATCACAATAAAATTACTTCAAGTTTCATCTGGTTAATAACAGTTCTTCATTGAAAAAATTACTTTCTGTAATTTCTGACTTAGTTTTACCCAAACAAAAGCTGTTCACCATTTTTTTTTTAATAATTATTTTTATTTTACTTTTACAGAGTGTTGTTGTTTACAGATATGTATAATCCCAGATTAGTCCTATGTACATCCCCGGCCCCCTCCCTCCTCCTTCCTCCACCCCCCTTCTCAGTCCTCTCCAGGCCATCGCACCGCGCCCTGCAGGATCCCCTATTCCCAAAGCACAATGACAATAGCTATCTTTTTCACATATGATAGTATAGGTTTTCATGTTACTCCCTCTGTGCCTCCCACCCACTGTTCATTCCTCACAATGTCCATATGTCTGTTCTCTATGGCTGTTTTTCCATCGCTTCACTGCCTGTGTTCATTATTTTTTTAAGGTACAACTGTGACTTCTTACAAAACAAAATCCTCAACTCGATAATATAAACTATAGGTTATTCATATAGGTTTTTAAATAAGTATAGGTGTTATTTATAGCTAAATAACTGAGTTTAATTTTTCAAATTAAATATAAATCACTAACATAAAGCATTATCTATAACTCACACAAACTAAGAACATCTTCATAAACCAAATTTCAAATTCTGAATCTCTGGAAATGATTCAGAAATCCTAAATGTAATTTATAACTTATATACCTTTATTTTCTCTTTTTTTGTGGATAACTATATTATAGGGTAGAACTCATATCAGAGGCTGGTTAAATATAAAGAACTGAAGGACCTGAAAGTGTTTATTAGTGACATCATCAAAAAACTTCTCCAACCTTTTGGTAGCCCACAAGAAGTATTTTCTTTATGCACGTTCCAAGAGTCTCATCTTTGTCTAACCCTGACAAAGTCTCTATTCTTCCTAATCTAATTTATTTTGGCTTCGATGCCTCATCCTATTCTACTACTAGATGATTTTATTAATAATACAGCTAACACAAGTTTATTGTTAAAAAAATCACAAAACATGATAACCAGTAAAATAAAAACCAACTGTAATCTCACCATTCAAAAACTACAATTAATATTTTTATATAAATTTTTAAAATAAAAGAGATTAAGGTCTAATCTATATAGGTTTGTAAAGTGCTATTTCCACTTAGCAATATATCCTAAATAACTTCTACCTTCCTAATTCCCTTGACATTTTCAGTGTTTTAATTTCTCTTTTGCCCCCCACATTTTCCAAGTCCTTATTGCTTTATTATTCTAGACAAGAGGGCAGCAAACGTGTCCTTAAAAGGTCTAAATAGTAGGTCATATAGCCTCTGCTACAGCCATTTAACCCTGGTACAAAGGCAGCCACGGACATATACCAAGAATGGATGTGGCTATGTCTCAACAATGTTCCCAGGAAAATTTTATTTTAAAAAGCAGGCCAACAGCTATAGTTTGCTGACCTGTTATTCTAGACGACTGCTTAGAGAGAAATAGTGCATATCACAATCTCTGTCACCTATAGCTGAATATTTTCTAGATTATCTTTACACTCAACCTTTTCTATAAATGCAGACTTACCCCAGCACAAAACACCAAGGGGTATATTCCTTTCCTTTGGTAAATGTGCATTCTTTGTAAGTGGCTGAAAATCATCCATGCCAGTACAGTACCATAAAGACTTCCCCAGCTCAATCTGTCTTAAAACCCGTATGTCAAGAGCATAGTAGAAGGATGCTCTTCCCTCTCCTCTTTACCCAACAGAAGTCCAAGTTAAATGTGTAGTAACTTACTGACACAGAGAATTTTCAGCCCAGTTTCAAATCTATGAAAGAGAAATTGAGATTGAAGGAGTTGGAATAGCAGGAAACCTACAAGTTTACATGCTGCCACATCCATGCTTTCCTCCTTCCCCACTGTGACAACAGAAGAGGTGTTTATATTTGTAATGACTCCTATTCCATATGGCTTTGTCACCATGGTCAAAAAAACTCTTTATTCTCTCTCTCTGCCTTCCTTCCTTCCCTGTCTCTTCAACCCTCCATCTTTATGTGTTTGCTCTCATCAGCATTTAAACTGACTTGCCTTAATGAGGTCTTTCCTAAATCGCAAATAATACTTGCCCTTGACCCTACTTTTCCTTTTCATCAAATAATTGTCTACACTTTCCTTTTCTCATTTATTTCTCCCACTTGATACACAAAAAATGACTGAAGTTACCAGAGAAACCTTTATTGTCAAATCCATCTGTCACTTCCATCACTTGTGGGTCTAAAGCACAAACCACACAAAGCATCTGAGTTCAAATCCTGATTCTATTACTCAAGAGTTTTCTTGGGTAAGTTACTTAGGTTCTCTATACCTCATTTGGCTCATCTGGAAAACTGGGATATATTAATACCTACTTCAAAGAACTGTGATGACAGTTCAATTAATAACGCATTACAAAAGTGTTTCCAAGAGTGCTTGATCCAAGGTAGCCTCTGTATAAATGTTAGTTATTACAGATCTCTCTTCAGCATTTGATACTATGAACCTCTCCTTCCTGAAAATTTGATACACTAACCTCCAGACGACTGCTTAGAGCGAAATAGTGCATATCACAATCTCTGTCACCTATAGCTGAATATTTTCTAGATTATCTTTACACTCAACCTTTTCTATAAATGCAGACTTACCCCAGCACAAAACACCAAGGGGTATATTCCTTTCCTTTGGTAAATGTGCATTCTTTGTAAGTGGCTGAAAATCATCCATGCCAGTACAGTACCATAAAGACTTCCCAGCTCAATCTGTCTTAAAACCCGTATGTCAAGAGCATAGTAGAAGGATGCTTTTCCCCTCTCCTCTTTACCCAACAGAAGTCCAAGTTAAATGTGTAGTAACTTACTGACACAGAGAATTTTCAGCCCAGTTTCAAATCTATGAAAGAGAAATTGAGATTGAAGGAGTTGGAATAGCAGGAAACCTACAAGTTTACATGCTGCCACATCCATGCTTTCCTCCTTCCCCACTGTGACAACAGAAGAGGTGTTTATATTTGTAATGACTCCTATTCCATATGGCTTTGTCACCATGGTCAAAAAAACTCTTTATTCTCTCTCTCTGCCTTCCTTCCTTCCCTGTCTCTTCAACCCTCCATCTTTATGTGTTTGCTCTCATCAGCATTTAAACTGACTTGCCTTAATGAGGTCTTTCCTAAATCGCAAATAATACTTGCCCTTGACCCTACTTTTCCTTTTCATCAAATAATTGTCTACACTTTCCTTTTCTCATTTATTTCTCCCACTTGATACACAAAAACTGACTGAAGTTACCAGAGAAACCTTTATTGTCAAATCCATCTGTCACTTCCATCACTTGTGGGTCTAAAGCACAAACCACACAAAGCATCTGAGTTCAAATCCTGATTCTATTACTCAAGAGTTTTCTTGGGTAAGTTACTTAGGTTCTCTATACCTCATTTGGCTCATCTGGAAAACTGGGATATATTAATACCTACTTCAAAGAACTGTGATGACAGTTCAATTAATAACGCATTACAAAAGTGTTTCCAAGAGTGCTTGATCCAAGGTAGCCTCTGTATAAATGTTAGTTATTACAGATCTCTCTTCAGCATTTGATACTATGAACCTCTCCTTCCTGAAAATACCTCTTTGCATAATACATTTTCTAAGTCTTTTTTCCTACCTCTTTGATCCACCAAATTTGACCTTCACGCTTCTCCTGTTTATAAGCTGGTTTCTCTCCCAAGCTCATCTTTTTACTCACATCTTCTCCCTAGGCAATCTCTTTCATTCCCATGACTTCATTATTATTCTATGTCTTGCAGTTTATTATCTCCCATCAAAACTTTTCTCCTGATCCAGACACCAGCATAAACTGGCTCCAATACATTGCTACTTGGTTGTCTTAAGTACCCCAAGGTCTAGATGTTTAAAACTCATTCCATCTTTCCAACTCCTACCGTATCTTCCACATTCAGTAAAGATCCTGTCACTTCCACCTCTTAATAGGTATTAATATGAAATCTGTTCACATCTCTCTTCCCTACTGCAGTCCAGGAAACTGCAACGTTCATCTATATTATGTCTATAGGCTTTACCTGAAGTCTCAGTATCTTGAGTCTTAAGGCCCTCTTTAATACAATCACACAATGCAATCAAAATATACTAATTGCAAATCTGATAAATGCCCAAAAAGGTTTAGTGAACTTCTGAAACTCTGGCACTCCTTACTGTAGATTTTAAAAGTATTCACGGCCTATTTACCTCTTCAGCTTTGTGCCATATCCCCATCCTCCACCTATTGAGAGGTTTTCTACATAGATGATCATGTCATCTACAAATAAAGACAGTTTTACCTCTTCTTGTTTGCCCTTTTTTTTCCTTCTGTTTTCTTGATTGAGTGCACTGACTAGAACCTTCAGTATGATGTTTAACTTAAGTAGCAAAAGTGAACAGATATCCTTCCTTTATTGTTGACAGTAAAGAGGAAACATTCAGTATTTTACCATGAAATTGAGGAAGTTCCTTTTTATCCCCAGTGTGCTGTGGTTATAAAAAATGAATACTGGATTTTGTCAATTGCTTTTTCTTGTATTGACTAGATGACACATTGCCTTGACTGATTTTCAAATGCTGAACTAACCTTATATTCATAAAATAAAATCCATTTGTTCACACTATACAGCCTCTTTATATATTGGATTCTGCTTGCTTTTGTCAAGAATCTTTTGCATCTATATTCACATGGGATACGAGTCTTTAGTTTTCTTAATTGGAAAGTCTTTGTCTCATTATGGTGGCAGGATATACTGGCCTCACAGAATAAGTTGCAAAGTATTCTCTCTTCTGTACTTTTCTAGAAGAGCTTATGTATAGTTGGTATATTTCTTTCTGAAAATGTCTGATAAATTTCATTTAATAAATCTGTTAGGGCCTGGATTTTATTTTGTGGGACTGTATTTACATACAAATTCAATTTCTTTAATAGCTATTTAGATTATCAGTTTCTTCTTGAGTTGGCTTTGATAAATTGTGTCTTTCAAGGAGTTTGAAGGAATTTGTCCATTTCAGCTAAGCTGCAGAATTTATTGGTACAAAGTTGTTATCTCAATATGTATAGAATCTGTAACATGTCATCTCTCTCATCCTTGATATTGGGTTTTGTGTCTTATTTTCTGACCTGTTAGCTATAGATTTATCCATTTCATTGATCTTCTCAAGGAAATCACCTTTCAGTTTTATTGGGCTTTTCTCTTTTTTTTTTCTTCTTATTATCCACTCTGATGACCTGTATTATTTATGTTTTCTTTCTATCTTTGGTTTAATTTTCTCTTTTTTTTTTCCCCTACTTGTTTGAGGTCGAAGCCAAGACCACTAATTGAAGGTCTTTCTAAATAAGCAGATGATTTTCCTTTCAGTATTGGTTTAGTGGCAATCCACCAATTTTTATGTAGCTTTTCATTTTCATATAGTTAAAAACTTCCACGCATTTGAGAATTTTCCAAATATTTTGCTGTTCTTGGTTTCTAAGTTAATTCCACTTGGTTAGAAAGGATAGTTTGTATGACTAGAATCCTTTTAAATTTGAGATTGAAGTTTTATGGCTAAGAATACTGTTTAACTTGGTAAATATTTAACATGCATTTGAAAAGAATATGTGTTCTATTGTTAGGGGTAGAGTGTTTCATAAATGTCCATTAGGCCAAATTAGCTAACAGTGTTGTTCCCACATTCTAAATCTTTACAAATTTTCTATCCAATTTTTTTCTATCTGTTATTGATATAGGGGTATCTCCAACTACAACTGTGGATTCCTTTAATTTTTTTATTTTAAATTGGAGTGTGGTTGATTTACAATGGTGTATTAGTTTCAGGTGTACAGCAAAGTGACTTAGTTACACATATACATATGTCCGTTCTTATTCAGATTCTTTTCCCGTATATGTTGTTAGAGTACTGAGTAGAGCTTTTAATACTATACAATAGTGTAGAGCTTAATTTCATTTAATAAATCTGTTAGGGCCTGGATTTTATTTTGTGGGACTGTATTTACATACAAATTCAATTTCTTTAATAGCTATTTAGATTATCAGTTTCTTCTTGAGTTGGCTTTGATAAATTGTGTCTTTCAAGGAGTTTGAAGGAATTTGTCCATTTCAGCTAAGCTGCAGAATTTATTGGTACAAAGTTGTTATCTCAATATGTATAGAATCTGTAACATGTCATCTCTCTCATCCTTGATATTGGGTTTTGTGTCTTATTTTCTGACCTGTTAGCTATAGATTTATCCATTTCATTGATCTTCTCAAGGAAATCACCTTTCAGTTTTATTGGGCTTTTCTCTTTTTTTTTTCTTCTTATTATCCACTCTGATGACCTGTATTATTTATGTTTTCTTTCTATCTTTGGTTTAATTTTCTCTTTTTTTTTTCCCCTACTTGTTTGAGGTCGAAGCCAAGACCACTAATTGAAGGTCTTTCTAAATAAGCAGATGATTTTCCTTTCAGTATTGGTTTAGTGGCAATCCACCAATTTTTATGTAGCTTTTCATTTTCATATATTTAAAAACTTCCACGCATTTGAGAATTTTCCAAATATTTTGCTGTTCTTGGTTTCTAAGTTAATTCCACTTGGTTAGAAAGGATAGTTTGTATGACTAGAATCCTTTTAAATTTGAGATTGAAGTTTTATGGCTAAGAATACTGTTTAACTTGGTAAATATTTAACATGCATTTGAAAAGAATATGTGTTCTATTGTTAGGGGTAGAGTGTTTCATAAATGTCCATTAGGCCAAATTAGCTAACAGTGTTGTTCCCACATTCTAAATCTTTACAAATTTTCTATCCAATTTTTTTCTATCTGTTATTGATATAGGGGTATCTCCAACTACAACTGTGGATTCCTTTAATTTTTTTATTTTAAATTGGAGTGTGGTTGATTTACAATGGTGTATTAGTTTCAGGTGTACAGCAAAGTGACTTAGTTACACATATACATATGTCCGTTCTTATTCAGATTCTTTTCCCGTATATGTTGTTAGAGTACTGAGTAGAGCTTTTAATACTATACAATAGGTCTTTTTGATTATCTATTTTAAATACAGTACTATGTACATTTTAATCCCAAATTCCTAATTTATCCCACCTCTCCCCACTTTTTCCTTAGGTAACCGTAAATTTGTTTTCTACATGTGAGTCTTTCTATTTTGTAAATAAGAATCCACAAATAAGTGATATATGCTTTTTGTCTTTGATTCACTTCACTTAGTATGATAATCTCTAGGTCCATCAATGATGCTGCAAATAGCATCAGTGTATTGTTCTTTATGGCTAATATTCCACTGTATATTGGTATCACACCTTCTTTATCCATTCATCACTTGATGGACCTTTAGGCTGCTTCTATCTTGGCTCTTGTAAATGGTGCTGCAAGGAACACAAGGGTGCACGTATCTTTTTGAAGCACAGTTTTCACCAGACACAAGCCCAGGGGTGGGATTGCTGGATCACAAAGTAGTACTATTTTTTGTTTTTAAGGAAACTTCATACTGTTTTCCATAGTGACTGTATCAATCTACATTCCCACCAACAGTGTAGGAGGGTTCTCTCTTATCCACACTCTTCATCATTTACTGTTTGTAGACTTTTTGATGATGGTGTGGGGGTTTCTCTCTTTCTTTTTATAGTTCCATTAATTTTTACTTCCAGTATTTTGAAGCTCTGGTAATAGGTGCATTAATGATATACTCTTAATGAGTTGATCCCTTAACAATGTTTTAACTAATGTTTTTAAAATAAGAAATGCATAATTTAAGGTATACAACATGGCAACCTGAGATGCATGGTGAAATAATGACTAGAATCAAGCTGATTAACATATTATCTCACAGATACTTTTCTGTGCATGTGTGGTGAGAGTATCTATAATCTACTCTCTTAACAAATTTCCAACATTCAATGTGGCATTATTAGCTATGGTCATCATGTTGTACATTAGATATCCAGATTTATTCAACTAACTTTACTGCAATTTTGTACCCTCTGGTCACCATCTTCCCCACTCCTATTAACAACTGTTCTACTTTTTTATTTCATGTATATCGCTTTGCTAGATTCACATATAAGTGAGATGATGCAGTTTTTTTTTTCTCTCTTGTGTCTGGTTTCACTTGGCATAATGTCCTCCGAGTTCATCCATGTTGTTGCAAACGGTGGGTCTGCTTTTCAAAGGGTGGATAATAATCTACTGTGCATATCACAAAATTGATTTGACCACTTTCTTAGATGAAATGACCTCTATATTCTTGGTTATATTTCTTTGCTTTGAAATCTTTTTCTAACATTCATACAGCCACTCAAACTTTGGTCAGTATTCTCCATTCCTTTCATTTTTAATGTACATGTTTCTTTATAATTAATGTTGATTTCTTTTAGGCAGCATACAGTTGCATCTTGCTTTTTCATTTCTCTTCCACCCTGTGCATCACTGCTACATACTGTACAAGTGCATGTTATAAACCACATGCTACATTTCCTATGTGAAGTTATTTATCTTCAACTGAGATGTGAATTATAATAAAAAATGTTATATATTTGTCACATACTTACAATTTCTGATTTTCTTCATTCCTTTGCATAGATCCCTGTTTCCTTCTGCCTCGAGGACTTCCATTAACATTTTTCATGGACAAGTCTGCTAGTCATTAATTCTTTCTGCTTTTGTATGTCTCAAAAAGTCCCTATTTTGCCTTTGTTTTTTGAAGGATATTTTCACTGAGAATCGAATACTACATTGATTCCCTTTAATACTAGAAAGAGGTCCACGGTCTTGTCACTTGCATTGCTTTTCACAAGAACTAGAATCCTTAATATTTTCTCTTTGTTATTGGTTTTGAAATCTGGTTATCACGTCTAATGAGTTGTTTTGTTTTAACTAATGTTTTTAAAATAAGAAATGCATAATTTAAGGTATACAACATGGCAACCTGAGATGCATGGTGAAATAATGACTAGAATCAAGCTGATTAACATATTATCTCACAGATACTTTTCTGTGCATGTGTGGTGAGAGTATCTATAATCTACTCTCTTAACAAATTTCCAACATTCAATGTGGCATTATTAGCTATGGTCATCATGTTGTACATTAGATATCCAGATTTATTCAACTAACTTTACTGCAATTTTGTACCCTCTGGTCACCATCTTCCCCACTCCTATTAACAACTGTTCTACTTTTTTATTTCATGTATATCGCTTTGCTAGATTCACATATAAGTGAGATGATGCAGTTTTTTTTTTCTCTCTTGTGTCTGGTTTCACTTGGCATAATGTCCTCCGAGTTCATCCATGTTGTTGCAAACGGTGGGTCTGCTTTTCAAAGGGTGGATAATAATCTACTGTGCATATCACAAAATTGATTTGACCACTTTCTTAGATGAAATGACCTCTATATTCTTGGTTATATTTCTTTGCTTTGAAATCTTTTTCTAACATTCATACAGCCACTCAAACTTTGGTCAGTATTCTCCATTCCTTTCATTTTTAATGTACATGTTTCTTTATAATTAATGTTGATTTCTTTTAGGCAGCATACAGTTGCATCTTGCTTTTTCATTTCTCTTCCACCCTGTGCATCACTGCTACATACTGTACAAGTGCATGTTATAAACCACATGCTACATTTCCTATGTGAAGTTATTTATCTTCAACTGAGATGTGAATTATAATAAAAAATGTTATATATTTGTCACATACTTACAATTTCTGATTTTCTTCATTCCTTTGCATAGATCCCTGTTTCCTTCTGCCTCGAGGACTTCCATTAACATTTTTCATGGACAAGTCTGCTAGTCATTAATTCTTTCTGCTTTTGTATGTCTCAAAAAGTCCCTATTTTGCCTTTGTTTTTTGAAGGATATTTTCACTGAGAATCGAATACTACATTGATTCCCTTTAATACTAGAAAGAGGTCCACGGTCTTGTCACTTGCATTGCTTTTCACAAGAACTAGAATCCTTAATATTTTCTCTTTGTTATTGGTTTTGAAAAATCTGGTTATCACGTGTATTGGTGCATTTTTCTTTGTGTGTGTGTGCACTTGGGGTTCTTTAAAACTCCTGAAACTGTATAATTTTCATAAACTTGGATAACCTCTGTCAATGATTTATGCAAATATTTTTTCTTTCTGTCTCCTCTCCAAGTACACCAGATTGCTTGAGGCTGGCCCATAGCTCACTGTTGCTCTACTTTTCTTTTTGGCCTGTTTTTTTCCCCTGTGTTTCATTTCACATAATTTCTATTGCTATGTCTTCAAGTTTATGAATCTTTGCTTTTACAATATCTACTCTGCCATGACTTTTTTTCATCTAGTTTATTTTTCATCTTTAGAATTTTCATTTTACCTATTTCATATTTTTACCTAATATGTTCAAACTTTCCTCTAACTTTTTGAAGTTACTAAAAATTACAACTCTCCTAATGTCCTTGTCTGCCAGTCCTAACATCCATGTCAGTTATAGATTCGTTTTGATTGCTTTTCCTTGTTATAGATCAGGTTTGCCCACTTCTTTATATTGCCTGATCATGTCCGATCAAAGCTAGACATTAGACTTTGTTGAATTCTGGATATTTTTATGTTCCTATAAATATTCTTGAATTTTGTTCTGGCATACAGTTAAGTTACCTGGACACAGTTTGACCCTTTTGGTTCTTGCTCTTAAGATATCATAAGTGGGACTGGAGCAGCCTAGAGTCCAGGAATAATTATTCCCATACTGAACAAGTGCATGTTATAAACCACATGCTACATTTCCTATGTGAAGTTATTTATCTTCAACTGAGATGTGAATTATAATAAAAAATGTTATATATTTGTCACATACTTACAATTTCTGATTTTCTTCATTCCTTTGCATAGATCCCTGTTTCCTTCTGCCTCGAGGACTTCCATTAACATTTTTCATGGACAAGTCTGCTAGTCATTAATTCTTTCTGCTTTTGTATGTCTCAAAAAGTCCCTATTTTGCCTTTGTTTTTTGAAGGATATTTTCACTGAGAATCGAATACTACATTGATTCCCTTTAATACTAGAAAGAGGTCCACGGTCTTGTCACTTGCATTGCTTTTCACAAGAACTAGAATCCTTAATATTTTCTCTTTGTTATTGGTTTTGAAAAATCTGGTTATCACGTGTATTGGTGCATTTTTCTTTGTGTGTGTGTGCACTTGGGGTTCTTTAAAACTCCTGAAACTGTATAATTTTCATAAACTTGGATAACCTCTGTCAATGATTTATGCAAATATTTTTTCTTTCTGTCTCCTCTCCAAGTACACCAGATTGCTTGAGGCTGGCCCATAGCTCACTGTTGCTCTACTTTTCTTTTTGGCCTGTTTTTTTCCCCTGTGTTTCATTTCACATAATTTCTATTGCTATGTCTTCAAGTTTATGAATCTTTGCTTTTACAATATCTACTCTGCCATGACTTTTTTTCATCTAGTTTATTTTTCATCTTTAGAATTTTCATTTTACCTATTTCATATTTTTACCTAATATGTTCAAACTTTCCTCTAACTTTTTGAAGTTACTAAAAATTACAACTCTCCTAATGTCCTTGTCTGCCAGTCCTAACATCCATGTCAGTTATAGATTCGTTTTGATTGCTTTTCCTTGTTATAGATCAGGTTTGCCCACTTCTTTATATTGCCTGATCATGTCCGATCAAAGCTAGACATTAGACTTTGTTGAATTCTGGATATTTTTATGTTCCTATAAATATTCTTGAATTTTGTTCTGGCATACAGTTAAGTTACCTGGACACAGTTTGACCCTTTTGGTTCTTGCTCTTAAGATATCATAAGTGGGACTGGAGCAGCCTAGAGTCCAGGAATAATTATTCCCCACTACTCTAGCCAGGGCGTTCTGAGTAGGCTACCCAGTGGCCAGTGAATTATGAGGCCTTGCATTCTTTCTGCCAAATACTTAGCATCCTTTACTTTTCCTAAATAAAACACCTCTCGTACTGCACTGAAATTGCCCTTGTGGTTGTCTTCTCACTAAGTGCTCTTTCTCCATCCTTTTGCTATATTCCGTTCATACTTAGCTACGCATATTCCTAACACCTGGCATAGTAGATACTAATTGAATAAATAAGAACATCCATAGGTATGTGTTGACAAAATATAAAAATTTTCATGCTTAAACCAAATTTTTATAAGCCCACAGCTTATAATACATTTTCTAAGTCATTTTAAACACAGTGGTATACTTTTAATCCTAAAGAAATCATAACCTCCTACGTATGTGAATATAAAAGCTAGGATTGACTTAATATTACTTTTCATTACTTTCAAGATAATTTTTATTGCCCTTTCTATCTCTTTGATATTAGGGTCCAGACTGAACTAATAATAATTGAAGAAGGTTTATTATACAAAGTAGCAATACTATCTATACTTTTGGTGACCTGTCAGAACTGGATATCTGGTCTCTTAGGCAGTGGAGGGATACTTAGAATTCTCATAAGAAACTCAGCAAGCTCAGGAAGATGTAAAACACACTTATAAAAAGAAGACATTAACTACAAACTAGTCGTGATTTCTGCATTAAAATCTCTTGAGTTACTAAACATTATCTTTCTATCAAAGCATCACTTAACTATACTTCTAAAATGGACCCTTTAATGTACATCTCTTTAGTTAAACCCATACTTAGATCTATATACTAATAAAAATATGTTGATATAAAGCAACTGTCTAAATCTTATGAATGTAAAACTGCATGCCTACACAAAAAAGTAAACAATTTATTCTTAAGAACTGTAAAAGGTATCAGAAGTCTAGCTGCATTTATCCTTAACTAATTGAAAATACTTAAGCTTTTAATTTGCTTATTAAAGGATGCAAAATTGTCTTGAATAAACTAGTATTTGATATCTTTCAATTAATGTTTTGTTGTTTCAACATACATAACTCCCACAATCAGCGACTGAATAAAAGACTGCTTTTCCTAAAAATTAAAATGTTAATATACTGAATAATGTATCAAGTTAGCCTATCACTATGAGTTATGGTTAACTGTATAATACTCCTCTTTAGTTAGAAAAGGGAGTCATACTGCTACTGCTACTAAATTCTTATGTTATTTCCAATTTTTAAAAAATGTTAAATTTTAAGCATGTGAATAATTTTCTTTGGATTTAAACATCACCCTTAGATCAACAGTCAGAGAACCTTTATATTTCACTGTCCCGCTCTCAGTTTAGATTGGAACACAGATTTGAATGTACACTTTCACTGTTCCAAACGCTCCAGAGATTGGAACACAGTTTAATATTAAACATTTTTTTGAAATCATAACCTCCTAATGTGAATATAAAAGCTAGGATTGACTTAATATTACTTTTCATTACTTTCAAGATAATTTTTATTGCCCTTTCTATCTCTTTGATATTAGGGTCCAGACTGAACTAATAATAATTGAAGAAGGTTTATTATACAAAGTAGCAATACTATCTATACTTTTGGTGACCTGTCAGAACTGGATATCTGGTCTCTTAGGCAGTGGAGGGATACTTAGAATTCTCATAAGAAACTCAGCAAGCTCAGGAAGATGTAAAACACACTTATAAAAAGAAGACATTAACTACAAACTAGTCGTGATTTCTGCATTAAAATCTCTTGAGTTACTAAACATTATCTTTCTATCAAAGCATCACTTAACTATACTTCTAAAATGGACCCTTTAATGTACATCTCTTTAGTTAAACCCATACTTAGATCTATATACTAATAAAAATATGTTGATATAAAGCAACTGTCTAAATCTTATGAATGTAAAACTGCATGCCTACACAAAAAAGTAAACAATTTATTCTTAAGAACTGTAAAAGGTATCAGAAGTCTAGCTGCATTTATCCTTAACTAATTGAAAATACTTAAGCTTTTAATTTGCTTATTAAAGGATGCAAAATTGTCTTGAATAAACTAGTATTTGATATCTTTCAATTAATGTTTTGTTGTTTCAACATACATAACTCCCACAATCAGCGACTGAATAAAAGACTGCTTTTCCTAAAAATTAAAATGTTAATATACTGAATAATGTATCAAGTTAGCCTATCACTATGAGTTATGGTTAACTGTATAATACTCCTCTTTAGTTAGAAAAGGGAGTCATACTGCTACTGCTACTAAATTCTTATGTTATTTCCAATTTTTAAAAAATGTTAAATTTTAAGCATGTGAATAATTTTCTTTGGATTTAAACATCACCCTTAGATCAACAGTCAGAGAACCTTTATATTTCACTGTCCCGCTCTCAGTTTAGATTGGAACACAGATTTGAATGTACACTCTTTACTGTTAAAGGGTTGCAGAAAATTTAAAAAGACAGCCAGAACTTAACCTTATCCGGCCAAAACAAAGGCAAATAATTCTTTAGAAGAAACTCAGTTATTGACTTGTAGGGAAAGCAGGCATTATGGCATAATAGTAGACTATTCTAGCTATATATGAATAGAAAACTGCCACAGTACCTATTTTCCCACCCCTGGTCTCCCCTACTTCTACGCTTTTCACATTCCATCAGATGAAACAGCAGTCTTAGATTGTATAGATATACTTTTTTAACAGGCATGACCATAAAACTGTTTTATAAATCCTGTTCTCATTAGGTATTATAACAGGTAACCCTATTTAAAGAAGAAGAATGCATTTAAGAAATTACAGAATTTTTAAGAACCATTACAAATTGCTATAGGATTTTTATTTTTTTAAAGATCATTGTCTCACTCTCCAGATTTCAGCCCTGTCTTCTCATCAAAAGGATTTCTCCAATTCCCAGAAAATTTTCTCTACAATTAATGTTTTCAAAAATTAGTTTTCTCACTCAAATAGATGTCTAAAAGTGCTAGAGTAAAACATCACACCAATAAACCTATCCTCAATAACGTTTCTTTTCTGATTCATTATAGAAACCTCCTATGACACTGTAAAATGGAAGAGACTGAGCATAGAAAAAGGAAGCAAAATAGTCTAGTAGTTTCTTAAAACCTAGAAAACAACAATATTATCTTTAAACATGGCTGTAAGTATCTTTAAAAATCTTGCTTCTTATTCATGGCAGTAAATGATGGCAATACAGCACATGAAAAAATAACAGTCTGTCTGTGCCTTTTTACCTATTAACTCTAAAAAAATAATTCTAGTTCAGGCTTCTCTGGTGGCTCAGTGGTAAAGAATCCACTTGCCAATGTAGGAGATTCAGGTTTGATCTCTGGGTCAGTAAGATCGCCCAGAGAAGGAAATGACAACCCTCTACAGTATTCTTGCCTGGGAAATTCCATGGACAAGGGAGTCTGGCGGGTTACAGTTCATGGGGCTGTAAAAGAGTTGGACAACTTAACCGTGGAAGAAAAACAAACTTCAAGTCCAAACCAGTAGCCTTAGAAAATACATCCACAAACAAACAATTTCAAATAAACAGGTGAACAAAATTATTGTATAGAACTCTTCTATTAATAGTAAATATAAGAAAATTTTTAGATTGAGTGTAAAGAACTGCATTTTGTTTTCAATGCTCCTATATTACTGGAAAGAAATCCTGAGTTGCAATGGGTCAAAAAAGTGAAAGCATATCCCACCCTGGTCTCCTACTTCTACGCTTTTCACATTCCATCAGATGAAACAGCAGTCTTAGATTGTATAGATATACTTTTTTAACAGGCATGACCATAAAACTGTTTTATAAATCCTGTTCTCATTAGGTATTATAACAGGTAACCCTATTTAAAGAAGAAGAATGCATTTAAGAAATTACAGAATTTTTAAGAACCATTACAAATTGCTATAGGATTTTTATTTTTTTAAAGATCATTGTCTCACTCTCCAGATTTCAGCCCTGTCTTCTCATCAAAAGGATTTCTCCAATTCCCAGAAAATTTTCTCTACAATTAATGTTTTCAAAAATTAGTTTTCTCACTCAAATAGATGTCTAAAAGTGCTAGAGTAAAACATCACACCAATAAACCTATCCTCAATAACGTTTCTTTTCTGATTCATTATAGAAACCTCCTATGACACTGTAAAATGGAAGAGACTGAGCATAGAAAAAGGAAGCAAAATAGTCTAGTAGTTTCTTAAAACCTAGAAAACAACAATATTATCTTTAAACATGGCTGTAAGTATCTTTAAAAATCTTGCTTCTTATTCATGGCAGTAAATGATGGCAATACAGCACATGAAAAAATAACAGTCTGTCTGTGCCTTTTTACCTATTAACTCTAAAAAAATAATTCTAGTTCAGGCTTCTCTGGTGGCTCAGTGGTAAAGAATCCACTTGCCAATGTAGGAGATTCAGGTTTGATCTCTGGGTCAGTAAGATCGCCCAGAGAAGGAAATGACAACCCTCTACAGTATTCTTGCCTGGGAAATTCCATGGACAAGGGAGTCTGGCGGGTTACAGTTCATGGGGCTGTAAAAGAGTTGGACAACTTAACCGTGGAAGAAAAACAAACTTCAAGTCCAAACCAGTAGCCTTAGAAAATACATCCACAAACAAACAATTTCAAATAAACAGGTGAACAAAATTATTGTATAGAACTCTTCTATTAATAGTAAATATAAGAAAATTTTTAGATTGAGTGTAAAGAACTGCATTTTGTTTTCAATGCTCCTATATTACTGGAAAGAAATCCTGAGTTGCGGCAATGCAGAAAGAAAGAAATCAATGAAGCACTACAGAGTAGAACTGCATCTAGATAGCAACTGCACAGTGTAAATGCCTCTCATTCATCATAATCTGCTCAAATTAAAAATTCATTTTTAAGGTCTTGCAAACTCACTAAAGCAGTGTCATAAGTCCTTTTCTGAAATCACATGAAATATGAAGGCAGTCTTGAACATGACTAAAATGTTTAGACCTTTTCTTGACTAATAGAACAATGATGACTAAGCTATGCAAAAAGACATACAACTGTAGCCAAAAGGTATTTTCTATTTTTACTATTTATCTTAGTTGTCTATAGCAAGTAAGATACACATTCTTTCAACCCCATAACAGAGAATACTGTAAGAAACATTCACTTTCCTATATGTCATTTTTTAAATGAATATCTTAAATATATAAGAATATGGCATTTTATTAGAGAAAATTGCTTAAATCAGTTCCTATACCCAAAAAAAAGGCAAAAAGGAAATCATTAGAATCACATAATCATAGGGAATGTATGTAAGAATCACGTCATGTCCTAAAGATCTCATGAATTAAAGTTTTTTTTTGAAAATCTGAGATATCACTATTTATATATATATGTGTGTATATATATAAAAATTCCAAAAGAAATCATAGAACAGGTATTAAGACTAAAATTTAGTAGCCTAGGTAGAAAATCAATATATGGGATATGAATGATTAGAAATTAAGATTCTAAAAGCAGCACTTATTATACCATAAAATCTTGATGGATAGTCAAATAATCTGACTATACATCAAAACAATGTGTGCTGAAAGCTACAATTCACTAATAAAAAAAATTAAAGAAGACTTAGATGGAGAAATGGATAGTGCTCAAGAATGGGAAGTCTCAACATTGTTACAATTTCACTTCTCAAACTATGTATAAACTCAACAGTTGCAATCAATAGCTCAATAGGATTACTTTGTAGAAATCAAAGGCTGATTTCAAAATTTGTATAAAAATGAAAAAGAACTAGGAGAGCCAAAACAATTTTGAAAACGAAGAACAAAATTGGAAGCTCTTCTATTAATAGTAAATATAAGAAAATTTTTAGATTGAGTGTAAAGAACTGCACAGAAGTAGAACTGCACTACAGAGTAGAACTGCATCTAGATAGCAACTGCACAGTGTAAATGCCTCTCATTCATCATAATCTGCTCAAATTAAAAATTCATTTTTAAGGTCTTGCAAACTCACTAAAGCAGTGTCATAAGTCCTTTTCTGAAATCACATGAAATATGAAGGCAGTCTTGAACATGACTAAAATGTTTAGACCTTTTCTTGACTAATAGAACAATGATGACTAAGCTATGCAAAAAGACATACAACTGTAGCCAAAAGGTATTTTCTATTTTTACTATTTATCTTAGTTGTCTATAGCAAGTAAGATACACATTCTTTCAACCCCATAACAGAGAATACTGTAAGAAACATTCACTTTCCTATATGTCATTTTTTAAATGAATATCTTAAATATATAAGAATATGGCATTTTATTAGAGAAAATTGCTTAAATCAGTTCCTATACCCAAAAAAAAGGCAAAAAGGAAATCATTAGAATCACATAATCATAGGGAATGTATGTAAGAATCACGTCATGTCCTAAAGATCTCATGAATTAAAGTTTTTTTTTGAAAATCTGAGATATCACTATTTATATATATATGTGTGTATATATATAAAAATTCCAAAAGAAATCATAGAACAGGTATTAAGACTAAAATTTAGTAGCCTAGGTAGAAAATCAATATATGGGATATGAATGATTAGAAATTAAGATTCTAAAAGCAGCACTTATTATACCATAAAATCTTGATGGATAGTCAAATAATCTGACTATACATCAAAACAATGTGTGCTGAAAGCTACAATTCACTAATAAAAAAAATTAAAGAAGACTTAGATGGAGAAATGGATAGTGCTCAAGAATGGGAAGTCTCAACATTGTTACAATTTCACTTCTCAAACTATGTATAAACTCAACAGTTGCAATCAATAGCTCAATAGGATTACTTTGTAGAAATCAAAGGCTGATTTCAAAATTTGTATAAAAATGAAAAAGAACTAGGAGAGCCAAAACAATTTTGAAAACGAAGAACAAAATTGGAAGTCTCCCACTACCTTATTTCAAGACTTATATAAACATAAAGAAGAGCAAACAAGATAAATGAGGCCATGGAGAAAGAATAGAGGATCCACACATGTGATTTTGACCAAGATGCAAATGCAATTCAAGGGAGAGTCTTTTCAACAAACGTTGGAGGAATGATTGGATACTGACAGACCAAAAAATAAGAGTCCAATCCAAACTGTGGATCATACATTTAAAAATAACTCAAAATAGGTCACAGAAAGAAAGTAAAACCTGACACTAAAACTTCTAACAGAAGGCACAGGAAAAAACTTTTCTGTGGAATCCTGATCTAGACAAATATATCACCAAAGCAAAAATTGATAAACTGGACTTCACTGAAAGGAAGAACTTCTCTTTTTTTGAAGAATACTGTTAAGAAAATTAAAAGACAAGCCACAGCAAGGAGAAAACGTATTCAAATGACATTTCTGATAAAAAAGTATCTGTATCCTGAATATATAAAGAACTCTAAAAGCTTAATAATAACACAGTTTTAAAAATGAGTAAATGAGCTTAACAGACACCTCATCAAGCACATGAAAAGTTATTTGGTCTTATTATTCAATAGGAAAATGTAAACAAAACTGCAGTCAGAAGACAGGACAGATCTACCAGAATGACTAAAAACAGAAACAAAACCCCCCATAAAACCTGAGTATAATGAGAGCTAGTGAAAACACAAAGCAACTAGAACTCTCATACATTGGTGAAGGAAATGTAAAACACAAATACTTTGGAAAACAATTTAGTATTTCCTTGTAAAGTCAAACCGAGCACCATGTAACACAATAATCCCATTCCTAGGTATGTATCCAAATGAAGAAAGGAAAATACCATAACCCGATGCTTATATTGGCTTAGTACATAACTGCCCCAAACTGGAACAACTCAAATCTTTCAATTGAGGAATGAATAAACAAATTGAGGCATATTCATACAATGGAATACTACTCAACAATATGAAGGACAAACTACTCATCTGTTGCTGTTGCTTGATCACTAAGTCACGCCCAGTTGCAAAATGAAAAGAACAAAAAATTTTGTATAAAAATGAAAAAGAACTAGGAGAGCCAAAACAATTTTGAAAACGAAGAACAAAATTGGAAGTCTCCCACTACCTTATTTCAAGACTTATATAAACATAAAGAAGAGCAAACAAGATAAATGAGGCCATGGAGAAAGAATAGAGGATCCACACATGTGATTTTGACCAAGATGCAAATGCAATTCAAGGGAGAGTCTTTTCAACAAACGTTGGAGGAATGATTGGATACTGACAGACCAAAAAATAAGAGTCCAATCCAAACTGTGGATCATACATTTAAAAATAACTCAAAATAGGTCACAGAAAGAAAGTAAAACCTGACACTAAAACTTCTAACAGAAGGCACGGGAAAAAAACTTTTCTGTGGAATCCTGATCTAGACAAATATATCACCAAAGCAAAAATTGATAAACTGGACTTCACTGAAAGGAAGAACTTCTCTTTTTTTGAAGAATACTGTTAAGAAAATTAAAAGACAAGCCACAGCAAGGAGAAAACGTATTCAAATGACATTTCTGATAAAAAAGTATCTGTATCCTGAATATATAAAGAACTCTAAAAGCTTAATAATAACACAGTTTTAAAAATGAGTAAATGAGCTTAACAGACACCTCATCAAGCACATGAAAAGTTATTTGGTCTTATTATTCAATAGGAAAATGTAAACAAAACTGCAGTCAGAAGACAGGACAGATCTACCAGAATGACTAAAAACAGAAACAAAACCCCCCATAAAACCTGAGTATAATGAGAGCTAGTGAAAACACAAAGCAACTAGAACTCTCATACATTGGTGAAGGAAATGTAAAACACAAATACTTTGGAAAACAATTTAGTATTTCCTTGTAAAGTCAAACCGAGCACCATGTAACACAATAATCCCATTCCTAGGTATGTATCCAAATGAAGAAAGGAAAATACCATAACCCGATGCTTATATTGGCTTAGTACATAACTGCCCCAAACTGGAACAACTCAAATCTTTCAATTGAGGAATGAATAAACAAATTGAGGCATATTCATACAATGGAATACTACTCAACAATATGAAGGACAAACTACTCATCTGTTGCTGTTGCTTGATCACTAAGTCACGCCCAGTTCTTTTGTGACCCCATGGACTGCAGCCAGCCAGGTGCTCCTATCTGTGGAATTCTCCAGGCAAGAATCTTGGGAGTGGTTGCCATTTCCTGTTCCAGGGGATCATCACAGCCCAGGGATAGAACCCACATGTCCTGCACTGACAGGCAGGTTCTTCACCACTGAGACATCAGGGAAGCCCAAACTACTAATATATGCAACAGTACTGAATACACTCAATTTTTTTTTTAATTGACTTAAGCCAGACTCAAAAGACTGCATACATAGTGTGTGATTCTATTTATACGACAGTCTAAAAAAACAAAACTATATATAGAGAAAACAGATCAGTGGTCACCAGTGGCTGGAGATGGGAGAAGGGGTTAACTACCAAGGGCTGCGAGATAATTTTCTAGGTGATGGAACTGTTCTCTATCCCTGCTATAGTGGCGGCTGCATTACTTTGTTTGTCATAACTCATGGAACTATATACAAAAAAAGGTAAATTTTATTGTATCTAAATTATACATTAATTTGAAAAGGAGGCAGAAAAATCATAACTGGACAATAAGAAATACTCATTACTAAGTTATTTGATCATGAATGTAGGTTGAAAACATGATCTCACTAGTTGCATATTGTTCAAGATTTTACTACTATAAGGCAATATTCTACCATTTAGTAGATAAAAATAACATTTAAAATACTAGAAAACTGAAAAGTTATTTGGTCTTATTATTCAATAGGAAAATGTAAACAAAACTGCAGTCAGAAGACAGGACAGATCTAAGAACTCCCCCTGAGTATAATGAGAGCTAGTGAAAACACAAAGCAACTAGAACTCTCATACATTGGTGAAGGAAATGTAAAACACAAATACTTTGGAAAACAATTTAGTATTTCCTTGTAAAGTCAAACCGAGCACCATGTAACACAATAATCCCATTCCTAGGTATGTATCCAAATGAAGAAAGGAAAATACCATAACCCGATGCTTATATTGGCTTAGTACATAACTGCCCCAAACTGGAACAACTCAAATCTTTCAATTGAGGAATGAATAAACAAATTGAGGCATATTCATACAATGGAATACTACTCAACAATATGAAGGACAAACTACTCATCTGTTGCTGTTGCTTGATCACTAAGTCACGCCCAGTTCTTTTGTGACCCCATGGACTGCAGCCAGCCAGGTGCTCCTATCTGTGGAATTCTCCAGGCAAGAATCTTGGGAGTGGTTGCCATTTCCTGTTCCAGGGGATCATCACAGCCCAGGGATAGAACCCACATGTCCTGCACTGACAGGCAGGTTCTTCACCACTGAGACATCAGGGAAGCCCAAACTACTAATATATGCAACAGTACTGAATACACTCAATTTTTTTTTTAATTGACTTAAGCCAGACTCAAAAGACTGCATACATAGTGTGTGATTCTATTTATACGACAGTCTAAAAAAACAAAACTATATATAGAGAAAACAGATCAGTGGTCACCAGTGGCTGGAGATGGGAGAAGGGGTTAACTACCAAGGGCTGCGAGATAATTTTCTAGGTGATGGAACTGTTCTCTATCCCTGCTATAGTGGCGGCTGCATTACTTTGTTTGTCATAACTCATGGAACTATATACAAAAAAAGGTAAATTTTATTGTATCTAAATTATACATTAATTTGAAAAGGAGGCAGAAAAAATCATAACTGGACAATAAGAAATACTCATTACTAAGTTATTTGATCATGAATGTAGGTTGAAAAACATGATCTCACTAGTTGGATATTGTTCAAGATTTTACTACTATAAGGCAATATTCTACCATTTAGTAGATAAAAATAACATTTAAAATACTAGAAAACTGAAAAACTATTGTATACGCAGGTAATATCCAAAAATAGGGCATGCACATCTTTGTTCTCAAGAACATCTCATTTCATGTACTGAACACAAACCTACTGAAAGCAAGAACACAAGATAAGAAATATCACTAATGTACAATTAAAGTAATAAGACACTGATATTCTGGGGAAAAACATCATGGCCTTTCAAGACAAACAGGACTAAGTTCAAATCTTGTTTATGCTACTTACATAAAGTAGGAATGTCAATTAAATTACCTTAATTGATTACACAAGAAGAGAAAAACAGCAGGCTCCTTGCTGGTGTCTATATATTCCATGAGTCCCTCTCTTCCCTTCTGAAAGCCAAAGTTTTCCCAAAAGTTCTAGATGTGAGAACATAAGGCAACTGCTTTTAAAAAGAATAGTGTTCTTATTAAGAAAACCGACATGACTTAGTCCCACCAGCTTCCCTCTCATTTATACTGCCACACCTTCAATTGAGAATGTGATCTATCATTACCACTGATCTATCATTACCAATGAGAAAGTTAGCATCTCAGGGTGGGCACTGTCTAGGTTAATCAGTGATGTGACGGGAAAGCAGGCTTGAAAAGCTTTGGTTAGAAAAAGTGATGGTAATTTGGCTTAGCCAGTCAGACTGAATAGTATTCTCAGACATAAGGGAGAGAAAACTGACTAAGTAGCAGCAAAAGGAAGAGGCAATACACAGAGACAATCAGTGTGTGTGTGTGAATGACTGTGTGCATGCAGAAGAAGGGTACGGGTGTAGAGAACATACTTGCTGGGATAGGGCCTGCATGAAATGGCTGGGAGATGAGGAAGAGAAAGAGGCTAGAGATGCCTCGGTGTCCAATAATTTTCTAGTTTCAGTTCTTTATCCCTTTATGAGTTCTTATAATAAAACTCCCTTTTCTTAAAGCAGTATACTAAATATGTTTCTGTGGCTATTCAACCCTAACCACTTCGAGGAAATTTTTTTCCCCTGAGATTATCATTCCTAAGGACTACATACAGCTTACTGGTCCAAAGGAAGTATCTGAACCAACGCAGCTCACTCCAACCAGATTTTCTCAAGACCAAGTATTCAGACAGACAGACAGTGACTGATTCTCTAGCAAAAGACAGAGAGTGAGGGTTGACTCAGCATCTTAGAAAATGAAAGTTTCACATAAAATAAGGCTATGATTATGAGCAATCAAGAGGCAACTGAAGAATGAGTCAGTCACTTACACACTTTGGTATTCAGATCTCTCTCCTGATTTCCTGTTCCTTCTACTGCCAAACATCACCTTGCAAGGACAACTATGATGACTGCTTTTGGCCAACAATGGCTGTGCAACTGTCAACTGTAAGTTGATTCCAATTACAGGAATATCACAATGCATATGAAGTGTACCCTATAAGTGATGAAATAATATTTCAATTTGGTTAATTAACTGTATTCAAAGGGATGCTCTGGCGCTAGAAAACAGTTCTGCTCTCCTAATTTAGAGTTCCTCTCCCCACTCTCTCTCCACACACATACCCCTATCACAGAAATTAGAAGAATGCCAAACAATCAAACTTTACATACTGACACATCTGTATTCCCTGTCTACTTAAAATTTCAAAAGCAATACTGTGGCACCTGAAAAGGACCAATTCCTATGATACTCGCCCCTACTTCTAATCAAAGTGAACCTAGAAAACGATACAAAGTATTATGTACTGTTTTCTTGTGCCTCTGCTCCTTTCAATATCCCTTTCCATTTGCAATGCTTAATGATTCTTTGCCATATAAATAGAGCTGCTTTTCACCGTCCTCAGTTTCTCTTAGGAATATACTTCTAAATTAAAGTATTAAAGTGTTTTTTTAAAACACTCCAACAAGGGAGCACAGTATCTGAAATCAGCCTCTTTTTCAAAAATCTAGACAAAGTCACTTTACCACAAGCTACTGTTTGTTGAGTATCATCCTGTGATAGCAACTATTAAAAGTGTCTTATATACATAGAACATAGCATAAATAATTTTGAACAGCTGTAATAAACTCATTTCCTCACATCAGAAAAACATAAGCCCAATGGCCTGAAATTTTTGGGATCAAATAATTTTTGCTTAGTCTCACAAGGATTCTCTGAAGTGTCAAAATATATAAATAACTCAAAGGTAGGTTTTTTTTTCAGATGTAGTCTCTGAGTATTGCAAAAATTGTTATTCCATTTTATAAGTCTGTCTGTGGTTCCACAGCATTATGTACATACTTCTATTATAGATTTATCAAGTCATATTATAATTTGAATCCATCTCTTCATAGACCATAATAAACTCATTGTGAAAAATATACCTGCTAATGCAGGAAATGTGGGTTCTATTACTGGGTCAGGAAGATTCCCTGGAGTAGTAAAGGGCAACCACTCTATATTCTTGCCTGGAAAATTCCATGGACGGAGGAGCCTGGCAGGTTATCTGTCCATGGGGCCCCAGACTGAGCACTCATCTCTCACCTTGGAGTCTTTAGTACCAAAAATAGTGCTTATCTCAGAATAGACACGTTAAAAGTACCTGATGAATGAAATAAATACCCATTTCATTGCAAATCTTGGTAAAATGGATAAGCAAACTTATGTTAGTAACCCTTAAATTTGTAATTTGGTATTTCTCATGCATGAATGGTCTTAAAAATCTAGCTTACAGAAGAGTCTATGTTAGAAATGTAAACATATGTATGAAAATATCATAAAGATATACAGAAAAATATGAGAGGAAGGTAGGAGGGAAAAAATAAAAGAAAAAAGAGGGGAAGTAAGGCGAGATCTACTAAAGTCTTGCCCAAATATCAAAAATCTTCTGAGGCTCTTCTGAATTAGAGAGAATGACTGAGAATTTCAGCCAAGTGTTACTAACCTGGGTCTTAGAATGAAAGAAAGGCAAAAGGGCACCAGACTCACTGAGTCTCTTTAAAAACACTGAATAAATTTTCCAAAGAAAGAACTGCTGTACTTTTCAGTAGATTTTTCTGATGTGGACCATTTTTAAAGTTCTTATTCAATTTGTTATAATATTGCTTCTAGTTTATAGGGTTTTTTTGGCCACAAGGCATGTGGCATCTTAGCTCCCCGACCAAGGATGGAACCCGCACCGTCTGCATTAGAAGGCAAAGACTTAATCACTGGACCACTAGGACAATCTCTTCGTCTTTTTAAATTGCATATGGTAAAATTCACTCCTCCTTGGTGTAAACTTTTCTGCATTCTGACAAACAGCACGGTCTAAATACCACCTATAATTAAGATATAGACAGCTTTATCACCCCCACAATGCCCTTGTGCTCTCTCTCTACATCCTGCATCTTATTACAACCATTAAATTCAGCTATCATTTGTTTAGAGAAACAGCTTAACAAAAGTAGGGAGGATGGGGGAATAAGTACTTTTAGTTAAATTCTTAAAAATGATTTGCACAGGAGATAACATTTATATCCTAGAAGTAATCCTCCATGACTCTACAATGTTACAAAACAGAATACACAATTAGACTGACGACTTTCTCTAAACATCTGATTGCTCTCTAGTGCTGAGAACGTCCACGGCTGGTAGTCACCCCAAATTTACTTTGTTCCACAAAATTAAATCAGTAGTATCCTCACAGAGTAGCCACAACTAAAGTCAACCTCTACACAGATACACAGCAACTAATACTGTAATAATCTAAAAGGCATATCAGACTGCTTTTTGCTGCCAGGTTTTTTTTTTTTTTTAATCTTCTCACAGGTAGAGCAACAGCTGTTACTGAATAGTTCTAGCCACCAGAGAATTTCTTTTAGCACAGTTTGACATCATGGCCTAAATTCAAAGTGACACCAAATTAAAAGTTGTTATGGTAATAATCATGGCCGTGTAAAGTGGTTTAGAAAAACCTTAAGTCTGAAACTTCAGATATAATTTCAATTATACCGCTGTTGAGTCTGACTAGTTTTAAAGTCTTGCCCAAATATCAAAAATCTTCTGAGGCTCTTCTGAATTAGAGAGAATGACTGAGAATTTCAGCCAAGTGTTACTAACCTGGGTCTTAGAATGAAAGAAAGGCAAAAGGGCACCAGACTCACTGAGTCTCTTTAAAAACACTGAATAAATTTTCCAAAGAAAGAACTGCTGTACTTTTCAGTAGATTTTTCTGATGTGGACCATTTTTAAAGTTCTTATTCAATTTGTTATAATATTGCTTCTAGTTTATAGGGTTTTTTTGGCCACAAGGCATGTGGCATCTTAGCTCCCCGACCAAGGATGGAACCCGCACCGTCTGCATTAGAAGGCAAAGACTTAATCACTGGACCACTAGGACAATCTCTTCGTCTTTTTAAATTGCATATGGTAAAATTCACTCCTCCTTGGTGTAAACTTTTCTGCATTCTGACAAACAGCACGGTCTAAATACCACCTATAATTAAGATATAGACAGCTTTATCACCCCCACAATGCCCTTGTGCTCTCTCTCTACATCCTGCATCTTATTACAACCATTAAATTCAGCTATCATTTGTTTAGAGAAACAGCTTAACAAAAGTAGGGAGGATGGGGGAATAAGTACTTTTAGTTAAATTCTTAAAAATGATTTGCACAGGAGATAACATTTATATCCTAGAAGTAATCCTCCATGACTCTACAATGTTACAAAACAGAATACACAATTAGACTGACGACTTTCTCTAAACATCTGATTGCTCTCTAGTGCTGAGAACGTCCACGGCTGGTAGTCACCCCAAATTTACTTTGTTCCACAAAATTAAATCAGTAGTATCCTCACAGAGTAGCCACAACTAAAGTCAACCTCTACACAGATACACAGCAACTAATACTGTAATAATCTAAAAGGCATATCAGACTGCTTTTTGCTGCCAGGGTTTTTTTAAATCTTCTCACAGGTAGAGCAACAGCTGTTACTGAATAGTTCTAGCCACCAGAGAATTTCTTTTAGCACAGTTTGACATCATGGCCTAAATTCAAAGTGACACCAAATTAAAAGTTGTTATGGTAATAATCATGGCCGTGTAAAGTGGTTTAGAAAAACCTTAAGTCTGAAACTTCAGATATAATTTCAATTATACCGCTGTTGAGTCTGACTAGTTTTGAATGCTACTTTAAGACTATAATGACCTTAAAAATGTTTAAAACTTTGATAAAAAAAAAAAGACATCCCATAAATGGTCAATACATTAACAATAAACCCTTCTGTTTAAATGATACATTACTCTTACAGCAGAGGAACAGGATGGGATAAACATATTTTCAGAGGCTAGATAACTAACTCGATAGTTTTCTTAAATTTCCAACAGTTAAAACATGGCACAGTGAGTGACCTCCACAGGGAGCAGAAAGTGTCAGTCCTCACCCTACACAGCAACACTGGTTTAACAACCACATGCAGACCAGAAAACCTTGAGGAGAACCCCAGAAACCCGCAAAGAAGATGCAGCACCCTGTAAGAGTACAAAACCAAGAACTAACTACATTGAAATGGTAAAGACGTGTGCTTTCACCATACTTGTGTCTCTTCGACCCCTAGTTCAGCACGGAAAAAAATCCCTGTGGTGTGTGATTTCTATCACATGAGAGAGAGCCAAGGGGGACTCTTACATCTCGAGACCACAGAGAAGTGCTCCTGGTTCACCTCACCCAAAGCGCTAAGCTCCGCCTGGGACAGCTGGGAACAAGGAGGAATGGGTGGTGGCACACAGCAGGGGCTGTGTGAACTGCAGCAGCCCACCAGGAACCTGGCAGTCTGCAGGGTGGGCACTCAGCCGCTGATGTGCATACTGGCACATATCTTGTCTCTGTGGGACTGAAAGGAAGCACACAATCCTGAGATTTCCTCTGTAGGAGGGAGGGGATGGGAAAAGAAGTGGAATTTGTACCTAATATTGCAGCTTCAGTGCACTGCCCTGGGGCTTGGGTGGCTACCAATAGCTCTGAGCAATCAGGAGACGGTTTCCTGAGCATCCTCCCCCAGGAGAAAGGAAAAGGAGTAGAACATGCACATCCATAAAAAGATCTGACAGATTCCCAGAACTTCTAGGTGGCTGAGGGGTGAAAGTCTTTCTTTCACCAATTATCAGTCCATAATGATTGGAAGAAGTGGCTGTTTCTTCAAATGTACAGACAACAAATGCAAAGCTTGTAAGAAACATTCATACAGAAAAGTCAGGGAAATACAACACTGCCAAAGGATCACAATTAACTTAATCTAAAGATGGAGATCTATGAATGACCTGACAAAACCATTAAAATAACTTTTTTTTTTTTTTTTAAGCCCTGCCACATGACATATAGGATCTTGGCTTCCTATCAGCGATCAGCAAGTGCTGCAATGGAAACGCACTGTCTTAACCACTGGACCACCAGGGAAGTCCCCCAAATAGCCACCTTAAAGACGTTCACTGAGGTACAAGAAAACACAGGTAACTTGATGAAATCAGAAATATGAAACATGAACAAAATGAAAATATAAACAAACCATTTAAAAAATCACAAATTCAAACGCTGAAGTACAGAATAAATGAAGTAAAAAATCCATTAGGCAGAAACTTCTAGAGACACAGAAAAAAATAGAGTAACGACTGGATCAATGGGGAATTTCCTAATCAGCCTTAAAGAGAAGTAAAAGCTACTAGCTGTGACAAAATAAATGGTGCCTGAGGACACTATGCTAAGTGAAATAAGTCAGTCACAGAAGGACAAGGACTGCATAATTCCAACCATAAGAAATCTAAAAAAGTCAAGCTTACAGAAGTACAAAACAGAGTAACAATTGCCAGGTGACAGAGAGGAAACAGGAAGTTGCTCAGTAGAGTTATTGGCCGACAAGTAAGTTCTAGAGATCTGCTTTTCACAAAGCCTACAATTACTGATACAGTATTATGCTTTAATTTGTTGAGAGTACTTAGACACCATGTTGTGTTCTTACTAACAAAGGATAAACTTTTCAGGAGATAGGTATGTTTAACACTTTGATTTTTGTGATGGTATTACAGATGTATGCACATGCCCAAACTCTTCAAGTTGTACATAATACATATGAGTTTTGTATCAATTTACTCAGAAAAACTGTAGATCTCAAAAATATGTATGTTCATATACCTAAAAGTCCCCAAATATATATGGAAGAGTGGTAAGTCCCCTCTAATATTAACTATAATTGGTGTTAGAAATATTACAATCAAACATGGTGGATCAATTAATATTTTTTGGATGACTAGTATCTCAACAGTATCAGAGTTCTTGAATATTAAATCTCCCAGTTATCTGAAATCAAGAAAACTACAGAATTTTTGTTAACTAACCTCATTCAGAGAAAACAAGCCTTTGAGCAATAGTACTTAGTTACATTTATTTTTTAACTATCCCAATCTCTGGCAAGAAATTAGAGAAATACAAAAAGATCACAGTGCACTGAGATTAGTCTATAGAGAAATGCCATCAGAACACCAACCACCAAATCAGAGATGCTGTCTACGGTGGTTCAGGGTATCATGCTGCTTACTGTTGAGAGGCATCTGGCTGAGAAAGCAGAGAAGTCTGGAAATGAACCTACTTCACTAGTTAACACCACGTCCATGCTGGTAATCCACAGAAAATGTAAAGGTAAATTATTACAAAACTTCTAGAGACACAGAAAAAAATAGAGTAACGACTGGATCAATGGGGAATTTCCTAATCAGCCTTAAAGAGAAGTAAAAGCTACTAGCTGTGACAAAATAAATGGTGCCTGAGGACACTATGCTAAGTGAAATAAGTCAGTCACAGAAGGACAAGGACTGCATAATTCCAACCATAAGAAATCTAAAAAAGTCAAGCTTACAGAAGTACAAAACAGAGTAACAATTGCCAGGTGACAGAGAGGAAACAGGAAGTTGCTCAGTAGAGTTATTGGCCGACAAGTAAGTTCTAGAGATCTGCTTTTCACAAAGCCTACAATTACTGATACAGTATTATGCTTTAATTTGTTGAGAGTACTTAGACACCATGTTGTGTTCTTACTAACAAAGGATAAACTTTTCAGGAGATAGGTATGTTTAACACTTTGATTTTTGTGATGGTATTACAGATGTATGCACATGCCCAAACTCTTCAAGTTGTACATAATACATATGAGTTTTGTATCAATTTACTCAGAAAAACTGTAGATCTCAAAAATATGTATGTTCATATACCTAAAAGTCCCCAAATATATATGGAAGAGTGGTAAGTCCCCTCTAATATTAACTATAATTGGTGTTAGAAATATTACAATCAAACATGGTGGATCAATTAATATTTTTTGGATGACTAGTATCTCAACAGTATCAGAGTTCTTGAATATTAAATCTCCCAGTTATCTGAAATCAAGAAAACTACAGAATTTTTGTTAACTAACCTCATTCAGAGAAAACAAGCCTTTGAGCAATAGTACTTAGTTACATTTATTTTTTAACTATCCCAATCTCTGGCAAGAAATTAGAGAAATACAAAAAGATCACAGTGCACTGAGATTAGTCTATAGAGAAATGCCATCAGAACACCAACCACCAAATCAGAGATGCTGTCTACGGTGGTTCAGGGTATCATGCTGCTTACTGTTGAGAGGCATCTGGCTGAGAAAGCAGAGAAGTCTGGAAATGAACCTACTTCACTAGTTAACACCACGTCCATGCTGGTAATCCACAGAAAATGTAAAGGTAAATTATTACAAAAATTTTTGAAAAATATTACTTTGTCAATCATTTGTTACACCTCAATGTTAACATTACCGGAGGAAGATCTCAGAATCTTAAAGTCAGAATTAATCTGAGGTTATTGCCTCTCCACTTGTTCCAATGAAACCCACCATAACCCATTGTAATCTATTCTTGAGTACTTCCATGGGTAGACATGACCACTAGTTTTTTGTGATAAGCCAAACTGTATTTCTCTGAAACTTCTGCCCTTTGCCATTAATACTCTTATATAAAACAATCCTAAAGTATTTTTGAAGACCACTAGCATCTGTTTTTTTTTCCCTTCTTCACTGCAAATAATTGGAGTTTCTTGAATTCATTATTATAGGACATTAGTCTAGAAAGTGGCTACACCAAAGTTCCTAAGACAGGCTAGTGCACTTGTCTGGAAGTTTCTTTTGCAGGGAAAACATAGAGTTTCTACTTAATTTTTATATAATTCTATTTTTGTCTCCGTAATAGCTGTCCAATTATGCCAAAAAATAGTAGCGGTAACATTCACTTAGTTTCTGCCACAAATCAAACTTTGACATACTGACTTGTAGGTTTTAACAAACTTAGTTGATTTTTTTCCCTCCTTTGTTTTCTGGGGTAAGGCCTTAGCGAGGCTTTGGGGGTGGAAGTACAGGAGATAAAAACACATTTGCACTCCTCTAATAACATTTAGGCTAGTCATATTCTTCTCAAACAGTTGTGTGCAGGAAGAAGTCAAAACAAACAAAAACAAAAAAGTGTGAAATTATTCCTTCTTTTACTACTAGAGTATTATATTGAACTTATCAAAATCCCTCAGACAGATTTTCAGTAGTGAGTTGCTTTCTCTTCACATCTCTAGATTTGCACTTTTTTTATTTTTTAACTTAAATATAAACTTGGCTGTATTTATGTAATTAGCTGGTGTTAGATTATATACTTTGTAAAATTCAAATATGTGAGCTCAATTATGAACATGAAAGACTTGGGTTTTTTTCGCTATTAGAATAAAATTTCCAAGAATAAATAAACTAAAACATAAAAGATGCTTGCTCCTTGGAAGGAAAGCTATGATAAACCTAGGTAACATTAAAAGGCAGAGACATTACTTAGTCAACAAAGGTCTGTATAGTCAAAGCTATGGTTTTTCCAGTAGTCATGTATGGATGTGAGCACTGGACCTTCTTTATGGTCCAAAGAATTGATGCCTTTGAATCGTGGTGTTGGAGAAGACTCTTGGGAGTCCTCTGAGCAGCAGGGAAATCAACCCTGAATATTCATTGGAAGGACTGATGCTGAAGCTCCAATACTTAGGCTACCTGATGCGAAGAGCTGACTCACTGGAAAAGACCCTGATGGGAAAGACTGAAGGCAGGTGAAGAAAGGGATGAAAGAGGATGACACGTTGGATGGCATCACTGACTCAATGGACATAAGTTTGAGCAAACTCTGGGAGATGGTGAAGGACAGGAAGCCTGGGCTGCTGCAGTCCATGGGGTTGGACACAATTGAGTGACTGAACAACAACAACAATTTGTCAGGAAGTCTATAGGCAGGATATGTCTTAATTCTTCAAGTTGTCTTTTCCGATTAGAGTTCTAACAAACCAAAGTGATATAAATTCTATTGATACGTCAAATGAAAAATGACTTGGGAAAAAAACGTTAGCTCAGGTGGATGATTCTGAAACCTATTATACAAAGTGAAGTCAAAAAGAGAAAGACAAGTACTGTATACTAACACATATATATGGAATTTAGTAAGATGGTAATGATAGCACATGCAGTGAAGTGATGGAAAAACAGACAGAGAACAGACATATGGACACTGTGGGGAATGAGCAGTGGGTGGGAGGTGTAGAGGGAGTAACATGGAAACCTATACTATCATATGTAAGAAAGATAGCTATTGTCATTGCGCTGTGGGAACAGGGGATCCTGCAGGGGTGCTGTCAGATGGCCTGAAGGGGTGGGGTGGGAGGAAATGGGAGGTGGGTGAAGGGAGAGGTCAAGGATATACATATGACTAATCTGGGATTATACATATCTGTAAACAACACCATTCTGTAAAAGTAAAATAAAAATAATTATTTTAAAAAATGTGGGGGGGGGGGGAAATGTGAGTTCAGTTTTAAAGTAGACATGGCAAACCAGCTAATCAAAAATTTCTACCTTTCTACCCTGTCTAATCGTTTTATCTAAATGAAACTGCTCATTTACATTAAAATTTTAAAAGTCAGTAAGTAGTTTTCATTTAAAAGGTTCGAAGAAATAGCAAATTCTCCCTCTGGAAAAATCAGCTACAAGTCTCTACACATAGTGTCACACCAGATATTTAATGAAAAGGGCATCATACTTCTCACATCAATTTGATGGCCTAGTACATATGTACTTCACAAAGAATATGAATTCATGGGATTCCAGGAAAACACTGAATAACCAATTAACCTGAAAATAAATCTGGGTAGCTCTAGGAATGTTCTGAGTTTATAGTAACATTTTTAGAGCCCCAGGACAAGTATGGAGGAATAAATCTGCTTTAGTTTGTAATGCCAGTATATTCCTTTGTGGCAACTTTTAAACCACAGGAATTATCCCATTTGGAGGCTATAATTCTCTTATAAGATGTGCTTCCCAATTAAAGACCACATCCAGGAAAGCATGTCGGTAAACATTATGGCTCCGTGGAGAAGTCCTGAGGGGTGATTTAAGTTGTCATTAAGAAGGTGGCTTATTTACATTAGATTTATAAATTTTCAAATAAATTCTAGCAACAAAGGCAGAGCTCACTGGTGTAAAGACTACAGCAAAGGCTTGAGGTAAACAATAGAATCAATGTATTTTGGCATTAAAGAGGAACTTATAGATTATATGCAAGGTACATAAGAAAACCTTTGTTTTTATATACAGTGGTTTGTGCAAAGTACAGCCATAACTGGAAATTTGGCAGTTTTCCTTTTTTAGCTCGCCTGATCTTGAGCTAGTCCAGAACATCGCATTAACAAGACAGTACCATCCCCTTAGACTAGGTCACATAATTGGTTTTCAGGATATGCAAGCACCATATACACGACTATCATCCCAGTCACCTCTATGACTTAGTAACCCAATGCTATGTCCCCAGGCACAGGGAGAAAGGAAAATGGCTCCAATGACTGTCCCCTTCTTTCCAACATATCTGTGGTACCACAACAAGTCATCTAATAATTAAAGTTTGGGGTTCATGGAACATCTATATTTAAGGTACATGCAACGGGTTGTCTGAGTAGCAGAAGAGACTTCTTTGCTCACTGACTCAAGACAGATGTAAACAAGTGTATTGGAGGCTGTTATTAATATTACCAAAAGATCCTCTTCAAAAGTATTCTTTTCTGTGTCCTAACATTTCATCACCAAACTCAAAAACTTTATCAATACCTGTCATACTTGGATTCTCATTTGGAATGTAAAGGCATATGCCTAAGAGACCACAGAACCTGGGAGCTAAGGGCTCTTTCAAACTTACAACCCCTAAAAATAAACATGCTAATGCCACAGTCTGCAAATATGCACCATAGGATATCTTCAATCTTTAAGGGAAACACAAGACTACTCAACAAATGTTGAATACTGTGTGAACTACTAGCTCACGCTAGTTCAGCTTTGTTATTATGTGATGTGAAAATTAATGTGGAAAGGAAAATGAAGCTGGTGGTGTCTGATCTGATTCCAGGATTTGAGAGGTTGTGTGTAGTGCCCAACAAGTGCTCAGATCCTATAAGTAACTGTGATTATTTTCAAATGAAAATATCTCTTTTTCTTTCAATTTACGTATATTTTTAAGTAGCTATTAAACTCTGTCATGGATACTTATTTACTGAATAAACAGCACTATTAATGTTGTGCTAAGGGGCTCAAGGGAAAATGCTAAGACACTAAGGGCTCTATGAACTGGGACAGTCTGAGAACTCTGTGTAAATGTAGATGTGAGATATATATATATATGCTAAATGGCTTAAAGGTTCTATAAAAGCTTAGAATAAAATGAAAGACTAGAATGCCTAGTCATAAACACTATTATCATACACAGCACTGATTGGTTTCTAGAATTTAACAGCTTCAAAATTTAATTGTACCATTAACTGTGCACCTTGGCTCTTTCCAACATATCTGTGGTACCACAACAAGTCATCTAATAATTAAAGTTTGGGAACCCAATGCTATGTCCCCAGGCACAGGGAGAAAGGAAAATGGCTCCAATGACTGTCCCCTTCTTTCCAACATATCTGTGGTACCACAACAAGTCATCTAATAATTAAAGTTTGGGGTTCATGGAACATCTATATTTAAGGTACATGCAACGGGTTGTCTGAGTAGCAGAAGAGACTTCTTTGCTCACTGACTCAAGACAGATGTAAACAAGTGTATTGGAGGCTGTTATTAATATTACCAAAAGATCCTCTTCAAAAGTATTCTTTTCTGTGTCCTAACATTTCATCACCAAACTCAAAAACTTTATCAATACCTGTCATACTTGGATTCTCATTTGGAATGTAAAGGCATATGCCTAAGAGACCACAGAACCTGGGAGCTAAGGGCTCTTTCAAACTTACAACCCCTAAAAATAAACATGCTAATGCCACAGTCTGCAAATATGCACCATAGGATATCTTCAATCTTTAAGGGAAACACAAGACTACTCAACAAATGTTGAATACTGTGTGAACTACTAGCTCACGCTAGTTCAGCTTTGTTATTATGTGATGTGAAAATTAATGTGGAAAGGAAAATGAAGCTGGTGGTGTCTGATCTGATTCCAGGATTTGAGAGGTTGTGTGTAGTGCCCAACAAGTGCTCAGATCCTATAAGTAACTGTGATTATTTTCAAATGAAAATATCTCTTTTTCTTTCAATTTACGTATATTTTTAAGTAGCTATTAAACTCTGTCATGGATACTTATTTACTGAATAAACAGCACTATTAATGTTGTGCTAAGGGGCTCAAGGGAAAATGCTAAGACACTAAGGGCTCTATGAACTGGGACAGTCTGAGAACTCTGTGTAAATGTAGATGTGAGATATATATATATATGCTAAATGGCTTAAAGGTTCTATAAAAGCTTAGAATAAAATGAAAGACTAGAATGCCTAGTCATAAACACTATTATCATACACAGCACTGATTGGTTTCTAGAATTTAACAGCTTCAAAATTTAATTGTACCATTAACTGTGCACCTTGGCTCTTTAAATCTGTTTCCTAATCTGTGCCAATAAGTACAATAACTGTACTTATAGCACATACTGTAAAGGTTAAATTAAATAAAGCATAAAAAAACCCACTAGTTGTCATCATTATTAAAATACACTCATTGCTAAGTTCCACTTCCAAAAGAACAGACAAGGTGCTTTAGAGCAATTCTACTGTATGTATATCTTAAGGGGTTGAAATGAACAGAATTTTCTCATAATTTTTACAGTATCAGATTCTACTGAGGTAATAAGGAATTCTGGAGTCAAAGCTAGGAAAGGAAATCAGCTCAGAGGGGTGAGCCTGCCATTTGAGAGAAATTTTGCTCAAAGCTTTTGTCGATATCAAAAGCATGGCTGAGAGGCTGACCAAGGGAAAGGTTTTTTAAAAAATGCTGGGGCACAAAGTTAGCATTCAGATCCCACCAAGGAGAATATAAAGTCTGGTATGGGTTAGAACCTCAAAGGGTTTGGAGTAAGTATGCCTCTAGAAACAGACTTAGTCACAGAAAATAAATCCTATTGTAAATCACCTCATTCTCTTGGTTGGTTTACAGAGACCTGGAATTGCTAGTGCTCCGACTTGCTGCCTGCCAGAGGCCAAGAAAAACACCCTCTTGGGAATACCACTGAGATTTTCAAATTATCTCCAATATTTTTCATAAACCACATCTGGACACAAAGCCATCCAGGTACATGTGAGGACAACAATACCAACATCTGGAGACAGAAAAAACCAAAATACAGACATCACAGCCACTGTGAATTCAGATAATGGGGCTATTAGAGGCAGACTTAAAAATCATCATGCTTAACATGACTGACGAGTAACAGTACCAAGCATGTCAGAAAATGGTAAAATAAAAACACCTGAAAGAAGGGATTTCCCTGGTGGCCCAGGGGGTAAAGAGTCCACTTTGCAGTGCAAGGGACACGAGTTCGATCTTTGGCCTGGGAAGGTTCCACATGCCACAGAGTGGCTGGGCTGGTGTGTCCAATTACGAGCCAGCACTCTGGAGTGCGTGCAATCAGAGCCAGTGCTCTGCAGTGGAAGAGGCCACTGCAAGAAGAGGGCCACACATGCCAAAGAATAAAGATAAATGAAAATAAATGAAAAAAAAAAAAGAAAAGAAATGACGACTTAGAGGCAAAAAAAACCCCATACACCTAAATGAAAACTCTAGGAATATAATGCAATCAGTGAAATTAAGAATTGGTAGATGGGTGAAACAGCAAATTATACTCAAGAGAATAAAACTAGTGAACAGAAGTGAGAAGAAAGTATGCAGACTAAAGTATAAAAGATGAAAAACACAGAAAAGTGCATAAATGATATATAGAACATAGTAAGATACTAGCAGACAGGTAATTGGAATCCTAGAATGAAAGGACTTAAATAGAAGCAGAAGCAGTATTTGAAGATACAATGGCTGGCTAAAGACATTAAACTCCAGATTTAAAAAGCACTACAGACTCCAAACAAGATAAGCACAAAGAAAACAGTATCTGTTAATAGTCACATGACAGTAAAAACTGATGAAAACCAAGGGCAAAAGATAAAACCAGGAGAAGGACCAAGAACACTGATCAACAACTGAAATGTTAAGAGAAGCAACTGAAACCAGATAACACAATAACTTTATATTAACATACTGAAAGAAAACTGTCAACCTAGAATTCTATACCCAACAAAAATGTTCCTCCAAAGAAAGTAAAATAAAGGTATTTTCAGACATACAAAACCTGAGATAGTTTATCACAAGCAGGTCTAGGAAAAGCATGATATATTAAATTATGTTCTCCAGGTAGAAAGAATGCTTCAAAAATAAAGCTCAGAGATGCAGTAAAAATGTTTTCTATAAAGACACTGACAGTAAAGATTCCTCATATAAAATTACATACAAAATTAAAACATATAACAATAGGACTTAAGTTGGGGAGGGAGCTGTTAAATGTATTAAAGCAGAAGGTTCCTTCACAGTCCAGGATGTGGTAACAGTACTATTTTATATGGTACTTTAATAAATCAAAGATGGGTAGTGCAGATTCTTGGGCAGCCATGAAAAAAATAAAGACTTAAATATTACAAGCTAATGATGCCAGGGGCTGTGTGTCCAATCGAGCCAGTGGACGAAGAGGCCAAAGCAAGAAGAGGGCCACACATGCCAAAGAATAAAGATAAATGAAAATAAATGAAAAAAAAAAAAGAAAAGAAATGACGACTTAGAGGCAAAAAAAACCCCATACACCTAAATGAAAACTCTAGGAATATAATGCAATCAGTGAAATTAAGAATTGGTAGATGGGTGAAACAGCAAATTATACTCAAGAGAATAAAACTAGTGAACAGAAGTGAGAAGAAAGTATGCAGACTAAAGTATAAAAGATGAAAAACACAGAAAAGTGCATAAATGATATATAGAACATAGTAAGATACTAGCAGACAGGTAATTGGAATCCTAGAATGAAAGGACTTAAATAGAAGCAGAAGCAGTATTTGAAGATACAATGGCTGGCTAAAGACATTAAACTCCAGATTTAAAAAGCACTACAGACTCCAAACAAGATAAGCACAAAGAAAACAGTATCTGTTAATAGTCACATGACAGTAAAAACTGATGAAAACCAAGGGCAAAAGATAAAACCAGGAGAAGGACCAAGAACACTGATCAACAACTGAAATGTTAAGAGAAGCAACTGAAACCAGATAACACAATAACTTTATATTAACATACTGAAAGAAAACTGTCAACCTAGAATTCTATACCCAACAAAAATGTTCCTCCAAAGAAAGTAAAATAAAGGTATTTTCAGACATACAAAACCTGAGATAGTTTATCACAAGCAGGTCTAGGAAAAGCATGATATATTAAATTATGTTCTCCAGGTAGAAAGAATGCTTCAAAAATAAAGCTCAGAGATGCAGTAAAAATGTTTTCTATAAAGACACTGACAGTAAAGATTCCTCATATAAAATTACATACAAAATTAAAACATATAACAATAGGACTTAAGTTGGGGAGGGAGCTGTTAAATGTATTAAAGCAGAAGGTTCCTTCACAGTCCAGGATGTGGTAACAGTACTATTTTATATGGTACTTTAATAAATCAAAGATGGGTAGTGCAGATTCTTGGGCAGCCATGAAAAAAATAAAGACTTAAATATTACAAGCTAATGATGAGAGAAAGAGGAATGACATGAGAAAAAAATAATCAGATCAAAATGAAATCACAAAATAACAAAATAGAATGAAAATTAAAAATATGATAGGATTTAAACTCAAATGGATCATAAATATACTGAATGTACATGAAATAAGTGCTATGACTAAAAACAAAAGATTGTCAGACTAGACTTTTTTAATGATCCAACTATATGCCAATAACAGGTCACAAGCCTTAAATATAAGGATGTAGAAACTTTGAAAAAAAAAAAAAACAAACAGAAAAAAGATATAATGGATATAATGGTAGCTATTAGCCGAAAGAAAACTGATGTAAGCAGGCAAAGTACACTTTGAGGCAAATACAATTGCTAATTAAAATAAACACACTACTTATATAAAATAGGCAGCCAATAAGGATCTACTGTATAACACAGGGAACTATACTCAATATTTTGTAATCACCTATAAGGGAAAAGAATCTGAAATATATATAAATATATATACACATAGACATAACAGTACACCTGAAGGTAACACAACATTGTATATCAACCATACCTGAATATAAAAAATATAGGAGGCATAATCAAAAAAAGCTGCTTACAAAATTTAAAAATATATAATTGTTGGAGTCTTTGCTCAAGAATTCTATTTCTTGCATTCTTGTCAATTCAATACACATACCACATACCTTAATCTCAGACCTGAGATGGTAAAAATGTTCTAGCTGAATTCTCTATATGTAAACCAAGAAGAAACTGAGCTTTCTAAATCTTTTCAAAGAAATTAGAGTACGTTGAGTTTCACAATTTGTGGAGAATTCAGTTCATATTATCATTGAGACTCTCCAATACAAAGTTGCATGACTTTTGTCTCCTTAAAACTTAAAAATTCAAATAAACCATTTATTCTGGGATAATTTTATACTCAACTGAAATATCTGAACTTACCTTGCTAAAAGATCAACCAGTATATAACTCACACATAGCATTAAGTATATATTAGGCACTATTCTAAGTACTTATACATGTTACCTCATTTAATCCTCACAACCAGAATAAGAGATAAGTACCATAATTATCCCCCCCACCTTTTTTTAGATCAACATAGAAAGTGAAGTGCACAGAAATCAAGTATCAAGATCACAGAGATAATAAAGAGAGGCTAGGATTGGAACCTACTCCAGAGTCAGTGCTCCTTATCAACCAAGAGAAACCTCTGTGCGTATGACTTCTGCCACAAACTAGATGTCTAACTGCAAGATATTTCAAATTTCTACATGTTTCTCCTAACACAGAGAGATGGAGAATTTTACCAAATATTACTTAAATCTTTTTTTAACTTTTAAAAACCGAATTTCCCATGACAAAGATTTATTATGTACTTATATCCTTAACAGTAGAAAACTTACATGACCACTAGGCCTCTTCCGATAGCTTAAAGGTTTCTGGTTTCTGAACAACAGAGCTCAATTAATATAAGAGCAAAGAAAGAAAATCTATTAAATTTTATATATACCAGCATATTTTTATGTAATTTTTTCTACAATCATTATAAAGACAATTGTATTTCCCATTTAAAAGGTAATTCTTGGGCTTCCCTGGTGGTCCAGTGGGTAAGGACACCGCCCTGCAGTGCAAGGGGCGCTGGTTCGATCCCTGGCCTGGGCAGATCCCACGTGCTGTGGAGAGGCTGGACCCATGTGTCCAATTACCGAGCTGGAGCTCTGGGGCGTATGCGCCCAGAGCCGGTACTCTGTGACAAGAAAGGCCACTGCGATGGGACACATGGGCCAAAGAACAAAGATGAATGAAAACAGATAAATGAAAGACCAATGGAAGTGGCCTGCCCACCCCCTTCCGCCCCCACCCCATCTCCCCCAAAATAAATATTTTAAAAATTTTTAAAAAAATAAAAAATAAAAGGTAATTCTTGGTTTTGAATTTTTAGTTCCCCCCTACTCCAAAATCACTTTTCTTACAAGACTATAAAAATTTTCAAATGGATACATATTCATGTAGCTAAAGACCACATTTCCCAGCCTCCTGAAGCTTCCTATTAAGTTGTGATCATATGTTTGGAGTGTAAGTGACATGCACCACTTTCAGATCAATCCTCTCAAAGCAAGGGGTATGCCCTCCTGCTTCTTTCCTCCTTTTAGCTGATTGGGTTTGAGTCAAACTGGACCACTGGTTGCAAACTGTACTGAAGCTGGCATAGCAACAAGAAAGGAGAAACCTAATTATGATATCTGTGGGCCCATCATAACAGTCACAATATTTATATGAGTGAAAAATATACTTCTATCTTACTGGGGAGCTCTCAACTTCAACCACTGACCATGAATTCTAACTACTTTAGAACTAGGAAATCAATCACAAACTGATTTGTATGTTTGCAAAAAGCTATAATTAGGGAATATGTTCTTATCCCTAGGCTTAACTTTAAGATAAATGTTGTCACCAATACAGTAAGAGGAAAAAATAAGACAAATATCACTAAACTCCCTTACAATATAAAGCTATGATATTTCACTAAAAAAGACAGGTAAATATGTTATGTACATTGATCATAAAAGTCTTATATGACTTTTGCATGTAAATATATATTAATATATATCACAGTTATATATGATGCATCATAAATGTGACCTAAAATTAACAAGTCAGCTATAATCTGACTAGACATTTCATTACTAACTTTGCTTGCTCCCTTGGAACTTCATTCAAGGAAGTTTTATTTATTTATATAATTTTTGTAATGACATTGCCTCTCTTCTTTTCTTACAGACCAGCCCAGGGCAGCTGAAACTATAAACTCCTTCTCTCAAACAGTTTCCTAACTGCAATAATTTTATTGATCAGAGAGCTATATCTTGTAAAAATATTCTGAAATTATTCTTTACTACTCTTCAATTTGGTTGGCATTTGATGACAACCTTGATGTGCTATGGATAATTAATGTAGGATACTAATCAGAGTTCTAAATTACATGACAGTCTGTCTAAGTATCTGGGTCGACCCTGATTCATTTGTTTCTAATGAACACCAGAAGATGGTTTTTTAAATAAGATTTAATTCTTCTCAGAATTAACTGAGAGGATCAAGACAACCTTGTGGGTGGCGTGTATACAAAATTAAGCCTTTAAGTTGATCATATGTTTGGAGTGTAAGTGACATGCACCACTTTCAGATCAATCCTCTCAAAGCAAGGGTATGCCCTCCTGCTTCTTTCCTCCTTTAGCTGATTGGGTTTGAGTCAAACTGGACCACTGGTTGCAAACTGTACTGAAGCTGGCATAGCAACAAGAAAGGAGAAACCTAATTATGATATCTGTGGGCCCATCATAACAGTCACAATATTTATATGAGTGAAAAATATACTTCTATCTTACTGGGGAGCTCTCAACTTCAACCACTGACCATGAATTCTAACTACTTTAGAACTAGGAAATCAATCACAAACTGATTTGTATGTTTGCAAAAAGCTATAATTAGGGAATATGTTCTTATCCCTAGGCTTAACTTTAAGATAAATGTTGTCACCAATACAGTAAGAGGAAAAAATAAGACAAATATCACTAAACTCCCTTACAATATAAAGCTATGATATTTCACTAAAAAAGACAGGTAAATATGTTATGTACATTGATCATAAAAGTCTTATATGACTTTTGCATGTAAATATATATTAATATATATCACAGTTATATATGATGCATCATAAATGTGACCTAAAATTAACAAGTCAGCTATAATCTGACTAGACATTTCATTACTAACTTTGCTTGCTCCCTTGGAACTTCATTCAAGGAAGTTTTATTTATTTATATAATTTTTGTAATGACATTGCCTCTCTTCTTTTCTTACAGACCAGCCCAGGGCAGCTGAAACTATAAACTCCTTCTCTCAAACAGTTTCCTAACTGCAATAATTTTATTGATCAGAGAGCTATATCTTGTAAAAATATTCTGAAATTATTCTTTACTACTCTTCAATTTGGTTGGCATTTGATGACAACCTTGATGTGCTATGGATAATTAATGTAGGATACTAATCAGAGTTCTAAATTACATGACAGTCTGTCTAAGTATCTGGGTCGACCCTGATTCATTTGTTTCTAATGAACACCAGAAGATGGTTTTTTAAATAAGATTTAATTCTTCTCAGAATTAACTGAGAGGATCAAGACAACCTTGTGGGTGGCGTGTATACAAAATTATTTGTCACAGACCACCAATCGCAAAACTTCAGTCACTAGATTGGAAAGAGAAAATTTGTAAGGCACACAGGCGAAGTCCTAGACCTTGCCTTGTGTAACTCCCTTCGTAAGCCAGGCATTATGGGCTGACCAGAACCTAGATGTCTAGATGCACAATGACCTTACAAACTCTTCACTTCAAACTTCTCCTTTTATATGAATCCACTTTGTAAGGCGTTACTTCTTTCTGCATTTGCTATAAGTCTGGAGGTTTTCTGATCTTTTGTCTACATCTGATTCTTGACATTTGGGCAGAAGAAACACTGGTCTCTGCTGAGAGAGGAGAAACATCCCTCTCCTACTGGTACTACATTAATTAGCAGGGTATTCAGTTTCCGAGTAGTAGACGACCATGCTAAACTACTTTGAGCTCCTTTCTTGTGTTGCTTAACATTGAATATTTTCATTGACTCGCTGGCTTTAAGAAAACGTTTTATTTTTTACTGTAAATCTTAGATTTATATATATATTTGATATCAATTATGATATATTTATATGACTCCAAGTAAAAAATGTCCCAACATTTGAAGATTACTTAAAAAGTTATAAATTATTACTGGAAGAAGTAAAATATAATTTCTTCAAAAGAAGAATAATCATGTACTAATATAACAAAAACACAATTATATTCACTTAAAGGTTGCTCTGAAATCATAGTTAAACAGTGGCCCTCATGGACTAGCTTATAGATAATAAGACTTGGGAAAAATTAATTTAAAATATCCTATATAGCAGTATACAAAGAGAATAAGAAAAGCCTAAGAACATTAAAATAAAAGTAAAACCATTTGTCTTTAATGAAACACATTTATATTTTTCCCATATAAAAATTCCAACTTTCACATAACTAAAGCCCCCAAATTAATAGTAACCATATGTAAATTATCACAGCCTTTTCCACCTCTTTTGTTTCATACTGAAACTAACTTTCAAGATACAATACAAATGTTCACTAAAAAAATGGTAGTGTAAGTATGTTATAGCAAGAGCAGGAGTAGCAGCCATCATTATTAAGTGCTTACTATATACTACTGTAAAATGTTAAATGAATTACCATACTTAATCCTACTTACATCTCTACTAGACACATTTGAGCCTCATTTAATTCCTCATTTAGAGGAATTAAGTAAATTTGTCCAAGATGATGTTTAGAATACCACACAGTTGCACTCATCTCACCTAATAGCATGATCATGCTCAATATTCTCCATGCTAGGCTTCAGTAATACGTGAATCAAGAACTTCTAGATGTACAAGAGGGATTTACAAAAGGCAGAGAAACCAGAGTTCAAATTGCCAACATCAGCTGGATCATAGAAAAAATGGGGAATTCCAGAAAAAAATCTACTTCTCCTTCACTGCACTAAAACCCTTGACTGTGTGGATCAGAACAAACTCTAGAAAATTCTGAAAGAGATGGGAATACCAGACCACCCCATCTGCCTCCTGTGAAACCTATATGCAATTCAAAAAGCAACAGCTAGAACTGGACATGGAACTGGTCCAGACTGGTTCCAAACTGGGAAAGCAGTATGTCAAGGCTGTATACTGTCACCCTGTACACTGTCACCTTATCTTATAAGCAGTGTACATAATGTGAAATGCTGGTCTGGATGAAGCCCAAGTGGCATCAAGACTGCTGGGAGAAATATCACGCAGATGACACTACCCTTAAGGCAGAAAGCAAAGAGGAACTAAAAAGCCTCTTGGTGAAGGTGAAAGAGGAGAGTTAAAACGCTGATTTAAAACTCAACACTCAAAAAATGAAGACCATGGCATCTGGCTCCATCAAATGGATGGGCAGACAATGAAAACAGTGACAGACTTTATTTGCTTGGGCTCCAAAATCACTGTGGATGGTGACTACAGCCATGAAATTAAGATACTCCTTGGAAGAAAAGCTATGAAAAATCTAGGCAGCATATTAACAAAGGAGAGCTGTCACTTTGCCAACAAAGGTCCATATAGTCAAAGCTATGGTTTTCCCAGTAGTCATGTATGGATGTGAGAGTTGGACCATAAAAAAGGCTGAAGACCAAAGAACTGATGCCTTTGAACTGCGGTGTTGCAGAAGACTCTTGAGAATCCCTTAGACTGCAAGAAGATCAAACCAGTCAATCCTAAAGGAAATCAATCCTGAATATTCATTGGAAGGACTAATGCTGAAGTTGAAGCTCCAATACTTTGCCCACCTGATGTGAAGAGATGACTCATTGAAAAAGACCCTGATGTGGGAAAACTTGAAGGGAGAAGGATACGACAGAGGACGAGATGATTGAATGGCTGCACCGACTCAAAGGACATGAGTTTCAGCAAGCTCTGGGAGACACTGAAAGACAGGGAAGTCTGGCATACTGCAGTCCATGGAGTCACAAAGAGTCAGACATGACTGAGTGATTGACCCGAACTGTCCAAGGTGAAACAGCTTATAAATGATTCTAACGGCAGTTAAACCCAAGTAGTATACCAAGAGCACACTTCCAAATTTTCAAAAATATATTAAGGGTGTTCTTTATTCTATAATTACTCCCTTAGATTCAAGTTTTCCTTTAATTAGTACACACAGACTAAATAACAGGTGAAAGCTGAGTTGGAGGAAATAAGAGTTGGAGGATGCTTGAGCCTCAGGAGTTGCATGCTGACATAATTCTAGCAAGTACTCTCTTCTCATTGTTCTCTCTTGCCATTCCAAAATGCCAAGGAATTTTAGAACTTGGAAAGAATCAGGGTGGGAAATATCACGCAGATGACACTACCCTTAAGGCAGAAAGCAAAGAGGAACTAAAAAGCCTCTTGGTGAAGGTGAAAGAGGAGAGTTAAAACGCTGATTTAAAACTCAACACTCAAAAAATGAAGACCATGGCATCTGGCTCCATCAAATGGATGGGCAGACAATGAAAACAGTGACAGACTTTATTTGCTTGGGCTCCAAAATCACTGTGGATGGTGACTACAGCCATGAAATTAAGATACTCCTTGGAAGAAAAGCTATGAAAAATCTAGGCAGCATATTAACAAAGGAGAGCTGTCACTTTGCCAACAAAGGTCCATATAGTCAAAGCTATGGTTTTCCCAGTAGTCATGTATGGATGTGAGAGTTGGACCATAAAAAAGGCTGAAGACCAAAGAACTGATGCCTTTGAACTGCGGTGTTGCAGAAGACTCTTGAGAATCCCTTAGACTGCAAGAAGATCAAACCAGTCAATCCTAAAGGAAATCAATCCTGAATATTCATTGGAAGGACTAATGCTGAAGTTGAAGCTCCAATACTTTGCCCACCTGATGTGAAGAGATGACTCATTGAAAAAGACCCTGATGTGGGAAAACTTGAAGGGAGAAGGATACGACAGAGGACGAGATGATTGAATGGCTGCACCGACTCAAAGGACATGAGTTTCAGCAAGCTCTGGGAGACACTGAAAGACAGGGAAGTCTGGCATACTGCAGTCCATGGAGTCACAAAGAGTCAGACATGACTGAGTGATTGACCCGAACTGTCCAAGGTGAAACAGCTTATAAATGATTCTAACGGCAGTTAAACCCAAGTAGTATACCAAGAGCACACTTCCAAATTTTCAAAAATATATTAAGGGTGTTCTTTATTCTATAATTACTCCCTTAGATTCAAGTTTTCCTTTAATTAGTACACACAGACTAAATAACAGGTGAAAGCTGAGTTGGAGGAAATAAGAGTTGGAGGATGCTTGAGCCTCAGGAGTTGCATGCTGACATAATTCTAGCAAGTACTCTCTTCTCATTGTTCTCTCTTGCCATTCCAAAATGCCAAGGAATTTTAGAACTTGGAAAGAATCAGGGTGGGATTACAAAGACCACACTGACCTATTATGCTAATTGGAAGATATATTTTCCTTCAAAAGAATTGCTGTATGATTGAATTTAAATTATTTCTAGATTTTTAAAAATGTAATGAGAACAAGGGAAAAAAATAAAGTGTTGAAAGAGCAAAGAGCAATAAGTGAGAAAGAAAGATGAGTCAGAAGGAATATAAAAAGGGAAAAGAAAACAAAAAAGAGAAGAATAATAATGAGAAAGATTACAAAAGGCAAATTACTAAAGTAAATTAGAAATTTACAAGAGTTACACAAGTCATAAAAAAAGATTACAAAAGGCAAATTACTAAAGTAAATTAGAAATTTACAAAAGTTACACAAGTCATAAAAAGTAGACTGAGGCATTCCCTTGTGGTCCAGTGGTTAGGACTCTGTGCTCTTCCTGTCAAGGGCTCAGGTTTAATTGCTGGTGGGAAACTAAGATCCCAACAAGCTACATGGTGCAGCCAAGAAAAAAAAAGAAAAAAATAGACTGTTAGCAAAAAGGAGAAATGAAAAATGAGAAAAATCTGTGTCTGTGTTCTTTTCTTGCAAGCATCTACTAAGTAGAAATCTCTTCATTACCCCTTTTTCTAGACTTTCATTCTTTGGTGGCTATTCTGACACAGTGCATGCTATTCCTCAGCTCAGGAAAATACTGATAACACACCCTAATCCCTTACTCACAGTCTCTTTCTTTCTCTTTTAACTTTTTTTTTTTTTTTGAAATACACAAACTAAAATTCAAGACTCTAAATACATTCAGTCACTCAGTCGATGGAATTCTCTAGGCAAGAATACTGCAGTGGGTTGTTATTTTCTCCTGCAGAGGATCTTCCTGACCCAGGGATCGAATCCATGTCTCCTGTACTGGCAGGCAGATTCTTTACCACTAAGCCACCTGAGAAGTCTAAGAATCTAAATGCTTATATGAAATATTAAAAAGCATTTTATGATAAATATATTTTCTTAATATACTGTTAATCGCTTTATATTCCTCTTCTGCAATATGACATTAGAAGACATACTTCCTTTCAAAAGTTAATATATTACTTATAATGGGCAATGTTAGAAGCTCTTTCCAACCTGCCAGTAATATATTTGTCATAATCAAGCCAAAATGAAAAGGAGTGATGCTTTCCTGTCTGGTTCTTTTCCAGGTTAACACTCATTTATATAAATAACTCCATTTATTCTAAATCTGGAATTCATTACTTATGAACAAACTTAAGAACAATGCCTTAACCAAAAGTATGTAATGTAAACCCAAATTCCACCAAAAGGAAATGTTATTTCTCAGAATTAAAAAAATATGAGATGACATTACATTACTCTGATTTATTTAGAAATATCACTGCTGTGTCTTCTAATGCAGATGAAATTTTGATTACAAATAAAAGCTCTCTTTATAAGAATATTCACAAAAGAACTGATTCACAACTGGGTAAGTATATTTATAAATTAACTTCTGAGCGTTTTTAAAGTTATGTTCAGGGGCTTCCCCTGGTGGTCCAGTGGGTAAGGACACTGCCTTGCAGTGCAAGGGGCGCTGGTTTGATCCCTGGCCTGGGAAGATCCCATGTGCCGCGGAGCGGCTGGACCGATGTGTCCAATTACTGAGCCAGAGCTCTGGAGCACACGCGCCCAGAGCCGGAGCTCTGCAGCGACAGACGCCACTGCGATGGGAGGCCCACAGGAGCCAAAGAACAAAGACGGATGAAAATGGAGAAATGTAAGACCAATAGAAGCGGCCCGCCAGCTCCCCTCCCTCCCCAACCTGACCCCCGCCCAAAATAAATAAATAAATAAATCTTAAAAAAAAAAAAAGTTATGTTCAAGGACCTTAACTGGAAAGAAACAGACATAAAATGCAATTCCCTTTGGAAAAAGCTTCCAATCTATGTATGTTCATGAACAGCCATTCTGTCATTGTCAAACTAGCTATGATGATACCTATGTTCCAAAGTCATCAATGACTGTGATAACACAAAATTAAGATGATAATGATTTATTGTCATTGCGATTTGGTCTGGTAACAGTTCGGCTTTGAAAAATTGAGGAGAAATTTTAATATACCAAAAGATATACTACATAATGAAAATTGAATCTATTTAAATAATGAGTTATACAACTTGTCAATAGATTCCTGTGTTAACAAACTAAACAAAATAAGATAAATTCTAGTGATTAAAGGCACTGATACCTGAGAATATACCAGGAATTGAATCTAAAATGTGTCAGAAAAAAACTGATTTACAACTACTTATCACCATGATATCTTAAAAAACAAGTAACTCACACATTTTTCCACACATGATCTATTCATCCAGTCTGGGAAGGAGGAAGAAAATACAAAGAGGCAGTCAAGGAGTAAGAGGCCAATCTGGAAAGAAATTACATTTTACATTACTCTGATTTATTTAGAAATATCACTGCTGTGTCTTCTAATGCAGATGAAATTTTGATTACAAATAAAAGCTCTCTTTATAAGAATATTCACAAAAGAACTGATTCACAACTGGGTAAGTATATTTATAAATTAACTTCTGAGCGTTTTTAAAGTTATGTTCAGGGGCTTCCCCTGGTGGTCCAGTGGGTAAGGACACTGCCTTGCAGTGCAAGGGGCGCTGGTTTGATCCCTGGCCTGGGAAGATCCCATGTGCCGCGGAGCGGCTGGACCGATGTGTCCAATTACTGAGCCAGAGCTCTGGAGCACACGCGCCCAGAGCCGGAGCTCTGCAGCGACAGACGCCACTGCGATGGGAGGCCCACAGGAGCCAAAGAACAAAGACGGATGAAAATGGAGAAATGTAAGACCAATAGAAGCGGCCCGCCAGCTCCCCTCCCTCCCCAACCTGACCCCCGCCCAAAATAAATAAATAAATAAATCTTAAAAAAAAAAAAAGTTATGTTCAAGGACCTTAACTGGAAAGAAACAGACATAAAATGCAATTCCCTTTGGAAAAAGCTTCCAATCTATGTATGTTCATGAACAGCCATTCTGTCATTGTCAAACTAGCTATGATGATACCTATGTTCCAAAGTCATCAATGACTGTGATAACACAAAATTAAGATGATAATGATTTATTGTCATTGCGATTTGGTCTGGTAACAGTTCGGCTTTGAAAAATTGAGGAGAAATTTTAATATACCAAAAGATATACTACATAATGAAAATTGAATCTATTTAAATAATGAGTTATACAACTTGTCAATAGATTCCTGTGTTAACAAACTAAACAAAATAAGATAAATTCTAGTGATTAAAGGCACTGATACCTGAGAATATACCAGGAATTGAATCTAAAATGTGTCAGAAAAAAACTGATTTACAACTACTTATCACCATGATATCTTAAAAAACAAGTAACTCACACATTTTTCCACACATGATCTATTCATCCAGTCTGGGAAGGAGGAAGAAAATACAAAGAGGCAGTCAAGGAATAAGAGGCCAATCTGGAAAGAACATCTTGCTACCACTTTTTGGCAAGGCACAGACCCTAAAGCAATGACAACAACCTTCTCTGATACTGCCTCTCTGTCTGGTAGTACTCCCCTATGCACGTACCGCAATGAGAAAATGAGGCCAATCAACTTCGGTATAAAAACTTTGTTCCCAATCTTAAGATGTAAAAATAATCTTCTATAAAACCCCAATGTATCAGAAATGACCTTATTTACAAAACAGAGTCACAAACTTAAAAAACAAACTTATGTTGTTGGGAGGAGGGTTGAGGGGAAGGGGCAGTCAGAGACTCTGGGATGGACATGTATGCACTGCTATATTTAAAATGAGTAACAAACAAATACGTCTATATTGCAAATGGAACTCTGCTCAATGGTATGCAGCCGTCTGGATGGGAGGGGAGTTTGGGGGAGAGTGGAAACATGTATATGTATGGCTGAGTCCCTTTGCTGTTCACCTGAAACTGTCCCAGCACTTTTAATCAGCTACATACCAATACAAAATGAGAAGGTCAAAACAAAAACGATGTATCAGCACAAAGTAAACAGGAGACAGTCTGAATAAATTAAAAATGTTTATACATGTTTATACACATACTTGAGTTAAAGTTTCCTTTTTTTTCCATTTTTTAAAAAAATTTGGCCTCTTTTATTGTTTTTTTATTTATTTTCATCCATCTTTATTTTTTGTCCTGTGTGGGCCTCCCATCAAGGCAGCCTCTCTCGTTGCAGAGCACCGGCTCTGGGCACATGCGCTCCAGATTGCAGGCTTGTAATTGGACACACCGGTCCAGCCGCTCCACGGTATATGGGATCTTCCCCGGCCAGGGATCGAACCAGTGCCCCTTGCACTGCAAGGCAGGCTCTTTACCCACTGGACCACCAGGGAAGCCCTAACGTTTCCTTTTTATTTTAAAGATCAGGAAATGAGCCCACGGAGACATTACTGCTTATGGCCCATGATCACATGACATTAAAATAGCAGAACATGAATATAAACCTCGATGTCTCCATCTAACTCCAAAGATACCACTTGCTCTCTGTGATTACATAACACTGTCTTCCATTCAAAGTAAGTACAGCAAAATAATTAATCTTTCCATATTTATTCAATGTTTAAATGAAACACACTGGATATCCTGCTGGGCACTGGCTGCTTACAACTGCCAATACATAATGCTCCCAAATTATACCAACAATTAAAATTTATTTTTGTTAATAGCCATTCCTATATATAAGAAAATAAAGGGTAGAAAGTACATATACTGAAAGGACCAAGAAAGAATTCATGAAGAAAATCATATCTTGAGTAGGATTTCAAAGGACTGACTACATTTAACAGATGAATCAGAAGTCTGATCATTAGAAAACCTACGGAAACATTTTCAAAGTCCCATGATTGAGAAAGGGATGGAATGGTTTAAAAAGTAATGGATTTCAGTATAGCTTTGCTGTATATTCACGAGTAAGTATTGGCGTTAAAATGAACTGCTTTTTTAACCAAAATAATTGGCTGAGTCCCTTTGCTGTTCACCTGAAACTGTCCCAGCACTTTTAATCAGCTACATACCAATACAAAATGAGAAGGTCAAAACAAAAACGATGTATCAGCACAAAGTAAACAGGAGACAGTCTGAATAAATTAAAAATGTTTATACATGTTTATACACATACTTGAGTTAAAGTTTCCTTTTTTTTCCATTTTTTAAAAAAATTTGGCCTCTTTTATTGTTTTTTTATTTATTTTCATCCATCTTTATTTTTTGTCCTGTGTGGGCCTCCCATCAAGGCAGCCTCTCTCGTTGCAGAGCACCGGCTCTGGGCACATGCGCTCCAGATTGCAGGCTTGTAATTGGACACACCGGTCCAGCCGCTCCACGGTATATGGGATCTTCCCCGGCCAGGGATCGAACCAGTGCCCCTTGCACTGCAAGGCAGGCTCTTTACCCACTGGACCACCAGGGAAGCCCTAACGTTTCCTTTTTATTTTAAAGATCAGGAAATGAGCCCACGGAGACATTACTGCTTATGGCCCATGATCACATGACATTAAAATAGCAGAACATGAATATAAACCTCGATGTCTCCATCTAACTCCAAAGATACCACTTGCTCTCTGTGATTACATAACACTGTCTTCCATTCAAAGTAAGTACAGCAAAATAATTAATCTTTCCATATTTATTCAATGTTTAAATGAAACACACTGGATATCCTGCTGGGCACTGGCTGCTTACAACTGCCAATACATAATGCTCCCAAATTATACCAACAATTAAAATTTATTTTTGTTAATAGCCATTCCTATATATAAGAAAATAAAGGGTAGAAAGTACATATACTGAAAGGACCAAGAAAGAATTCATGAAGAAAATCATATCTTGAGTAGGATTTCAAAGGACTGACTACATTTAACAGATGAATCAGAAGTCTGATCATTAGAAAACCTACGGGAAACATTTTCAAAGTCCCATGATTGAGAAAGGGATGGAATGGTTTAAAAAGTAATGGATTTCAGTATAGCTTTGCTGTATATTCACAGGATAGTAAAGTAGGCAGACTTGGCTAAAGTAGAAAATTAATAATGAATAAAATTAACAGAAATGGATAATCATGAAATTGAATGCCAGGTAAATAAATCTGGATTTCTTCCTGAAAGTACTAAGATACTATGAAACATTTTTGAGTAGAGGAATTACTTGAGAAAATAAGTACTTAGTAATTATGTATTACTCTGGTAAGAGGAAAGGTGGCCAGAAGCAAAAGATAATTTGGAGAATGCTGGCAGAGAAAGAAAGGAAAGGGTCAAAGTTTCAAATCATGGAAAAACAGAAGAAAAATGATTATCATAACAAAATTGCGGAAGCTAGAAGGGGACAAGTCTCTAATTGTTTTCTCATGAAGTTCCTTGTTATTTTTGGTTTAGCTGGGGTGCAATGGATTTAATTATTTTAAAACACTTTATATAAAGTGAGAGAATGATGTTTAAGTGCAAATGTCCAATGGACCAACTGATGAAGTAAGACTAAAGCCCGAGAGGGATTGGGAAAGTCATGCTCACAGGATGATGAATTGAAATGTGAGGACAAGAGAAAAGCTGGTATTGTAGCAGTTCTGAGTGTTAAGGCATAGAAAGGAGGCTGACAGAAGAAACAAAGAGATTAAAATGTAGAGACCTCATTAAAGACAGTTTAAAGAATGGTTACTTCATTCTGTTTTTCATTTTAATGTTCTCTCTCATCATCTATTGGAGAAACAGGAGTGGAAATACACTGGTTTTAAATGATAGGGTTTCCACCATATAGCTTCAAGTAACTGACAGTAAAAACAACAGCACCTGGCCCCTCTGTACATGTGCACAATCACCACTGTCCATTATGTAATCGCATCAAGGCTTTCACTACAGGAAAGGAAGCTGTCTAACAGTCCCCAGATACTACCTGGTGAATAGTTGTGCCAATTCCTGTCCTGACCAACTGCCAGTAACGGTTTTCAAATTAATTAAAACATATGGTCATTAAATTCACAAAAATGCATTACAAATAGACATCTTTTGCACAATACATGTATTCATAAGAAGTTGCCAGTAAACATCCTTTTGAAATTTAAGAGATGCTTTATCTTAATTTCTGATCTTTTTTTTTTTTAATTTCTGATCTTAACTGGACAGTGACTCACCTCAACTTTTAGTTTACCTGCCCTGTAGCCCCTCAGTTAAGCAGCTAGTGTTCTATAAATAATATCTGATGAATTAAGAAAGCTTCTTACTTCACAGGCCATGCAAAAAGGCTTCTTTAAAACAAGCAAAAAATTAAGTCCCTCTTGGGAGGCATTTAGAAAACTAAAAGTGTAGGGAGAAAGCGGATGGTATGAGGTTGGACAAAGAGGCTTTTCTATAGAATAAAAGCTATGTTTCTATTAAACTGTGGTCTCTATGATGCAAGATACTGAACCAAAACTATAGAAATATTTTACAACTATAAAATTTTTTCACAGAAATCTGCCTAACTATAGCAATCAGACACAATTTACATCTTTGAGGGAAAGAGAGTCTGTGCTAGTAGGCTAATAATGGGAGTTGCAGTGATACCACCTTCAGGTGTGAAGACCCTATACTGGGTCACACTCTTAGCACTGCTCAGATGGGCAGTGAAGACCATCAGCCTGTTAGCTCCAAATCCTACTCAAGGTCATGAGCATTTGCTTAGTGCCTACTGAACAAGGCCTGCAGGAAGAAAGACAAATAAGTGACAACTCAACCAAAGGATCATCAAGCCAGAATCAAAATCCATACTGGTTTTCTGTGTTAGTTTTAATTTCAGACTGTAAGTCTTAATTTATGGTTGGGAAAAAAATATCACTGTGTCTACTCTCCCAGCTCTGTGTTTGTATCTTCACATTTTATTGTTGTTTTTGTGTTGTATCAGGATTATTGTGTATTTCTGGTAGGTTGATCCTAGATGGAAGAGACTAACATTTTATAATACAGATATTTCATCAAGTAGACATCTGCTCAATGTCAAGGTATTTATGAGGCAAAACATTTTAACCAAAAAAAAAAAGAAAAATTCACACGTAGGTGAGAAAAAAAGCACTTTGTGAATAGAAGACAAGGACACCTAATGACACCATATGTTAACACCAAATGCTGAGTGTATTGTACTCTGCTTCTGGTTACTCCATTATTTCAGTACCCTGATTTTTAAAGGCATAAATGGTTAAAGATAATGAACATAGATACATTCATAATGAAGCTCTTAAGACCATTTAAGATCTCAGATCTAAAAATGAAAGAAAAAATATATAGACCAGGTACAACAAAACAGCCTGCTTTCTATCCAGAGCAGCACAAAACCCAGGAGAACGTTAAGTAGAAGCACAGATTTTATAGGTCAAATATATAGTTTATCACACTGCTTTAGTAGGTATATTAATGGTCTGGTACCTGAGATACACCAACTGATTGCAATTCAGTCATAACATTTACAGCCTACGTTTGTAAGAAACAGAAAAGAATCATTGGTGAGGTATGCTGCAAGTGAGATCAAGAGCACCCACAGGTCAGAAAGTGAAGCTGGAAATAACCAAAAGCATATAATCCCTGATGATATGTGACACTACTAAAGAGGCCACAGGATGGACAGGAGGCTTGAGCTGATACTGAACCAAAACTATAGAAATATTTTACAACTATAAAATTTTTCACAGAAATCTGCCTAACTATAGCAATCAGACACAATTTACATCTTTGAGGGAAAGAGAGTCTGTGCTAGTAGGCTAATAATGGGAGTTGCAGTGATACCACCTTCAGGTGTGAAGACCCTATACTGGGTCACACTCTTAGCACTGCTCAGATGGGCAGTGAAGACCATCAGCCTGTTAGCTCCAAATCCTACTCAAGGTCATGAGCATTTGCTTAGTGCCTACTGAACAAGGCCTGCAGGAAGAAAGACAAATAAGTGACAACTCAACCAAAGGATCATCAAGCCAGAATCAAAATCCATACTGGTTTTCTGTGTTAGTTTTAATTTCAGACTGTAAGTCTTAATTTATGGTTGGGAAAAAAATATCACTGTGTCTACTCTCCCAGCTCTGTGTTTGTATCTTCACATTTTATTGTTGTTTTTGTGTTGTATCAGGATTATTGTGTATTTCTGGTAGGTTGATCCTAGATGGAAGAGACTAACATTTTATAATACAGATATTTCATCAAGTAGACATCTGCTCAATGTCAAGGTATTTATGAGGCAAAACATTTTAACCAAAAAAAAAAAAAAAAAAGTCACACGTAGGTGAGAAAAAAAGCACTTTGTGAATAGAAGACAAGGACACCTAATGACACCATATGTTAACACCAAATGCTGAGTGTATTGTACTCTGCTTCTGGTTACTCCATTATTTCAGTACCCTGATTTTTAAAGGCATAAATGGTTAAAGATAATGAACATAGATACATTCATAATGAAGCTCTTAAGACCATTTAAGATCTCAGATCTAAAAATGAAAGAAAAAATATATAGACCAGGTACAACAAAACAGCCTGCTTTCTATCCAGAGCAGCACAAAACCCAGGAGAACGTTAAGTAGAAGCACAGATTTTATAGGTCAAATATATAGTTTATCACACTGCTTTAGTAGGTATATTAATGGTCTGGTACCTGAGATACACCAACTGATTGCAATTCAGTCATAACATTTACAGCCTACGTTTGTAAGAAACAGAAAAGAATCATTGGTGAGGTATGCTGCAAGTGAGATCAAGAGCACCCACAGGTCAGAAAGTGAAGCTGGAAATAACCAAAAGCATATAATCCCTGATGATATGTGACACTACTAAAGAGGCCACAGGATGGACAGGAGGCTTGAGCTGACACTGGGGTTAAATGTAAAATGAAAGTGGATGACTAGATGATCCGAAAAGTCACTTTTAGCTTCTAAAAATCTGTTACTTTATACCTTATAATTTTTGCAGAGACAGCAGCATGTTAAGAGGAGACTTCAGAGCCAAGAAAGAAAATCCAGAAAAAAAAAGAGTAACTCTACTAAGTTGAAAAATTCAATTTCAACCTTTTAAAAACAGTACAGAGAAAAATGATTTTCCCCAAAGAAGACAGAGGAAAATGTTTATACTGGGACAACAGCTACTTGTTGCCTGAAATTGAGCATTCTACAATGATTTTTTGAAGTACATATGCACAGGAGATAGACTGTATTTTATATTTTGTAAAAAAGGTAAGAAAAAGAGTCTAATTCTCATAACAGAGTTTATGTGTTCTGTTTCCTTATTTTCCATTTGAGTGGTTCCTTTTAAGCAAAGACACATGCAAAAAATGCAGCTCAAATTCAGGACTACTGTGTTGTGCTCATTTAAGTTCCACTTGTTGTGACCCCATGGATTCCCCTGTCTATGGGATTTTCCAGGCAAGAATACTAGAATGGGTAGCCATTTCCTCCTCCAGAAGATCTTCCCAACCCAGGGATCAACCAGGCGTCTCTTGCTTCTCCTACACTGGCAGTGGATTCTTTCCCACTGAGCCACCTGGGAGGCACGGTATAAAACAGGAGTACGTCATATAATTGCTCCAGAAACAAAAAATTTAGGTCAAACTTATATTAGCTATAAATTTCAACAAAAATTTAATTTAGAGATTTATACTTAAAGCTTACTAGGTTAAAATATAGAAATATCTTTATCAAGAGCAATCAAGTTCTTTCTCGGCTAAGCCCATTTTATTTTTCTCACTTTTTCAAAGGACTTCTTGAACTGTCTCAAAGTAAATAGCATATCCCTTGGAATGTAAGTTCAGTTTGTTCAAGTATTAAGTTAAAGCTCTGGTTGTTTTGTCTAAGAAAATCCATCTTCTTGAGACAAAAGTAGCCTTCTTTGTTTGGGGTAGAGGTCTATGAGCTGCTGTTATTTTTCCCTTTATACACTTTAAAAAATATACTGAAAATAAAATAGGTAACAAAATTAAATTTTCTTTATTTAAAGGAGAATAAATCAGCCCATTATTGAGCTATTCATAAATAGTTAGGTAGTTCTTTTAGTGTTAGGTGACACATTCAAATATTTGGTTTAAAACTTTTAATGTTTCATCTAGATGTTTGCCAAGAGTTTTACTGTATTAGCAATGATTATTTAGCTGAATTTCTAATATGAAATTACACTTAAAAAATTATATACCAAAGATGCAACTTCTCTTTTTTTTTGACTTTTTTTTTAATTGGGGTATATTTGTTTTACAATGGTACATTAGCTTCAGGTGTACAGCGAAGTTATTGTTATACATTTCTACAGTTTTCTTGTTTATAGGTATACATAATCCCCAAACAGTCATAGGTATATTCCTGACCTCTCTGAGACTTCTTGACCCATCTCAATCATTAAAAGCTATATAGTTCAATATGTAATGTCATAAATTCACAAAGAGAAAACATTTTTCTGAAATCAGTTTAAATTTTGAACCTAGTGTGTATGTACTCAATTTTTGTATTAAACTTCTACTACACAGTATGACTTCCTTTGTGACTTGCATTTCTCAATTACAGAAGACATCTATATATGAAGAAAAATTTTATAATGATGATTAAAATTTTATAATAAACATATATAGTCAGATAGGTTACTACCCTCTTTGAACATATACTCTGAAATAAAAGTAAGCAACAGAGGAACTATTCAGAAAACTACACCAAACACATAACTAGTACTACCACATGTATGTTTATCTTGCATTTTATAAATTACACATTTCGATACATTTCCAATCAGAAATGTGGTTTCCCATCACTGTCCAACTAGTTTTAAAATATATCAGACTATTGATGACAGGTATAGAAACTGATGTAGAAAGGCTTCTTCGCTTTAAAAAGAACACAGCATTTTTGTTCATATTTTTCTAACATAAATACCTAAGTCCCTGCAGAAATTTCCACCCATAGTTGTTCAATAGCCCTTATTTCAAATCCAGAATGCAAAAGTAGTAAGTCAAGAGCATAACAGGCAAGTTTGGCCTTGGAGTACAAAGTAAAGCAGGACAAAGGCTAACAGAGTTTTGCCAATAGAACGCACTGGTCACAACAAACATCCTCTTTCAACAGAATAAGAGACAACTCTACACATGGACATCACCAAATGGTCAATACCGAAACCAGATTGATTATATTTGTCACTGAAGATGGAGAATCTCTTCAGTCAGCAAAAACAAGACCCAGAGCTGACCATCGCTCAGATCATGAACTCATTGCAAAAATCAGACTTAAAGTAGGGAAAGCCACTTGGTCATTCAGATATGTGAAAGAGGTAGTCATGTCTGACTCTTTGCCACCCATGGACGAGCCATGAAATTCTCCAGGCAAGAATACTGGAGTGGGTAGCTATTCCCTTCTCCAGGGTATCTTCCCAACTTAGAGATCAAAACTGTTTCTCCCACAATGCAAGTGTATTCTTTTTTTTTTTTTTAAGATTTATTTATTTATTTATTTTGGGCAGGGGGGTCAGGTTGGGGAGGGAGGGGGCAGGCCACTTCTATTGGTCTTTCATTTCTCTATTTTTATCCATCTTTGTTCTTTGGCCTGTGTGGGCCTCCCATCGCGGTGGCCTCTGTTGTCGCAGAGCACCGGCTCTGGGCACATGCGCTCCAGAGCTCTGGCTCGGCAATTGGACACATCAGTCCAGCCGCTCCGCGGCACGTGGGATCTTCCCAGGCCAGGGATTGAACCGGCGCCCCTTGCATTGCAAGGCAGTGTCCTTACCCACTGGACCACCAGGGGAAGCCCGCAAGTGTATTCTTTACGATCTGAGTCATCTGGGAAGCCCGGGCTATTCAGGTATGACCTAAATCAAACCTATTATGATTATACAGTGGAAGTGACAAATAGATTCAAGGGATTAGATATGATGGACAGAGTGCCTGAAGAACTATGGATGGAGGTTCATAACACTGTACAGGAGTCAGTGATCATCAAAACCATTCCCAAGAAGAAGAAATGCAAAAAGGAAAAATGGTATCTGAGGAGGCTTTACAAACAGCTGAGAAAAGAAAAGAAGCAGAATGCAAAGGAGAAAAAGAAACATATACCCAACTGAATGCAGAGTTTCAGAAAATAGCAAGGGGATATAAGAAAACCTTCCTATGTGAACAATGCAAAGAGGGAGAGGAAAACAACAGAATGGGAAAGACCAGAGGTCCCTTCAAGATTAGATACCAAGGGAACATTTCATGCAAAGATGGGCACAACAAAGGACAGAAGTATGAACCTAACAGAAGCAGAAAATATTAAGAAGAGGTGGCAGGAATACACAGAAGAACTATATAAAAAAGATCTTAATGAGCTGGATAGCCATGATGTTATGATCAGTCACCTAGAGCCAGACATCATAGACTGCTAAGTCAAGTGGGCCTTAGAAAGCATCACTACAAACAAAGTTAGTGGAGGTGATGGAATTCCACCTGAGTTATTTCAAATCTTAAAAGATGATGCTGTTTAAGTGCTGTACTCAATATGACACAAGTTTGTAACACTCAGCAGTGGCCACAAGACTGGAAAAGATTAGTTCTCATTACAATCCCAAAGAAAGGCAATGCCAAAGAATGTCAAACTACTGCACCATTGCACATTTCACACGATAGCAAGGTCATATTCAAAATCCTCCAAATTAGGCTTCAACAGTACATGAACTGAGAACTTTCAGATGTACAAGATGGATTTAGTAAAGGCAGAGGAACCAGAAATCAAATTGCCAACATCCATTGGATCAGAGAAAAAGCAAGGGAATTTCAGAAAAATATCTACTTCTGTTTCACAGACTACCCTTTAGGGTACCCTTTGATTGGTGACTGACAACAAACTATGGAAAATTCTGAAAGAGATGGAAATACCAGACCACCTTAATTGCCTCCTGAAAAACCTGTATGCAGTTCAAGAAGCAATAGTTAGAACCAGACATAAAACAATGGACTAGGACCAAGATGGTGGAGTAGAAGAGAATGTCAGAATTGCAACTATCTGCTGAAAAAAAATCCACAAAAGGAGGCTGGATCCACCCACAAAAAAAGATATCCCACATCCAAGAGCAAAGAAGAAGCTGCAGCAAGATGGTAGGAGGGGTGCAGCCACCCACAAAAAAAGATACCCCACATCCAAGAGCAAAGAAGAAGCCGCAGCAAGATGGTAGGAGGGGTGCAACTGTGCTTTTAAAATCAAATCTTAAACCCTCCAGAGAGACTGGGTGGATGCAAGCACACAAAACCTTTTCCACACCAAGACCTAGGAAAGGAGCAGAAACCCCCACAAGAGACTGCTTTGGGGGATACGAGTACCCCTCCCAGATTAGAAGTGCCCTGGAGCAGTCTGTGGAAAGACAGCGATGTGCTTCAATTCTCCTGAAGGAGGCTGCCATTAGCCAGATTGTACAGCCACCAAGCAGTACTGGGGAAACAGACTCTGTGAGCATGGGAATCTGGAGAAAGGAACAGAGACCCCACATGAGACTGAAACAGACTCACCTCTGAGTGCTCTGAAATCTTCGGTGGTGGCGAGGGTAGACAGTGGCCTGCCACTGGGTCAGCGACACTGTGACAGTGGTCCTGATAAAGCATGTGGGGATAGGTCCTTTTGGAGAGGATCGCCATTGCCCCTATCATAGTTTGGCCTCAGGTCAAATTACAGGGAGGGAACATAGCTCTACCCAGCAACAAAAGGAACTGGATTAATTATCAAGAGCCTGTCCCGCCCCAGTCAGGACAGGCCTTCAACAGTACATGAACTGAGAACTTTCAGATGTACAAGATGGATTTAGTAAAGGCAGAGGAACCAGAAATCAAATTGCCAACATCCATTGGATCAGAGAAAAAGCAAGGGAATTTCAGAAAAATATCTACTTCTGTTTCACAGACTACCCTTTAGGGTACCCTTTGATTGGTGACTGACAACAAACTATGGAAAATTCTGAAAGAGATGGAAATACCAGACCACCTTAATTGCCTCCTGAAAAACCTGTATGCAGTTCAAGAAGCAATAGTTAGAACCAGACATAAAACAATGGACTAGGACCAAGATGGTGGAGTAGAAGAGAATGTCAGAATTGCAACTATCTGCTGAAAAAAAATCCACAAAAGGAGGCTGGATCCACCCACAAAAAAAGATATCCCACATCCAAGAGCAAAGAAGAAGCTGCAGCAAGATGGTAGGAGGGGTGCAGCCACCCACAAAAAAAGATACCCCACATCCAAGAGCAAAGAAGAAGCCGCAGCAAGATGGTAGGAGGGGTGCAACTGTGCTTTTAAAATCAAATCTTAAACCCTCCAGAGAGACTGGGTGGATGCAAGCACACAAAACCTTTTCCACACCAAGACCTAGGAAAGGAGCAGAAACCCCCACAAGAGACTGCTTTGGGGGATACGAGTACCCCTCCCAGATTAGAAGTGCCCTGGAGCAGTCTGTGGAAAGACAGCGATGTGCTTCAATTCTCCTGAAGGAGGCTGCCATTAGCCAGATTGTACAGCCACCAAGCAGTACTGGGGAAACAGACTCTGTGAGCATGGGAATCTGGAGAAAAGGAACAGAGACCCCACATGAGACTGAAACAGACTCACCTCTGAGTGCTCTGAAATCTTCGGTGGTGGCGAGGGTAGACAGTGGCCTGCCACTGGGTCAGCGACACTGTGACAGTGGTCCTGATAAAGCATGTGGGGATAGGTCCTTTTGGAGAGGATCGCCATTGCCCCTATCATAGTTTGGCCTCAGGTCAAATTACAGGGAGGGAACATAGCTCTACCCAGCAACAAAAGGAACTGGATTAATTATCAAGAGCCTGTCCCGCCCCAGTCAGGACAGGCCTTTTAGCACTTGAACAGATAGAACTACAGAGAAAAACAAAACAAAACAGTAAAAGAGGGCTTCTGATCCAACTGCTGCCAGAGCAAGGAATAGGACGCTGACAGTAGAATCCAAAGAACAAAAACATTTATTATTTTTACATTTTGACTTGCTCTGTAGTTGCCTCTGGATTTTTTTCTATTTTCTTCCTTCCTCCTTCCCCATTTCTTTTTCTTTTTTCCTTTACCCTCTGCAGTTGCAGTTGCCATTTTTTTTTTAATATTTCTTATTTATTTATTGGGGCGGGCGGGCCACTTCTATTGGTCTTTCATTTGTCCATTTTCATCCATCTTTGTTCTTTGGCCCGTGTGGGCCTCCCATCACGGTGGCCTCTGTTGTCGCAGAGCACCAGCTCTGGGCGCATGCACCCCAGAGCTCCGGCTCGGTAACTGGACACATCGGTCTAGCCGCTCCGCGGCACGTGGGATCTTCCCAGGCCAGGGATCGAACCGGCGCCCCCTGCACTGCAAGGCGGTGTCCTTACCCACTGGACCACCAGGGAAGCCCGTGCAGCTGCCATTCTTATCAGTACTATTAAATATACTGAAGTTTTCAAGATTTTTTTTTAAACCACACATTTTATTTTGGTTATATGCTTCTGATTCTACATTGGTGTTTTATGGTTCTGTGGGGTTTTGTTTTTGTTTTCATTATTTTCTTGTTTTATTTTATCTTTCTATATTTTTCTGTTTTAGTTTTAAAATTTTTAATATGTATTATTGTTTTTCTACAACTATTCCTTTACTTTCTTTACTATTATTTTCCTATTGCACTAAACTTCAATACATACAAATCTTTATCTTCCTATATTTAACTCTGCATTGCTACTCTATATTTCTTTCTAGCCTTCCTTTCTCTTCTTTCTTTTACTCATCATATTTCTTAGTCTGTTTTGTTTTTATTGCCTTATCCCCTTATGGGACCTGGCTCTAGCATTGTTTTCCAATTTGTGCTTCAGTTAATTTCATTCTTAAAGGGCAGATATCATTTCTGATTTCCCATATTTGTGGCATTAATCTATTGTACAGTACTTTTTTTTGGACTGTCTTGGTTATGTTATGGCTGTATATATTAGTATGTATATTTCAGTATGTTAGATAATATTAGCATGATATTTTAACTGCCATTTGTCAGGGGTATACTTTCTGTTTCTCATTTGTGTATATTGATTTTTATATTTCTGTAGTTGCCTCTGGATTTTTCTATTTTCTTCCTTCCTCCTTCCCCATTTCTTTTTCTTTTTTCCTTTACCCTCTGCAGTTGCAGTTGCCATTTTTTTTTTAATATTTCTTATTTATTTATTGGGGCGGGCGGGCCACTTCTATTGGTCTTTCATTTGTCCATTTTCATCCATCTTTGTTCTTTGGCCCGTGTGGGCCTCCCATCACGGTGGCCTCTGTTGTCGCAGAGCACCAGCTCTGGGCGCATGCACCCCAGAGCTCCGGCTCGGTAACTGGACACATCGGTCTAGCCGCTCCGCGGCACGTGGGATCTTCCCAGGCCAGGGATCGAACCGGCGCCCCCTGCACTGCAAGGCGGTGTCCTTACCCACTGGACCACCAGGGAAGCCCGTGCAGCTGCCATTCTTATCAGTACTATTAAATATACTGAAGTTTTCAAGATTTTTTTTTAAACCACACATTTTATTTTGGTTATATGCTTCTGATTCTACATTGGTGTTTTATGGTTCTGTGGGGTTTTGTTTTTGTTTTCATTATTTTCTTGTTTTATTTTATCTTTCTATATTTTTCTGTTTTAGTTTTAAAATTTTTAATATGTATTATTGTTTTTCTACAACTATTCCTTTACTTTCTTTACTATTATTTTCCTATTGCACTAAACTTCAATACATACAAATCTTTATCTTCCTATATTTAACTCTGCATTGCTACTCTATATTTCTTTCTAGCCTTCCTTTCTCTTCTTTCTTTTACTCATCATATTTCTTAGTCTGTTTTGTTTTTATTGCCTTATCCCCTTATGGGACCTGGCTCTAGCATTGTTTTCCAATTTGTGCTTCAGTTAATTTCATTCTTAAAGGGCAGATATCATTTCTGATTTCCCATATTTGTGGCATTAATCTATTGTACAGTACTTTTTTTTGGACTGTCTTGGTTATGTTATGGCTGTATATATTAGTATGTATATTTCAGTATGTTAGATAATATTAGCATGATATTTTAACTGCCATTTGTCAGGGGTATACTTTCTGTTTCTCATTTGTGTATATTGATTTTAATACCATTTAATGCCATAACAAACCTGAAGTGGAATCTCCATTCCCTGATCCGGCATCAAGCCCAGGGGCTTTAGAGAGGGACCACTGATTTCAAGACCCTACACTACCAGAGAATGTCAAACACTAGACAGCATTAAACAGTGATAACTCCAACAAAGCCAAGTACTTGTGTGCGAGACACGGCATCATCTGACGACCAGCAGCACCCTGACTAAGATGCTTCATCCAAACAAGACAAAAATACAAACCTGCAGACCTAACTCAGGCCTGCCCACCAGAGGGAAAGACTGAAAATGAAAAACAAAAACTCACCTCATCCCACACCCTACAAGAAGCTTACACAAACCACGGGACCAATCTTATTACGGCAGAAACCAAAAGCAACAAAGAATTCAACCTTGAAACCTGGGAAAAGGAGACCTCACAGTCAGTTAATAAACTAGTAATAATGAAAAGGCAGACAAATACTGCACAAATGAAGGAACAATCCACAAACAAGTCCTAATAAATGAAGAGGAAGTAGACAAACTTTAAAAAATGGAATTCAGGATAGTATAGGTGAACCAAAACGTGGAAAACAGAACAATAGGGAAAAACAAGAACCAATTAACACACTGTAGAAAGAAATACAAGAACTTAAAAAACAACAAACAGAGATAAACAACTCAGTTGATGAACTTAAAAATACTCTAGAAAGGGGCTTCCCTGGTGGTCCAGTGGGTAAGGACACCGCCTTGCAGTGCAAGGGGCGCCGGTTCGACCCCTGGCCTGGGAAGATCCCACGTGCCACAGAGCGGCTGGAATGATGTGTCCAATTACCGAGCCGGAGCTCTGGGGTGCATGCGCCCAGAGCTGGTGCTCTGTAACAACAGAGGCCGCCACGATGGGAGGCCCACAAAGATGGATGAAAATGGACAAATGAAAGATCAATAGAAGTGGCCTGCCTGCTCCCCTCCCTCCCCACCCCCCTCAAATAAATAAATAAATAAATTTAGAAAAAAAAAAAAAAACTCTAGAAGGAATCAAGAGCAAAGTATCTGAGGCAGAAGAAAGGATAAGTGAACTGAAAGATAGAATAGTGGAAATAACTGCTGAAGAACAGAATAAAGCTTGAAGAATGAAAGAGTTGAGAATACTCTCAGAGACTTCTGGAATAATATCAAACACACCAACATTCAAATTATAGGGTTTCCAGAAGAAGAAGAAAACAAGAAAGGGTATGAGAAAAATTTTGAAGAGATTATAGTTGAAAACTTCCCCAACATGGGAAAGCAAAGAGTCAGTCAAGTTGAGAAGCACAAAGACTCCCCTACAGGATAAACCCGAGAAGAAACATGCCAAGACACATGTTAATTAAGCTAACACAAATTAAACACAAAGAAAGAATATTAAAAACAGCAAAGAAACAGTAACAAGTGACATACAAGGGAAACCCCATCCATGCAACAGCTGATTTTTCAGAAGAAACTCTGCAGGCCAGAAGGGCATGACAAGACATATTTAATGTACTGAAAAAGAAAAATCTACAATCAAGATTACTCTACCCAACAAGGATCTCACTCAAAATTGAAGAAGAAATCAAAAGCTTTACAGACAATTGCAAGTTAAGAGAATTCTGTACCACTTAAACCAGTCTTACAACAAATGCTTAAAGGAATTATATAGTCAGCAAATACAAGAGAAGGAAAAGATCTACAAAACAAACCCAAACATTTAAGAAGAAGGCAACAGAAGCATTTGCATCAATAATTACTTTAAATGTTAATGGATTAAATGCTTCAACCAAAAGACACGGACTAACTGAATGGATACAAAAACAAGACTGGTATATATGCTGCTTACAAGAAACCTGCTTCAAACCAAAAGACACATTTAGATTGAAAGTGAGAGGATGGAAAAACACACTGCATGCTAACAGAAATCAAAAGAAAGCTGGAGTAGCAATCTTCATATCAGAAAAAACAGACCTTAAAATAAAGAAGATTATGAGAGACAAGATAGGACACTACATAATGATCAAGGGATCAATCCAAGAGGAAGACATAACAATTATATATATCTCTATGTACCCAACTTAGGAGTACCTCAATACATAAGACAAACATGATCAGACATAGAAGAAGAAATTGACAGTTAACACATTAATTGTAGGAGACTTTAACATCCCACTTACACCAATGGACAGATCATCAAAACAGAAAATTAATAAGGAAACACAAGCCTTAAATGACACATTAGAAGAGATGCATCTCACTGACATATTTAAGACTTTCCATCCAAATGCAGAAGAATACACTTTCTTCTCAGGTGCACACTGAACATTCTCCAGCATAGACCACATCCTGGGTCATAAATCAAACCTTAGTACATTTATGAAAACTGAAATTATATCAACCATGTTTTCTGACCACAATGCTACGCAACTAGATACCAATTACAAGAAAAAAATCGTTAAAAACAGAAACACATAGATATTAAATAATACATTTCTAAATAAACAACAGATTACAAAAGAAATCAAGAGAGAAATTTAAAAATACATATAAGAAAAAGATAATGGTACACGTCAACTCAAAACCTACTGGATGCAGCAAAAAGTTCTAAGAGGAAAGTTTATAGCAATACAATCCTACCACAAGAAAGAAGAAAAACATCAAGAAGACAACCTAACCTTAAAATTAAAACAACTGGAAAAAGGACAAAAGAAACCCCCGAAAACTAGTAGCAATAACAGTAGAGATTAATAAAACCAAAAGCTGGTTCTTTGAAAAGATAAACGAAATTTACAAACCTTTGGATCGATTCATAAAGAAAAAAAAGAAGAATCAAATCAAGAAAATTAGAAATAAAAAAGGAAAGCTTACAACAGACAATACAGAAACACAAAGGATTATAAGAGATTATTATGAACAACTATATGGGCAATAAAATGGACAACCTGGAAGAAATGGACAGATTCTTAGATAAGTGCAATCTTCCAAGAGTGAACCAGGAAGAATTAGAAATTATGAACAATCCCCTTATAAGCATTGAAAGTTGAATGTGTGATCAAAACTCTCCCCCTAAACAAAAGCTCAGGAACAGAAGGCTTCACAAATGAATTCTACCAAACATTTAGAGAACACCTAATCCCAATTCTTCTAAAACTCTTTCAAAAAATAGCATAAGGGGCTTCGGGGTAACTGAGTGGTAAAGAGTTCACCTGCCAATGCAGGAAACATAAGTTCCATCCCTGAGCCAGGAAGATCCCACATGTTGCAGAGTAACCAAGCCTGAGAGCCACAAGTACTGAGCCTGCATCAGAGCCGCAACTATTGACTCCATTTGCCACAACTAATGAAGCCCATGTGACCTAGAGCCTGAGTTCCAAAACAACAGAAGTCACTGCAACAAGAAGCCTGCTCACCTCAACTAGAGAGCAGCCCCACTCCCTGCAACTAGAGAAGAGCCTGCAGCAGCAGTAAAAACCCAGAATAGTCAAAAGTGAATAAATAAATAAAATGCATTAAAAAAAAAAAAAATAACACAGGAAGGAACACTTCCAAACTCATTCCACGAGGCCACCATCACCCTGATACTAAAGCCTGGCAAAGACAACACAAAAAAAGAAAATTATAGGCCAGTATCACCAATGAATATAGATGCCAAAATCCTTAACAAAATTCTAGTGAACAGAATTCGACAACACATCCAAAAGCTCACACACCATGATCAAGTTGGCTTTATTTCAGGCATGCAAGGATTCTTTAATATTTGCAAGTCAATCAATGTGATACACCATATTAACAAACTGAAAGATAAAAATCATACGATAATCTCAGTAGACGCAGAAAAAGCCTTTGACAAAATCCAACACCCACTTATGATAAAAACTCTTCAAAAAATGGGCACAGAAGGGACGTACCTCAACATAGTGAAAGCCATATATGGTAAGTCCACAGTAAACATAATTATTTTTTTTTTATAAGCAAAAAGTTAAATTTTATTGGGATCCTGCTCCCAGGCGAGGTTTACGGGTCCGTGAGCGGGGCCTGTGAAGATGTGCCCAGAGGCAGGGCAAGGGGTTTTTATTTGCACAAAACATAATTCTTAATGGTGAAAAACTGAAAGCATTCCCTCTAAGATCAGGAACAAGGCAGGGGTGTCCACTCAACACCACTATTATTCAACATAAGTCTTGAAAGTTCTATCAAGAGCAATTAGAGAAGAAAAATAAATAAAAGGAATCCAGACTAGAAAAGAAAGAAGTAAAACTCTCGCTGTTTGCAGATTGCATGATACTATACATAGAAAACCCTAAAGATACTATCAGAAAATACTAGAGCTAAAAAGTGAATTGAACAAAGTTGCAGGATACAAAATTAATACACACAAATCACTCACATTCCTATATACTAACAATGAAAAATCAGAAAGAGAAGCAATGTCATTCACTACTGCAAAAAAAGAGACTAAATTATCTAGGAATAAACCTACTGAGGGAGACAAAAGAACTGTACACAAAAAATTATAAGACACTGATGAAAGAAAGCAAAGAAGACACACACAGATGGCGAGATATTCCATGTTCCTGGGTTTGAAGAATCAATGCCATAAAAATGACTATACTACCAAATGTAATCAACAGATTCAATGCAATCCCTATCAAACTACCAATGGCATTTTTCACAGAACTAGAACAAAAAAATACCACAATTCATATGTAAACACAGAAGACCCTGGATAGCCAAAGCAGTCTTGAGAAAGAGGAATGGAGCTGGAGGAATCAACCTTACTGACTTCAGACTATACTACAAAGTGACAGTCATCAAGACAGTATAGTACTGGCACAAAAACAAAAATATAGATCAATGGAACAAGATGGAGAGCCCAGAGATAAAGCCATGTACTTATCGGACCTTATTTTTGACAAAGAAGGCAAGAATATACAACAGGGCAAAGACAGCCTCTTCAATAAGTGGTGCTGGGAAAACTGGACAGCTACATGTAAAAGAATGAAGTTGGAACACTACCTAACACTATACACAAAGATAAACTCAAAATGGATTAAAGACTTACTAACTTTAAGATAAGCAAAAGTTAAATTTTATTTGGATCCTGCTCCCAGGCGAGGTTTACGGGTCCGTGAGCGGGGCCTGTGAAGATGTGCCCAGAGGCAGGGCAAGGGGTTTTTATTTGCACAAAACATAATTCTTAATGGTGAAAAACTGAAAGCATTCCCTCTAAGATCAGGAACAAGGCAGGGGTGTCCACTCAACACCACTATTATTCAACATAAGTCTTGAAAGTTCTATCAAGAGCAATTAGAGAAGAAAAATAAATAAAAGGAATCCAGACTAGAAAAGAAAGAAGTAAAACTCTCGCTGTTTGCAGATTGCATGATACTATACATAGAAAACCCTAAAGATACTATCAGAAAATACTAGAGCTAAAAAGTGAATTGAACAAAGTTGCAGGATACAAAATTAATACACACAAATCACTCACATTCCTATATACTAACAATGAAAAATCAGAAAGAGAAGCAATGTCATTCACTACTGCAAAAAAAGAGACTAAATTATCTAGGAATAAACCTACTGAGGGAGACAAAAGAACTGTACACAAAAAATTATAAGACACTGATGAAAGAAAGCAAAGAAGACACACACAGATGGCGAGATATTCCATGTTCCTGGGTTTGAAGAATCAATGCCATAAAAATGACTATACTACCAAATGTAATCAACAGATTCAATGCAATCCCTATCAAACTACCAATGGCATTTTTCACAGAACTAGAACAAAAAAATACCACAATTCATATGTAAACACAGAAGACCCTGGATAGCCAAAGCAGTCTTGAGAAAGAGGAATGGAGCTGGAGGAATCAACCTTACTGACTTCAGACTATACTACAAAGTGACAGTCATCAAGACAGTATAGTACTGGCACAAAAACAAAAATATAGATCAATGGAACAAGATGGAGAGCCCAGAGATAAAGCCATGTACTTATGCGGACCTTATTTTTGACAAAGAAGGCAAGAATATACAACAGGGCAAAGACAGCCTCTTCAATAAGTGGTGCTGGGAAAACTGGACAGCTACATGTAAAAGAATGAAGTTGGAACACTACCTAACACTATACACAAAGATAAACTCAAAATGGATTAAAGACTTACTAACTTTAAGATCAGAAACCATAAAACTCGGTGACATAAATCACAGCAGGATCTTCTATGACTCACCTCCTAGAGTAATGGAAATAAAGACAAAAATAAACAACTGGAACCCAATTAAACTTAAAGGCTTTTGCACAGCAAAAGAAACTATAAACAAGGTGGAAAGACAACCTTCAGAATGGAAGAAAATAATAGCAAATAAAACAACTGACAAAGAATTAATTTCCAAAATAAACAAGCAGCTCAGACAATACCAAAAAACCAAAGAGCCAAATCAAAAAATGGGGAAAAGACCTAAATAGACATCTCTCCAAAGAAGACATACAGATGGCTCTCAAAACTGCAATGAGATATCACCTCACACCAGTCAGACTAGCCATCATCAAAAAGTCTACAAACAATAAATGCTGGGGAGGGTGTGAAGAAAAGGGAACCCTCTTGAATTCTTTGTGGGAATGTAAACTGATACAGTCACTATGGAAAACCGTATGGAGATTCCTCAAAAAACTAGGAATAGAACCACCATATGACCCATTAATTCCACTACTAGGCATTTACCCTGACAAAATAAAAATTGAAAGAGACACATGTACCCCATTGTTTATTGCAGCACTATTTACAATAGCTAGAAAATGGAAACAACCTAGATGTTCATCAACAGATGAATGGATAAAGAAACTGTGGTACATATATACAATAGAGTATTACTCAGCCATAAAAAGAAATGCATTTGAATCAGTTCAAATGAGGTGGATGAATCTAGAACCTATTATACAGAGCGATGTCAGAGAGAGACAAATATGGTTTATTGAGACATATATATGGAATCTATAAAGATGGTGTTGACAAATGAATATGCAGAGCAGCAATGGAGAGGTGGACACAGAAAACAGTCTTATGGGTGAGGGAGGGGAATATGGTGTGGGACTAGGGAATCTCAAACAGGGGCTCTGTGGCAACTTGGAGGGGTGAGGTGGGGAGGGAGATGGGGAGAGATTTTGGGAGGAACATATGTATACCTATGGCATACTCAGGTCAACGTGTGGCAGGTAAATAGCAAAACTCTGTAAAAAAAATTTAAAAAAAAAGAAAAGAAAAAAATAGATTGGCTCCAAATTTGGAAAGGAGCACATCAAGGCTGTATATTGTCACCCTGCTTACTTAACTTATATGCAGAGCACATAATTCGAAATGCTGGTCTGAATGAAGCATGAGTTGGGATCAAGACTACTGAGAGAAATATCAATAAGCTCAGATACGCACATGAGAGCACCCGAATGGCAAAAAGCGAAGAGCAAATAAAGAGCCTCTTGATGAAGGTGAAAGAGAGGAGCGAAAGAGCTGGCTTAAAACTCAGCATTCAAAAAATGAAGATCATGCATCTGGTCCCATCACTTCATAGCAAATAGAAGGGCAAACAATAGAAACAGACTTTATTTTCTTGGACTCCAAAATCACTGTGGATGATGACCACAGCCATGAAGCTAAAAGAAACTTGCTTGTTGGAAAAAAGCTAGGACAAACCTAGACAGCACAGCAAAAAGCAGAGACATCACTTTGCCAACAAAGGTCCATATAGTCAAAGCTATGCTTTTTTCCATTTGTTAGGTATGGATGTGAGACCTGGACCATAAAGAAGGCTGAGCACCAAATAATTGATGCCTTTGAACTGTGGTTGTGGAGAAGACTCTTGAGAGTCCCCTGGACTGCAATGAGATCAAACCAGTCAATCCTAAAGGAAATCAACCCTGAATACTCATTGGAAGGATCAATGCTAAAGCTGAAGCTCTGATACTTTGGCCACACGATGTGAAGAGATAACTCACTGGGAAAAATCCTGCTGCTGGGAAAACCTGAAAGCAGAAGAAGGGGATTATGGAGGATGAGATGGTAGGATGGCATAACCAACTCAATGGACATGAGTTTGAATAAAACCTGGGAGATGGCGAAGGAAGCCTGATGCACTGAAATCCATGGGGTCACCAAAAGTCAGACAGGATTGATCAACTGAACTAAACTAACCAATTTCAAATCTGGCTTCACCAAATGCAGGTCTACATCTGACTAGTGTTAACACATATTTACTATCTTGAATTTTTTAAATATAATAACTATATCACAGTAGTATCCATGCTCCAAAAGCAGTTTGAATCAGGAGAATTATAGTTAGTCCATGTAACACTGGTATGTGTTACAAACATTATAAACATTTCTGTACACATCATAAATCTGAAGAAAAGAGAATAAATCAGTCAATCATTGAGTCCATTAATAGCTAGGTGGTTATTTTAGTGATGTGACATATTCAAATATTTGGCTTAAAAATTTTAATGTTTGATCTAGATGTTTGCCAAGATTTTTCCTGTATTAGTAGACAATGATTATTTAGCTGAATTTCTAATAGTGTTTGCAATACATCTTATATTTGAAAGAGTTACATTTTTACATTAAACCATTCATACACAGTTATAACATGCAAGGCAGCTTTAGGCTAGGCATTGGGCACTCATGAAACATTTTCTACTTCTTATTAGCATAAGGAAAAATCTTTTATAATAAAGCTCTACTATCCTGGACTAGAGAACCCTTTTAAATTCTATTTTAACCTTAAAAATTACTGCAAGGGAATAAAGTACAGAAGACTCATTCTTATGAAACTTGCTTTCCAAACACTTGAGTAGTGTGCCACAGGAAAAACACAGGAAACAAAGACCAAATAAGGAACCTATTGTGATGTGAAGAATCAGAAAAACCCAAGCCAAGACATATATAAATGCTAAGCACCTACACTATAAAGCAGGAGAACTGTAATGTTTAGCAGCAAGAGAACCTTCAGTTATAAATATTTAGTGAGGCAGTAGGAGACCAGCTAAGAGCAAAATGATGAAGATACATAACACTGCTATGTAGGAATTCTATACATAATAACAAATTATATGTTAAGTATACCTAATGTAATTCATTAGGATGAAACAGTTATAATTTTAAAATGATGATCATAAATACTTTCACACGGCCTTTTCACATGTATCATCATACTTAATCTTCAAAACAACCCTATGGGTTAAATAGTTTCCAATGGAAAATAACAAATGAAAAATACATTACACTTATGCTTCACATAAAATATTGAATAAGAAAAGGAAATCTTCCTAGAAAGTTGCAGAGTCCTCAAAAGCAGAAAATATACAGATCAACAGCACTGATACAAAAAGTATCTGATTTTACATTTGCTTCAGAGCAAAAATATACAATCATCTTCCCCCTCCCATGTTACCCTATCTTCAGATTTTCCTTAGTCATGCTATTCTATTTCCCTGGCATATTCTTAGTCCTTTTTCCCCCTCCTTTCCTTACTCTATCTTCAGTTCAATTTCGGTTTCCTCCTTAAAGGCTTCTCCAAGGAATCTAGCCTCCTTTCATTTCATTCATCTCTGCATACCACAAATAAGAAAATCCTAAATGTAGATCTTCTTAAATTTTATTTGCAAATCAGTTGTTTGAAACTGGCAATGAAGCTTTATTGTAAGAAAACTCATTATAAAATTTCTGGGGGTTTCCTCAAAGCCTTTTAAAATCAGCACAGATACTCTGAGGTGAAAAGTAGAAGGAAATTCCTTCATAACATTAAATAGCCTGTAACGAATGCTAGTTTGTTCAATTAACCAAATTTGGGTCCGTATTAACCTAAATGGACTTTTTTGGATGCTTTCTGGAAGGATCCTCAAAGTCTAAAAGCAGTTTGTTTAAAAAAGAAAAAGAAGAATTAACATAGCTGACTTATAGTGCCACCCTTAGAAAGGTCTGCCTGCAAGGTTTGTCTCCAGCTCTCTTCTGGAACCTTTGATTTGGGGAGGATTCTCGCTATTCACAAAATGGAAGCTCACTATGCCTAAACTATTTGTACAAGCAATATGGTCTATAATCGACACTTGATTTCCTTCTAGGAGAGCGTGTCTACATGACCAGCGCCCAGTAAAAACCTTAGGTACTGAGTCTCACACAAGATTCCCTGGTGGAGGTTTCACATCTTTTTCTTTCAGTTTTATAGAGACATAATTAACACAGAGCACTTTTTGCCTTCCCTTATAACTCAGTTGGTAAAGAATCCTCCTGCAATGCCAGAACCTCAGGTTCAATTCCTAGATTAGGAAGATCCCCTGGAGAAGGAAAAGACAACCCACTCCAGTATTTTTGCTTCTAGAATCCCATGGACAGAGGAACTTGGCAGTCCATGGGGTCACAAGAGTTGAGCACAACTTAGTAACTAAACCACCATGACCATCACTGTATAAATTTAAGGCATACAGCATAATGATTTGACTTAAATACACTAAACTGTCAGACCATTATCACAATAGTTTAGTGAATATCGCAGCATCTCATATAGAAACAAAATTAAAGAAATAGAACAATTTTTTCCTCTGATGAGAACTCTTAGGACTTACTCTTAACTTCTACTTGTAACATACAGCATTATATTTATCATGTTGATATTATATCAGCAGTACTTACTTATAATTGCAAGTTTGTACCTTTTGACCACCTACATCCAATTCCCTCTTCCCCTACTGCCTACATCTGGTAGCCACAAATCTGATCTCTTTTTCCATGAGTTTGCTTTTGAAGTACTACTCTGTTAGTTTCTCTTATACAACATAGTAATTTCATATTTCTAAATGAAATGAAGAGCAACAATTGACATCTGAAGTAGTACATGTGCATGAACACTTAGTAAAAACTTGTTTATCAAGCTCAACTTTCTCTTAAAAACAGCATGGAGTCACCATATTTTCAAAAAATTTTGAGTAAATAAGATATTCTTTTCAGAGAAAAGTTTTGACAAGATGCCTAGGAACTTTACAACAACTTATTAGGAACAAAAAAGACATGAAAGTCACATATCAAAAAAACCAGAACTTCAAAAATATCAAATAGGAACAAATAAACTATTAAATGGGCAGCTAATAAAGTAAAAACCAAAATCTTTAAAGGTAAATGGGCATATTTTGATATAAGAAAATTCTGACGCCAGAAGAAAAACAGAGAAGTCTTTGAAGTAGAGTGTGAGATGTTAGATAAATCAAAAAACAAATGAAGCCTTTACAAAGTCTTTAAACAAATACTAAAAAATTCTTTAAATAAATCAAAAACAGGAAGTCAGATAGATTATAGCTAGTCCACTTAATCTTTGTAAAAATAAATGCATTCATGGGTGAAAAGTATATTTGGAAAGGTAAAGTAAAGCAACAATTTATATAGTTTTTACATTTTTCATAGATCATTTATACACAACTCTATAAGAGGAACAAAGATGTTAAACTTCTCTTTTAATAGTGAAAGAAAGGCTGTTCAGCTAAATGAGTTATTGATTCTAGATGAATTAAATAATAAAAGAAGAACTGACACCAGGACCTATATTTTTTTAATTCTTAAAAATGGGATTTCTTTCCCCCACCAACATAATTCAGAATGAGTCTCTCAGAAGTTGCCTTAGAGATTATTTGGTGTGAGGAGGAAAGGGTTAAAAAGAACTATCAGAGTGTAGCCAAAATTTTAAAAAGAATTTATCATAAAGAAGGATGAAAAGTAGGAATTGTGGACCTTTCAGATGAAATGTGTAACCCAGTAGCATAAACAAGAGAGAAAAAAAAATGTGATTACAAATATATTGAGGGACCTGCTCATATGTTTTCCACATAAGATATACAAAGCTGGGAACAGCTTCATTTCCAACTTTACAATAAAAAAGGCAGTTAATCTACAAAACTGTACATTTCCTTGAACCCATCAGAGAGCTCATCTAAATACAGACAGACACCTCCAAGGAGAAACATGGACACCAGATAACCTGAAGCAAAGTCCAGAGAGAATACAAGCTGGTAAGAACCCAGCTAAAATTCCTAATTGCTAGAGGCTGGGTGTGAACTAGCATGCAAATGCAGAATCCCTGAGATCCAGAAATGGCAGGGAAATCCTCACCTAGTCACAGACTCTTCACATACCTCACAAGGTGCTCACAAGAAAAAACAACAGAAAGCAAGAGAGTATACTGAGACTGCCTTCAGTAACAGGCCTGGAGGATGTGAAAAGCAGTTATTGCGGAGCTTGGAGAGAGGGGTGAAGCCCAAAGCTCCAATGAAGCTCCTAAGCTCAACAAAAACCTATAGCCATAAGGGCACAGGCAAAAACCCATTATAGATGAAGGAACAGAGCAAGGAAAAAAACTCTCCACCATGGAAGACAAGGCATAAGACAAGTTCTGAACCAAGACTGCTAGTGATCCTCTATCATTGGGATAGGACAGGACTGCTCAGAATGTGACACTAATGAGACACAGGGCAACAACCCATGTCTAATACGCTAAATCAGAGAAGGGAACACCATCCCCTGTCCAGCACTATCAGGCTGGTAAGCATGTTGCAATAAGCAAAGTAGGCAACTTCTAGGGGAAGTCAGTTCAGTTCAGTCACTCAGTCGCCTCCGACTCTTTGAGACCGCATGGACTGTGGCACACCAGGATTCCCTGTTCTCCATCTCCTGAAGCTTGCTCAAACTCGCATCCATTAACTGAGTGATGCCATCCAACCATCGCATCCACTGTTGTCCCCCTTCTCCTTCTGCCTATTTATCCCAGCATCAGGGTCTTTTCCAATGAGTCATCTAGGGGAGGTGTCAGGTAGTAAAAAGAGACCCTCTTTAAGGCTCAGACACAAGTACAGGATTTGGAGCTAAAGGCAAAGTAGATACTGAATAAAACTCTTGAGCAAATCAGCCTCCATCCTGAACATAAAGTGATGCTAGAGAAATCTGAAGTCTGTGGTACACTGATACCAAATCAACAACAAAATCCAAATTCAGCTCAACCCCTGATTAGATTAATTCAACCTCTCTTCCCACACATGAAAGGACTAGAACAAGATCTGTCAATTTGCAGCATGAGTAAAATTGACCCTTTAGCCTCTACTGTCCTATACAAGATGCTTAGCTTTCAACCAAAAAAACCCCACTATTAATCAACAAACAAATACGAATAAACACGGATATAATAATGTTATTGGAATTATTTGGCAGTATATTTTAAATATCTAAGATGAATATGCCAGAGGCTCTAGTGGAAAGGATGAACCACAAGCATGAACAAATGGGAAATTTCAATAGAAAAAAGATGAGAATTATGTAAGACAATACAATTAAAATGCTAGAAATAGAAACCCTAGTAATAGAGATGAGCATTGCCTTCGACAAATCCAACAAAACCTATAGCCATAAGGGCACAGGCAAAAACCCATTATAGATGAAGGAACAGAGCAAGGAAAAAAACTCTCCACCATGGAAGACAAGGCATAAGACAAGTTCTGAACCAAGACTGCTAGTGATCCTCTATCATTGGGATAGGACAGGACTGCTCAGAATGTGACACTAATGAGACACAGGGCAACAACCCATGTCTAATACGCTAAATCAGAGAAGGGAACACCATCCCCTGTCCAGCACTATCAGGCTGGTAAGCATGTTGCAATAAGCAAAGTAGGCAACTTCTAGGGGAAGTCAGTTCAGTTCAGTCACTCAGTCGCCTCCGACTCTTTGAGACCGCATGGACTGTGGCACACCAGGATTCCCTGTTCTCCATCTCCTGAAGCTTGCTCAAACTCGCATCCATTAACTGAGTGATGCCATCCAACCATCGCATCCACTGTTGTCCCCCTTCTCCTTCTGCCTATTTATCCCAGCATCAGGGTCTTTTCCAATGAGTCATCTAGGGGAGGTGTCAGGTAGTAAAAAGAGACCCTCTTTAAGGCTCAGACACAAGTACAGGATTTGGAGCTAAAGGCAAAGTAGATACTGAATAAAACTCTTGAGCAAATCAGCCTCCATCCTGAACATAAAGTGATGCTAGAGAAATCTGAAGTCTGTGGTACACTGATACCAAATCAACAACAAAATCCAAATTCAGCTCAACCCCTGATTAGATTAATTCAACCTCTCTTCCCACACATGAAAGGACTAGAACAAGATCTGTCAATTTGCAGCATGAGTAAAATTGACCCTTTAGCCTCTACTGTCCTATACAAGATGCTTAGCTTTCAACCAAAAAAACCCCACTATTAATCAACAAACAAATACGAATAAACACGGATATAATAATGTTATTGGAATTATTTGGCAGTATATTTTAAATATCTAAGATGAATATGCCAGAGGCTCTAGTGGAAAGGATGAACCACAAGCATGAACAAATGGGAAATTTCAATAGAAAAAAGATGAGAATTATGTAAGACAATACAATTAAAATGCTAGAAATAGAAACCCTAGTAATAGAGATGAGCATTGCCTTTGACAAATTCATCAGTAAACTTACCACAATGAAGAAAGCATCAGTGAACCTGAAAGTAAGTCAATAAAAAGTACTCACACTGAAACACAAAGGAAAAAAGAAATAAAGAGAATAGATCATTTAAGAGTTATGGGACAGTATCAGTTGAACACATTTGCAAGAAACAAAAAAAAAAGAAGACGGAAAAAAATTCTTGAAAATATTTGAGAATTTTTCAAAATGACAACACAGGTCCAACCTGCCCAGAAAATATCTAGAGGCTAAAAATCCTACCTAGACACATCATATTCAAATCTCAAGACAAAATCTTACAGACATCCAGAAATAAAGACATACTACATGTAGAAGAACAATGATTGGAATCACAACAAACTTCTCATCATAACTTAACATACACAAGACAATGGAGCGGTAATTTTGACTGAGTATCAAATGTCATAGAGGAGAGACAAGCCATGCCTACTATACACCCTTTCCAAATTCTTCAAGCAAGGAAACCATAGGTACAAATGATTGCTTTGCACTATTATTTTGGGGGGTAATTTAGTTACACAGACACAGGAAGTAGAACAGCAATCTACATATCCCTACCTTGATCTTTGTTTGCTCCACCTGAGTGGACTTTTTTTTTTTGATACCTAAGTGGACTTTCTTTAAAAACCAAGTCTGATCATGTTTATTCCTTCTGTAAAGTAAAAATTACCAACAGCTGCAATTTGCCCTCAAGAAAATCATAACTTCTTAACTGGGTCTTTAAAGTTGTCTCTGATCTGGTACCCTATCTACCGATTCAGGCTCACCTCTTAGCATTCCCTCTCATACCTTTTGTTCATATCAAGCTACAAGCTACAAGAAATCTCTTAAGTTTGTGTACTTAGTCTTACTTCTGTATTGGTTTATGACTTATCAAAATCCAAGAGACTTCCTTCTGGACCAAACCCTATCTTGATTCTTAGTAACTACAAGTGTGATCCTTATCTCACCAAAAACGGAAAGAAATCTGCCCGTGCCTTTATTCTCCAGACATATGTAATGCTAAGCAACAACCTGATGTTACCACTACTGCTCATATTCTTCCAAGGTAAGTAACCATCTCAAAAGTCCAGAACCCTATCTCAGGGCTGGCATTTGGGAATGTACAATAAAGAGAAGACCTGAAAACTGATACCTGAAATTTAGCCTTTGCCAGTAGGACCATTCTCAGGAGGAAGGGAAAAATGAAGAATGCCCCATCCTTTTTTTTTCCCCAGGCCCGAATTTGTAGGCTAATGATGTTAGGCAATCATAAATTCCTTACGTCATTAGGTAAAATTTTAGTTGTGAAGCCAATCATATCATTTTTACTTTCTTCAGGACTGAAAAGGGCAAGTTTCTATTTTTGACACAATTTGTCAATTAGGAAAAAAAAAAAAAACACCCTGTAACATAAATAAGCACACTTTCTAAATCAAAAGACCTTTGCGCAGGTATTCTGAAAACATGTCTTTTGTTATCTAACTTCTGGGAAAAGTCAGAGAGATGCACACAGCTGTGTGCTTAGAAACAACAGGCAGTAGTCACGGTCGGTTGATTCTATGAGGGGAGAGAGAGGAAGACAAGAAAGGAGGAGAGGAGAGGGAGAAGTGAGGGAGAGAAAAGAGGAGGGAGAGAGAGAAAGGGAAAGAGAGCGAGGAGGGGAGAGAGAAGGAAGGAGGGAGGAAGACAGAGAGAGAAAGGGAGGTAGGAAGGGAAAGAGGGAGAATCAAGTGTGAGAATGACTTCCTCAGGAGAGGATTTTTACCAAGGACAAAAGCCCTTGCACATGCTGCTCCCTCTGTCTAGAACAACCTTCCTTCAATTAATTTTCACTCAACTCATTCCAAAGCACTCTGTCAAAATTCAGTTAGACATCTCTGCTTTTCAACCATCATCAAATTCATACTGAGGGCCCACTCTGTTCTAGCATTATAACAGGCAGTGGGGATACGGACAGGGTTACAACCTCAATTTTTCTGCCCTCAGAGAAGCCTAACAAATTGCGATTTATTCCTCCTCCTCCTCCTCCTGGAAGTCTTCTCTCACTTGCTAAAAGGCTAAGTTTAAAGCCTGTACCCTAAATGTTTCCACAGTGCAGGTGTGCTAAGGTGCTTCAGTCATGTCTAATTCTCTGAGGCCCTATGGACCACATAGCTCACCAGGCTCCTCTGTCCATGGGATTCTCCAGGGAAGAATTCTGGGTTTATTTTTCTGTCAGAGCTCATTTTACTATAATCACTCTCTCTCTTACTACTCTCTTCTATTAGAAGCTCCTTAAGGGCTGGGACTCTCTTTTATTCCTATCCCTCCAAAACCTAGACTTTTGTCTGGAAAGGTCAATAAATAAAATTTTAACTAAGATAAACAGTGGTCTCACGGCCTTTTTTTAAATAAAAGATGTAGATCAGATGCTAGAAATAAGATAAATCACACATAATAATAATTCTAGGTATTTCTATCTGTGGATCACATATAATGCACATCAAACACTAAAACTCTATGAAGGTGAAGGTACTGCACATATCTTAATTAAAAAATAAAATCACACCAATGTTTCATAATACTTCTGGCTCACTGCTATAAATAATTAAGAATCATAGGAAAAGACTGGAGGGAAAAGCTGAGTACATGAGCCAAACATGAAAAAAGGAAGCAAAAAAAAAAAAAAACAAATAATCTGACAGTCAAAAATTTTTAGAGGAAAAACACTAAATTCATTACAAGTTACTTTGCCTATTTTTCTTACCATAACAAAAAAAACAGTACAGTAGAACAGATATTAACGTAGCACAGAAAGGCAATTATTTCATGCTTTATTTTTATAACTCTTCATGCTTGATTACTTTTGAGTGAGTATGCTGAACAACAGAGAATAAAATCATTATTTAGGACATACACTTTTTAAATACAAAAGCAAAGTCATTGCACTATTGTCCAATCTGTCTATACAAATGACCACATGCAAACGAAACACATCTATCACTTTTTTAAACGATCTCTTGATAGTAGTGAATAACGGGAAGCTAAATTAGTCTTTATCAGTATCAGTTATTTCATTAACAGATTCTCAACTTGGAAAAAGAAACCTTATATATTTCTAAACTGAGGCCTCTACTGATAATTCCCATAGACCCAACTTAAAATGATCCTATATTATAATACATATTCATTTTTCAAAAGGTGTCTGCATTTATACCATGACCTAATGCTGTTACAGAAATCGATCAGGCAGGATTAGAAAGACTGAGGAGGGTGGTATGGCAAGACAAGAGCAACAGGAGGAGTTCTTCTAGTTATGTACTTTGACTATGGTGGTGGATACAGGAACCTACAAATTATAAAAATCACACAAATCTAGGTATACACACTGCTGCTGCTGCTGCTGTTAAGTTACTAAATCGTGTCTGACTCTTCACAATCCTATACACCCACACAACATACAAATGAGTACAAGTAAAACCAGGGAAATTTGAATTAGATTGGTGGATTCTATCAAGATGTTGGAACAAAGAGGCTAGAGGACAGAGAATTATGTCCAATGAGGGACTGGGTATGGATCAAGGTACTGCATACAGGTATTCTGCTGGACATCAAGCCTAGTTACTGTACTAGCAGTTTACAACAAGTTTACATCAGGGAAACTAAAGGTACATGGAATGTACAACAATACAAATCTCTCTGTATTATTTCTTACAACCACATGTCAAGTTATAATTATCTCAAAACTTTAAATTTAAAAAACTCAATCTGGTATATATAATCCACCCAATTTTCATAATTCACATTCCAACACAAGACACACTTACTTCCTTCCCCACAGCCCTCAGAATCTCTTCCTACTTACAGCATTAGTTCAAAATCCAGGAGCTAACCAACATCAAGTCAAGATGGAAATGGTTTTTGTGGGTACTGCATCTTAAGTATATTTCCTCTCAATACGAAGGCCTGTACTGAAGAGAGAAGTTCTCTACCTCCCATATATTCAAAATACCCAGTTTTTCAGGACAGGATAATCACAACAGATTTCCATTCAAAAAGGGAGAAGTGGAAGTAGGGTCTATGAGGCTTGTAAATGTCACTGGTCTATAATAATTCTAATAACCAGCAAGGCACATGTAACCAGTACCCTGACAAGGCCCTGGTCCTACTCAGTGTATTTCATTAACAGATTCTCAACTTGGAAAAAGAAACCTTATATATTTCTAAACTGAGGCCTCTACTGATAATTCCCATAGACCCAACTTAAAATGATCCTATATTATAATACATATTCATTTTCAAAAGGTGTCTGCATTTATACCATGACCTAATGCTGTTACAGAAATCGATCAGGCAGGATTAGAAAGACTGAGGAGGGTGGTATGGCAAGACAAGAGCAACAGGAGGAGTTCTTCTAGTTATGTACTTTGACTATGGTGGTGGATACAGGAACCTACAAATTATAAAAATCACACAAATCTAGGTATACACACTGCTGCTGCTGCTGCTGTTAAGTTACTAAATCGTGTCTGACTCTTCACAATCCTATACACCCACACAACATACAAATGAGTACAAGTAAAACCAGGGAAATTTGAATTAGATTGGTGGATTCTATCAAGATGTTGGAACAAAGAGGCTAGAGGACAGAGAATTATGTCCAATGAGGGACTGGGTATGGATCAAGGTACTGCATACAGGTATTCTGCTGGACATCAAGCCTAGTTACTGTACTAGCAGTTTACAACAAGTTTACATCAGGGAAACTAAAGGTACATGGAATGTACAACAATACAAATCTCTCTGTATTATTTCTTACAACCACATGTCAAGTTATAATTATCTCAAAACTTTAAATTTAAAAAACTCAATCTGGTATATATAATCCACCCAATTTTCATAATTCACATTCCAACACAAGACACACTTACTTCCTTCCCCACAGCCCTCAGAATCTCTTCCTACTTACAGCATTAGTTCAAAATCCAGGAGCTAACCAACATCAAGTCAAGATGGAAATGGTTTTTGTGGGTACTGCATCTTAAGTATATTTCCTCTCAATACGAAGGCCTGTACTGAAGAGAGAAGTTCTCTACCTCCCATATATTCAAAATACCCAGTTTTTCAGGACAGGATAATCACAACAGATTTCCATTCAAAAAGGGAGAAGTGGAAGTAGGGTCTATGAGGCTTGTAAATGTCACTGGTCTATAATAATTCTAATAACCAGCAAGGCACATGTAACCAGTACCCTGACAAGGCCCTGGTCCTACTCAGTGGGAGTATTTCTCTGTGTCCTGGGTTCTGCTCTCTTGGTTCCACAGTCCGAGTCAATTTCTTCTTCCATTAAGCAAGAGGCCAAGGCAGGTAGAGCTAAGATGGCAGCATAGAAGGACGTGGACTCATCTTTCCTGCAAAATTGCCTGAATTGCAACAAGTTCCTAAAAAACCATGCACAGGAGGAGGTTGAATCCGATCACAAAAAATATACCCACATGGAAGAACAAAGGAGAGGCCACAACAAGACGGTAGGAGGGGAGCAATCACACTTTTTAAAAGTCAAACCTCACACCCGCCAGAGAGGCTGGGTGGGCCAAATACACAAAGCCTGTTCCAAATCAAGACCCGGGAAAGGAGCAATGACCCCCACAATGGACTGAGCCAGACCTGCTTTAGAGGGTCCAAGTGCCCCCTTAAGCTAGAAGTGCCCTTGAGCAGTCCTCAGAAAGGCGGCACTCAATTCCCAGTGAAGTAGGTTATCATTAACCCATCACAGAGCCGCCGACTAGGACTGGAGACTGTGACCACTAAGGGAGAGGGGAATAGCGATTCCGCATGAGACCGAGCCAGACTCACCTCTGAGTATTCTGATGTCTCCTGCGGTGGTACAGGTCAATGGTGGCCTGCAGCAGCATCGGGAACACTGTGGAAGTGCTTCCCATAGAGCATGTGGGAATAAATTATTTCTGAGAGAGACACCATTACCCCTACTGTAGTTTGGCTGCTGGTCAAACTACAGGAAGGGAACTTAACTCCACCCAGCAACAAAGCTATCTGGATTAATGATTAAGAAACCACCAGGGCCAGCCTGGGCGGGCCTTTCACTTCTGGAATAGGCGGAAATAAACAAGCAGTAAAAGAGGCCTTCAGATCCAACCGCTGCCAAGAGGCTACAAAAAGACTGAGATTTCCTGAAGAAGCAGCAAGAGACAGAAGAACATAAACCTTCACCACTTTCTCGTTTTGACTGGAGCTGCATTTACTGCTGGTTTTCTTTTCTCTTATTTTATTTTTTATTCTTTTTTCTCGCTTTTTTTTCTTTTCTTTTTTTTCACTCATTTTTTTCTACTTTTTTCATCATTCCCTCAACCCCCTCCAGGTTTTTTTCAGTTTGTTTGCTCCACAGAACTATACTGAAGCTACCAATCTTATCAGTAAGACTGAATACATTCAAGTTTCCATAATTTTTTTTCATGTAAACCGCACATTTTATTTTGGTATATGCTTCTGACTCCACACTGGTCTTTTATGGTTCTGTGTGGGTTTTGTTTCTTTTATTGTTTCATGCTTTGTTGTTCTATATTTTCCTATATACTTATCTCTGTGTTAATATTTAAATTTTTTATAAGTATTACTACTTCATCTACAACTATTTCTTTGCTTTCTCTGATGCTCTTTTCCTACAGCACTAAACTCGAATACATACAAATCTTTATCTCCCTATATTTAACTTTGCAGTATTATTCTGTATTTCTCCTCTATCCTCCCTTTCTTTTTCCTTTCCCCACCACATTTCTTAGTCTGTTTTGTCCTCATTGCCTTATCCCCAACTGGGACCCTGCTCTAGCAATATTCTCCAATGTATGCTCTAGTTAGTTTGCTTATTAACTGGTGGATATCAAACTTGGTTTTCTCTATTTGCCGTGCTAATGTATTGTACTGTATTTTTCTGTTGGAATGTTTGGGTTATGTTATGGCTGTATATGTTTGTGTGTATAATCCAGTACACGAGATAGCATTTGCATGATATTTTGTCATTTGTCAAAGGTATACCTTCTGTTTCTCATTCGCATATATATGATTTTGTACCATTTAATGCCATAACAAACCAGCCATGAAATCTTCATTCCCTGGTCAGGCAACAAGCCCAGGGGCTTTAGGGAGGGAGCACTGACTCCAAAAATCTACAATACCAGAGAACACCTAACACCAGACAGCATTAAATGGCGAGAACTCCAATGAAGGCAAGCACTTGTATGCAAGTCCTGACATCACCCAACCACCAGCATCACCCAGAATAAGAAGCCCCGTCCAAACAACAAACACTGACAGACAGAACTCAAAGTCTGGGAAAAGGAAACCCCAAACAGAGTTAGTTTAAAAATTAATAACAACAATGAAATGGCACAGAAATACCACACAAGTGAAGGAACAATCTGCAAACACGCAAGTTTAAATAAACGAAGTGGAATTAGACAAACTTTCTGACAGCGAATTCAGAAGAATGATACTAACGATGATTCGAAACACTGAAAACAGAATTTCAGAGAAATTGCAAGACACAACTAGCACACTGAATAAAGAAATACAAGAACTTACAAAAAACTAACAAACAACTCAATTGCTGAACTGAAAAACACTATAGAAGGAATCAAGAGGAGAGTATCTGAGACAGAAGACTGGATACGTGAGCTGGAACATAGAATGATGCAAGTAGTTGCTGAAAAGCAGAATCAAGCTCAAAGAATGAAAAGAGCAGAGGATAGCCTCAGAGACCTCTGGGATAATATCAAATGCACCAATATTTGAATTATAGGGGTTCCAAAAGAAGAAGAAGAAGAAAAAAAGGATATGAGAAAATTTTTGAAGAGATTATAGTTGAAAATTTCCCCAACATGGGAAAAGAAATAGGCAATCAAGTCCAAGAAGTGCAAATAGTACCATTCAGAATAAACCCAAGAAGAAATACACCAAGACACATATTAATGAAGGTAACACAAATTAAACACAAAGACAGAATTCTCAAAGCAGCAAGGGACAAGCAACTAGTGACGTACAAGGGAAAGCCCATACATTTAACAGCTGATCTTTCAACAGAAACTCTGCAGGCCAGAAGGGAATGGCAAGACACATTTAAAGCACTGAAACAGAATAATCTGAAACTAAGAATCCTCTACTCTGCAAGGATCTCATTCAAAATTGGTGGAGAAATCAAAAGCTTTACAGACAAGCAAAATTTAAAAGAATTTAGTCACACCAAATGAGCCTTACAACAAGTTTTAAAGGGAATTATACAGACAACAAGTATAAGAGAAGAATAAGATCCACAAAATAAAACCATCATAACATCTAAGAAGATGACAATAGGATCATTTGTATCAATAATTACTTTGAATGTCAATGGACTAAATGCCCCAACCAAAAGACACAGACTGGTTGAATGGATTCAAAAACAAGACCCATACATATGCTGCCTACAAGAAACTCACTTCAGACCTAGAGACACTCACAGACTGAATGTGAGAGGATGGAAAAAGATAGTCCATACAAATGGAAACCAAAAGAAAGCTGGAGAAGCAATCCTCATATCAGACAAAACAGCCCTTAAAATAAAGAAGATTAGAAGAGACAAGGCAGGACACTACATCATGATCAAGGGGTCGATCCAAGAGGAAGACATGATCATAAATAGCTATGCACTCAACACAGGAGCACCCCAATGCATAAGACAAACATTTTCAGAAATAAAAGATAAAATAAACAATAACACAATAATAGCAGGAGAGTTAAACACTCCTCTCACACCAATAGACAGATCATCAAGTCAGAAACTTAATAAAGAAACACAAGCCTTAAATGACACACTAGAAGAGATGGACCTCATGGATATCTTTAGGACCTTCCATCCAAAAGCAGTAGAATACACTTTCTTCTCAAGTGCTCATGGAACATTCTCCAGGATAGACCACATCTTGGGCCACAAATCTAACCTCAGTCAGTTCAAGAAAACTGAAATTATATCAACCATCTTCTCTGACCACAGCGCAATGAGACTAGAGATCAACTTCAGGACAAAAACTGCTAAAACCACAAACACATGGAGATTAAACAACACATACCTAAAAAACAAACTGATTACTGAGCAAATCAATGGAGAAATGAAAAAATTCCTAGAAGAAAATGACAATGAACACACAACAGTGCAAAACCTACGGGATACCGCAAAAGCAGTTCTAAGAGGGAAATTTATAGCAATACAATCCTACCTCAAGAAACTAGGAAAATATCAAGCAGAAGACCTAACCCTATGCTTAAAACAACTGGAGAAAGAAGAACAAAAACACCCCAAAGCCAGCAGAAGAAGGGAAAGCATAATGATCAGAGCAGAAATAAATGAAAAAGATATGAACGAAACAATAGTAAAGATAAATAAAACAAAAATCTGGTTCTTTGAAAGATAAACAAAAATGACAAACCACTGGCCAGACTCATCAGGAAAAAAAGAAAGAACCAGATCAACAAAATCAAAAATGAAAAAGGAGAGATTACAACAGATAATGCAGAAACACAAAGGATTTTACGAGACTATTAGGAACAACTCTATGGCAACAAACTGGACAACCTGGAACAAATGGACAGTTTCTTGGAGAAGATTAATCTCCTAAGACTCAACCAGGAAGGAATAGAAACTATGAACAACCCAATCACAAGCTCAGAAACTGAATTTGTGATCATCCACCCCAATAATAAAAGCCCAGGGCCAGATGGCTTCACAGGTGAATTCTACCAAACATTTAAAGAAGAGCTAATGCCTGTTCTTCCAGAACTCTTCCAAAAAATTGCACAGGATGGAATATTTCCAAACACATTCTACGAGGCCACCATCAGCCCAATACCAAAGCCAGGCAAAGACAACATAAAACAAGAAAATTATAGGCCCATTTCACTCATGAATTTAGATGCCAAAATCCTTAACACAATCCTAGCAAACAGAATTCAACAACACACCAAAAACCTCACACATCATGATCAAGTCGGGTTCATCCCAAGCATGCAAGGATTCTTCAATATCCACAAATCAATCAATGTGATACACCATATCAACAAACTGAGAGACAAAAATCACATGATAATCTCAATAGATTCAGAAAAAGCCTTTGACAAAATCCAACACCCATTTATAATAAAAAAAAAAAACTCTTCAAAAAATGGGCCTAGAAGGAACCTACCTCAACAAAGTGAAAGACATATAGAAGAAGCCCACAGTGAACATTGTTCTCAATGGGGAAAAACTGAAAGCATTTCCTCTAAGATCAGGAACAAGACAAGGGTGTCCACTTTCACCACTCTTATTCAACATAGTCCTGGAAGTTCTAGCAACAGCAATAAGAGAAGAAAACAAATAAAAGGAATTCAGATCGGAAACGAAGAAGTAAAACTCTATTTGCAGATGACGTGATATTATATGCAGGAAACCCCAAAGACACTATTAAAAAACTACTAGAGCTAACCAACGAATTCAACAGAGTCACGGGATACAAAATCAATACACAGAAATCAGTGGCATTCCTATACACAAACAATGAAAAATCAGAAAATGAAATCAAAGAGGCAATGCCCTTCACCACTGCAACCAAAAGAATCAAATATCTAGGAATAAACCTACCCAAAGAAACCAAAGAACTGTACACAGAAAATTACAAGACACTCATGAGAGAAATTAAAGAAGACTTAAAACAGATGGAGAGATATTCCATGTTCCTGGATCGGAAGAATCAATATTGTGAAAATGACCATACTACCAAATATCATCTACAGATTCAATGTAATACCTATCCAACTACCATTGACATTCTTCACAGAACTAGACCAAAGAATAACACAGTTCATATGGAAACACAAATGACCTCAAACAGTGAAAGCAATACTGAGAAAGAAAAACGGAACTGGAGGGATCAGCCTCCCTAACTTCAGACTCTACTACAAAGCAACAGTCATGAAGACAGTATGGTACTGGCACAAAAACAGAACTATAGACCAATGGAACAAGATAGAGAACCCAGAGATAAACCCACGCACCTATGGGTACCTTATTTTTGACAAAGGAGGCAAAAATCCAAAACGGTTGTCAACAGAGACAGCCTCTTCAACAAGTGGTGCCGGGAAAACTGGACAGCTACATGCAAAAAAATGAAGTTGGAACATTCCCTGACACCATGCACAAAGATCAACTCAAAATGGATTAAAGACCTAAACATAAGACCAGATACCATCAAACTCTTAGAGGAGAATATAGGCAAAATGCTCAAGGACATCAATCAAAGCAAGATCTTCTCTGACCCACCTACTAGAATAGTGGAACTGAAAAGAAAAATGAACATATGGGACCTAATGAAACTTAAAAACGTTTGTACAGCAAAAGAAATTACAAAAAAGGTGAAGAGACAGCCCACAGAGTGGGAGAAAATCATAGCAAATGAAACAACAGACAAAGAATTAATCTCCAATATCTACATGCAACTCAGACAACTCAACATGAAAAAAATGAACCACCCAATCAAAAAATGGGAAAAGGACCTAAACAGACATCTCTCCAAAGAGGACATACAGACGGCCAAATAACACATGAAATGATGCTCAACCTTGCTTATTATGAGAGAAATGCAAATCAAAACCACAATAAGATATCACCTCACACCAGTCAGAACGGCCATCATCAACAAACGACAGACAATAAATGCTGAGGAGGGTGTGGAGGAAAGGGAACACCCTTGCATTGCTGGTGGGAATGTAAATGGATACAGCCACCATGGAAGACAGTATAGAGAGTCCTTTAAAAACTAAAAATAGAAGCACCCTATGTCCCAGCAATCCCACTCTTAGGCTTATACCTTGATGAAATCAAAATTGAAAGAGGCACCTGTACCCCAGTGCATTACAGCTCTCTACACAATAGCTAGAACATGGGAGCAACCTAGATGCACATCGTACGAATGGATACAAAAGCTCTGGTACATATATACAATGGAATACTACACAGCTGTACAAAGAAATGCAGAAGAATCAGTCCTAATGGGGTGGCTGGATCTAGAACCTATCATAAAAAGTGAAGTAAGTCAAAAAGAGTAGGACAAGTACAATATACTAACACATACAGATGGAATCTAGTAGGATGGTAATGATAGCACACAGTGAAGCAATGAAAAACCAGACATGGAGAGCAGACATGGACATTGTGGGAATGAACATTGGGTGGGAGGCATAAAGGAAGTAGCATGAAAACCTGTACTATCATATGTGAAAAAATAGCTACTGCCATTGCGCTGTGAGCAAAGACCAGATACCATCAAACTCTTAGAGGAGAATATAGGCAAAATGCTCAAGGACATCAATCAAAGCAAGATCTTCTCTGACCCACCTACTAGAATAGTGGAACTGAAAAGAAAAATGAACATATGGGACCTAATGAAACTTAAAAACGTTTGTACAGCAAAAGAAATTACAAAAAAGGTGAAGAGACAGCCCACAGAGTGGGAGAAAATCATAGCAAATGAAACAACAGACAAAGAATTAATCTCCAATATCTACATGCAACTCAGACAACTCAACATGAAAAAAATGAACCACCCAATCAAAAAATGGGAAAAGGACCTAAACAGACATCTCTCCAAAGAGGACATACAGACGGCCAAATAACACATGAAATGATGCTCAACCTTGCTTATTATGAGAGAAATGCAAATCAAAACCACAATAAGATATCACCTCACACCAGTCAGAACGGCCATCATCAACAAACGACAGACAATAAATGCTGAGGAGGGTGTGGAGGAAAGGGAACACCCTTGCATTGCTGGTGGGAATGTAAATGGATACAGCCACCATGGAAGACAGTATAGAGAGTCCTTTAAAAACTAAAAATAGAAGCACCCTATGTCCCAGCAATCCCACTCTTAGGCTTATACCTTGATGAAATCAAAATTGAAAGAGGCACCTGTACCCCAGTGCATTACAGCTCTCTACACAATAGCTAGAACATGGGAGCAACCTAGATGCACATCGTACGAATGGATACAAAAGCTCTGGTACATATATACAATGGAATACTACACAGCTGTACAAAGAAATGCAGAAGAATCAGTCCTAATGGGGTGGCTGGATCTAGAACCTATCATAAAAAGTGAAGTAAGTCAAAAAGAGTAGGACAAGTACAATATACTAACACATACAGATGGAATCTAGTAGGATGGTAATGATAGCACACAGTGAAGCAATGAAAAACCAGACATGGAGAGCAGACATGGACATTGTGGGGAATGAACATTGGGTGGGAGGCATAAAGGAAGTAGCATGAAAACCTGTACTATCATATGTGAAAAAAATAGCTACTGCCATTGCGCTGTGAGCAAAGGGGACCCTGCAGGGGTGCTGTGCGACGGCCTGGAGGGGTGGGGGTGGGGGATACACATATGACTAATCTGGGATCATACATATCTACAAACAACAAAACTCTGTAAAAGTAAAAAGTTAAATAAAAATTAATTAAAAAAAAAAAAAAGCCCATGTTTGTAAAACTTCTCTTAGCTTTTTTTCTGCCTACATGGACCCAAAAGTCTCTTCATTTTGTGTTTCATTCCAAGCCCAGGTTGATATAATTCTCTAAAATTTTATAGACTTCTTTTATATCAATTTATGAACCCATTCATTCAGGCAAAAGCCATGCCCACAGATCTCTTTGAAATAAGTCCTTCTCAACCTTAGGCTCTCACTGAGGCTGCCGTAGGACAAAGCCTGTGGATTCTTCAAAGCTCTTTTAACAGAGAGGAACTAGGAGGCATGCCCTTAAGATACATGGAGGTTTTCTGTGTGTCTAAAAGAGTCCGTAAGGACCATCTCAAATCTTTCTGAGAGCTTAAAGATTTTATAGCTGCATCTTAGTTTCATTTTGCCTTGAAACCACACTTTCCTAACTTCATTCTGAATGTGATCTTTGTTCTGTGGCCCCTTCTTACTTTGACAACCCTTTGCTGGATGGAAAAACTGTACGAGATCCTTTATGTTTCGTCCAAATTCTTGAAAACAAGAATTTCTATTTTTTTTTTTTAAGCTCATCTCTCTCCATTATTATCTCAATATCATAGCTAAAAGAAAGACTTTAGACATTCTGCCTGGAAATCTCCTTTGCCAGATCTATCAGTTCATTAAGTACATGTTCTATTTTCCATGCTACCCTGGGCGACAGTTCTGCTAAACTTTCTGCCACTAGAAAATAAATGTCTTATTTCCAGCTTCAAGTAACAGTCATAACTTTCTTTCAAATCCTCACCTGCCATCACCATGAATCCCTTCCAGGCTTCATGAATGGTCTTCTCCACTGAACAGCTGCTTAAATGTACTTTTTAGCTTTTGTATTTTTTTTGGGGGGGGTACTTTTTTTACTTTTAGCAGCACCCAACATCAGAACATATAAAATTAAATTCTGATTATCTACTGCTATATAATAAACCCAACTTAGTATGCAAAAATAAATAAACAACCCTTTTATTTTGTTTGTATATTTTGCAGTTAGGACCTTGGGCAGTGAGTAGCAGAAACAGCTATGTCTTCATGACTCTTAAGACATTTGGACCTCAGAGTGAAGATACAAATAGCTAAAATTCAACTCTAAATGCCTACTGGAAATAAACATGGTACATTAGCTTGCATAATCTTGCTTATATTTTCAGTAAGTAGGATAAACTGAATGTGACCACAAGGCTACTTTCATGCTTTCAATACCAGGTAAAATGGTAACAAAGGTCTTAAAAGTTAAATGCTAATTATAGTAGTTAATTATACTACCAAACAAAATAAATCTTAACTAATGTAAAATGTAAATATTTCCTACAGATTATCCTGTCCATACAGCAGACAGACCCTGATTATCATATCTTTTTAATGACAATATTGAGCATGTAAATTGTTAAGATATATTTTCTACTGTAAATGAAAATATTACCTGAGAAATCTAATAGGAATTCTTTTAAGCTTTTGATATGATAAAGATATACTTTAATATTTTGGACCAGTTTGATTAAAGAAAATTTTTTCCTCCACTTAAAATGAAGTAAAGAGATAAAGAGCTCATGAAACAGTAAATTATTTTTTAAGAATTTGATCAATGTTTACCTATATATTTAAGAATTTTTTGTTTCAATTAGATCACTAATCTAATATATAAATTAATCTCTGATTTTCAGAACATTCCTCAATATTAAGGTCTTATTTCTGATTCTTTCTTTTTGGTTCATTATATAGAATAAAACCATTAAAAATTCATTTTATTAATTGGAACTTATATTTCTCATTTTTTATTGTAAAAGCTGATCCTTAGGATGATTCATTTTTTAAAAAACCCTTCTTTTTAAATAAAAATTACAAGCGCTAAGCTGAATTATTGTTCACCCTCCTGAATTTAACTCTGATTCATTTCATTGACTCTCCCCAACAGAGAGATGGTTCCAATGTTCTTATTCTGGATAGCACCATGGCAGGAAAATAAGTATCTACTTACTTATATTTACTCAAGAAAAGAACATTTTTTTGCCTTGAGTAAACATTACTCAAAACATTACTCAAGGAAAAAACATTTTTTCTCCACAAATATTTACTGACAGGATCTATTATTCATCCTTTAGGTTTCTAATTAACTCCCATTATTAGTAAAAATAAATAAGCTTTTATAGAAATCACACTTGAACCAAAAACAAGTCCCTAAATTTTTGTTTAATCTAAATTAATCAACCCCAGTGTAGTGTCCTAAACCCCTCACTTTATTGCTTCTGATATGAGTAAGGAAAGTATGGGGTGCTGTTTGTTCCTGACAGATACTAACAGCCCATGAGAACTACACAGACATTTAAATTAAAGAAAACTATATATAATTATCACTTCTTAAACTTCCTAAACTAGGGAGAAAATAATCCTTCTGGTTCTTTATTAAAGAAAATTACCGAGATAATTTTTTCTGCTTCCATTCAATCTTGCTATTACTTTAACTCCATGAAATTTTTTTTTAAAAGGGCAAAATATTTTAATTAAATAGTCTAAATGAAAAACAAATCATGTAGAGCACTGATAGGCAATCTTCTATTTTATCTTTTATGCAGTTGATGTATAATATTATGTAAGTTACAAGTATACAACTCAGCCATTAAAAAAAATGAAATTATGGCATTTGCAACAGCACAGATGGATTTGGAGGGCCTTATGTTAAGTGAAATAAGACAGAGAAAGACAAGCGCTGTATGATGTCACTTATATATGGAACTTAAAAAATAGAGCTATCTCATATTTTATATCATGCAGTGGGCAATTTACTAAGGCTGGAGTAGTTAGGAAAGCCTGCAGAATGACTTTTACCCTGAATGATAGGAGAGCTTGAAAAGGCAGAGGCAAGGATAGTATAAGTTGAAAGCCTACCTTTTCTCCATGATGGAAACTGTTAAAGCTGACTGCTATTTAACAGAATTTAAATTTGAAAAAGGAAGCTGAGAGTTTATTCAGATAGTATCTGGAAAACTGATCTGAGCAAGTTGATCCCTGAGCAAGGGAATCAATCATTTTTGTTCTGGAAACAAACATTTCTCAGATAAGACAGAGGAACTCTGTAGATGATTCAACTGGATGCACAACTTTGACACAGTAAAATATAGGAACCAGCTAAAGCAATTGAAGGAATTTATAGTAATAAAGAGCAGAAAGTTTCCCTCACAGTATTGCCTGATGTTAAACCTCATTGGCAATGAAGAAACTAAGCCTAAATATTCATTAAGAACACAAAAGCTTACTTACACTCAAAGGCAGAATTAGCCTGAAAAAAATCCCAGCAAGTACACCAGGTGATGGAAAACAAAGCATGAAAAGGCAGCTGAAGATTCAGGAGCACAACCTATGAGGGTCAGCTAGGAAAGTACCCTCCTTATTTATTTTGCCCTTTCAGAGAGACCACCGGAAAAGCCAGACATCTCCAAGGATACTACAAATACTAAAAAACCAGGCAGTGCTGCCAGCTCAGTCCTTGCTCTGAACTTGAAGAAGCATGAGCTCTCATCCAGTCAAGAGAGGAGAATAATTCCCAAATAAGAGACTTAAAACAGTCCCACCCACTCCACTTTCCCAACAACTCCTTAAATAAATAAATAATCACGAATGTGGACTTGGACGTAAAACCAGACATGTTTCATTTATATTTCAAACAAAATCTTGCTGAGATTCCTAAGTCTCTGCCAACTCCCCAGTGGTTTGTTTTGTTACTTCCTATATATCTCTGTAGGGAACAAAATGAAAATTCTAGACATAAAGAAAGGAGTGGGCACTGTGGGCGAAAAAGAATTGACAAAGGAAAATGGAAAGAAAAAGTCAAAGGTTATATTCACAGTCTGGAAAAGACAGAAGGGTACGCAGGCAGGTAGCCTGTGATGGAAACAGGTCTCCAGATTTACCTTACACTAAGCTCCCAATGTTCCTTCATGAGATTTTGGAGGTTAGGGTGAAAAGGAAGTTAGTCTAGCTATGTGGTTACATGTTGATGAAAAAGACATAGAGAAATTATGCCCATAATTTCTAATACAAATTAAGATATATTACCGTAAGCAATACAGAGGTCATTTTGTGCTATCTAAAGACATTTCATTTCCTTCTGTATTTGAACTTTTATCTATAATAAAATTTGTAATTTCAACTCTGAAATTTTTTTCTTCATTTTCTCATTTCATCTCTCTCTTGGGGCTGACAAAGAAAGGATAATGATCAGGAAGAGGGATAAGGTGATAAACGGGATAATTATCAAAGGAAAGAAAGAAGAAATATCAAATGGATCTCATATGAGTAGTGGCACAAAGTTCCCATGGAAGTCAGGGCACTTAGTTTAGAAATACCATGCCTACGCGTTCTCTGGTGGTGTAGGGGTTAGGAGTCCACCTGCTAATGCAGGGGACATGGGTTTGATCCCTGGTCTAAGAAGATACCACATGCCATGGAGCAACTACGCCCATGCACCACAACTACTGAGCTCGTGCTCTGGAGCCGACGAGCTGCAACTAATGAGCCTGTTTGCTGCAAACACTGAAGCCCACACGCCTAGAGCCTGTGCTCCGCAACAAGAGAAGCCACTACAATTACAATGAGAAGCCCGCATACAGCAACAAGAGTAGCCTCCACCTGCCAAAACTAGAGAAAGCCTGAGCAAAGCAACAAAGATCTAGCACAGCCAAAAAATAATTTTTTCAAATTTAAAATAAAAAATGATGTACTAAAAAAAAAAGAAATAGCATGCCTGAAGAGTATATATATTCTTTCATCAGATACTGAATAATAATTAAGTACAAGCCACCAGACTACCAATTGAACATGATGGGCCTTTATAGTTTTCATGTATCCTAACTTCCTTAAGGTATGCTCTTAAGGTACTGCTCTTAAAGTATGCTTCCTTAAGGTACTGCTCTTTATTTAACAGGCAAGTCAATACAGGCTTGCTAAAGCAAAGTCGCAAACAAAGAAGGCAGGCTAATATACTAAGGTTTCCCTACCTATTAATCTAAACTTCAAAAACTTCTCGAAGAAGCTATGGATCATTTAAGTCCATTCAGGTCTTCTCCAAATTTGGATCTACTTTCCCCTCTTTACAATACATGACTACTTTCTAAAATGAAATTGTGGCCTACAAAAATCATCCAGGCGTCTGACACAGTTGGAGTCTCAAGTCTTGCTTCAAAAAACCATAAACAGTTTTTGAATATCTTAGGAATTCAAGATAGTTCCTTTACCAGCAACAAGTTTTATTAGTTGCCCTAGAATACACAGTTCCCACTGGACGCATCCAGCAACAGTGAACAGATTCAGTAAATTTACTGGGTTACAGAACACACCATTCATGCTGTCTAGGCTAGACTAGCTAATGTGATAGTATTCACCTCTCCTTGTATCATATTTTCCCCACACCTTAATGTCAGCCTCTTCCTTCCTATCATCCCCTTAAAAGTCTTTCTTTCCAAATTTCTATTCCCAGGCCCCTATTCTTATTTTACCCATATTCCCTCATTAATTTAACTCACTTATAACCGAACCTTCTTTCTTCCTTCCAAATTTCAGATTTCCACTAACTGTATCACAAGTCTCAGTTCAAATTATTTTTAAAATTTCTCTCTTTTTCGATGCTTACAACTAGACAATCTCATCTTTTTAATGCTTCATTTTCATTCTTAATTCTCCACTTCACCTGCCACCACCCTCATTCAAAGGCTGCTCAGCTCACATCGAGACTACTAGGACAGCCTCCTCACAGGCTTTGCCATTAGCCCCTGCCCTTCTTGGGCTCCTCCTATACATGCCTTCAGATTAACTGCCCTAAAATAGAATTTACTATTTTTTGAATATACTTTTAAAAATGAGTACAGACAGAATAAAACTTTCATCGAGAATAACTGAAAAAATACTCAAGTGAAAATTTGGAAAACCTGAGCTAAAACTCACTCTTCCTTTTAAATAACAGCATTATCATATCCTTTATGTCTCTGGGTACCAGTTTCTTATCTACTATAAACAGTAAATGTTAAAATAGTAAAATAACTATATCAAGCCAAATAAGCATTTTTCAACCATTTTATTTAAAGTTTTTGACTTAAAAAAGGAGATTAAAAGGAGATTCACTTGACGGCAGAAAGATAACCCTCAGAATGGGAGAAAACATTTGCAAACAAAGCTACTGACAAAGGATTAATCTCCAAAATACACAAATGTCTCATGCAGCTCAGTATCAAAAGCAAACAATCCAATCAAATGTGTAGAATACCTAGGCGCCTGACACAGTTGGAGTCTCAAGTCTTGCTTCAAAAAACCATAAACAGTTTTTGAATATCTTAGGAATTCAAGATAGTTCCTTTACCAGCAACAAGTTTTATTAGTTGCCCTAGAATACACAGTTCCCACTGGACGCATCCAGCAACAGTGAACAGATTCAGTAAATTTACTGGGTTACAGAACACACCATTCATGCTGTCTAGGCTAGACTAGCTAATGTGATAGTATTCACCTCTCCTTGTATCATATTTTCCCCACACCTTAATGTCAGCCTCTTCCTTCCTATCATCCCCTTAAAAGTCTTTCTTTCCAAATTTCTATTCCCAGGCCCCTATTCTTATTTTACCCATATTCCCTCATTAATTTAACTCACTTATAACCGAACCTTCTTTCTTCCTTCCAAATTTCAGATTTCCACTAACTGTATCACAAGTCTCAGTTCAAATTATTTTTAAAATTTCTCTCTTTTTCGATGCTTACAACTAGACAATCTCATCTTTTTAATGCTTCATTTTCATTCTTAATTCTCCACTTCACCTGCCACCACCCTCATTCAAAGGCTGCTCAGCTCACATCGAGACTACTAGGACAGCCTCCTCACAGGCTTTGCCATTAGCCCCTGCCCTTCTTGGGCTCCTCCTATACATGCCTTCAGATTAACTGCCCTAAAATAGAATTTACTATTTTTTGAATATACTTTTAAAAATGAGTACAGACAGAATAAAACTTTCATCGAGAATAACTGAAAAAATACTCAAGTGAAAATTTGGAAAACCTGAGCTAAAACTCACTCTTCCTTTTAAATAACAGCATTATCATATCCTTTATGTCTCTGGGTACCAGTTTCTTATCTACTATAAACAGTAAATGTTAAAATAGTAAAATAACTATATCAAGCCAAATAAGCATTTTTCAACCATTTTATTTAAAGTTTTTGACTTAAAAAAGGAGATTAAAAGGAGATTCACTTGACGGCAGAAAGATAACCCTCAGAATGGGAGAAAACATTTGCAAACAAAGCTACTGACAAAGGATTAATCTCCAAAATACACAAATGTCTCATGCAGCTCAGTATCAAAAAAAGCAAACAATCCAATCAAAAAATGTGTAGAATACCTATATAGACATACAGATGGCCAACGAACACATGAAAAAATGTTCAACATCACTAATTATTAGAAAAATTCAACTCAAAACTACCTGACACTGGTCAGAATGGCTATCATCAAAAATCTCTACAAACAATAAATGCTGGAGAGGGTGTAAGGAAACGAAATCTCTTACACTGTTCGTGGGAATGTAAATTTGTACAGCCACTGTGAAGAACAGTATGGAGGCTCCTTAAAAGTCTAAAATGGGGCTTCCCTGGTGGTCCAGTGGGTAAGGACACCGTCTTGCAGTGCAGGGGGTGCCGGTTCGATCCCTGGCCTGGGAAGATCCCACGTGATGCGCAGATGCTGGACCGATGTGTCCAATTACTGAGCCAGAGCTCTAGAGCGCATGCGCCCTGAGCCGGTGCTCTGTGACAACAGAAGCCACCGTGATGGGAGGTCCACATGGGCCAAAGAACAAAGATGGATGAAAATAGACAAATGAAAGAGCAATAGAAGTGTCCCGCCTGCCCCTCTCCCTCCCCACCCCCAAAAGATGCTGGCAGCGGAATCCCTCTGGGGACTCAGAGGGACAATCCAAAAACAAAACAAAACCTAAAACAGATCTACCATACAACCCAGGAGTTCCACTACTGGGCATATACCAAGAGAAAACCATAATTCAAAAATTCACATGTACTTCAGTGTTCATTGCAGCACTATTTACAACAGCCAAGATGACATATGTACTAGGTCACTTCAGTCACGTATGACTTTTCTTTCTTTTTTTTTCTTTTCATGTATGACTTTTCAACCCTACTGACTGTAGCCCACCAGGCTCCCCTATCCAAAGGATTCTCCAGGCAAGAATACTGGAGTGGGTTGCCATGTCCCCCTCCAAGGCATCTTCCCAGTCGAGGGATTGAACCTACATCTCCTCCATTGCAGGCAGATTCTTTACTGCTGAGCCACTGGGGAAACCCAAGAAAAAATGGAAACAACCTAATTGTCCATCAACAGAGGAATGGATATAGAAGTTGCGGTACATATATACACTTGAACATTGCTTGACCCTAAAAAACGAGGGCACCTGGGTCGTTTGCAGACATGTGGATGGACCTAGAGACTGTCATACAGAGTGAAGTAAGTCAAGAAGAGAAAAACAAATATCGTACATTAGCACATATACGGACTCTAGAAAATGGTATAGGTGATCTTATTTGCAAAGCAGAAATAAGAGACACAGGCATAGACAAACATGGACACCAAGCAGGGAAAGGGGGTGGAGTGGGAAGAATTAAGAGACTGGGACTGACATATATACACTACTGATACGTTGTATAAAATAAACAAGTCATGAGAAAATATAGCACAGGGAACTCTACTTAATGCTTTGTGGTGCCCTAAATGGGAAGGAAATTGAAAAAAAAAAAAAAGTGGTATCTGTATACATATAGCTGATTCCCTTTGCTGTACAGCACAAACACAACATTGTAAATCAACTGTACATCTATAAAAATAAAAGAAGATTCATTTATGCCACAGGTAATAGTTAAACTGGAGTTCCATTTAACAAGAAAGAGAAAGTGTAAGGAACTGGGAATGGTGAAAACTGAGCTGTTCTAGTTAAAGAGAATCTGGTAGGATTCTCCCCCTCTCGCTCCTAGACTCCTTCTGTGGTCTTTACATTGCACCCCAGGAGTCAGAGAACTTGGTGGGAAATTACTGAAGAGGGCTGCTTACAGTTTTAAAATGCTACCATCTGGAACTTTCCTGGCAGTCCAGTGGTTAAGAATCTCTCCCCATGCAGGGCACATGGGTTCAATCCCTGGTCCGGGAAGATTCCACATGCTGTGGGGCAACTAAGCTGTGCACCACAACTGCTGAGTCCAGTGCCCTAGAGCTTGTGCTCCACACAAGAGAAGTCACCACAAGGAGAAGCCTGCACACTGCAATTAGAAAGTAGTCACTGGCTGCCACAACTAGAGAAAGCCTGGGCACAGCAATGAAGACCCAGCACAGCCATAAATAAATGAATAAATCATTTTTTTTTAATTTTGGCCTCTTTTATTGTTTATTTATTTATTTATTTTCATCCATCTTTATTTTTTGGCCTGTGTGGGCCTCCCATTGCAGTGGCCTCTCTCGTTGCAGAGCAGTGGCTCCGGGCAATGCGCTCTAGAGCTCTGGCATGTAATTGGACACGCCGGTTTAGCTGCTCCGCGGCAAGTGAGATCTTCCCGGGGGGATCGAACCAGTGTCCCTTGCACTGCAAGGTATACTCTTTACCCATGGGACCACCAGCAAAGCCCTAAATTTTTAAAATAAATAAATAAATAAAATGCTACCATCTGTGAGCTAAGCACTGATCTTGAGTTTGATTTTTCTACTCTGGTCAAAGAACTCTTCTTACCATTCCTTAAACCTACTTTATATTATTTCAATACCAACCAGTTTTTCAAAATCTTCAAAATAGAAGTACTAATTTCACATCTCTAATAGAAAGTGTGATATGCATGCTACTTTTGAAAGAGTACCATATTTCTGTTATTTATGTTGTGTTATTGGCAATATAATCACAGGCGGTGCAATATTTGCATCAAAAACAGTAAATTAAGGCCTTTCCATCTTCATTTTTCTACATTCATCAGAAATTAGACTTTAATAAAATCACATCAGTGGGAGGAAAAGGGCCTCAGATGAAACAACATACTTTGAAAAAATATATATTTTTCACAGTGAAACAAACTATGAAGTTAGACCCTGTTCTTCACTTATCTCTTTTTGAATTTTATGTCTATACAGTGGTTTAGCAGCTAAGTCATGTCTGACTCCTGCAACCCCATGAACTGTAGCCCAACAGGTTCCTCTGTCCATAGGATTTCCCAGGCCAGAATACTGGAGTTACCATTTCCTTCTACAGGGGATCTTCCCAACCCACGGATCAAACCTGGGTCTCCTGCATTGCAGGTAGATTCTTTACCAACTGAGCCACAGTGCCCTGTATGTCTACATGATGCAGTAAATTACTGTAAAAAATTAAGTAGGATTCTTCCCCAATCCTTTTATAGTTTCTTTAATTGTCTCCTTTTATTCATGTTTCCCACTGAGTAACTGAAGTAACATACTGCTCTACAGGATCAAAAGTAATAGGGAAAATATCTTCTAGCAATTAGCGATACCTAGATGCCACCCAGAAGACATCCAATGCCCATGAATCTGCTGATAAAACATAAAGTGGTGGATGTACTTCTTCAAATCAACACAATGATCAACTTATGTAATGCTATAAAAAAATAAGATGGTTTTTACCATTTATATATGGCCAAATAAATGGAAAACAAGAGCAGAAATAATGTGGCAGATAAGAATAAAGCAAAACTTTGCAACAACACAGTTGGACCTAGAGAGTGTTTTACTGAGTGAAATAAGTCAGAGAAGGAGAAATATCATATGACATCCTTTGTATGTTTGGCAGATAAAAAAAAAAAATAGGATTCTTACCATTCCTTAAACCTACTTTATATTATTTCAATACCAACCAGTTTTTCAAAATCTTCAAAATAGAAGTACTAATTTCACATCTCTAATAGAAAGTGTGATATGCATGCTACTTTTGAAAGAGTACCATATTTCTGTTATTTATGTTGTGTTATTGGCAATATAATCACAGGCGGTGCAATATTTGCATCAAAAACAGTAAATTAAGGCCTTTCCATCTTCATTTTTCTACATTCATCAGAAATTAGACTTTCATAAACTCACATCAGTGGGAGGAAACGGGCCTCCGATGAAACAACATACTCTGAAAAATATATATTTTCACAGTGAAACAAACTATGAAGTTAGACCCTGTTCTTCACTTATCTCTTTTTGAATTTTATGTCTATACAGTGGTTTAGCAGCTAAGTCATGTCTGACTCCTGCAACCCCATGAACTGTAGCCCAACAGGTTCCTCTGTCCATAGGATTTCCCAGGCCAGAATACTGGAGTTACCATTTCCTTCTACAGGGGATCTTCCCAACCCACGGATCAAACCTGGGTCTCCTGCATTGCAGGTAGATTCTTTACCAACTGAGCCACAGTGCCCTGTATGTCTACATGATGCAGTAAATTACTGTAAAAAATTAAGTAGGATTCTTCCCCAATCCTTTTATAGTTTCTTTAATTGTCTCCTTTTATTCATGTTTCCCACTGAGTAACTGAAGTAACATACTGCTCTACAGGATCAAAAGTAATAGGGAAAATATCTTCTAGCAATTAGCGATACCTAGATGCCACCCAGAAGACATCCAATGCCCATGAATCTGCTGATAAAACATAAAGTGGTGGATGTACTTCTTCAAATCAACACAATGATCAACTTATGTAATGCTATAAAAAAATAAGATGGTTTTTACCATTTATATATGGCCAAATAAATGGAAAACAAGAGCAGAAATAATGTGGCAGATAAGAATAAAGCAAAACTTTGCAACAACACAGTTGGACCTAGAGAGTGTTTTACTGAGTGAAATAAGTCAGAGAAGGAGAAATATCATATGACATCCTTTGTACGTGGAATCTAAAAACAAATAAAACAAATCAACTTACAAAGCAGAAAGAGACTCACAGACGTAGGGAACAAGCTATGGTTGCCAGCAGGGAGGGTGGGGGGAAGGGACAGTTAGGGAGTTGGGGGTGGACATGTACACACTGCTGTATTTAAAATGAATAACCAACAAAGACCTACTGTATAGTACATGGAACTCTGTTCACTGTGATGAGGCAGCCTGGATGGGAGGGAAGTTTGAGGAGAATGGATACATGTATATGTATCCCTTCCCTGTTCATCTGAAACTATCACAATGTTGCTTGTTAATCAGCTACACTCTAATACAAAATAAAAAGTTTAAAGAAATCTTTAAAAATAAGGCAAAAAATGAACCTTATTTCAGTGGTCCTTTGGAATCTGCAGGGAAGTGGTTCCAAGATCCCTGTAGACACCAAACTCTGCAGATGCTGAAGTCCCTCACATAAAACGGCATGGTGCAGTTAGCCCTCTAGACGCCTTTTCAGATGTGGAACCTGCAGGTATGGAGAGCTGACTATACCCCTTACCTGCTGAGCTGAACACCACCAGTACTGACCGACAAGTATATTTTGGCTCTATCCTTGTTTTAGGATGATTAAGGAATCATCTATCCATACCAGAGGACTAAAATTATAATCACTATTATGACATTTTTTGACATCTTAATGGTTTTAAAATACAATTTTATTTGATCCTAGTCTATTAAGAACTCTACTTTACATGTATTGTTTAGGAGAATTTTGGCCCAATGTGAGACAACTCATTCATCTGAGCATTTACTATTTATGGCTACTATATGTCAAAAACTGAGTACATACCAAAGTTATGCATATTTACTTTCCTGTTCTTATCTATATCTCTCAGATATTCTTACATATCTAAAAATTTTGATGGGTCTAACAATATAATGCTCTCTCTGCATGGGTTTTACTATTTATTACTTTAAACTTCTTGAGAGAAGGTCTGTTTTGCTAGATGACAAGTCCATGAGTGTGGGAACTATATCTGTTTTGTTCAGCACTACATTCCCTAGGCCATGCCTCCCAAGGTTATAAAGCCTCTGCTACCTGCTTTGATTTAGTTATTTCCTTACAAGTTGCTGTTTTATCTCAATTTGTTTCAAAATACAAAGAGAATAAAAGCAGCACTAAATGATCTCCCTTGCAACTACATATTCACTTGTATTAAAATAAGAAATGATTAATACTTACTAGATAATATTTTAGTCATTCATTTACACAAGTACAAAACACGATTTGAACATCTTATGTCAGACACCCTGCCGGGTGAAAAGAATGAAAAAGACAAATAAGACAAAGTCTATTCTCCGATGAAGCTCACAAATTATTAGAGAAAATATCCTATTACAAGAGTCTAATATACAGGGACAGTCAGGAAATACACAGAAAATGTTGTAGGATCATGGTAAAGAACACACCTAACTCTCTCCAGTAGTTTCTACAAAAGTATTTTCCTAAATGAAATGTAATTACCTGTAACAAAAAAAAATAAAACTTCCTAACATATGAAAATATTCTTCTCCTACTACTTTACATATATAGTAGGTGTCTTTATATCATTAAAAAAAAAAACCTAGGGGCTTCCCTGGTGGTCCAGTGGGTAAGGACACCGCCTTGCAGTGCAAGGGGCGCCAGTTTGAGCCCTGGCCTGGGAAGATCCCACGTGCCGCGGAGCGGCTGAACTGATGTGTCCAATTACCGAGCCAGAGCTCTGGAGCACATGCGCCCAGAGCCGGTGCTCTGCAACAACAGAGGCCACTGCGATGGGAGGCCCACACGGGCCAAAGAACAAAGATGGATGAAAATAGACAAATGAAAGACCAATAGAAGCGGCCTGCCCGCTCCCCTCCCTCCCTACCCCACTCCCTCATAAATAAATAAATAAATAAATAAATCTTTAAAAAAAAAAAAAAATTATGCCATCTCTACAAACCTGTAATAAATCCATTGTAGATGTTACAAACATGGTCACACAGAAGAATACAAAAAACAGCCACGTTCTATTAACAATTATTACTCAAGCCTATCACTTTACCTGAAGGTCTGTTTTGCTAGATGACAAGTCCATGAGTGTGGGAACTATATCTGTTTTGTTCAGCACTACATTCCCTAGGCCATGCCTCCCAAGGTTATAAAGCCTCTGCTACCTGCTTTGATTTAGTTATTTCCTTACAAGTTGCTGTTTTATCTCAATTTGTTTCAAAATACAAAGAGAATAAAAGCAGCACTAAATGATCTCCCTTGCAACTACATATTCACTTGTATTAAAATAAGAAATGATTAATACTTACTAGATAATATTTTAGTCATTCATTTACACAAGTACAAAACACGATTTGAACATCTTATGTCAGACACCCTGCCGGGTGAAAAGAATGAAAAAGACAAATAAGACAAAGTCTATTCTCCGATGAAGCTCACAAATTATTAGAGAAAATATCCTATTACAAGAGTCTAATATACAGGGACAGTCAGGAAATACACAGAAAATGTTGTAGGATCATGGTAAAGAACACACCTAACTCTCTCCAGTAGTTTCTACAAAAGTATTTTCCTAAATGAAATGTAATTACCTGTAACAAAAAAAAATAAAACTTCCTAACATATGAAAATATTCTTCTCCTACTACTTTACATATATAGTAGGTGTCTTTATATCATTGAAAACCTAGGGGCTTCCCTGGTGGTCCAGTGGGTAAGGACACCGCCTTGCAGTGCAAGGGGCGCCAGTTTGAGCCCTGGCCTGGGAAGATCCCACGTGCCGCGGAGCGGCTGAACTGATGTGTCCAATTACCGAGCCAGAGCTCTGGAGCACATGCGCCCAGAGCCGGTGCTCTGCAACAACAGAGGCCACTGCGATGGGAGGCCCACACGGGCCAAAGAACAAAGATGGATGAAAATAGACAAATGAAAGACCAATAGAAGCGGCCTGCCCGCTCCCCTCCCTCCCTACCCCACTCCCTCATAAATAAATAAATAAATAAATAAATCTTTAAAAAAAAAAAAAAATTATGCCATCTCTACAAACCTGTAATAAATCCATTGTAGATGTTACAAACATGGTCACACAGAAGAATACAAAAAACAGCCACGTTCTATTAACAATTATTACTCAAGCCTATCACTTTACCTGAGCATTTAAATGGCTTGAAACATTTCTAGTTTACCAATTAACAGACAACTTCATTCTGTTGATATTTATTGATCATCTATTATTTGACAGACCCTGGGAAAGAATGGGTCTAATTTTCTCTCCTTTCAAGAGCTCACTATAATAATGTGATTTCATTACCATCACATTACTAAAGCAATAATATATTTTGGCTCTATCTTTGCTTTAGGACAATTAAGGAATTTCCTACCCATACCAAAAGAACTAAAATTATTATCACTGTGTACATTTTTAGTTAAAAGTTTAGTAACATACACTGATGTTTTTGCGAAATATTCTGGAAAAAAATGAAAGCAGAACTAAATTATTAAATAAAACAATTCTATGTGAAGCTGTAGCAGGAAAAAAATCCAGTAAACATAAATTAGCTCCACCTGAAACCATCACCTGTGATTTCAGAGTGAAGTAAAGACATATTTATGGGGAGAAAAGGAAAGCTAATTCAATAAATTTAAAAGATAGTAGGTATTACTTCTAATCACTTGAAATGACAGCTTACTTTTTAATGATGATATTGTGTGTGTGTGTGTGTATATATATATATATATATATAATAGTCATTTTAAATTTAGATAAACCTGATTTTCACTCAGGTTAAAAATAACAGACTTAACAGGCCAAGCAAGACTTCTCCAAAATCATTACACTATAGTAATCTCTACCTCTTTTCTTATAAAATAAATTCTTAATTACTAAATTTTCCTCCACATTTCTGATCTTATTCTGTTACTTCCTTCTAGAAAAATCAACTGGTAGACAGACTTCACAGAACCTGTCATAGCAGAGAACAAACCAACACAGGTTGGTGTGGAAACCAGCCCTTGATTTTCTCCATCAGTTCTCAAGGATGAACTATATAGCAATACCTAGAAACAGATTCAATATGATGGTGCTTATTCTTCTCCTAAAGTGAATTATTGTAACTGTTCTAAAATCTTGTCGCTTTAAAATAAAAAGTATAGAAACTAATACAAACTAGATTTGTGGCACTATGCAGTTTCAGGAGAAAAAGAACCCTGCCAATCACCTCAGAAGCCATGGCTACGAGCCCCATCCCAATCAGAACGTCTTCCTACCTGTCATAGGAAACCATTGTCTTGATATGTACAGTCATCATTTTCTTGTGCTTTTTCATAGCTTTGTTATCCAAAAGTACACCCCTACACATTATTAACTGCTGGTTTCTATAGGTATGCTTACTTTATAGTTGGTACTACATACAGATTATAAATACTTAATGTATTTTAAAATACAAATGCAAGATTGACCAAAGTTTTACTCATCTTACATGTTTCTTCTTTTTTCTTTTTCTCACAATAAGTATGAATTTTTTGAGGAAAAAGATATTAATGCTGCATCTATAATTATTTGGCAAATAAAATGATACAGTGACAAAAATCCATATTCTTAAATAGGCAAAGTTAGGAAACAAACTAAAAAAAGTTAAAAATGAAAAGTCAAAGAAAAATGTTTCTGTGATAATTACTGCCAAAATATAAAGTTATTAGAAATTATAGAATGGTTCAAAATAACATCTATATTCAGTTTACGTATCTCTGTTAGTATGTGTATTTATCAATATGTTTTCCATGGGAAATGCTAAATATGCTTCTGAATATAACATGGTGACATGAAAACGTAAGATCACTTCAAATTTACTAAGATTTTTATTGTCTAATTTTAGAAGAACTCACTGTCATGTGAAATTTAATCTGCTTTAAAGTAACTTTCTTGAATATAAAATTAACTACAGGGCTTCCCTGGTGATCCAGGAGGTAAAGAGTCCGCCTTGCAGAGCAAGTGACACCAGTTCCATCACTGACCCGGTAAGATCCCACATGCCGTGGAATGGCTGGACTGATGTGTCCAATTAGGAGCCAGTACTCTGGAGCGCATGCGCCCAGAGCCAGTGCTCTAGGACAAGAGAGGCCGCTGCAATGGGAGGCCCACACAGGCCAAAGAATAAAGATGAATGAAAATAAATGGACAAAAAAATCAATAAAAGAGGCCCAAAAATTGTTAAAAATAATTAACTATAGATACTTGGAAAACACACAAATATATAGCTAAAAGCAAAAATCACGCATAATCGCAATGTCAAAAGATAACCACTTTTAACATTTTTGCCTATTTTTTATTAAAAGGATTACTCATATTTTATTCCATTATGCCTCCACTACTTCTTTTTAAAAAGGAGTTTATCTTTCATTATCCATTCAATCTCATAGACTATAAAATAACATGACTACATTTTAAACATATCAGAATTTACACATGTAAGCTTTTTTTACTATAAAAATGTAGCTAATAAAGAATATTTTTCAGAATTTTTTTGAGAACTATCTTGAAATTCAGCGGCTATATATTAATTACTATTCAGAAACTGTTTCAATGGACTTTAATATAACAATATAACATAACAGAATTTTACCAAAATTTTATTGCTTGCTCCTGTTTCCTATTTTCTTCCATGAGTCTTTCAAACTTCATCAACACATTAAACATGAATTATGTTGCTCATTCGGAAATTGTCTACTACAAATAATTCAGGAAATCCCACCCATGAAAAGGACTACAAAAGTGTGCTACAGAAAACATTTGTAAAAATCCAATTGCAATATAAAATTATGTAAGTCAAACTCTACCTTTATAGCAACCTCCATTTAAAAAAAATTGAGATGTATTACCTTAAAAAATAAGTTGACTTAAAAAGCCATAATAAAAATTTCATCTATTAAAAATCAAATCTGTTAAAACTATGAAACACCTGATAATACATATGCTAACTGATAACAAATTGTAAAATCCAAATACTCAATTTTCTTCTCAACTACATTTTCTTAGGACCAAATTACATGGTGAGGGGTTATTCTTCCTATAAAATCTATTCTAATTTCACTACTACCTCTGGTCAATGCTTATTTTCAAAAATCTTGTACTAAGTGGATCTCTAAAACTATTAAATGTGAATATTTTCTGAAATATTGAAAGGGCCTTATGAATGCAAAATGATTACGATAGTGGCTAAGACAATGACAATGGCGATTTATCCAGTGCTTCCAAGAAGGAGATGCTACATAAGTGCAGTATTCCTTAGAAAATCTCGGTGGTGAACAAAACGGTTGCATCAATCTATTTAAAGGGATTTTGAAAAAATGCTTATATAATTAAAGATGTAGATCCACAAACACTGTATGTCATTTACTGCAGAACACTGGTACTCTCTAATGCCATCTATCTGTCAAAACTAGTGGTTAATAAAAACTCTTCCAGTAAGTGGCGGGCCAAATCTAGATGTTGTCTTTCTAGATGTTAAGAGACAGAGGAGATGAGTGTGTCCCTCCAACCAGCATCCTCCCACTTTCCACAGCTGGGTCTCTGCTTTCCTTTACAGCCATTACCCAAGGGTGAAAAAGGAGAATGAGACTGTTCAAATAAATGCCCTGTCTTGAACCCTGTCTTATCTGCCTTTTCTGCGCTTTTTCTTTATATGCAGCCAAATCCCTTTCACTCACCTTGTCCCCAAGAGCTAGTGTTGAGCACACAGCAAGCTTTATGAGTGCAATCAATATCCAAGGAAGTAATCACAAGCGGTCTCACTTTAATCAGTTTAGTACACATTTAAAGTATTACACAGACCCTGCAAGATGCCCAAGGTTTTCACTCAAGTCTGCATACTCTTCCTTGTGCTACGGTTGGGGTTATAATTCTTCTGGTTATTTCCACTCTTTGGTCTAACGCTCAAGTATTTCCTTTGGAAGAATAAGTTCTTTTTCCCTTTTGAGCCCTGGTTCTGGTTTTAAAGGCTCTTTATACAGAATGATGCCTCCCTTTCACCAACTAAACACGCATGCCTCTGGTAAAGTTTTAAGTACTTAAAACTGGTATTTCCTCAGGCTCCAGGCCTAATTCCACTTCCTCTAAACCAAGGAAACTGGTTTTCCTCCATCCCAGACTCAATCTGCATGTCTTTCATGGTCAGTTCTGCACACACAGTGTTTTCCTAGCCCCTTTGAAACATTCTCACCAAGACTTCCCGGGTGGTCCAGAGGCTAAGACTCCAAGCTCCCAATGCAAGGGACCCATGATCAAGCCCTGGTGAGGGACCTAGACCCTACATGCCACTACTAAGAGTTTCTATGATGCAACTAAGGGATCCCACATGCCACAGTAAAGACTGAGGATTCTGTGTGCTGAAACTCAGACCCAGCTCGGCCAAATAAACATTAAAAACAAAACACAGTCTTGTCATTCTTAGAGGCCATTTTTCCCTAAAGAAAATCTACCCCTCTTCTATTTTACAATTCCACCTTATGATGCCATCAACTCTCTAAAATCACATTTACAATTCTTAAAAAACAGTCAATATACATCACCCAGTCAAAGACAGTCCACTGCCCATAAGAATTAAAAAAAAAAAAAAAAAAAAGGTTCACGTTTTCATTTATTGCCTAGACGCTTTTGCTCTCTTACCTTGTATTTTGTTTAATTCACAATAAATTTACTTATGGAAATAAATTCAGGGAAGGGATATGATATGTAAGTAAAAGTTGCAAAAAGAATGTAGTATTTCTATATACTTTTTAATGGTATATGCAGAAGAACTTTTATAAAATTCTTAGTAATGACTTTTTTGTGGAATAATTACTCCTTAATTTTTATAAATCTGTAGTTTCACAAATCAGGCGCATTTAAAGATAAGAAACACCTTTAAGAGCTTGAAGTTAGGACTACTTTCTTATCCTAGGCTTCTTCAGCAAGACTTACACACCCATTTGTAATTCACTCTAAAGTGATTAAGTATATTTCTCAAGAAAATAACAATAATTCCTTAAGTACCAAAGGAAAAAAATGGATGGTCCAATATATTTTTCAAGAACTGTGGGTAAAAAGAAAGTTGATCATAAAACTTAGTAAAGTCATATAGAAACTTACATAATCATGGAAGGCTTTTGCTTCACTTGAATGTTCACATGTTTCCCGTCTTTCTGGAGCTGCACAGTAGAGATCCCAAAATACACTAAAAAAGTAATTATAGTAACATTAAGAAAATCATATAAACTCTAACAAGAGAGCACAATCCCAAAAATAGAGGACAAATATTCTTTATATAAAATGTATTTTCTTCTTTAGGACAAGTACTTATTTGAATTCAGACAAGGCTTTTTCTGTAATAATGGTATGTATAACCTAGCCATTGTTCAGTAATGGTAAGATTTCTCTAAAATGAAAATAATTAAAACTCTCCTTCTTAATTGTCTTAAGAATGACTGAAACACATGATAGGAATAATTATAATACTTTTCACAACTTTCCCATGAAGAATAAAAGGTTTACTAAAATACAAATTAACTTATTAAAGAATAAAGTAACTTTATTTTTAAAAGTGGAATTAACTTTTTCAAGATAATTTTATTGTCCAACCTCCAGGCCTAATCGTTAAGTCACACTATCAAACAAATTTTCTTAAATATCCTCTTGTTTTCCCTTGTAATTACTAAGATAGGTTAGTAATTCTGAAAATTAAAAAATTCACCCTTTTTCCTTTCTATTTGAGAACAATAAAGGCAAAGCAAAACTGGTTAGGAAAAAATAATTGTACTGCTTACAAAGCACACAGCCCCAGTCAATGTTGTCTTTCATAAAATTAACAATGAACTTGAGCAATGGATTAAAAATCAAGAAAGCAAATGCTTAAAAGTACTGACAATAAATAAAAGCAGTTCTACTAATCAACAAATGTTTTTTTACTACACATTTCCCCCTCTATAGAATTGGAAAGTAGGCTAGGCCACATGGTTCATGGCATACGTTTTGCAATAGGACATATCTGAGATAAAAGCGCACTCTGCCATCTACTAGCTCAATTTATCTAAACAGAAAGGAAACAATTTTCTCCCATACACAATGGGGTTGCTGAGAAAATTAAATTATATGAAATAAGTACAGGGTTTTACAGTAAGTATATTATTAATAATATAACCAACACTGTGATTAGCTTGCACTAAAACTTAAAATGCATATATACTGTTCAGGCAGGTCACTGGGCTAAGAGCACAGTTACCAATGACACAATACAACTTGGCAGATCAAACTGGTCTATGCTTTGACCCTTGAAGTCTCATTTCATTTGGATCTCTCTCCTCAGTAAGGATAAAACATTCTGTAGGCATTATAACACAATTAATTCAGTAAAATAAGATTACCTTTAGAGGTTAAAAATATGGAGGATTAAGTACTGACATTTATTTCCTTTTAAATTTCTACAGTAAGAAACGCAAACAATAAAGACCAAATTAATTTAAATAAATTTCAATTCCTTAAGTAGAGGGAAATTCTTACACTTTTATCCTTCTGGAATAAAAGGTTTACTAAAATACAAATTAACTTATTAAAGAATAAAGTAACTTTATTTTTAAAAGTGGAATTAACTTTTTCAAGATAATTTTATTGTCCAACCTCCAGGCCTAATCGTTAAGTCACACTATCAAACAAATTTTCTTAAATATCCTCTTGTTTTCCCTTGTAATTACTAAGATAGGTTAGTAATTCTGAAAATTAAAAAATTCACCCTTTTTCCTTTCTATTTGAGAACAATAAAGGCAAAGCAAAACTGGTTAGGAAAAAATAATTGTACTGCTTACAAAGCACACAGCCCCAGTCAATGTTGTCTTTCATAAAATTAACAATGAACTTGAGCAATGGATTAAAAATCAAGAAAGCAAATGCTTAAAAGTACTGACAATAAATAAAAGCAGTTCTACTAATCAACAAATGTTTTTTTACTACACATTTCCCCCTCTATAGAATTGGAAAGTAGGCTAGGCCACATGGTTCATGGCATACGTTTTGCAATAGGACATATCTGAGATAAAAGCGCACTCTGCCATCTACTAGCTCAATTTATCTAAACAGAAAGGAAACAATTTTCTCCCATACACAATGGGGTTGCTGAGAAAATTAAATTATATGAAATAAGTACAGGGTTTTACAGTAAGTATATTATTAATAATATAACCAACACTGTGATTAGCTTGCACTAAAACTTAAAATGCATATATACTGTTCAGGCAGGTCACTGGGCTAAGAGCACAGTTACCAATGACACAATACAACTTGGCAGATCAAACTGGTCTATGCTTTGACCCTTGAAGTCTCATTTCATTTGGATCTCTCTCCTCAGTAAGGATAAAACATTCTGTAGGCATTATAACACAATTAATTCAGTAAAATAAGATTACCTTTAGAGGTTAAAAATATGGAGGATTAAGTACTGACATTTATTTCCTTTTAAATTTCTACAGTAAGAAACGCAAACAATAAAGACCAAATTAATTTAAATAAATTTCAATTCCTTAAGTAGAGGGAAATTCTTACACTTTTATCCTTCTGGGATAAAAAGTTTAAGAATTATATACAGACAAGGATAGAGCTTAAAATTTTTCACCTGGATCACATGTGTTATCAATTACAATGTACTGCAATTATTCTTATTTTCATGTTTTTAAGGAACTTCCAAGTTCTGAAGGACAAAATTTATAATGGCTCTCTTTAACTTGTATTTACCTTAATCATAAAATATTATATGCAATATTATGACAATATTTCTATTTATGGTTTTTATAGGAGGTTAAAAACTTACAAGAGACAGTATAAAGATAATAAAACAAATTACTAAAGCAGGATGAAGTGAAGTGAAGTAAAAGTCGCTTCTCCAGAGGTTCTTCCCAACCCAGGGATCGAACCCAGGTCTCCTGCACTGCAGGCAGATTCTTTACTGTGGGATAACTTTATATATAGTGTTTCTAACAATCCTACATTTCCTATGTATTATTTTCTTGAATAAAGGTAAAGAAGTATATCCTTTTAAAGACATTTATCTGAAGGAGAAATACACAGTTCTACAATAATAGTTACATGTGTGCTAAGCTGCTTCAGTCAACTCTGTGTGACCCTATACAGTGGAGCCCATCATGCTCCTGAGTCCATGGGATTCTCCAGGTAAGAATACTGGAGTGGGTTGCTAAGCCCTTCTCCAGGGGATCTTCCTGATACCAGGACTGAACCCATGTCTCTTATGTCTTCTGCATTGGCAGGTGGATTCTTTACCACTAGTGCCACCTAGGAAACCCACAATAATACTTAAAAGACATTAATAATCCACTTTCAGTAACGAGCAGAACAGGACTAAGCAAGGAAACAGAAGGCTTAAGAGCAGTAATGCAAACTTGGCCCCTCATGCTTTGACCCTTGAAGTCTCATTTCATTTGGATCTCTCTCTCAGTAAGGATAAAACATTCTGTAGGCATTATAACACAATTAATTCAGTAAAATAAGATTACCTTTAGAGGTTAAAAATATGGAGGATTAAGTACTGACATTTATTTCCTTTTAAATTTCTACAGTAAGAAACGCAAACAATAAAGACCAAATTAATTTAAATAAATTTCAATTCCTTAAGTAGAGGGAAATTCTTACACTTTTATCCTTCTGGGATAAAAAGTTTAAGAATTATATACAGACAAGGATAGAGCTTAAAATTTTTCACCTGGATCACATGTGTTATCAATTACAATGTACTGCAATTATTCTTATTTTCATGTTTTTAAGGAACTTCCAAGTTCTGAAGGACAAAATTTATAATGGCTCTCTTTAACTTGTATTTACCTTAATCATAAAATATTATATGCAATATTATGACAATATTTCTATTTATGGTTTTTATAGGAGGTTAAAAACTTACAAGAGACAGTATAAAGATAATAAAACAAATTACTAAAGCAGGATGAAGTGAAGTGAAGTAAAAGTCGCTTCTCCAGAGGTTCTTCCCAACCCAGGGATCGAACCCAGGTCTCCTGCACTGCAGGCAGATTCTTTACTGTGGGATAACTTTATATATAGTGTTTCTAACAATCCTACATTTCCTATGTATTATTTTCTTGAATAAAGGTAAAGAAGTATATCCTTTTAAAGACATTTATCTGAAGGAGAAATACACAGTTCTACAATAATAGTTACATGTGTGCTAAGCTGCTTCAGTCAACTCTGTGTGACCCTATACAGTGGAGCCCATCATGCTCCTGAGTCCATGGGATTCTCCAGGTAAGAATACTGGAGTGGGTTGCTAAGCCCTTCTCCAGGGGATCTTCCTGATACCAGGACTGAACCCATGTCTCTTATGTCTTCTGCATTGGCAGGTGGATTCTTTACCACTAGTGCCACCTAGGAAACCCACAATAATACTTAAAAGACATTAATAATCCACTTTCAGTAACGAGCAGAACAACTAGACAGAACATAAGCAAGGAAACAGAAGGCTTAAATAGCACAATAAACCAACCAAATATAATAGACATGTAGAACACTCTACCCAACAAAAAGCATATGTATTCTTCTAAAGTGCACATGGGATTTTTTCCAAGATAGACCACATGTGAGGGCACACATTAAGTCACAGGCGACTTTAAAAAAACAGTTGTCATATAAAGTATTTTGTCTGAACCACAATGGTGTGAAGTCAGAAATCAGTAACAGAAGTAAAATTGAAAAAGTCACATATGTGTGGAAATTAAACAACACACTCCCAATAGACCAAAAGAGAAATCAGAAGAAGCTGGCAGAAAGAAGTAATAAAGAGGGCTTCCCTGGTGGTCCAGTGGGTAAGGACACCGCCTTGCAGTTCAAGGGGCACCGGTTCGATCCCTGGCCTGGGAAGATCCCATGTGCCGCGGAGCGGCTGGACCATTGTGTCCAATTACCGAGCCGGAGCTCTGGAGCGCATGCACCCAGAGCCGGTGCTCTGCAACAACAGAGGCCACCGCGATGGGAGGCCCACATGGGCCAAAGAACAAGGATGGATGAAAATAAATAAATGAAAGACCAATAGAAGTGGCCCGCCCGCCCCTCCCTCCCCAACCCGCTCCCCCATAAAATAAATAATAAATTTAAAGAAAAAAAAAGAAGTAATAAAGATTAAGGCAGAGATAAATGAATTAGAGAATAAATTAACAAAGAAATTAAACTAGAAGTAGGTTCTTTGAAAAAGATCAACAAACTCGACAAAACAATAGTTAACACACTAAGAAAAAAGAGAGATGATTCAAGTTTTAAACATTCCACAAATAAAGCTGTTAAAGCTAATAAATGAATTCAGTAAAGTTGCAGAATAAGAAAATCTATTGTGGTTTTTCTTTCTGTGACTCTATACTAAAATAAACTATAAGACATAGATATTAAGAAAATAATCCCATTTACAAATACATCAAAAAGAAAAAATATCTAGGAATATATTCAGTCACACAGGCAAAAGACTGACAAACTGAAAACTGTAAGACACCAATGAAACTGAAGGAATCCAAAGAAAACTATCCATTCATACAACTAAGGAGGGTTTTATGTAAAATGTACATGTACCTACTCATCACCTTAAAACTTACACACAGGGGCTTCCTGATGGCTCAGTGGTAGAGAATCTACCTGCCAATGCAGGAGACAAGGGTTCAACTCCTCATCTAGGAAGAGTCACATGCCACAGAGCATCTAAGCCCATTCACCACTATTGAGGCTGTGCTCTAGAGCCCAGGAACGGCAATTACTAAGCCGACATGAGGCAACTACTGAAGCCCATATGCCCTACAGCCCATGCTCGGCAAAAAGAGAAGCAACTGCAGTGAGAAGCCCACTCACCACAGCAAGAGAAAAGCCTATGCAGCAATGAAGACTCCGAACAGCCATAAAGAAATAAATAAATAAAATTTAGAAAAAGAACCTACAAATACATGCACTTGTATTATTTCTTAGCATTGTTTAATACTTTCTAAAATGTAAGCATTAAGTTTTGCCCCACTAACATAAAATTCTGGCATAATCCTGGATTAATAACAAATTCATATTTTAAGGTATCATTAAAATGGCTTATGATTAACATATATGTGCTAAAATTCAAGCATTATACACTGAACACTTTTCAGCATTTAATCCTCCTATTACTTTTTCCATTTTATAGATGAGAGAACTGGGACTTTGAGAGGTTGAATAATTTACCTAAGGGCCACACAGTTATTAGTGGCAGAGCTGGACTTGAACTTTCTGTCGTATTGTGACTCTATAGTGTGAATATGGCATTAAAAATTTTTATTTCAAGATGCCTTATGCTGATTATGGGCAGGTTTATGCAGTTCTGACTGTGTGCTCACAGTCATTAGCTATTAGCTGTTATGAGAGTAAGGTAAATGGATACCTGCCCTGGAAAAAACTGTTAAGCACTTTGTTATCCTACCTTCTACCCTTTAATCCAACTTATTTCCTGAGTAATTCATGGCAACCACCCTCACCCTACACAAGGCTGGCGGTAATCCATGAAGGTCTCAAGACAGACTGAACTCAGAAAAGATAACTTTTTTTTTTCTGAGTCCCATTTATATCTACTGCCTAGAATCAGCCACTCATGATGCTCAAAAGGCAGCTGTTAACTAATGTCTTATTAATAGTGGACCACTAAATTCTGCTCCCTATTTAAAAAGTAGTATCTGTTATATCACCACCACGCCCCCCACCAAAAAAAGAAAAAAAAAGTAGTATCTGTTATTGAGATAAGCACTGGTTAAAATTCAGAAAACTTTGATTCTAATTCCGAATTTGGCCTTGAACAAATAACTTTATTCCTTTGTTTTTTTTTATGGAAAAAGAAAGAGTTATGTTACATATTTGACAGACTTTTGTATAGCTACAGAGAGATGATTTAAGCTAAACTACTTAAAAACAATTTTTTTGATGTAGATCTTTTTTTTTTTTTTTAAAGATTTATTTATTTATTTATTTTGGTCGGGGGAGGGGTGGGGAGTGAGGGGAGCAGGCGGGCCACTTCTATTGGTTTTTCATTTGTCCATTTTCATCCATCTTTGTTCTTTGGCCTGTGTGGGCCTCCCATCGCGGTGGCCTCTGTTGTCGCAGAGCACCGGCTTTGGGCGCATGCGCTCCAGAGCCCCGGCTCAGTAGTTGGACACATCGGTCCAGCAGCTCCGCGGCACGTGGGATCTTCCCAGGCCAGGGATCAAACCGGCGCCCCTTGCACTGCAAGGCGGTGTCCTTACCCACTGGACCGCCAGGGAAGCCCTGATGTATATCTTTTTAAAAGCCTTTATACAATCTATTACAACATCTCTTCTGTTTCATGTTTAAGTTTCTTGGCCATGAAGCATGTGGGACCCCAGTTGCCCGACCAGGGATTACACCCACGCCCCTTGCATTGTAAGATGGTCTTAACCAGTGGATTGCCAGGGAAGTCGCTAAACTATTTTTAAAAGAAGTACACAGATATTAAAAATATTCTAGGGAAAGTCTCACAGAGTTATTAATACCAGAAAAAAGTTTTCTTATTAACCAAATAAAATTTATCTCAATTTAAGATTCTATCAGTTGGTTTCTTTTTTAATTTTTACATAGTTTTGTTGTTTACTGCTTATACATAAATTTGAATCAGTCATAGGAGTATCCCCTTGATCCCTCCCACCTCCCTCACTGTCCCTCCCCCCTTTTTTTTAACAATGTCTTCTTTCCACCAAATTTTCCTCTGTATGCCACATTCCTTCCCCACTCTCCCAACACACTTCACCTCTTGCATATAGTCTGACCCCTTCTGTTGTTCACTTTCTTTCTTGCTAACACTATTCCCTTCTCACTGTGCTTATACACCTCTTCCTATTGTAGTTGTTGCTTTCATTATCTTATACTGACGTTCAGTTTAACTTAATTCAAATAAATAATATAGCTATGCAATGCCTATTACAAGCAAGATATACATGATGAATAAGAACTAGTCTGCCATTTATAAATTATACCATTCTAGTAATAAGCCTGTTGACTAATTTCAACCCAAGTATTTTCACATAGATATTTGGTTGTTCTTAGCTATAACTGATGTCATTATCTTGAAACATTCTAGCGCTCTAATGAAAATCATTAGAGCGGTGGAATGTTTCAAGATTTGACTCTGTCACTGCCAGGTGACAGAAACTGGGGACTCATGATAACCTTAGTTATTAGTTCATTACTTCTGTTATACGTATTTAATTACAGGATATAAATATATGAGCCCAAAGGTATTCAAAAGATCCTTTACATGTAAAATTAAATCAAAAATGACAGTTTCTTCCATTAAAAACTTAAATAGGAAGTTTCAGAAAGTGTGTATTTTTAAATTATACAAATAGAAAATGACATTCAATTCAGAGGAAAGAAGTTCTTTGACATCTGTATTCCTGAAATTCATGGAAGAGAGCTGGGAATTTTTATTAAAGCATATTAACAGGAAACACGTTTTCAAGATAGATTTGATCAAGGTAAGTGTAATGAACATGGGAGGGAGGCATAAGAATTACAACAGCAATGGGCATGTGCAAACTAAATGAAGAAAAGGAATCATAAGGAACAAGCAGCAGGAATAAGAAAAACAGTTCCAGAAAGTAACATCACATATTTCCCTCTATGCCACACCAAAGGGAGACTACCCTCCCCTCCAAGGCCTCTGCTCCTCATTTCTCCTGCAATTTATTCTGCACTTTTGTGCATGTCTGCTCTCTTTCAGCATCTTCACCCTCCCCTACTCTCTTCTCCTCAATCCATATGACATGTTAAAATCTATTCTAAATGCAAAAACACTGGGCTCTTTTCTGTCGTTAATCCTGAAACTACGATGCATATCACCACGTTCTTCAACTACTCTTCATAACCCTGGAGGTGGGAAAACAAAACACAGCCTCCTAAATTTCACTTTCACTACTCCATTGAAACTGTTCTCCCCAAGACCACCAAAGAAAACTTTAGTTCCCAATTCAGGAAACTCTTTGTTTTTGTTTTCATTTTTTTAACTTAAACCTGATGCAGAATTTAATCTCTCCTTTGAACACCTTTCCTACTTCCATGTATTATTCTTTCCCGATGACTTTCCTTCTTCTCTTTTTCTTTTGAGGATCCTCTTTATCTGTTTACAGTCAAATGCTAACTTTCCCCAGAGTCCCAACCAGGCCCTGCTCTTGTTACAATGTGTATTACTATAATTGTGGATAGTTGTCATTATACATTTGTTGAAAGCCACAGAATATCCAACACCAGAAATGAATTGTAATGTAAATTATGAACTTTGAGTATAGTGTGATAATGTAGGACCATCAATTACAACAAGGGTACCACTCTGATGAGGAATGCTGATTATGGGGAGGCTATACATGTATGGAAAGCAGGAATTATATGGGAAATTCCTACCTTCCCCTTAATTTTGTTGTGAATCAACTGAAAACTACTCTACAAAATAAAGTATTACTGAAAAAAAGATCAAAGGGATTTTTGAAACAACTAGGAAAATAAAAAGTCAGGGCCCTGCTGGACTTAAGGCACACAGTCGTGGTTGGCTGCACACAACAGTCAGAAAAGCTTAGGATCTGGGCAATGTCCTGAAAGAGGGGATCCGTAGCTTTTCATCAGTTCTCAGAGGACCCCATGACTTCAAAATCATTAAGAATAACTTATTATATTGATAAAGCAGGTATCTCAAAAGATACATTAGTAGTTTAGGAAAGAATGTTAAAACACTAAAAATAATGTATCTTTTGCATGCATTAGACTTAAATGAAAATAAATATGATCTAAAATATTTATGTGCCCTTTATTCACAATTTCTTTGATATCTAAGACTAAGCAAAAATTACTTAAAATACCAAAACCACAGAAGAAGAGTTCCCCTGAATCGAAGAGTCAGAGGAAAAGGAAGAGCAATAGTACATTCAGGAGCTGCGCCTTCTGATAAAGAAGACCAAAAAACCTCAAGTACGACAGAAGCAAAAAGTCAAAGTATTCAATGAGTTATTATCAACCATCTATAGTGTGAGGATAGGTTAGATTCATAAGTAAGAGAATAAAAAAGAAATAGGTGCAAGAAAAAGAATTAATTCTATAAAGAAAAACTGAAAATCTTCATTTTGCTAGCTCGCTAATCCAATAGGGACAGACCCTTGAAGTGGTTTCTCAGTCACTTTGTAGACATAACAGGAGTGTCAACAAGTGGGAAGACTCAATTACATCCAGCAAACAGTTAAGCATTTATAATGTACATCTAGATACCATAAATAGAGACTATGCAAAACGAAAAACAGACTTTTATAACATTGCATGTTACAAGACGTCAGTCTTAAACCCCAGGAAAACAGCACGATGATAGTGCTTAACTGCAACGGACCGTTGTTCCAAATACAGGAACAACTCTGAACCAAAGGACCGCACCTGTTCCTGCCACACGTACTTGAAACAAACAAGGGAAACCCACAACCACAACTGACCGAGTGCAGTTCCACTCACCATGGAACTTCTAGTAAAGCACATTTTCAGGAGAGAGATTGAAAAGATGATGGCATTAAGTAACGGACTAAGGAAACCACGTGCACAGCACTAGAAGAGAACTGGATGTTTTGCTCTTTATTTTAAATAAGATGCTGAGAGATGAGTGTATAAACTACTGAATGGGGAAGTGCTCCTAACTGAAGACATTTCTTTAAAAAAGAAAAGAAAAAGCAAAGCCTAGCTTGTCCATTTGAATACCTAGACTAAAAATTGCTGCTGCAGAAAAGTCACATACCTGCATGTACTGGTGCTGCAATAAAGTTTATAAGTTCTGATGTCAACTGGGCCTTTAAAACTGACTGATCATTTGTGTGCACATTCCTAGTCAGTTCTATCTCTGAGTCTGTAGAGAATTATTTCAAAACCTTTTTGGACAATTCTCCCTTCTAAAAGTTACCACTTCCACCACCAATTTCAGTATCCTCAGGTTTAGATGAGGTCTTAAAGGTAGTTATAGGCTCTTGTGATGCAATTAGTGCCCTTATAAAAAGAGCCACGGAGAGACAGTCCGTTACCTATCACATGCTCGCTCTCGCTCGCTCTCTTTCTGTATTCTATGTACTCATGTATTCACAGTAAGTATGCAGCCATCTACAAGCCAGGAGGAGAGTTCTCACTAGAAACAGATAATGCTTGGTAGCTTGAATTGGACTTCTAGTCTCCAGAACTGTGAGAAAATTTCTGTTGTTTAAGTGACTCAGTGTATGGTACTCTATTATGGTAACCATAGCTGACTAATTCTGTATCATAGTTACAGTGAGAGAGCCCACACACTGATCATAATCCCAGCTTGGTTTAATACCAGTATTAAGTTAAATCACATTAATGCTGGTTTTAAGGGTTTTTTTTTTTAATTTTTCTAAGTGCTACCTTTCAGAAAATAATTGTAGAAAATAAAAAATATAAACGATAAGCATGAAATCATAAACAGGTACAGTGCAGGCCTAATGAAATGCATCATCAATCTAGTGAAAATAGAATGAAAGATACTTACCACCACCAAGAATGTAAGAATCCTGGTGGTTCTCCCAATGTGATGTTTTTTTCCCATCTTATCTAAAATGAATAAAAGAGATATTAAACACTCCTAGTAACACTTTTCCCACACATATTACAAAGCAACATTTTCCCTTTTATTAAGATACTATGTAAGATTTTAATTATTTTCATGCTATTCTCTACCCCAGTTTTGCAATACTTATTTTATATTATAATTTGCTAACTGAAAAAGTTTGAAAGAAGATGCCACCGTTATTTTTCCTGAATATGCTTCCCACTGTACCAGAATTTCAAAAGATATTTTACGATCTTAAGGCACATGAAAGTCACCATTATTAATACCAATATGAAAATCAGTTATCACCACTAACCCAGACACTTGTAAGAACTTGGGCTTAATATGTACGAGCTCTAAATTAACTTTAAGGATTGAATTTTTGAATAAGTTTCTGATTTGAGGGGATGGAACTAAGAAGGCATACATCAGAATTTTAAAAAGATAATAACTTTCCAATTATTTGTATTTCAGATGAGTGGTAGTTCACCATAATAAAAATTTAAAACAAGGTCAATATTCTCATTAGTCATTTACTTCTGACTAAATGCCTTTTACAAATTAAATTTAAAAATCGGAAAGTTGCAGTTACTTTTCTAAGCACTGGATAGCATTAAGAAGAAAAGATAAAAATCTTTGCATTCAGGCAGATCACATTTTAGTAGGAAAAACTGCTGCTATTGTTCAGTCAGTAAGTCGTGTCTGACTCTTTGCAACTCCATGGACTGTAGCCTGCCAGGCTCCTCTGTCCTTGGGATTTCCAAGATAAGAAAACTGGAGTGGGTGACTATTTCCTTCTCCAGAGGATCTTCCTTACCCAGGGATCAAACCCATGTCTCCTGTGTTGCAGGCAGATTCTTTACCACTGAGCCACTAGGGAGGCTCAGTAGGGAAAACAGATCATGAAAAAACAAATCCTTCTGCACCCTCCAAAAAACAGACTGTATTTATATTAGACATAGGCGGTGGCAAATGCTATGGAGGAAAATAAAGCAATGAAGGAGGATAAAGAGAGCAGACAAATTGTAAGAATTAAGTTATAATCTCAGCTAAGGTAATCCAGCTTCAAGAACAAATGATCCTTACATGAAAGTATATCTTTTAGTTTTTTAAATAACTAAAAATATTTAACAATACTCAAATCAGTAAAATGTACCCAGTGGTCCTTAACACTACTAGAAAGTAAACAACTGTAATTACTGACTTCAAAAAATTCAAGGAATTCTTTCTATCACCTACTATGGAGGAAGTTATCCCAACAGGATAAAAAAAAAAAAAGTATTTTCAAATCAAAACTCATAAAAGTGACTGTAAATGTAAGTAAAACCTAAGCACAATTCAAATCACTGAAACTGACAGCATTTTTAGAGTTCTTATGTAAGCAAAATAGAAATCAATGAAAACTTTGATGTAAACAAGTAACTTGCTCTCAAAAACCAAACAGAAATTCTCTAAAGATTAGAAAATTATATATGTGACAGCCATATTTTAAAAGAGCTAAAAGCGGGACTTCCCTCGTGGTCCAGTAGCTAAGACTCCAGGCTCCCAATGCCAGAGGCCTGGGTTCAATCCTCGGTGAGGGAACTCGATCGCACGTTCCACAACTAAGAGCTCACTTACCATAACTAAGACCCAATGTCAGAAAATAAATAAATAAACAAACAAATTTTTAAAAAAGAGCTAAAAAGAGCTAAAAGAGACAACCCACAGAATGGGAGAAAATCATAGCAAATGAAACAACAGACAAAGAATTAATCTCCAAAATCTATAAGCAACTCAGACAACTCAGCACCAGATAAATGAACAACCCAATCAAAAAATGGGAAAAGGACCTAAACAGATACCTCTCCAATGATGACATACAGATAGCCAAAAACCACATGAAATGATGCTCAAACTTGCTTATTATGGGAGAAATGCAAATCAAAACTACAATGAGATACCACCTCACACCCGTCAGAATGGCCATCATCAACAAATCCACAGACAATAAATGCTGGAGAGGATGTGGAGAAAAGGGAACACTCTTGCATTGCTGGTGGGAATGTCAATGACACAGCCTCTATGGAACAGTGTGGAGATTTCTTAAAAAACTAAAAATAGAAGCACCATACGACCCAGCAATTCCACTCTTAGGCTTTTATCTTGATGAAATTAAATCTGAAAGAAGCACCTGTACCCAGTGGTCCTTAACACTACTAGAAAGTAAACAACTGTAATTACTGACTTCAAAAAATTCAAGGAATTCTTTCTATCACCTACTATGGAGGAAGTTATCCCAACAGGATAAAAAAAAAAAAAGTATTTTCAAATCAAAACTCATAAAAGTGACTGTAAATGTAAGTAAAACCTAAGCACAATTCAAATCACTGAAACTGACAGCATTTTTAGAGTTCTTATGTAAGCAAAATAGAAATCAATGAAAACTTTGATGTAAACAAGTAACTTGCTCTCAAAAACCAAACAGAAATTCTCTAAAGATTAGAAAATTATATATGTGACAGCCATATTTTAAAAGAGCTAAAAGCGGGACTTCCCTCGTGGTCCAGTAGCTAAGACTCCAGGCTCCCAATGCCAGAGGCCTGGGTTCAATCCTCGGTGAGGGAACTCGATCGCACGTTCCACAACTAAGAGCTCACTTACCATAACTAAGACCCAATGTCAGAAAATAAATAAATAAACAAACAAATTTTTAAAAAAGAGCTAAAAAGAGCTAAAAGAGACAACCCACAGAATGGGAGAAAATCATAGCAAATGAAACAACAGACAAAGAATTAATCTCCAAAATCTATAAGCAACTCAGACAACTCAGCACCAGATAAATGAACAACCCAATCAAAAAATGGGAAAAGGACCTAAACAGATACCTCTCCAATGATGACATACAGATAGCCAAAAACCACATGAAATGATGCTCAAACTTGCTTATTATGGGAGAAATGCAAATCAAAACTACAATGAGATACCACCTCACACCCGTCAGAATGGCCATCATCAACAAATCCACAGACAATAAATGCTGGAGAGGATGTGGAGAAAAGGGAACACTCTTGCATTGCTGGTGGGAATGTCAATGACACAGCCTCTATGGAACAGTGTGGAGATTTCTTAAAAAACTAAAAATAGAAGCACCATACGACCCAGCAATTCCACTCTTAGGCTTTTATCTTGATGAAATTAAATCTGAAAGAAGCACCTGTACCCCAATGTTCACTGCAGCTCTCTAGACAACAACTAGAACATGGAAGCAACCTAGATGCCCATCGACAAACAAATGGATACAAAAGTTCTGGTACATATATACAGTGGAATACTACACAACTGTAAAGAGAAATGCAGAAGAATCAGCCCTAATGAGGTGGCTGGATCTAGAACCTATCATAAAAAGTGAAGTCAGTCAAAAAGAGAAGGACAAGTACAATATACTAATACATATATACATGGAATCTAGTAGGATGGTGATGATGGCACGTGCAGTGAAGCGATGGACAGACATGGACAGTGGACATATGAACACTGTGGGGAATGAAAAGTGGGTGGGAGGCATAAAGGAATAGCATGAAGGCCTGTACTATCATATGTGAAGAAAACAGCTATAGTCATTGCTCTGTGAGAGAAGGAGATCCTTCAGGGGTGCTATGTGATGGTCAGGAGGGGGGGGAAGGAGGGAATATACATATGACTGATCTGGGAACATGTATGTCTGTAAACAGCAAAACTCTGTAAAAGTTTAAAGTAAAATAAAAGTTAAAAAAAAAACGAGTGAAAAGGTAAAACTATAAGAATTAATCAACTTGAATGTATGATAAACAATGAACAGAACATGTTATACAAATGTAAGCTACACCCTAACTTGAATTCTAAGTAGTAAAATTCAAAATTTGTTTTAAGCTATGCTACCTTTTATCTCCAAGTGGTATTATATTTCCTCTTGACTTTACATAACACAACTATGGAATAGCTAAAAGGAGAATGTGACATAACCTATTAAGAGTCAAAGTGGCATGACTAAGTCCCAATGACACCATATGCTGAGGGTTATTAAATTCACAGTCTAACAGGAGTCCTGCTGTACTCCCTGAGTTCCTAAGCAGGAGCTCGTGCACTTCCACAACTTCCACAACCCATCATCAGTCGTCTGACAAGGTAAGGTGCTCTATATACCACCTATATGGTTTATATTTGACATGGTCTTTTATAAGAGGAGGCTTCAAAGTAATGCATTTGTATTTTAAATAGTAGTGTATCTTCTTATTCCTAAGAAAAACAAAATGATTCACATATGTCATCTCTTTCATCCTCAAAATTATACTTTACCATATCATCATTCTCTTAGACAACAACTAGAACATGGAAGCAACCTAGATGCCCATCGACAAACAAATGGATACAAAAGTTCTGGTACATATATACAGTGGAATACTACACAACTGTAAAGAGAAATGCAGAAGAATCAGCCCTAATGAGGTGGCTGGATCTAGAACCTATCATAAAAAGTGAAGTCAGTCAAAAAGAGAAGGACAAGTACAATATACTAATACATATATACATGGAATCTAGTAGGATGGTGATGATGGCACGTGCAGTGAAGCGATGGACAGACATGGACAGTGGACATATGAACACTGTGGGGAATGAAAAGTGGGTGGGAGGCATAAAGGAATAGCATGAAGGCCTGTACTATCATATGTGAAGAAAACAGCTATAGTCATTGCTCTGTGAGAGAAGGAGATCCTTCAGGGGTGCTATGTGATGGTCAGGAGGGGTGGGAAGGAGGGAATATACATATGACTGATCTGGGAACATGTATGTCTGTAAACAGCAAAACTCTGTAAAAGTTTAAAGTAAAATAAAAGTTAAAAAAAAAACGAGTGAAAAGGTAAAACTATAAGAATTAATCAACTTGAATGTATGATAAACAATGAACAGAACATGTTATACAAATGTAAGCTACACCCTAACTTGAATTCTAAGTAGTAAAATTCAAAATTTGTTTTAAGCTATGCTACCTTTTATCTCCAAGTGGTATTATATTTCCTCTTGACTTTACATAACACAACTATGGAATAGCTAAAAGGAGAATGTGACATAACCTATTAAGAGTCAAAGTGGCATGACTAAGTCCCAATGACACCATATGCTGAGGGTTATTAAATTCACAGTCTAACAGGAGTCCTGCTGTACTCCCTGAGTTCCTAAGCAGGAGCTCGTGCACTTCCACAACTTCCACAACCCATCATCAGTCGTCTGACAAGGTAAGGTGCTCTATATACCACCTATATGGTTTATATTTGACATGGTCTTTTATAAGAGGAGGCTTCAAAGTAATGCATTTGTATTTTAAATAGTAGTGTATCTTCTTATTCCTAAGAAAAACAAAATGATTCACATATGTCATCTCTTTCATCCTCAAAATATACTTTACCATATCATGAGTAAAGTTCATCTTTTTCACTTTAAATTGCAAGTCTGAGGCAGAAACAGCTAAAACTCTGGTCAATCATATTGAAATTAACACAAACATTATCCTTTCACAGTTATTCAGTGAACAACAATTAATGTTTTAAGTATTTACAAAGAAGAGATGGTTCTACATAGCAATATTTTTCCATAGTAAATGGTATTTTTTGCATCTAAACTAACTACCACTCTTGTCACATGTGTGCTCAGTCATGTCCAACTCTCTGTGACCCCATGGTCACATGGACTGTATAGCCCGCCAAGCTCCTCTATCCATGGGATTTCCAAGCAAGAACACTCGAGTAGGTTGTCATTTCCTCCTCCAGAGGGTCTTCCCAATCCAGGAATCAAACCCAGGTCTCCTGTGTCTCCTGCATTGTCAGATGGATTCTTTACCACAGCACCAGCCAGAAAGCCCCAGTTACTACTCTAGATACTACTTATTTAGGGAAAGCATGAGATAATGCTCAGGAAAACAGAACCTGATCTATAGAAAATTTTGCCACATTTGCTGTAGCACTGTTAAAAACAACGAAAATTAGAAACAGCCTGGAAAACATTCACTAATAGTAAATGTAAAATAAAGTTTACTACTTATATACTACAGAATAGTGTATAATCATTAAAAAGAATAAGCTATATCTACATGGGAAAAGGGCCATAACAGACTGGTTTTTCAAACTGGAGATTAAGAAGGTTGGAGAGCAATACATACAGTATACGACCTTTCCTGCTTAAAAATACGTGTGAGGGCTTCCCTGGTGGTCCAGTGGATAAGGACACAGCCTTGCAGTGCAAGGGGCGCTGGTTTGATCCCTGGCCTGGCAAGATCCCATGTGCCTGCAGAGTAGCTGGACCAATGTGTCCAACTACGGAGCTGGAGCTCTAGAGCGCATGCATCCAGAGCCAGTGCTCTGCGACAAGAGGGGCCACTGTGATGGGAGGCCCACATAGGCCAAAAGAACAAAGATAAATAAATGAGAGATCAATAGAAGTAGCCAAAAAAAAAAAAAACCAACAACAAAAATACGGGTGAATATGTATGTATGCACTTGGATGTATGGATATTAAAAAAAATGACACCAAACTTTACAACTATTATCTCTGGAAAAAGATAAAGAACTTTTATTTTAAAATCATGTTCATATATATAGCTTAAATTTTTTTAGGAAACAAAGATGGATGAGGTTGAGGAATAGCCAGAAGACACCTCCAAATGTTGATGGTGTCATCAGTCATGTAGAGCCAGACATTCTGGAGTGTGGAGTCAGATGGTCTTAGGAAGCACTGCTGTCAAAAAAGCTAGTGGATGTGATGGAATTCCAGTACAGCTATTCAAAACTTGAAAGGATGATGCCATCAAGATATTGCATTCACTATGTCAGCAAATTTAAAAGACCCAACAGTGGCCACTGGACTGATAAAGGTCAATCCTCATCCCAGTTCCCAAAAAGGGTAGTATTAAATAATCTTCTAACGATTGGACAACTGCATTCATCTCTCATGCCAGTAAGGTCATGCTTAAAATCTTGCATGCTAGGCTTCTGCATTACGAGAACCAAGAACTTTCAGATGTCCAAATTCGATTTAGAAAAGGCAGGGGAACTAAAGATCAAATTTCCAGCATTGGCTGGGTCGTAGAGAAAGCGAGGGAATTCCAGGAAAAAAATCTACCTCTGTTTCTTCCACTATGCTAAAGCCTTTACCTGTGTGGTCATAATCAACTGTGGAAAACTCTTAAAGAGATGAGAATACCAGACCATTTTACCTGTCTCCTGAGAAACCTGTATGTGGGTGAAGAACCGACAGTTAGAACCCTGTATGGAACAAATGATTGGTTCAGGACTGAGAAAGGAGAACGACAGGGCTGTCTGCTGTCACCCTGTTTGTTCAACCTATATGCTGAGCACATTGTGAGAAATGGCAAGCTGGATGAGTTATAAGCTGGAATCAAGACAGGTAGTAGAAGTATCATCAACCTTAGGCAGATGATACCACTAATGGCAGAAAGCAAAGAGAAACTAAAGAGCCTCTTGATGAGGGTGAAGGAAGAGAGTGAAAGAGCTAGCTTAAAACGAAATATTAAAAATACTAAAATCATGTTATCCAGCCCCATTACTTCACGGCAAATAGAAGGGGAAAAGGTGGAAGCAGTGACAGCTTCCCTTTGCTTGAGCTCTAAAATCTGCAGATGCTTACTGCAGCCATGAAATCAGAAAACAAAATGCTTCTTGGCAGAGAAGCTATGACAAACCTAGACAGAGTATTAAAAAACAGAAAGATCACTTTGCCAACAAAGGTTTGTACAGTCAAGGCTATGGTCACGCTTGTGAGAGATGGACTGCAAAGAAGGCAGAGCACTAAAGAACTGATGCCTTCAAATTGTAATGCTGGAGAAGACTCCTGACAGACCTTTGGACTGCAAGGAGATCAAACCAGTCAATCATAAGGGAAATCAACCCTGCATACTCCTTGGAAGGACTGATGCTGAAGCTGAAGCTCCAGTATTTTGATCATCCGATGTGAACAGCTGATTCACTGGTAAAGTCCCTGATGCAGGGAAAGATTGAGGGCAGAAGAAGAGGGCATCAGAGGATGAGATGGCTGGATGGCATCACTGATGCAATGGACCAATGCAGGAGATGGTGAGGGACAGGGAGGCCTAGTGTGCTACAGTCCACGGGGTCACAAAGAGTCAGACACAACTAGGTGATTGACCAACAACAACAACCTCTAAATGTCAACAGTCATTTTAGAAGTAATTCCTCTGCTATTTTCAAGAGGCATTTGCTGTTGTACTGAGTTTCATGGGCTTCAGACTTGTTTATGTCTTTAAGTGGCATCTATACAGATAATTTCTCTCTCTTTATTCTATTTTCCCTTCTTGCATTATCCCAGACTCAGTATGTATTTCCTAATCCTTAGGCTTTTAACCTTTAAATCATCCACCGCCCTTGCTTCCACCAATGGTCAAGCTGAAGCTCTATTCTCCTGGTACCTTTTAAATCCCAAGGCCGATTCCCACTGCCGTACTTTACATATGAGGACCCTGTCTGTGATTATGCACTGTCTCTATATTATGATCTAGTGTTTTCACCATTTCTATATAAATGCAGAGCCAAACACTGAATCATGAATGAAAGATATACTGGTAAGAATAAGATATGCCATATGGCTTATAAATGAAAATCATAAATTACAAATGCACATACTATCCAATGACAGCAATTCTTCTAGGAATTTCTTCTATCATTATCGTCACATGTGCAAAATTATATATAAAAAATTCTCAGTGCAACATCAGTTGTAAAAGACTGGAAACAGGGATTTCCTGGTGGTCCAGTGGGTAAAGAGTCTGCCTTGTAGTGCAAGGGGCACCAGTTCGATCCCTGGCCCGAGGAGATCCCACTGCTGCAGAGAGGCTGGACCGGTGTGTCCAGTTAGGAGCTAGAGTTATGGAGCATATGTGTCCAGAGCTGGTGCTCTGCAGTGAGAAAGGCCACTGCAATGGGAGGCCCACATAGGTCAAAGAATAAAGATGGATGAAAAATAAACAAATAAAAAATCAATGAAAAGAGGCCAAAATTAAAAAAAAAAGACTGGAAACAATCTAAATGTCCATCTAAATGAAATACCCTATATCCACAAAAAGAGAATTATAATTAAGGGATCTATCCAAGAGGAAGGCATAACAGTCATGACTATCTATGCACCCAACACAGGGGCACCTCAATAAGACAGGTACTTTCAGACATAAAAGAAGAAATCAACAATAACACAGTAATAGTAGGAGACATTAACATTTAACACTCCTCTCACACCAATGGACAGATCATCCAAACAGAAAATTAATAAAGAAACACAAGCCTTAAATGCCACACTAGAAGAAATGGACCTCACTGATATCTTTAGGACTTTCCATCCAAAAGCAGAAAAATACACTTTCTTCTCAAGTGCTCACGGAACATTCTCCAGGATAGACCACATCTTGGGCCACAAATCAAACCTCAGTCAATTCAAGAAAACCGAAATTCTATCAACCATCTTCTCGGACCACAATGCAATGAGACTAGAGATCAACTACTGGAAAAAAAAAACCCTAAAAACACAAACACATGGAGATTAAACAATACATACCTAAAAAACCAACTGATCATTGAGAAAATCAGAGGAGAAATTAAACAGTTCCTAGAAGAAAATGACAATCAACACACGACAGTGCAAAACCTATGGGATACTGCAAAAGCAGTTCTAAGAGGGAAATTTATAGCAATACAATCCCACCTCAAGAAACTAGGAAAATATGAAGCAGATGACCTAACCCTCCACTTAAAACAATTGGAGAAAGAAGAACAAAAACAACCCAAAGCCAGCAGAAGAAGAGAAATCATAAGGATCAGAGCAGAAATAAATGAGAAAGAAACAAAAGAAACAATAGCAAAGATAAATAAAACAAAAAGCTGGTTCTTTGAAAAGGTAAACAAAATTGACAAGCCACTGGCCAGACTCATCAAGAAAAAGAGAAGAACCAGATCAACAAAATCAAAAACGAAAAAGGAGAGATTACAACAGATAATGCAGAAATCCAAAGGATTCTAAGAGACTATTATGAACAGCTATAAGGCAACAAACTGGACAACCTGGAAGAAATGGACAGTTTCTTGGAGAAGATTAATCTCCCAAGACTGAGCCAGGAAGAAACAGAAACTTCGAACAACCCAATCACAAGCTCAGAAATCAAATCTGTGATTAAAAATCTACCCAAAAATAAAAGCCCAAGGCCAGATGGCTTCACAGCCGAATTCTACCAAACATTTAAAGAAGAGTTAATGCATGTCCTTCTAAAACTCTTTCAAAAAATTGCACAAGAAGGAACACTTCCAAACACATTCTACGAGGCCGCCATCACCCTGATCCCCAAACCAGGCAAAGACAACACAAAAAAGGAAAACTATAGGCCAATTTCACTGATGAACTTAGATGCCAAGATCCTCAACAAAATCCTAGCAAACAGAATTCAACAACACATCAAAAAACTCATACATTATGATCAAGTCGGGTTCATCCCAGGCATGCAAGGCTTCTTCAACAACTGCAAATCAATCAACGTGATACACCATATCAATAAGTTGAAAGACAAAAATCACATGATCATTTCAACAGATGCAGAAAAAGCCTTCGACAAAGTACAACATCCATTTATGATAAAAACTCTTTAGAAAATGGGCATAGAAGGAACCTATCTCAACATAATAAAAGCCATCTATGAGAAGCCTACAGCGAACATTATTGTTAATGGTGAAAAACTGAAAGCATTCCCTCTAAGATCAGGAACAAGACAGGGGTGCCCACTTTCACCACTACTATTCAACATAGTCCTGGAAGTTCTAGCAACAGCAATAAGAGAAGAGAAAGAAATCAAAGGAATCCAGATCGGAAAGGAAGAAGTCAAGCTCTCTCTTTTTGCAGACAACATGGTATTATACACAGAAAATCCCAAAGACACGGTTACAAAGCTACTAGAGCTAATCAGCGAATTCAGCAAAGTCACAGGATACAAAACACACAGAAGTCACTGGCATTCCTATACACAATGAAAAATCAGAAAATGAAATCAAAGAGGCAGTCCCCTTCACCATTGCAACCAAAAGAATCAAATATCTAGGAATAAAAACCTACCCAAAGAAACAAAAGAATTGTACACAGAAAATTACAAGACACTCATGAGAGAAATTAAAGAAGACTTAAACAGATGGAAAGATATTCCATGTTCCTGGATCGGAAGAATCAATATTGTGAAAATGACCATACTACCATATGTCATCTACAGATTCAATGCAATACCTATCAAACAACCAATGACATTCTTCACCGAACTAGACCAAAGAATAACACAGTTCATATGGAAACACAAAAGACCTCAAATAGCCAAAGCAATCCTGAAAAAGAAAAACGGAACTGGAGGGATCAGCCTCCCTAACTTCAGACTCTACTACAAAGCAACAGTCATCAAGACAGTATGGTACTGGCACAAAAACAGAAATATAGACCAATGGAACAAGATCGAGAACCCAGAGATAAACCCACGCACCTATGGGTACCTCATTTTTGACAAATGAGGATGTCTTTCTCCCTATAAAATGGGAGAGACAGCCTCTTCAACAAGTGGTGCTGGGAAAATTGACAGACATCATAGGGCCCCCAACAAAACAACTCTTTTCCCAGGCATGCAAGGCTTCTTCAACAACTGCAAATCAATCAACGTGATACACCATATCAATAAGTTGAAAGACAAAAATCACATGATCATTTCAACAGATGCAGAAAAAGCCTTCGACAAAGTACAACATCCATTTATGATAAAAACTCTTTAGAAAATGGGCATAGAAGGAACCTATCTCAACATAATAAAAGCCATCTATGAGAAGCCTACAGCGAACATTATTGTTAATGGTGAAAAACTGAAAGCATTCCCTCTAAGATCAGGAACAAGACAGGGGTGCCCACTTTCACCACTACTATTCAACATAGTCCTGGAAGTTCTAGCAACAGCAATAAGAGAAGAGAAAGAAATCAAAGGAATCCAGATCGGAAAGGAAGAAGTCAAGCTCTCTCTTTTTGCAGACAACATGGTATTATACACAGAAAATCCCAAAGACACGGTTACAAAGCTACTAGAGCTAATCAGCGAATTCAGCAAAGTCACAGGATACAAAACACACAGAAGTCACTGGCATTCCTATACACAATGAAAAATCAGAAAATGAAATCAAAGAGGCAGTCCCCTTCACCATTGCAACCAAAAGAATCAAATATCTAGGAATAAAAACCTACCCAAAGAAACAAAAGAATTGTACACAGAAAATTACAAGACACTCATGAGAGAAATTAAAGAAGACTTAAACAGATGGAAAGATATTCCATGTTCCTGGATCGGAAGAATCAATATTGTGAAAATGACCATACTACCATATGTCATCTACAGATTCAATGCAATACCTATCAAACAACCAATGACATTCTTCACCGAACTAGACCAAAGAATAACACAGTTCATATGGAAACACAAAAGACCTCAAATAGCCAAAGCAATCCTGAAAAAGAAAAACGGAACTGGAGGGATCAGCCTCCCTAACTTCAGACTCTACTACAAAGCAACAGTCATCAAGACAGTATGGTACTGGCACAAAAACAGAAATATAGACCAATGGAACAAGATCGAGAACCCAGAGATAAACCCACGCACCTATGGGTACCTCATTTTTGACAAATGAGGATGTCTTTCTCCCTATAAAATGGGAGAGACAGCCTCTTCAACAAGTGGTGCTGGGAAAATTGGACAGCTACATGCAAAAAAATGAAGTTGGAACATTCCCTCACACCATACACAAAGATCAACTCAAAATGGATTAAAGACCTAAACGTTAAGACCAGATACCATCAAACTCTTAGAGGAGAATATAGGCAAAACCGTCAAGGACATCAATCAAAGCAAGATCTTCTCTGACCCACCTACTAGAATAGTGGAACTGAAAAGAAAAGTGAACACGTGGGACCTCATGAAACTTAAAAGCTTTTGTACAGCAAAAGAAATTACAAAAAAGCTGAGCAGACACCCCACAGAGTGGGAGAAAATCATAGCAAATGAAACAACAGACAAAAAAATTAATCTCCAAAATCTACAAGCAACTCACTAGACAACTCAGCACAGGAAAAATGAACAACCCAATCAAAAAATGAGAAAAAGATCTAAAGAGACATCTCTCCACCAATGACATACAGATGACCCAAAAGCACATGAAACGATGCTCAACCTCGCTTATCATTAGAGAAATGCAAATTAAAACCACGATGAGACACCACCTCACACCCGTCAGAATGGCCATCATCAAGAAATCGACAGACTATAAATGCTGCAGAGGGTGCAGAACATACATGTTGGTGAACAACAAAACTCTGTAAAATCTTTAAAATAAAGAAAAAAAAAGAATTATAAATTTTAATGAATCAACAGAAAACAACTGAAGTCAAACAAGTGAAACAAAAATCAAAGCACATAATGCACACACACACGTGCGCATATATACATATTCACATTTGCTTATTATTTCATCCTTATTTGCTTCTGCAAGGTATGCTGGTAATTTACCTATTATCTCTGAGCCCCACATCCACCCTCTTATATACTCCATCTACACTTGGTGCTTGGATCCTGAAAATTACATTTCCTAGGCTCCTAGTCAGCTTGTTTCCTGTTAAGTTTTGATATCTGGAGATATTAGTAGAAGATCAAAGGACAATAGGAAAAAGAGAAGCTTCCTACACCTGGCTCTGAAAGAGAAGTGGTTGCTTGTTGCAGAAGCAGCAACAAAGTAGCAGTGGGGCAATTCTGCATGCTTTTTGGGGAGTTCTAGCCTTGTCAGTCTGGGACTAATTTAGATGATTCAGATCGACTTCAAGAGCATCACCAGTGGCACAGCAGTACATCTGAAGCCCATGAGAACCAAACTTTATAGAGTACTCCTGAATCCTTTCATATTTTTGAAAACCAATATTAAAAAATTAGTATTATAACAGGATACAGTTAGTTCCTATGTTGAGAAAAGAATCTGTACACCTATGCATGGGCTTCTCTGGTGACTCAGATGATAATGAATCTGCCTGCAATGCAGGAGACCTGGGTTTGATTCCTGGGTTGGGGATACGTTTGTTCCTAGACAGAACTGAGACTTCCAAGTTAGATATAATGCACTGTTTCTACTGATCTTCTAAAACCATCCATGTATATAAATGTAAGTATAGCTATATACTAAACTAAATGTAAAAATAAGTAAAAGCTTTTATATTCTAATTTTAAGAATTAAAGTGAAGAGATGTACAACAGGAAGAAAAATCTGACTATACTTAGAAGCAGATATAATCAAAAACTGCGCTACTCAATGTGGTACTCATTAACCACATGTGGTGCTTTACATTTAAAATTAATTGAATACTCTTCAATTTCTCTAGCCACTTTTTAAGGGCTCTGTTGTCACATGTGACTAGTGGAAAACTTACCAGAAAGCAGAGATTAGAGATCATTTCCATAATAATGGAAAATTTTATTGAATAGTGTTGCTTGCTTTAGAAGGAATGCAAAAGTCCTCTTAAAGAAGAAAACTTTTTCTAGGGAAAACTCCTTGATGGATCCTTCCTATTTTTATTTTTGGCCCTGAAAGGCAAGAGGCTAAGAATGGTTTCAAAGTAGAGAACAGATAGTGCGCATTTACCTTTAAATTTTTTGCTTCTGCAAGGTATGCTGGTAATTTACCTATTATCTCTGAGCCCCACATCCACCCTCTTATATACTCCATCTACACTTGGTGCTTGGATCCTGAAAATTACATTTCCTAGGCTCCTAGTCAGCTTGTTTCCTGTTAAGTTTTGATATCTGGAGATATTAGTAGAAGATCAAAGGACAATAGGAAAAAGAGAAGCTTCCTACACCTGGCTCTGAAAGAGAAGTGGTTGCTTGTTGCAGAAGCAGCAACAAAGTAGCAGTGGGGCAATTCTGCATGCTTTTTGGGGAGTTCTAGCCTTGTCAGTCTGGGACTAATTTAGATGATTCAGATCGACTTCAAGAGCATCACCAGTGGCACAGCAGTACATCTGAAGCCCATGAGAACCAAACTTTATAGAGTACTCCTGAATCCTTTCATATTTTTGAAAACCAATATTAAAAAATTAGTATTATAACAGGATACAGTTAGTTCCTATGTTGAGAAAAGAATCTGTACACCTATGCATGGGCTTCTCTGGTGACTCAGATGATAATGAATCTGCCTGCAATGCAGGAGACCTGGGTTTGATTCCTGGGTTGGGGATACGTTTGTTCCTAGACAGAACTGAGACTTCCAAGTTAGATATAATGCACTGTTTCTACTGATCTTCTAAAACCATCCATGTATATAAATGTAAGTATAGCTATATACTAAACTAAATGTAAAAATAAGTAAAAGCTTTTATATTCTAATTTTAAGAATTAAAGTGAAGAGATGTACAACAGGAAGAAAAATCTGACTATACTTAGAAGCAGATATAATCAAAAACTGCGCTACTCAATGTGGTACTCATTAACCACATGTGGTGCTTTACATTTAAAATTAATTGAATACTCTTCAATTTCTCTAGCCACTTTTTAAGGGCTCTGTTGTCACATGTGACTAGTGGAAAACTTACCAGAAAGCAGAGATTAGAGATCATTTCCATAATAATGGAAAATTTTATTGAATAGTGTTGCTTGCTTTAGAAGGAATGCAAAAGTCCTCTTAAAGAAGAAAACTTTTTCTAGGGAAAACTCCTTGATGGATCCTTCCTATTTTTATTTTTGGCCCTGAAAGGCAAGAGGCTAAGAATGGTTTCAAAGTAGAGAACAGATAGTTAATATTCTACAGAATAAAACAAGGATTTAGGAGGTTGCTAACAGCCTCCAGGAAGTAGCAGTCTGGGAGTATTCAGAAAAGGAGCAAGTGGGTTATGAGGACTCAACAAGAAGAAAGGAAAATGGAGCCCTCAGGATCACAGATAGTGAGGAATTCTCTATGGCAAGAAGACCGAAGAACTTAAGGATAGTTGTGTCTAATATTTGAGGCAATGTTGTTGCTTGTACTGTACTTAATCAGTGCTTAGGAGTTTTCTGTTTTCCCCTACCTTCAGTAAGAATCCTTTATACACAAAAGCAATGTGTTAGTGGGGCTTTAGACTATGAAGGCAACAGGAAACCTCAGGCAAAGAAAAAGTATCAGCCATAGGAGGAAGAGCAGGACTGTAATATTGAGTGAGGGCAAAAAATTACAGCAAGAGAAACCTAACACCCTCCTCCCGCCTTGTAAGTCCTAGAGATATTAAAGAGGACCCAAGACAGTCTATCATATTAGGGATTTGAGCTGGAGCTATTTTGGTAGAAAAGGTAACCCAAGGAAGTAGGAGGACTATGGGTTATCTTGGTGACAGACACTTGAAGTGAACATGGTACACAGGATATATATTATTGTTGTTCAGTCACTAAGTCATATCCAACTCTTTGAGATCCCTTGGACCAGGCTCCCCTGTCCTTCACTATCTCCTGACATTTGCTCAGATTAATGTCCATTGAAATGACGATGCTCTCTAACCATCTCATCCTCCTTTACAGTTTTATTTTTAAAGAAATAAACTACACAAGATAGGAAAGAATTGGTCAAGAATTTTCAAAATAACTCTTTGGAAGACAATGCATGCCATGCCTTTCAAGTCATTTTATGTGTACTACCTCATTTCAACCTCAGCACAATCTTAAAGTATTATTATATGTATGTTGCCTCCAAGTTAAAGTCCAAGAAACATGTAAGGAAATCACTATTATTTTCTCTCGTCATATAGAAAAAATTAACAGAGAAAATAGAATTTTGGAGTCTATGCAGTTCAATTATTCAGTTTTCTTAACAAAATCTGAAGCAGCCATCTACTAGATGTTTTAAGTTTCTATTTCTAGCTATCATATTGGCTAGTTTACAGCAAATAATGGCTAGTAATATAGTATAAATAATGCAAAATTCTTTTTTTTTGTCCTCTAAGTCATCATTCATTTATTTTCATCCATCTTTTTTTATTCTTTTGGTATGTGTGGGCCTCCCATTGCAATGGCCTCTCTTGTTGAAGAGCACTGGCTCTGGGCACATGCACTCCAGAACGCTGGCTCCTAACTAGACACACCAGTCCAGCCTCTCCACAGCACATGGGGTCTTCCTGGGCCAGGGATGGAACCCGGTGCCCCTCGCACTGCAAGGCAGACTCTTTACCCACTGGGCCACCAGGGAAGTCCCAATGTAAAATTTTTAAGAAGAGAAAAAAACCCTAGATCTCTTCAGTACTCTTAATTCTTAATTGTATTTGCCTCATTCTGTGGCACGAATGAATTATCTTTGCATAATGAAACAACATAACCCAGCAAATAGATAGTTTTTAATAAGCTCAAAGTAGCAAAATTTGATACAGAATTATAAAGAAAATTTGACATTCTGTCTGTAATTACTGAAAACTAACTGATTAAAAAATATAAAAAAGAAAAAGGGCTCTACATTGAGAATATTTCTAAAGGATATTCAGTGTTGTCTCCTTGGTAGTAAGAAAATGAGAAGTCACTCAAACTACATTTAGGATTCAGATATGGATTGGCATCTATGATGAATCAGAGTTAACAGCAAGTTGGTTAATACAACCTGGCTAGAAAAATGTTTTCATTTCTGTTAGTCCAATGCTATCTCTTAACTAAGAAAAAAGAGCTGGATGAATAGTGCCATACTATTCTGACTGATAACAAAAGCTACCCAAAGCAGGCCAATTTCCAACGTGCTAAGCCAAGGGCACTACCAGAAAGACTAAGTCCAAGTGAGGACTCAGGTGCTGAGATTCACATCTTACTTGCTCAGATGATGCCTGAAGTTCCAGCTTGACCTTCTCACAACTTAGTCCAAGAAACATGTAAGGAAATCACTATTATTTTCTCTCGTCATATAGAAAAATTAACAGAGAAAATAGAATTTTGGAGTCTATGCAGTTCAATTATTCAGTTTTCTTAACAAAATCTGAAGCAGCCATCTACTAGATGTTTTAAGTTTCTATTTCTAGCTATCATATTGGCTAGTTTACAGCAAATAATGGCTAGTAATATAGTATAAATAATGCAAAATTCTTTTTTTTTGTCCTCTAAGTCATCATTCATTTATTTTCATCCATCTTTTTTTATTCTTTTGGTATGTGTGGGCCTCCCATTGCAATGGCCTCTCTTGTTGAAGAGCACTGGCTCTGGGCACATGCACTCCAGAACGCTGGCTCCTAACTAGACACACCAGTCCAGCCTCTCCACAGCACATGGGGTCTTCCTGGGCCAGGGATGGAACCCGGTGCCCCTCGCACTGCAAGGCAGACTCTTTACCCACTGGGCCACCAGGGAAGTCCCAATGTAAAATTTTTAAGAAGAGAAAAAAACCCTAGATCTCTTCAGTACTCTTAATTCTTAATTGTATTTGCCTCATTCTGTGGCACGAATGAATTATCTTTGCATAATGAAACAACATAACCCAGCAAATAGATAGTTTTTAATAAGCTCAAAGTAGCAAAATTTGATACAGAATTATAAAGAAAATTTGACATTCTGTCTGTAATTACTGAAAACTAACTGATTAAAAAATATAAAAAAGAAAAAGGGCTCTACATTGAGAATATTTCTAAAGGATATTCAGTGTTGTCTCCTTGGTAGTAAGAAAATGAGAAGTCACTCAAACTACATTTAGGATTCAGATATGGATTGGCATCTATGATGAATCAGAGTTAACAGCAAGTTGGTTAATACAACCTGGCTAGAAAAATGTTTTCATTTCTGTTAGTCCAATGCTATCTCTTAACTAAGAAAAAAGAGCTGGATGAATAGTGCCATACTATTCTGACTGATAACAAAAGCTACCCAAAGCAGGCCAATTTCCAACGTGCTAAGCCAAGGGCACTACCAGAAAGACTAAGTCCAAGTGAGGACTCAGGTGCTGAGATTCACATCTTACTTGCTCAGATGATGCCTGAAGTTCCAGCTTGACCTTCTCACAACTTAGTCCAGAAGGCAAACACACAAATGAAAGAGGTGGCCCAGTACCATAAATTCTGGCTGACAAGGGCTCGGTAACACCAGTCATCCACAGTCTCACTCATCCTAAGGGAGAATGCCTGAATTGGAAGAAGCATTCTTCCAACTGAACCAGACTGAGGACACTGAATAACTGAGTGATTGGCACAACTTCAGTCATTTCCTTTTTATCAGTATCCAACCCAAATAACTAAGTCTCTGCCTTTTTTAAGCTTCCTCTTTAATAGTTCTGAGTTAGGTAAAAACCTGGATAGCGTAAGAATTTAGGTGAGATGATTCTTTACTACACAATTGACTCAATAAGTCATATTCTACAACAGGCAGTCTTACATTTTCCAGATGGTCCAAGTGAAAAGAGAAAAAGCTATGCTAAATAGGGTACAAAGCTCTCAAAGATGACGGTGTCCATAGTTAAAAAGGATGGGTACTGCCATTCACAGGGACAATGCAGTACAAACCTAATGATGCTATTCTTTTATGCAGAAGAATGAAAGTTCCCTTTTGCCAAGAAGATAAGTCCAAGCTTCTTGGCAGAATATGCAAAGGCTTTCATGTTAAGAACGCACTATCAAAAAAGGGGAAGAAGAAAAAAGAAACGCACTATCAGCACAGAGAGGTGGAGCCCTGAGAAAGCTTTCCTAGAAAAAGCTACCTCTGAGCTAGTCAAGGAGAGAAGGGGAGGAGATTTTAGGCAGTGAATAGCACTGAGTAAAGCCCAGATGAGAGAAGCCTTCTGGTATGGATAAACAAACACAAGCAGCAGGTATTATGGAAACTTAAAGCACAAAGGAGGATAATACAGCAAGCTATTGAATTTTAACTGAATGAAATTAGAGTCAACACTCCCTATCTGCAGGTCCCACCATCCGCAGATTCAAACAACCATGGGTAGAAAATATTTGGAAGAAAAAAATCCAGAAAGTTTTCAAAAGCCAAACTTGAAACTGCTTCCCATAGGCAACTATTTACATATCATTTATATTGTATTTACAATGATTCATACCAGAAAGACTAAGTCCAAGTGAGGACTCAGGTGCTGAGATTCACATCTTACTTGCTCAGATGATGCCTGAAGTTCCAGCTTGACCTTCTCACAACTTAGTCCAGAAGGCAAACACACAAATGAAAGAGGTGGCCCAGTACCATAAATTCTGGCTGACAAGGGCTCGGTAACACCAGTCATCCACAGTCTCACTCATCCAAAGGGGAGAATGCCTGAATTGGAAGAAGCATTCTTCCAACTGAACCAGACTGAGGACACTGAATAACTGAGTGATTGGCACAACTTCAGTCATTTCCTTTTTATCAGTATCCAACCCAAATAACTAAGTCTCTGCCTTTTTTAAGCTTCCTCTTTAATAGTTCTGAGTTAGGTAAAAACCTGGATAGCGTAAGAATTTAGGTGAGATGATTCTTTACTACACAATTGACTCAATAAGTCATATTCTACAACAGGCAGTCTTACATTTTCCAGATGGTCCAAGTGAAAGAGAAAAAGCTATGCTAAATAGGGTACAAAGCTCTCAAAGATGACGGTGTCCATAGTTAAAAAGGATGGGTACTGCCATTCACAGGGACAATGCAGTACAAACCTAATGATGCTATTCTTTTATGCAGAAGAATGAAAGTTCCCTTTTGCCAAGAAGATAAGTCCAAGCTTCTTGGCAGAATATGCAAAGGCTTTCATGTTAAGAACGCACTATCAAAAAAGGGGAAGAAGAAAAAGAACACTATCAGCACAGAGAGGTGGAGCCCTGAGAAAGCTTTCCTAGAAAAAGCTACCTCTGAGCTAGTCAAGGAGAGAAGGGGAGGAGATTTTAGGCAGTGAATAGCACTGAGTAAAGCCCAGATGAGAGAAGCCTTCTGGTATGGATAAACAAACACAAGCAGCAGGTATTATGGAAACTTAAAGCACAAAGGAGGATAATACAGCAAGCTATTGAATTTTAACTGAATGAAATTAGAGTCAACACTCCCTATCTGCAGGTCCCACCATCCGCAGATTCAAACAACCATGGGTAGAAAATATTTGGAAGAAAAAAATCCAGAAAGTTTTCAAAAGCCAAACTTGAAACTGCTTCCCATAGGCAACTATTTACATATCATTTATATTGTATTTACAATGATTACACAGCATTTGTACTATATTAAGTATTATAAATAATCTAGAGATGATTCAAAATACATGGGAGAATGAGTGTAGGTTACATGCAAACGTGCTGTTCGACATAAGGGACCTGATCATCTGTGGATTCTGGTACCTGCAGCAGTGGTGGGGGAGAGGGTGGGTGGTCCTGGAACCAGTCCCAGTGGATACGGAGGGAGGAGTATACCCACAATTGTAGGGTGTACCCAGGAGGGAAATTACAAACCTACCTCAACACATCCATTTTAAAATCAAAACAGTTTTGTATTTTATCTTCTATTATTTTTATTATAAATAACCAGACAAATAACGTGTGTGTGTGTGTGTGTGTGCGCATGTGTGTGTATTTCTTGTTTTAAAAGAAATTCTACAAGTAAGGATAAAAAAATTCCTCTTTGATTACTTTAATATTCCCACTCCTACCAACAACTCATCTGGAATGCATATGCTTTCTTTCCTGGTGGCTCAGACAGTAAAGAATCTGCCTGCAATACAGGAGACCTGAGTTCAATCCCTGGGTTGGGAAAATCCCCCTGGAGAGAGGAATGGCTATCCACTCCAGTATTGTTGCCTGGGAAACCCAATGGACAGAGAAGCCTGGTAGGCTACAGTCTGTGGGCTTGCAAAGAGTCAGACATGACTGAGCAACTAACACTAACACTACACTTCACATTCATAAATGTATACCCACAAAAATATATAGTATTGCTCTATGTTCAATGGTTTCCATGTAAGTGTCTTGGGAATCACGTACACCCATCTCCAAAGTCTGGTAATACTACGTAACTTCCTGGTAACAAGAGTCTATTTTCACAAGAACTGATTCCTCTTGTGAAATCAAACCAGACTGATAATGCAGAGAAATCCTCAGTTTTGTATCCCAAATGCAGCCAGAAAAAAGGAAATCATGGTAAATATTTTTTTAAATATGCAAACTCTTCTGAAATTATAATTTTATTTTTACCAAACAGCACCAGAGAAAGTTTTCAAAAGCCAAACTTGAAACTGCTTCCCATAGGCAACTATTTACATATCATTTATATTGTATTTACAATGATTACACAGCATTTGTACTATATTAAGTATTATAAATAATCTAGAGATGATTCAAAATACATGGGAGAATGAGTGTAGGTTACATGCAAACGTGCTGTTCGACATAAGGGACCTGATCATCTGTGGATTCTGGTACCTGCAGCAGTGGTGGGGGAGAGGGTGGGTGGTCCTGGAACCAGTCCCAGTGGATACGGAGGGAGGAGTATACCCACAATTGTAGGGTGTACCCAGGAGGGAAATTACAAACCTACCTCAACACATCCATTTTAAAATCAAAACAGTTTTGTATTTTATCTTCTATTATTTTTATTATAAATAACCAGACAAATAACGTGTGTGTGTGTGTGTGTGCGCATGTGTGTGTATTTCTTGTTTTAAAAGAAATTCTACAAGTAAGGATAAAAAAATTCCTCTTTGATTACTTTAATATTCCCACTCCTACCAACAACTCATCTGGAATGCATATGCTTTCTTTCCTGGTGGCTCAGACAGTAAAGAATCTGCCTGCAATACAGGAGACCTGAGTTCAATCCCTGGGTTGGGAAAATCCCCCTGGAGAGAGGAATGGCTATCCACTCCAGTATTGTTGCCTGGGAAACCCAATGGACAGAGAAGCCTGGTAGGCTACAGTCTGTGGGCTTGCAAAGAGTCAGACATGACTGAGCAACTAACACTAACACTACACTTCACATTCATAAATGTATACCCACAAAAATATATAGTATTGCTCTATGTTCAATGGTTTCCATGTAAGTGTCTTGGGAATCACGTACACCCATCTCCAAAGTCTGGTAATACTACGTAACTTCCTGGTAACAAGAGTCTATTTTCACAAGAACTGATTCCTCTTGTGAAATCAAACCAGACTGATAATGCAGAGAAATCCTCAGTTTTGTATCCCAAATGCAGCCAGAAAAAAGGAAATCATGGTAAATATTTTTTTAAAAATATGCAAATCTCTTCTGAAATTATAATTTTATTTTTACCAAACAGCACCAGAGAAAGTTGTGTACCCCTTTTCTACTGAGTTCCGAAGCATATCAGTATCTAGTTATCTCCTCTATCTACACAACCTATTTGAATCCTAATACCTGAACTTCTTTAAATAAGTTAGCAATATTGTTCTTGTTTGATGAAGTGATTCTTAATGTTGGCAAGAAAGAATAGTCCTAGGACCCCCTCAAGGACTCAAGAGAGTTGAGCCAATTCAAAACAGTCCTTTATCTAGGAAAAGAGATCAGGAACTCCTTTCAGCAAGTTTCATCAAGGCTTCAAATGCATTAAAACAAAGGTTTAAAATCTCCACAACTGATTATAGTGTCTTTTAAATATAACTTAGCAGTGATTAAGAATATAATTATTAAAAACATCCTGTTTGCAATCTCAATTGCTTCCTTTGTAACATCAGTGAATGTGACTCAGAAATGTTGCAGATCAAAGGCTTCTGACTTGTGATTTAATGAGATATAGATATGTTAAACTTGTTTTGATTTAAATATACTTTGAAATCACATTTTTACTATATTACATGTATTCTTTCTATAGTAAAACAACTGACTTAATTTCTGAGCATACATCTCAGTTTTTTGACCTGCAAACAGGCCCCACTGGGTCACATGTACTAATCAATTAGATTAATTAGATTGGTGGGTATGTGTATTTGTTTACTTGTGTGCTTGTTGGGGGACGGTGACTCTCAAGAAGGCTGTACTTCAGGCAGGGACTTTGGTTAAGGGGTTGTCTATCATGTCCCTGATCTGGTAGAAACAAACTAATGAGATACTGGAGACAATGTAATCTTGGTCAGCACTGTCCCACAGAAATATAAACACAGGCCACAGATGAGAGCCGCAGGTGTAATTTTAAGTTTTCTAGTAATTACTTTTAAAAAAGAAAAACAAAAATAATGTTAGTAATTTTATTTGACCCAATATATCCAAAATATTATCCTTTCAATGTGATCAAAATGTTTAAATTACTGATATTTTATATTCATTTGTTCACATTAAACCTTCAAAAGCCAGTGTGCAACTTCATACTAATAGCACCTCTCAAATGGATCAGTCATACTTCAAATGCTCAAAAAGCCATAAATGGCCAGTAGCTACCATACTGGACAGCAAGGATACAGAGGAGAAACCAGGGGTATTGGAATTAATGTGGACCTAAGGTTTGAATTCTAGTTCCATAACTTACTAAGCTGTGTCAACACAAACTAGTTATATAAACTCTCTGAATCCTGAGGAATAATACCATATGCCTTGCAAATTACTTATAAGAACTATAGATAATATGTTCTGTGAAACTGAGTAAAATCCTCCTCATCCTCGTTATATAAATCGAAGAAGAAAAAGTAATTTTGTATGAAAGCTCAAATTTAAGGTTTAAAAAGCTGAGGGAAAAAAAAAAATAAAATAAAAAGCTGAGGGAGAAAAACAGAAAGAGCAGCAAGAACTTGAAGCATGATTATCAAAAAAATTTTCTAACCGAAGTTCACATCAAACCCCTATTCTCCAAACAAAATAAAAACAAACACCCTATTTTCCATAATTGTGCATAATGGCAAAATAAAATATCACTAAAACCAGAGATAAAATGATGTTTGCCTTTTTTCTTAAAGCAAATTTGCTTTCTCAGTTATTGTTACCTAGGTTAATATTAGTTTCTCTTCCTAAGGGGGAAAAATGGCTAGAAAGTTGAGGAGGAGGTTATTTGCATGGAAATGGCATTTTGAGATACTCCAAACGCTTACAAATAATCTACAAAGACTATATCATGCATGTGGATAACATATAATGTCAGTTTTCTGAATAGCTGTTACAATGTATTTTTCATTAACTTACACAGGATATCAAAATACAATGCAGAAAAATTATAAAACATACCTCTGATAAAAATGTTTGGGCTGATTTCTGAGCTCCTACATGGAGCAGATATTCATATACGTAGAGTGCTAACCTGGAAAAAGAATAAAGTATTTACTGAGAAGAAGTATATTTAAAATTCATTCTTTAAATAATGCATGTACCTTTTCATTACAAATATATTTTTAACACTAATAGTGACAGAAAATCAACTCTCCCGACATCTTTTCAATGGCAATTTATACACGTATGTTCAGAAAGAACTTAAAATAGGACACTAAAAATAAATAAAATAAAATAGGACACAAACGTATCTTTAAAATAATAAGACACAATATATCTTTTGGCAGAAAACACCTAAATAAGGATGTTTTGTCTTGGATCATCTAACTTATCATACCCTAAATTCTCTTTTTTATACTTAATAGGAATTACTAATTTAAGACCAAACATTAATAATTCCTTTAACTTATTTTTAAGTTAAGTTTTTTTATATAAACTCTCTGAATCCTGAGGAATAATACCATATGCCTTGCAAATTACTTATAAGAACTATAGATAATATGTTCTGTGAAACTGAGTAAAATCCTCCTCATCCTCGTTATATAAATCGAAGAAGAAAAAGTAATTTTGTATGAAAGCTCAAATTTAAGGTTTAAAAAGCTGAGGGAAAAAAAAAAATAAAATAAAAACTTGAGGAGGAAAAACAAAAAAGCAGCAAGAACTTGAAGCATGATTATCAAAAAAATTTTCTAACCGAAGTTCACATCAAACCCCTATTCTCCAAACAAAATAAAACAAACACCCTATTTTCCATAATTGTGCATAATGGCAAAATAAAATATCACTAAAACCAGAGATAAAATGATGTTTGCCTTTTTTCTTAAAGCAAATTTGCTTTCTCAGTTATTGTTACCTAGGTTAATATTAGTTTCTCTTCCTAAGGGGGAAAAATGGCTAGAAAGTTGAGGAGGAGGTTATTTGCATGGAAATGGCATTTTGAGATACTCCAAACGCTTACAAATAATCTACAAAGACTATATCATGCATGTGGATAACATATAATGTCAGTTTTCTGAATAGCTGTTACAATGTATTTTTCATTAACTTACACAGGATATCAAAATACAATGCAGAAAAATTATAAAACATACCTCTGATAAAAATGTTTGGGCTGATTTCTGAGCTCCTACATGGAGCAGATATTCATATACGTAGAGTGCTAACCTGGAAAAAGAATAAAGTATTTACTGAGAAGAAGTATATTTAAAATTCATTCTTTAAATAATGCATGTACCTTTTCATTACAAATATATTTTTAACACTAATAGTGACAGAAAATCAACTCTCCCGACATCTTTTCAATGGCAATTTATACACGTATGTTCAGAAAGAACTTAAAATAGGACACTAAAAATAAATAAAATAAAATAGGACACAAACGTATCTTTAAAATAATAAGACACAATATATCTTTTGGCAGAAAACACCTAAATAAGGATGTTTTGTCTTGGATCATCTAACTTATCATACCCTAAATTCTCTTTTTTATACTTAATAGGAATTACTAATTTAAGACCAAACATTAATAATTCCTTTAACTTATTTTAAGTTATAGTTATTAGTAAAATAAGTTATTGGACCTTTACAACAACACTGTATCGTTCCATCTTTTTAGTGAATATTATAAACTCCAGCTATTTACACATTCATATCTGTCAAAACAGATGCTGAATATCCATTTTAATATTTGTTCAGCACTTTCTCCTTATTTTTCAGAGTTTGCTGTTAAACCAGTAATATTTTAGTTTATAATAAGTTCAAATTAACTGCAAATCACAGCATTAAGTAAACCTTAACGATACCAGATTACATGAAGCATTTGGGTGCTTATGGTGTAAGGGTTAACACAAAAGTACATATATATTTATCACTCAAATATAGAATATTAAGTTGCACTATCCACTTATACTACTCTCATTATCGTGTGGATTCTGAATTTTAAGCTACACCATGTGGCTCAATTTTAGTTAAGCTGTTAACAAAATATTATTCATAAACCCAAATTAGTCTGAGGCAGTATTTTTAATGATATCTTGGACCGATGCCCAGATAGCTCACAACACTTCAGTTTCTGCTATCCTGTATTTACCAATATTGAGCCAGGTTTACAGTAAACAAAACAATGCAACAATAACCACAGTTCTGTACAGCTACGCCATTTATCTTGCCAAGGGAATTTATGATTGTTAAAGACTGATGGCATTTGCAAAAATGACTATTTTCTTCATGTTCATGAAAACATAACATGTACTTGTCATGAAAAGGGAAAGCCTGTATATAATCACTGCTCTGTCCTTTTAATTATTTCCCCATTCAAAAACTGTCAAGCACTTAAGAGGAGGATTATTCTGTAGTTACTAAGCACCATAAGTAGACATCTGTTAAAGTTACTAATAGATGAAAAGTATGTTGTTTACAGTGAGTATACGAATGTAATTTAGAAACACCTTCTATTTTTTTCAAGTTGAACACCAAGTCCTAGATGGGTGCGTCTCAACTCGTCTTCTAGCCTTACACAGCTGAGGCAGCACGTCACATCCCTGTGTGATGCTCCCTGGGGAAGTTTCATGCTGAACATACACCATACAGGATATAGGAACTGAAATGCTCCTTAGTTTCAAACAAACCCCACTGCTGATTCTTACCACACATTCTTCAAACACACATATCCCACATATCCTGTCCCTGTACTAACAGTTTTCAACCCTCTCACATGAAGCCCTGACTACGATGGCAGATTTCATCTTAAAAAAAATATTTATCTGTGAATTTCTCCTGGACAGAATGAAGCCTCAAAACTGCTTGCCAGTGGCATCGTGACCCTCCTGCCTACTGCTCTAGAGCCTCATGTTATTCCTTGTGGGTTGTAGAATCTTGGGCCTAGAGCCAAACCAGTGGTGGCAGGCTAGACAAGAAAGCTAGGTCCATGTCAAGGGCTCAACAGTAAGAATGTTCCACCAACTGGAGAAGTTGGAGGTGAGAGGCACTGAGTGAAGGAGAGGCATCATGGTGGATCCAGGGTGGCGATGTAGAAAGAGAACAGACCTCAGGACAGCCAAGGCCAGAGCTCAACAGCTGCTGTGTCCTTGCAACACACACTGTCCCTTAAAGCTGAGCAAGCCATTTCCTCAGAATCTCATTTGTAATATTAAAGAGTATACTTCTTATACATTTCCCCAAATTAATTAGGTAACAGAAAGTGTCTCTCTTTATAAGTAGAATTTAAAGCAACAGTCTCCTCTCTCAATGAGTCCAGAACAGTCATTCTAAAAGGTGTATTGGTGGGGCACAGAATCAACAGGGGTAGGGGTTTCAAACTACAGAACTGAAGACCCTGAAGCATATTCCTCGGGGTGCATAACATGTACTTGTCATGAAAAGGGAAAGCCTGTATATAATCACTGCTCTGTCCTTTTAATTATTTCCCCATTCAAAACTGTCAAGCACTTAAGAGGAGGATTATTCTGTAGTTACTAAGCACCATAAGTAGACATCTGTTAAAGTTACTAATAGATGAAAAGTATGTTGTTTACAGTGAGTATACGAATGTAATTTAGAAACACCTTCTATTTTTTTCAAGTTGAACACCAAGTCCTAGATGGGTGCGTCTCAACTCGTCTTCTAGCCTTACACAGCTGAGGCAGCACGTCACATCCCTGTGTGATGCTCCCTGGGGAAGTTTCATGCTGAACATACACCATACAGGATATAGGAACTGAAATGCTCCTTAGTTTCAAACAAACCCCACTGCTGATTCTTACCACACATTCTTCAAACACACATATCCCACATATCCTGTCCCTGTACTAACAGTTTTCAACCCTCTCACATGAAGCCCTGACTACGATGGCAGATTTCATCTTAAAAAAAATATTTATCTGTGAATTTCTCCTGGACAGAATGAAGCCTCAAAACTGCTTGCCAGTGGCATCGTGACCCTCCTGCCTACTGCTCTAGAGCCTCATGTTATTCCTTGTGGGTTGTAGAATCTTGGGCCTAGAGCCAAACCAGTGGTGGCAGGCTAGACAAGAAAGCTAGGTCCATGTCAAGGGCTCAACAGTAAGAATGTTCCACCAACTGGAGAAGTTGGAGGTGAGAGGCACTGAGTGAAGGAGAGGCATCATGGTGGATCCAGGGTGGCGATGTAGAAAGAGAACAGACCTCAGGACAGCCAAGGCCAGAGCTCAACAGCTGCTGTGTCCTTGCAACACACACTGTCCCTTAAAGCTGAGCAAGCCATTTCCTCAGAATCTCATTTGTAATATTAAAGAGTATACTTCTTATACATTTCCCCAAATTAATTAGGTAACAGAAAGTGTCTCTCTTTATAAGTAGAATTTAAAGCAACAGTCTCCCCTCTCTCAATGAGTCCAGAACAGTCATTCTAAAAGGTGTATTGGTGGGGGCACAGAATCAACAGGGGTAGGGGTTTCAAACTACAGAACTGAAGACCCTGAAGCATATTCCTCGGGGTGTGCCTGTCCTCCTACCCTTCAAATCTCAGTTGTGGCACCACATGGTATTTTTACCAACAGGGTGATAAAATGAGACAGGGCTGAGAAAATCTACCTTTAATGCTGCCTAATAAGTACACGTTCTATTACTTCCCTTGAACAAAATGAATGTTTCCTAGGTACTTGAGACCTATATTCTGCCATGGTGACTGTGAAATATATCACTAGCCGATCTCCAAATTTTAACTACCACCTCTGTGCATAGGATTTTCCCAAACCTATCCCTTTAGCCCTGTCCCCTCTACCAAATGTCAAACCTGCTTCTCCAAATCCCTGTTTGAAATTTCCAGCAGGAGAGTCCTCTCTTAACTTGACCGTGTCCAGAGTTAAATTCATCTTCTCTGTCTATTTATAGTACTTGCACTCACTTTCAATGAAACAATTTCTGAGTCTCAGTTTTCTCATTTGTAAAACAGGAAGGATTCTTTCCTTGCAGTATCATTGAAAGGACTGGAGAGCACAGCAAATCGTACCAGTGACTGCAACAGTTTCAGCTAATTCTGTCACATAGTACACTGCCAGGTACCAGTGCCACAATCTCTCTCACATTCGCCATTCTTTTCTAGCCTCCCTCCTGCCCCCAAAGAATCACTAGGAGCCAAGTGACGGCACTGTTTGTTTTATCTTCAGGCACAGATACTGTGTGTTACCATTAGGTCCCCACAACAGAGGCAGTAGGGCCACCAGAAATAAGAATTCCCAGAAAGTTCTGGGAAGAAAGCCCTGCAATAAATTCTTTTGGTATGAAGACAAATGATTCCAGAGGAGTGGAGAGTGATTCTTCCACTCTGTCCATCCGCCTAGGGGAATCACAGCAGGGTCCTTCAGCCAGGGACATGAGAGCAAACATTTTATCCAAATACAATTGCTACAGAACAGTGAAAAATTTGTAAAATTGACTATACAAATACTTTAAATGTATACACTATAATAGTTAACATTTTCCTGCAATTCTCTCATAGTCACTCTCCCTTCAATGAGTCCAGAACAGTCATTCTAAAAGGTGTATTGGTGGGCACCACAGGGGTAGGGGTTTCAAACTACAGAACTGAAGACCCTGAAGCATATTCCTCGGGTGCCTGTCCTCCTACCCTTCAAATCTCAGTTGTGGCACCACATGGTATTTTACCAACAGGGTGATAAAATGAGACAGGGCTGAGACAATCTACCGTTAATGCTGCCTAATAAGTACACGTTCTATTACTTCCCTTGAACAAAATGAATGTTTCCTAGGTACTTGAGACCTATATTCTGCCATGGTGACTGTGAAATATATCACTAGCCGATCTCCAAATTTTAACTACCACCTCTGTGCATAGGATTTTCCCAAACCTATCCCTTTAGCCCTGTCCCCTCTACCAAATGTCAAACCTGCTTCTCCAAATCCCTGTTTGAAATTTCCAGCAGGAGAGTCCTCTCTTAACTTGACCGTGTCCAGAGTTAAATTCATCTTCTCTGTCTATTTATAGTACTTGCACTCACTTTCAATGAAACAATTTCTGAGTCTCAGTTTTCTCATTTGTAAAACAGGAAGGATTCTTTCCTTGCAGTATCATTGAAAGGACTGGAGAGCACAGCAAATCGTACCAGTGACTGCAACAGTTTCAGCTAATTCTGTCACATAGTACACTGCCAGGTACCAGTGCCACAATCTCTCTCACATTCGCCATTCTTTTCTAGCCTCCCTCCTGCCCCCAAAGAATCACTAGGAGCCAAGTGACGGCACTGTTTGTTTTATCTTCAGGCACAGATACTGTGTGTTACCATTAGGTCCCCACAACAGAGGCAGTAGGGCCACCAGAAATAAGAATTCCCAGAAAGTTCTGGGAAGAAAGCCCTGCAATAAATTCTTTTGGTATGAAGACAAATGATTCCAGAGGAGTGGAGAGTGATTCTTCCACTCTGTCCATCCGCCTAGGGGAATCACAGCAGGGTCCTTCAGCCAGGGACATGAGAGCAAACATTTTATCCAAATACAATTGCTACAGAACAGTGAAAAATTTTAAGGTAAATATTGACTATACAAATACTTTAAATGTATACACTATAATAGTTAACATTTTCCTGTTCCTTTTTAGAATCTGTAAGAAATTTACATACTTTTGTTAAAGCACAGAGTGGCTATTTAATCTAGTGGTTCATGAAATGAAAAAGCGAAAGTTGTTAGCAGCTGGGACATGTCTGACTCTTTGCAATGCCCTAGACTATAGCCCGCCAGGTTCCTCTGTCCATGGAATTCTCCAGGCAAGAATACTGGAGTGGGTTGCCATTCCCTTCTCCAGGGGATCTTCCCAACCCAGGGAATGAATGTAGGTCTTTACAGGCAGATTCTTCACCCTCTGAGCCACGAGGGAAGCCCCAGTGGCTCATAATGTAATTCAATTATATGGGAAAAAAAATTAGTAATCATGCAGTTAAGAGTTTGATTGCAGAAAGTAGACATAGCTTTTTTAAACAATGATTAATGAAAAAGTGTATATACCTTTCTCTTCATTTCACTCTAAATTTCAAATATGTATCAATGAATGAGTTAACAAAATCATTTGACCAGCAATTCTAAAAAGAGATCCAAATCTGAAACAGCTCAAGACCTTCTTTACTCCCTGGTTATTGCAGGCACTCAGCTTTAAAATTAAGAGCAAAGACAGAGGCTACAATTGAAGGAACATGGAAAATAGCTAAAGCCTGACCCTACTTGGCACTGCCCTCAAGCCATTAATTACGTATCACCTAGAAATGTGAGGCACATTCAATTCACTGTCCGTCAGGTACACAAATACACACTCATGGTGCCCTAAGAGGCAGAACAGAAAAAGCACCAACCAAAATTCTCAATTCAAATTCTATCAACCTCCACTTCTGACAAAACCAAATTTATTTCAACTAGGTTTCATGGATTCAGAATCTCAAGGCAGTAGGGCCACCAGAAATAAGAATTCCCAGAAAGTTCTGGGAAGAAAGCCCTGCAATAAATTCTTTTGGTATGAAGACAAATGATTCCAGAGGAGTGGAGAGTGATTCTTCCACTCTGTCCATCCGCCTAGGGGAATCACAGCAGGGTCCTTCAGCCAGGGACATGAGAGCAAACATTTTATCCAAATACAATTGCTACAGAACAGTGAAAAATTTTAAGGTAAATATTGACTATACAAATACTTTAAATGTATACACTATAATAGTTAACATTTTCCTGTTCCTTTTTAGAATCTGTAAGAAATTTACATACTTTTGTTAAAGCACAGAGTGGCTATTTAATCTAGTGGTTCATGAAATGAAAAAGCGAAAGTTGTTAGCCGCTGGGACATGTCTGACTCTTTGCAATGCCCTAGACTATAGCCCGCCAGGTTCCTCTGTCCATGGAATTCTCCAGGCAAGAATACTGGAGTGGGTTGCCATTCCCTTCTCCAGGGGATCTTCCCAACCCAGGGAATGAATGTAGGTCTTTACAGGCAGATTCTTCACCCTCTGAGCCACGAGGGAAGCCCCAGTGGCTCATAATGTAATTCAATTATATGGGAAAAAAAATTAGTAATCATGCAGTTAAGAGTTTGATTGCAGAAAGTAGACATAGCTTTTTTAAACAATGATTAATGAAAAAGTGTATATACCTTTCTCTTCATTTCACTCTAAATTTCAAATATGTATCAATGAATGAGTTAACAAAATCATTTGACCAGCAATTCTAAAAAGAGATCCAAATCTGAAACAGCTCAAGACCTTCTTTACTCCCTGGTTATTGCAGGCACTCAGCTTTAAAATTAAGAGCAAAGACAGAGGCTACAATTGAAGGAACATGGAAAATAGCTAAAGCCTGACCCTACTTGGCACTGCCCTCAAGCCATTAATTACGTATCACCTAGAAATGTGAGGCACATTCAATTCACTGTCCGTCAGGTACACAAATACACACTCATGGTGCCCTAAGAGGCAGAACAGAAAAAGCACCAACCAAAATTCTCAATTCAAATTCTATCAACCTCCACTTCTGACAAAACCAAATTTATTTCAACTAGGTTTCATGGATTCAGAATCTCAAGTTGGGTGTGGACCGATCTACAGTTTACCTTTTTAATCTGTTTACCAAAGGAAAGGGAGGATTCCACTCATACTTTATTTTGTACATGATTCTAACAAAAGTAGATTTTCTTCTTAGTTACAAAAGAGATAATCAGAAGGGAATTAAAGATATGTAAGAATAAACAAAAAGATGTTAAAATGTTTCACTATCCCTCAAAAAGAACCAAATAAAATTAAAAAGCAACAATGGACTAAGAAAAATGGCTACATTATCCATAGGATAACAAAAAGCTAATATGCTAAAACATGCAAAGAGCTCATATAATATGACCTGCCAGAACATGAAGATCTCAAGTTTTAAATAATGAGCAAGGATGGATGTTAAAGGCCAAATAAGAATGGCAACCTATAGCTAGTAAATAATCTTAAGGGAAAATACTCAACTTTCCAGACATAAACAATAGCTAAAAATTTCACCAATCAATGTAGCAAAGACTCTAAACACATTAAAGCATTCAAGGCCTAAAGAGTAAAAGATGGAATGTAAATGTACAGTTTTTCAAAAACATAGCATGGCAAGGGAACAGGTGCGAAGAAGTAAAAAAACAGAGGGTTCAGCACCCTGCACAGTACACTCCCATGTACACCACACATTTACCTGTATTCAGCCAAACAGTGTATTTTAGGGTTTTCACTCTAAATTTCAAATATGTATCAATGAATGAGTTAACAAAATCATTTGACCAGCAATTCTAAAAAGAGATCCAAATCTGAAACAGCTCAAGACCTTCTTTACTCCCTGGTTATTGCAGGCACTCAGCTTTAAAATTAAGAGCAAAGACAGAGGCTACAATTGAAGGAACATGGAAAATAGCTAAAGCCTGACCCTACTTGGCACTGCCCTCAAGCCATTAATTACGTATCACCTAGAAATGTGAGGCACATTCAATTCACTGTCCGTCAGGTACACAAATACACACTCATGGTGCCCTAAGAGGCAGAACAGAAAAAGCACCAACCAAAATTCTCAATTCAAATTCTATCAACCTCCACTTCTGACAAAACCAAATTTATTTCAACTAGGTTTCATGGATTCAGAATCTCAAGTTGGGTGTGGACCGATCTACAGTTTACCTTTTAATCTGTTTACCAAAGGAAAGGGAGGATTCCACTCATACTTTATTTTGTACATGATTCTAACAAAAGTAGATTTTCTTCTTAGTTACAAAAGAGATAATCAGAAGGGAATTAAAGATATGTAAGAATAAACAAAAAGATGTTAAAATGTTTCACTATCCCTCAAAAAGAACCAAATAAAATTAAAAAGCAACAATGGACTAAGAAAAATGGCTACATTATCCATAGGATAACAAAAAGCTAATATGCTAAAACATGCAAAGAGCTCATATAATATGACCTGCCAGAACATGAAGATCTCAAGTTTTAAATAATGAGCAAGGATGGATGTTAAAGGCCAAATAAGAATGGCAACCTATAGCTAGTAAATAATCTTAAGGGAAAATACTCAACTTTCCAGACATAAACAATAGCTAAAAATTTCACCAATCAATGTAGCAAAGACTCTAAACACATTAAAGCATTCAAGGCCTAAAGAGTAAAAGATGGAATGTAAATGTACAGTTTTTCAAAAACATAGCATGGCAAGGGAACAGGTAAGCGAAGAAGTAAAAAAACAGAGGGTTCAGCACCCTGCACAGTACACTCCCATGTACACCACACATTTACCTGTATTCAGCCAAACAGTGTATTTTAGGGTTTTTCACCCTAGAGAGAGAGAGATTAGGATAAGAGGCAGACTTTTTTTTACTGCATAAACTTTCTTCTGCTTGATTATCTACCCTGTACTACTTCTATTACTTATTTTTTAAAAAATAAAGGAGTAAATAGGAGACAGTTAAAATATGAAACCTTTTGTAACCTCTAATCTAGTAATTTTTATTATTAAAAAAACTGTTTTGAAGAATTAATCAGAAATTCAAACAATTTATAACAAAGCTTGTGGCAAAACCATAGCAGTGAAACACTGGTAACCTAAATACCTGAGGAGAGGAGTAACTAGACTGTGATACACTCAGGTGATGGGAAAATATATGTTTGAAGATGTTTAATGAAATGAAGAAATGTTCATAATTCACTGTTAAAAGGGTGAGAATGTACACACAGAGATACATACGTACTACATTTAGAAAAAGAATAGAAGGAGATTTGAGTTATAGCTACTGGTAAAAACATCAATAACTGTAAGAAGAAACAAATGATGAGCAACTAATATGGATGTGGCATAAACAATAAATAGAGCATAAAATCAGTATGGTCTAATGAGAAGAGCAGCAATCACCCTCGTCTCCTTCAGAAGGTGCGAGGACAACCCTTGTTACAGTACTCTCACTGTAACATACACATCCTTATTAATGATGATTAATAATCATAATAATAGTTTTATGTCTCCAGTAAAAGATTAAACTTTGTACCACTCATACTACATAAATATCCAAGATATGTGGCTAGAATAAAATATTAAACCTCTGATGTCTTCTGCAAACGTTTTTTTCCCGTTTGTCATCTGACTTAATTTTGGTCAGGTTTTCTGGGGGTGGAGGAGAGCAAGGAAGGGGTGACGCATTTAGATGCCTTTGATTAAAAACTTTAAATGCAGAAACAACTATTAATAATAGGAAAATAAAAATTCTAAACTTTATAGAAAATGGGCAGAAACAGTAACAAACATCACAGCTAATTTTAAAATGTGGACAATGTTAAATATTAACTGAGAATCAAACAAATATACATTAAAACAACAATGGGATTTAAATTCTCACTCAATATACAAGGAAATGGATATTCAAATATTACTGATGACAATACACTAGTACAGCTCTTTTTAAAACCAATTTGGCAGTTAAGTATAAATCAACAGCTTGCTGAAAAAGTTCACAGACTCTGATCCAATAATATAATACCATTATTGGGAGTTTAGCCTAAGGAAATTTTCCTACATGTAGAAAAGCTTAATACACAACAATTTTTAATCAAAGAATATGTAGAACATGTTAATTAAAAAAATAAATAAAAAGGATAGTGGCTGAATCTACAGTAAAATATTTTGCATTAAATTCACGTTTGAAAATATAATTCAGACTTTAGATGTATTCATTGAAAAACACCTAAAAGACTTCTGTCCGCTTACTTCTTGAACTTTAAAATGTGAAAAACCATACCCGCAAACAAAATTACTTCAAATTTACCTTGCAAAACTGCCAAATCTAGCAAAGGAAGTTTTATCATTCATGCGCATAAAATCTGTTACATGGCTGCCACCAGGTATCATCTAGAAGTACTAAGACAGTGGAAGTAGTTTACTAATAGCACATCTACAACAGATACTGTCATTTAAAAGTATAATTACAACAAACTCTCAACTACACTTAGAATTAAGGACTTTACAGTCTGGAAAAGGAGTAACAATTCACTTCACTCTATAATCCAGCTATCTGATTTGAGATTAAATCTCTTGCTCTGAAGGAAGCAGTAGAAAATAAGGAACTATGATTAACATATAAAAAGGTTTTTAAGATAGTAATGTTAATTTATAAGAAAGTTTTCCAAGTAACATATAAAGGAAAGGTAAATAGTGCTTGTAGTATAGAACTAATTCCTCACTCACTATATATACACATACATGTATGAATGATATTCAATATCTATGTATGTGTATATGATATCTCTATATAAAACAAACCATTATTTCACAAAAGTCAGTCAATAAAAATGGCCTAATGTGTTTGATCTGAATTTACACAACAGTTAAAATGGGTATGACTGTTTAAATCACAGAATTTTCTTTAATCTTGTGAGCAGGATTCATCACAGGTTTTCTTCATATTATTCATGCTAGTTACAATAACATGGTTTAAGATCTATGAAATGTTTTGGGAATGTGTGCCACCCTTGCATAATATTTAGTCATGCCTCACAATATTCCTGTGAGGCAGACAGAGTCATGAACTATGTGTAAACATAGCAAAACCTCACACAATGAAAAGTCCAACCACCAATAAATAGCTATGCCTGTCAGCGTGGCCACAATATTCCGTATCTACTTTTCACAGGCAGGTCTACGATCTATTAAATAACCTGCATTTTGCATACTATTCTTTTAACATGCCAAAAAGATGTAGTGGTGAAAATGAAAAGCAAGAGAAAGTGTGTTTGTGTCATTCAGCCATGTTGGACTCTTTGCAGCCCCACAGACTGCAGCCCGCCAGACTCCTCTGTCCAGAAGATTCTCTGGGTTGCCATCTCCTTCTCCAGGTGATATTCCCGACCTAGGGAGTGAATCCACATCTCTTGCATCTCTGACACTGGTAGGCAGTGTCTTTTTTTTTTGGCCACTTCTATTGGTCTTTCATTTATTTCTATCTTTGTTCTTTGGCTTGTGCGGGCCTCCCATCACAGTGGCCTCTCTCACTACAGAGCACCGGCTCCAGGCGCCTGTGCTCCAGAGCTCCAGCTCAGTAGTTGGACACATCGGTCCAGCCACACCATGGCACATGGGATCTTCCCAAGCCAAGGATCAAACCAGCGCCCCTTGCACTGCAAGGTGGTGTCCTTACCCACTGGACCACCAGGGAAGCCCCAGGCAGTGTCTTTATCACCTGTGCCACTTGGGAACGTCTCAAGAGAACATAGCCATTTAATATGAGAAAACATATATCCGTCCCAAATTTCAGTGATGAAAACTGTATTTTGTTAGTATTTCCCCAGCTTTTATGTTTAGCATGGAGAAAAAAGATTCAAGTAAACATAAAGCTTTCTAAAAATTAATGAATCCTCATAAATTCTTTTGGTTAATTCACCTACATGCACAAAGGTACAGGGAAGACATGATAAGAGTGCAACTTCAAAAGATAGCTGTTCCTAATTTCTGTTGAAATTAAACTACTATAGCACATTTTGTTCCATCTCTGTATCTCCAACATATAAACTAGCAAGTGCCCAATAAATATTTTTAATGAAGGAATGACTCTTGCAGATCAGGTATAAGACACTAACAGAATCTTCTGATTTCCTCTACTCAAAACATTCAAAGGGGAAGCATAAAGAATCTCCTTAGATACCTATCTTACAATGAGCATCCTCTTACCATCCTTAAGATACAGCCTCTCAGTAAAATACTATAGCTTAACAAAATGAATGTTACCAGCACGATTTCTTCACACTGATCCCTAATCCCTACATTCAATTTTGTTAAAGAATTAAATTAGTCCACTTAGTTGTGGGTGACAGATATTTGTTGTTTTGTTATTTTTAATAAAATAAATCCTCAAAGGACAACAACCTCCCTCTTTCCATAAAGGGAAGTAAGTCAAAGTTAGGAGATCAACAATAAAAAGATTATAGAGGGTTAGAAGAGGGCTACTTTATAAAGAACTGGCTAGCTGTTACGTTTAGCACTGGTGAGTAGCATGTGTTGCAAACTGTTCATCCAAGTTCACTCCCCATTTCTTGTCCTTAAATCCCCATGTCATTAACCAGAGTAACCTCAGACACAGGGAATCTGGAACAAATTAAGCTCTCCTGTGCATGCGTGCTAAGTCACTTTAGTCATGTCCAACTCTTGGCGACCCCATGGACTGCAGCCCACCGTGCTCTTCTGTCCGTGGGGTTTTCCAGGCAAGAATACCGGAATAAAGAATACTTTATGTATACTTCATATACATAAAGCCATAAAGACGGCCATGCCCTCCCCTCCAGGGGATCTTCATGATCTGGGGATCAGATTGAACCTATGTCTCTTATGTCTCCTGCACTGGCACATGGGTTCTTTAACACTAGCACCACCTGGGAAGCCTGTTTTCCTAACAGACTATGAAAAGCCATGTGGGATCTAGATCCCTACCCAGTGCTATATTTAAAAGTAATAACCAACAAGGTCTTACTGTATAGCACAGGGAACTTAGCTCAATATTATGCAACAATCAAGAAAAGAATCTGAAAAAGAATAGGCAATGTGTATGTGTCACTAAATCACTTTTTATATACCTGATTTAAAATGTTGTTTCAATTATACTCCAATATAAAAGAAGTTTCTTTTTTCAAAAGTCATGTTGGATCTAAAAAAAAGAACTCTTATTCCTGATGCATTTTATAATTCCAATATTGACTAATGACACATTATCAGTATCCAAATGTGTTTCCTAAGTGATAAAATGCCAAGAGTTAACTGGATCACAGCTAGCTAACAAGTAGCAAGGAGCATTTGGCAGTCACCGAGAGACTGCTCACGGGATTATAAGTGGTTTAGCAATGAAACTAGATCAGCCTGATCAAATTTTCAACAGAGCTTCCAACCTGGTGCTAAGAAGTGTGAAAAATTAGAAATCTGCTTCTAATATTGTCTTTTTAAAGTTCTGCATCATTAACAGTGAAGCAAAGAAACAGATTTAACATATCCAAAACTGTCTTTGCAACCACATAATAATATTAATATCCAGACTTCTTTGTTTTAAATGCACTTAAAAAGTCTATTTTTTTAAATTCTCATTATCAGTTTTAGAGCAACAGATACCTCGTATACATAAACACACTGACGATTCTAAACCGAGAATTAAAGTGTTCTGGGGCAGAGGTAATTGTATAAGTTAATATTGACAGGGACAGGAATGAAAGATTTAAAAATTATTAAATGGATAGCTGGAAATTAAAAATAATTACTTTGCCGATGTTTCACTAATATCAAATAATACACAAGCAATTCTTGGGAGTATGGATTTGGAATTAAATGATTTGGTGTACTTAGAAATAAAAACACTTGTCTTGTGCAGATAGGCAAGTTCATGAATTAAAATCAAAGGGAAAATAAAAAGGTTAAGATATAAAAATAAATAATTTAAAACGAATCAAGAGTTTATAGAAGTACGGTTAATTGTAAAATTTTCCGTCCAATCTTGGAGGTCAGATAGATAACATTAAGAATTACAGTACTGGGTATATTTGATAATAGGATTTACTCCATTTCCATACAGCTTGAAGCCTATACATTATACTCAAGACTCCCACTTGCACATGGAATCTTGAATTTCTAGATATACGTAGTTCTATCTGGTTGCGTTATCCTTATAGAGAGGAGATTTTCTTTTTATCTGCCCAGAATACTAGTAGCTTCTTAACACCTGTCTAACCTTGGAAGTCATCTCATACTTAATTTCAATGTATTAATATCAAAATTAATATCATACACCAGACTTCCACTTATGTCATGGAGGAGTAAATGGGACTGAACTTGCCCTCTTGGTTCAGACACCTAGAAAACTGGATATGTGAAACCACTTGTTTTAGGTACTAGACAACAGGCAGCCTAGGCTGGTAAAACTTGAGAAAAGATAAACATACAAGACTGAGTTCTAACCTAACCCTAGAGATATGACTCACAGCAGAACACAGTGCAGGGAGGCACAAACACAAACAGAGGACTCAAGTTGAAGAAGTGTGAAAATTAGAAATCTCAAGAACTGCATCATTAACAGTGAAGCAAAGAAACAGATTTAACATATCCAAAACTGTCTTTGCAACCACATAATAAAAAAGTTTTTTAATTTTTTTTAAATTCTCATTATCAGTTTTAGAGCAACAGATACCTCGTATACATAAACACACTGACGATTCTAAACCGAGAATTAAAGTGTTCTGGGGCAGAGGTAATTGTATAAGTTAATATTGACAGGGACAGGAATGAAAGATTTAAAAATTATTAAATGGATAGCTGGAAATTAAAAATAATTACTTTGCCGATGTTTCACTAATATCAAATAATACACAAGCAATTCTTGGGAGTATGGATTTGGAATTAAATGATTTGGTGTACTTAGAAATAAAAACACTTGTCTTGTGCAGATAGGCAAGTTCATGAATTAAAATCAAAGGGAAAATAAAAAGGTTAAGATATAAAAATAAATAATTTAAAACGAATCAAGAGTTTATAGAAGTACGGTTAATTGTAAAATTTTCCGTCCAATCTTGGAGGTCAGATAGATAACATTAAGAATTACAGTACTGGGTATATTTGATAATAGGATTTACTCCATTTCCATACAGCTTGAAGCCTATACATTATACTCAAGACTCCCACTTGCACATGGAATCTTGAATTTCTAGATATACGTAGTTCTATCTGGTTGCGTTATCCTTATAGAGAGGAGATTTTCTTTTTATCTGCCCAGAATACTAGTAGCTTCTTAACACCTGTCTAACCTTGGAAGTCATCTCATACTTAATTTCAATGTATTAATATCAAAATTAATATCATACACCAGACTTCCACTTATGTCATGGAGGAGTAAATGGGACTGAACTTGCCCTCTTGGTTCAGACACCTAGAAAACTGGATATGTGAAACCACTTGTTTTAGGTACTAGACAACAGGCAGCCTAGGCTGGTAAAACTTGAGAAAAGATAAACATACAAGACTGAGTTCTAACCTAACCCTAGAGATATGACTCACAGCAGAACACAGTGCAGGGAGGCACAAACACAAACAGAGGACTCAAGTTGAAGAGATCAAGGGATTAAAGGGGGGGGGGGGGGGGGTGGGGGGTGGATTACAGCAGCTGGAGTATGTGGGCAGAGTGTCACTCCAACAATCTGCTTAGGGGCCCCTTTGCCTCTGGATATGGTGAGACTCCACCAGGCCAGGCGAAGAACTAATGCTCGCAGAGGGCTGGGAAACCTGAGGAGAAACACCGAGAACTATTCATAGTGAATTCTAACTGCAATCAGTAGAGACCCAGGGGCCACCCTTCAGAGATAGGACTAAACTAGTCCAAGAGTCAACCGTGGTGGCTAACTCTAACAGTCCAAATAAGATGTTAACAATATGCAACTTCAGCCAGATTAATCTGGTTAGAAAGCAGCTTTAAGTAAAGATAAGTATTTTAAAAGGTGATACTGGGTATCAAGTCAGAGATATTAAAGTAAGTTTCAGGTTGGCGAATGACATGGGACAGTGAGGGCAGGGGATATATAGGAAATCTGCATACTTTCTGCTCAAAGTTTCTATGAACCTAAAAGTGATCTTCTTTAAAAAAGTATTTCTTAAAGCAATTACAGTGGGTAATGCAACTTCTTACTTCCTTCTCTCTATGGATATCTACTTCCCAAAATTTTTGTAATCAAGGAAAACTTATTTTAAAACTTAGTCATGAGCTCATGTTTCCTTCCCCAAGCTTATTTTACATTATCTATGTGTAACCTTTTCTTCAAGTACAAATGAACAGTAATAGTTTAATAACAAGTTAATAACCAAGGAATTAAATTCTTTCTAAATAATACAAATTACATATCCCAAGAAATTAAGACGAGTGGAAAACATTTAAGAGCAGTATAATGTTTTTCCTCTTGCTAAAAAGCACTGAAAACAAGCTACTCAGAATTTCTTCCTGGCTTTATCATTTTTTTTTTTTAAACCTCATGCAAAAGTTCATTGTAAAACTGAAAATAAGTTGCTGTTGTTCAGTTGCTAAGTCATGTCTGACTCTTTGTGACCTCATGAACCGCAGCATGCCAGGCTTCCCTGTCCTTCACTATCTCCCAGAGATAGCTCAAACTCATGTCCACTGAGACAGCGATGCCATCCAACTGACAGGAACAGAATAGAATAGAATAGTTAGGTAATTGTAAAGTCCTAGTAGGGGACTGTAGGTAGAAAGGTAAAATCTAAGAAAAGTTGGGAGGCCGGTAAGTTAATGGTAACTCAAGAAAGCTGCTCCTTATTCAATAAAGCAAGTTTGACTAAGTATAAACAGCTAATGAAAGAAGAGCTAGTGAAGGAGGAGCTAATGATCTATGCCTTATGTCTGCATTCACATCTACTTAAAGAAGGCAGTCTTCTACCCTGTATCTACCATATATATATTGCTGCCCACCAACCAAATCAGGAGAGCAGCAGAGCTTTCCTGCCTGCCCACGTGCACCTCTTACAAGCATCCTAATAAATCCACTTCCTGCCTATCACTCTGCCTCTAGCTGAATTCCTTCTGCATTGAGACACAGAAAACCTGAGCCTCAGTGGATCCAGACATTGGGTGAGTGATTTTAATTCAGATTGCTCGAGACTAGGATTTTGGCTGGATCAAGTCCCGTCCACATGAATTCAAGTCCCAGACAGGGATTTGGGCCAGGACTGAGGCCCGATTACATGGGTACAAGTCCCAGACTGGGGTTTGGTTGGATTGAGTCCTAGATACATGGGTTTAAGTCCCAAGTAGGGTTTGATCAGGTCTGAGGCCCCGCCACATGGGTTCAAGCCTCAAGCAGGGTTTTGGCTGGGGTTAAGCATCGGCCAAGTGGGTTTAAGTCCCAGGCAGAGTTTTAGCTGGATTGGGTTCCAGTCGCATGGGCTCAAGTCCCAGACAGATCTTTGGCTGGACTGAGTCCTAACCATGCGGATCCCAAGCAGGGTTTGATCTGGTCTGGGCCCCGGTCTCAATTCGAGGTAGAACACTTTCACAACCATCTCATCCTCTGTCCCTTCTCCCACTCTCAATCTTTCCCAGACCAGGCTTTCTGAGTTCTCTCACATCAGGTGGCCAAGTATTGGAGTTTATTGGAAAATAAGTTGCTGTTGTTCAGTTGCTAAGTCATGTCTGACTCTTTGTGACCTCATGAACCGCAGCATGCCAGGCTTCCCTGTCCTTCACTATCTCCCAGAGATAGCTCAAACTCATGTCCACTGAGACAGCGATGCCATCCAACTGACAGGAACAGAATAGAATAGAATAGTTAGGTAATTGTAAAGTCCTAGTAGGGGACTGTAGGTAGAAAGGTAAAATCTAAGAAAAGTTGGGAGGCCGGTAAGTTAATGGTAACTCAAGAAAGCTGCTCCTTATTCAATAAAGCAAGTTTGACTAAGTATAAACAGCTAATGAAAGAAGAGCTAGTGAAGGAGGAGCTAATGATCTATGCCTTATGTCTGCATTCACATCTACTTAAAGAAGGCAGTCTTCTACCCTGTATCTACCATATATATATTGCTGCCCACCAACCAAATCAGGAGAGCAGCAGAGCTTTCCTGCCTGCCCACGTGCACCTCTTACAAGCATCCTAATAAATCCACTTCCTGCCTATCACTCTGCCTCTAGCTGAATTCCTTCTGCATTGAGACACAGAAAACCTGAGCCTCAGTGGATCCAGACATTGGGTGAGTGATTTTAATTCAGATTGCTCGAGACTAGGATTTTGGCTGGATCAAGTCCCGTCCACATGAATTCAAGTCCCAGACAGGGATTTGGGCCAGGACTGAGGCCCGATTACATGGGTACAAGTCCCAGACTGGGGTTTGGTTGGATTGAGTCCTAGATACATGGGTTTAAGTCCCAAGTAGGGTTTGATCAGGTCTGAGGCCCCGCCACATGGGTTCAAGCCTCAAGCAGGGTTTTGGCTGGGGTTAAGCATCGGCCAAGTGGGTTTAAGTCCCAGGCAGAGTTTTAGCTGGATTGGGTTCCAGTCGCATGGGCTCAAGTCCCAGACAGATCTTTGGCTGGACTGAGTCCTAACCATGCGGATCCCAAGCAGGGTTTGATCTGGTCTGGGCCCCGGTCTCAATTCGAGGTAGAACACTTTCACAACCATCTCATCCTCTGTCGTCCCCTTCTCCCACTCTCAATCTTTCCCAGACCAGGGTCTTTTCCAATGAGTTGGCTCTTCACATCAGGTGGCCAAGTATTGGAGTTTATTGGAAAATAAGCTGTATCACTTAAAGTCTCTCTCTCTCCTACTTATTTACAAAACAGAAACAGACTCACAGACTGTAAAAACAAACTTATGGCTACCAAAAAGGAAACATGGAGGGTAGAGATAAATTAGAAATTTGGTACTAACATATATACACTACTATATATAAAAATAATCAACAAGGGCCTACTGTAGAGTACAGGAAACTCTACTCAATATTCTGTAATAACCTATTATGGGAAAAGAATCTGGAAGAGAATTAATATAGGTATGTGCCATATAACTGAATCACTTTACTGTACCCTTGAAACTAACAAAACACTGTAAATCAACTATACTCTAATATAAAATAAAAATTAAATTTTAAAAATCTCTCATTTGTTTTTTAAAGAGCACACATGGCAGAAGCTATATGCATAGGCAGCAGTTTCTTCTCATAAAGCATCACTGTCCTGGTGTTCCACAGGTCGCTTACCAGATGGTTGTAACCCACGACACAGAATCAGGTCTAAGATCTATAGCTCAGACTCCACCTTCCTTTCTGAAGCTGTTCAAACTTAGGATCACAGATATGAACACTTCACTCTGACTATGTGTTATTCACTTGGATCCAGCACAGGTTTATGGAACTGTAACTCCTCCAGATCTGTCTAGTCCCTGCTTCATGCAAACAGTCTCTTCACTAGCAGCTAGAGGCTCCCTGATGTGGACTGAAGCCACTACTGCTTACTTCTTCCCCATCTGCATGTTTCCATGTAAAGAGGACTTGTAAGGAGTCCATGGATAGAAATGAGGACCACTTGATGTTACACTCTTATTTTTCTTTGGTCTTCCTGCTAATTCTCTTTTCTAATCTTTGCACATACTATTCTGATACTTAGATCTGTTTTGCTTTGTATCTGCTTTTCCTCAGCAGTCACTTCACATTTCCCATTACTCTCTGCACTTTCTTTTTTAAACATTTCACCTTGCTCTAACTTCCTTAACTCCAGTCAAAGTCATCTATCTGTAAGGTATCTGGTGATGTCTTTAGTTGGACCTACCTTGTTATTGCCATGTTTAAAGTATCCACACTAATGTACACCATTCATTGAGGCTAGTGTTTGTAATTCATTTTCCATTTTCCCTAGAGGAATTCTGGAAGAGTTCTTCTCATAACAAATTCCAGCACTGTCTCTGACCTGTACTTCTTAGGGCACATGCAGAACTGGAAAGATAGGCTTCAGAAGAACATACCTACAGACACAGGACCCAGAACACCACAGAAGGAAATGGGCAAGTATTCAAAGGAAAAAACCAACACAGGAAACACAGAATAATTTTTTCTCTCTGATTTTCAGAGGGTGTAAATGTATGATAATTGTGTTTTTAATCACTATTTGGAGCTATTTTTTTTTTTAAGTTTCATATAAAATAATAGGAACCACAGGGCTTTTCCCTACAGCTTAATCCATTCCTAGCATTAGTTTGAAATATTTAGACATTTAAAGCATTTAATCTTTCATGCCAGTTATTTATCTCTTCATTAGACTACTCTTAACCATCTATCTTGTGTAAAGAACTGAGAACTAAGGAAATATTAATTTAGGGCCCACCAGGGCAGAATTTGTAGCAACATGGTCAAAGAATGCATCTTTACGCCAAGGAGTAGTTTACAAATTAGGAGCATAAAGATACTTCTAAATATCTAATGTTAGGAACAAAAACTATTTTCAGACATCCTGAGAAACTTTATAGACACTTAATCCTCATCGCCATCAACAGCTGGTAAGCTCCTACCATTGTTCTAGCTTTTAAAAAGGAAAAAAAAAGAAGAAGAAGAAGAAGACATAAATTTTGTCTTCTAGGAATTTTAAGACTTGTTAATGGGAAGAAACATATAATTAAAAATAAGATCAGTAAACACAAAGTGACATATGACTGGTGTACAGGCAACAAAACATCAAGAATTCAGAATAGAACACTGTAAGAGACCCTCAACAAAAGGGCTTTAGCTGAAAGAGGAAATGGTACTTAAGCTAGGTATTAAGGGAAATGGGATAAGCAGGAAGAAAAGGGGATGTTTAAGGAAAGGATAATAGTATGAAAGAATTACCTAAATTATATATAGCACTGTGGCCAAAATAAAATTTTCTATGTACCTGAAAGTAATCAAAATGTTTTCACAAAATATTACTGAGACAAATTTCTACTATCACTGTGCAACAGAAAGATTTTACTCTTATTATATAAAACATGATAGAGTAGTAACAGGAACTTACATTTATAGTTATAAAATGTGATAGTTTTCAAAATGTGTTCACATATGAAAGTATTTAATAATTTACCATCAGCTTATAGCAATGCTATTTTATTAAGAATTTCTCCAGTTATCTTGTATTTTTTTCAGGTTTTTTAAAAATAAGCCCATTTATGTACATTTGTAATTGAAAAACATTTCATCTAGGAGCCATTCCCTATGGCATTTCCTAATTAAAACACTGGTTACCGTGTAAAATTTTAGAACACAGAGGCCTATTTTATTCCTCGTAACATAAGCAAAAACCCACATCTTTTAAATATCAGAAAGTAGGATCTATATTTTTCTATAAATCTGTACATTTAGATATATTCTTCAGTTTTATTTATATCTAAAATAAAGTTTAAAGTGTATCTCTACATAAGAAGCTAAAATAATCAATGGATCTAAGAGAAGAACAAGTGGAGAAGGGAAGACTGAAAGTTGCTTAGTTATGTCTGACTCTTTGTGACTCCATGACTGTAGCCTGCAAGGCTCCCCTGTCCATGGGATTCTCCACTCAAAAATATTGGAGTGGGTTGCCATTTCCTTCTCCAGGGGACCTTCACCAACCCAGGAATCGAACCCCAGTTTCCTGCACTGCAGGCAGATTCTTTACCACCTTAGCCACCAGGAAAGCCCAACAAGGGGAGAAAATAGGACTAACCACAGGGACCTCTAATGAATTAATCTCTAGACACTCCATTTCCAGTCAGCTGCACTAAAAAACATCCATGGGCTCCTAAATCAATGAAAACAGTGAACTAAAAGATCGTGACTTCCTTAAATCCAGATACTTAAGCCAAAAAGGCTTTAGCTGAAAGAGGAAATGGTACTTAAGCTAGGTAAAATGGGATAAGCAGGAAGAAAAGGGGATGTTTAAGGAAAGGATAATAGTATGAAAGAATTACCTAAATTATATATAGCACTGTGGCCAAAATAAAATTTTCTATGTACCTGAAAGTAATCAAAATGTTTTCACAAAATATTACTGAGACAAATTTCTACTATCACTGTGCAACAGAAAGATTTTACTCTTATTATATAAAACATGATAGAGTAGTAACAGGAACTTACATTTATAGTTATAAAATGTGATAGTTTTCAAAATGTGTTCACATATGAAAGTATTTAATAATTTACCATCAGCTTATAGCAATGCTATTTTATTAAGAATTTCTCCAGTTATCTTGTATTTTTTTCAGGTTTTTTAAAAATAAGCCCATTTATGTACATTTGTAATTGAAAAACATTTCATCTAGGAGCCATTCCCTATGGCATTTCCTAATTAAAACACTGGTTACCGTGTAAAATTTTAGAACACAGAGGCCTATTTTATTCCTCGTAACATAAGCAAAAACCCACATCTTTTAAATATCAGAAAGTAGGATCTATATTTTTCTATAAATCTGTACATTTAGATATATTCTTCAGTTTTATTTATATCTAAAATAAAGTTTAAAGTGTATCTCTACATAAGAAGCTAAAATAATCAATGGATCTAAGAGAAGAACAAGTGGAGAAGGGAAGACTGAAAGTTGCTTAGTTATGTCTGACTCTTTGTGACTCCATGACTGTAGCCTGCAAGGCTCCCCTGTCCATGGGATTCTCCACTCAAAAATATTGGAGTGGGTTGCCATTTCCTTCTCCAGGGGACCTTCACCAACCCAGGAATCGAACCCCAGTTTCCTGCACTGCAGGCAGATTCTTTACCACCTTAGCCACCAGGAAAGCCCAACAAGGGGAGAAAATAGGACTAACCACAGGGACCTCTAATGAATTAATCTCTAGACACTCCATTTCCAGTCAGCTGCACTAAAAAACATCCATGGGCTCCTAAATCAATGAAAACAGTGAACTAAAAGATCGTGACTTCCTTAAATCCAGATACAAATTAATCAAACTAACTCCTTTATTTTAGATAAACAATCACAGCATAATCATCAAATTTGAAAATAAAACTAAGGAGGCAACTAACCTATTCAGATTCCTGAATTCGTACCTCAAAAGATCAGATACTCTGAAAAACTACACTATGTCTGATAAGTAAAAAAAAAAAAAAAAAAAAAAACAGTTACAATCCTGTGCTCAAATCAAAAATCTTACATTGACAAAAAAAAAATTGACAAAAATAATATGGGACTAAAAAATATAATATCCCATGTACAAAGACAGGTTTTGGGGCTTCCCTGGTGGTCCAGTGGGTAAAGACACTGCTCTGCAGTGCAAGGGGCGCCGGCTTGATCCCTGGCCTGGGAAGATCCCACATGCCGTGGAGCGGCTGGACGGATGTGTCCAACTACCAAGCCAGAGCTCTGAGCACAGGCACCCAGAGCCAGTGCTCTGCAGCAAGAGAGGTCACTATGATGGGAGGCCCACACAGGTCAAAGAACAAAGATGGATGATAATAAATAGATGAAAGACCAACAGAAGTGGCCAAATAAAAAAAGACAGGTTTTAATTGACTGCAGGTTTACTGTGAATTAACAGTGCATTTGACTACTCTGCCAAAAGAATTAATAATTTTTTTTTAATTTTGGCCTCTTTTATTTTTTTTTTTTAAGTTAATTATTTTTATCCATCATAAAGTTTAAAGTGTATCTCTACATAAGAAGCTAAAATAATCAATGGATCTAAGAGAAGAACAAGTGGAGAAGGGAAGACTGAAAGTTGCTTAGTTATGTCTGACTCTTTGTGACTCCATGACTGTAGCCTGCAAGGCTCCCCTGTCCATGGGATTCTCCACTCAAAAATATTGGAGTGGGTTGCCATTTCCTTCTCCAGGGGACCTTCACCAACCCAGGAATCGAACCCCAGTTTCCTGCACTGCAGGCAGATTCTTTACCACCTTAGCCACCAGGAAAGCCCAACAAGGGGAGAAAATAGGACTAACCACAGGGACCTCTAATGAATTAATCTCTAGACACTCCATTTCCAGTCAGCTGCACTAAAAAACATCCATGGGCTCCTAAATCAATGAAAACAGTGAACTAAAAGATCGTGACTTCCTTAAATCCAGATACAAATTAATCAAACTAACTCCTTTATTTTAGATAAACAATCACAGCATAATCATCAAATTTGAAAATAAAACTAAGGAGGCAACTAACCTATTCAGATTCCTGAATTCGTACCTCAAAAGATCAGATACTCTGAAAAACTACACTATGTCTGATAAGTAAAAAAAAAAAAAAAAAAAAAAACAGTTACAATCCTGTGCTCAAATCAAAAATCTTACATTGACAAAAAAAAAATTGACAAAAATAATATGGGACTAAAAAATATAATATCCCATGTACAAAGACAGGTTTTGGGGCTTCCCTGGTGGTCCAGTGGGTAAAGACACTGCTCTGCAGTGCAAGGGGCGCCGGCTTGATCCCTGGCCTGGGAAGATCCCACATGCCGTGGAGCGGCTGGACGGATGTGTCCAACTACCAAGCCAGAGCTCTGAGCACAGGCACCCAGAGCCAGTGCTCTGCAGCAAGAGAGGTCACTATGATGGGAGGCCCACACAGGTCAAAGAACAAAGATGGATGATAATAAATAGATGAAAGACCAACAGAAGTGGCCAAATAAAAAAAGACAGGTTTTAATTGACTGCAGGTTTACTGTGAATTAACAGTGCATTTGACTACTCTGCCAAAAGAATTAATAATTTTTTTTTAATTTTGGCCTCTTTTATTTTTTTTTTTTAAGTTAATTATTTTCATCCATCTTTTATTCTTTGGCCTGTGTGGGCCTCCCACTGCCCCACTGCAGTGGTCTCTCTCATTGCAGAGTACCAGCTCTGGGCAAATATGCCCCAGAGTGGTGGCTTGTAATTGGGCTCATCGGTCCAGCCGCTCCATGGCACGTGGCATCTTCTCAGGCCAGGGATCAGAACCGGTGCCCCGTATACAGAAAGGCAGACTCTTTACCCACTGGACCACCAGGGAAGCCCAGAACTAATAATTTTATCTTCAATGCATTAACAGAAGTGTAGAACTAGAAAAGGAGAGATAGTAAGTCCTAGAAAGATGAGGGGGGAAAAGCCAAGTTGTGAGCAATGGCTGGAAGTATCAGTAAAGCATAACCTGTAGAAAGGGAAGCTCAAAGCCTTAATATTAAGGCTGTCTGCTGTTAGAGGGACTGGTCTTATTTCACATGACTAAAGAGGGTGGAACGAAAACTAATGGGTTAAAGTGGTAAGAAGGAAAACTGCAACTCAATATCCCAGACCTTCTTTTGTAACCATTCTATCCAAAAACTGTATACAGGCTGGAAAAAGCACCATTTTGGGGTTGGAACATGTGAGTCCCATCTCTGAAAAACTAAAGGCACAGTACAGGCTGAAGCTGGGGATACTGCATAGGCTTTAGTCATTAAACAGAAGTTTGGATCAGATGAACTTTAAAATATCTCTCAAATGCAAGATTATATAATCCCATTACCACTAAAGTATGGCCTAGAGCTACTAAGTGGCTTCCAGATAAACAGAACTATGGTGATAGAGTTCAGACCCGAAGCTTAGTCTGCTATATCTAGAAAAACACTGCAAAGTAACATAATTCGGTACCCTCCATGAAGAAATTATTAGTTCCTGAAATTACCACTCCGTGATCAAGTGAAAGATGGAGAAGTGGCAAGCCTACCTGCCAGAGTCAACCAAAGGCAACTGCTTGTACAGCTACCAGTCCCAACACCCAGCTCATCCCCTCAAACATGCAGCCAGATAAACTGTTTCTCCATCATCTAAGTCTGTATGTTCCTACAGATCATGTGGACCAATGTCCCAAGGTTTCTAAACCAAATATGGAAGATCAAAGCATGCTATCTATCTATATCTATGGGGAAAACTTGGCCATACCAGTCAAAGATTACTCCACCGACTCCATGAAGGTTGGTTTGATGGGTAAAATGAGAGCAAGCAGAGTTCGAACCAGTAAGTGGAAAAAGGCATATCACAATGAATTTCCACCTAAAAGAACATGCAATTTCTAAACACATGTACCCTTTCCAAACTCTGAGATATCAGCAGAGAATTGCTATATCCTGTATTAGACTAATAATTTTATCTTCAATGCATTAACAGAAGTGTAGAACTAGAAAAGGAGAGATAGTAAGTCCTAGAAAGATGAGGGGGGAAAAGCCAAGTTGTGAGCAATGGCTGGAAGTATCAGTAAAGCATAACCTGTAGAAAGGGAAGCTCAAAGCCTTAATATTAAGGCTGTCTGCTGTTAGAGGGACTGGTCTTATTTCACATGACTAAAGAGGGTGGAACGAAAACTAATGGGTTAAAGTGGTAAGAAGGAAAACTGCAACTCAATATCCCAGACCTTCTTTTGTAACCATTCTATCCAAAAACTGTATACAGGCTGGAAAAAGCACCATTTTGGGGTTGGAACATGTGAGTCCCATCTCTGAAAAACTAAAGGCACAGTACAGGCTGAAGCTGGGGATACTGCATAGGCTTTAGTCATTAAACAGAAGTTTGGATCAGATGAACTTTAAAATATCTCTCAAATGCAAGATTATATAATCCCATTACCACTAAAGTATGGCCTAGAGCTACTAAGTGGCTTCCAGATAAACAGAACTATGGTGATAGAGTTCAGACCCGAAGCTTAGTCTGCTATATCTAGAAAAACACTGCAAAGTAACATAATTCGGTACCCTCCATGAAGAAATTATTAGTTCCTGAAATTACCACTCCGTGATCAAGTGAAAGATGGAGAAGTGGCAAGCCTACCTGCCAGAGTCAACCAAAGGCAACTGCTTGTACAGCTACCAGTCCCAACACCCAGCTCATCCCCTCAAACATGCAGCCAGATAAACTGTTTCTCCATCATCTAAGTCTGTATGTTCCTACAGATCATGTGGACCAATGTCCCAAGGTTTCTAAACCAAATATGGAAGATCAAAGCATGCTATCTATCTATATCTATGGGGAAAACTTGGCCATACCAGTCAAAGATTACTCCACCGACTCCATGAAGGTTGGTTTGATGGGTAAAATGAGAGCAAGCAGAGTTCGAACCAGTAAGTGGAAAAAGGCATATCACAATGAATTTCCACCTAAAAGAACATGCAATTTCTAAACACATGTACCCTTTCCAAACTCTGAGATATCAGCAGAGAATTGCTATATCCTGTATTAGTTTAATCCTTTTAACCTAATCTACCCTATAATTAGAAACCATACTTTTATTCCAAAACAGTTGAAAGGGATAAATTGCACTAATGCTGACAATTTCAAAGCCAGTTAATATGAAAATATGTTATAATAGATTCATGGTACTAAACGAGATTACTACGCCATTTCAGTGTTTCCTTGGCATACCAAAATATATATTATAGAATGTAAGTAAAATATTTCAGCAAAGGTCTCCCTTCATTAAGTGACTATTCTAAGTAGTTGCAGATGGTGCAGGTGGTAAAGAACCTGCCTGCCAATGCAGGAAATGTAAGAGACATGGGTTTGATCCCTGGGTCAGGAAGATTCCCTGCAGGAGGGCACAGCAATCTACTCCAGTATTCCTGGAAAATCCCATGGACAGAGATACCTGGAAGGCTACAGCCCACAGCACTGCACAGAGTTGGACACGACTGAAATGATTCAGTACAAACACATGCTAAATAGCTCCAAAATTAAATGTTTAAAAGCAGAATGATCTACAGATCAAAACACGGTCAGGTGCACAGTCTACTTCTCTGTTGTTTTTATTATTTCCTTATTATTAACCACAGTAATGTCCAAGAAAAACACCATGGAAACTCCAAAAGAGCAGACTAAGCAAATTTACAGAGCATTTTAATAAGCTCCTATTCTCCTCCCTTAAACACACACACACAAACATTTTAACCTCTTCTACAGCAGAGACTCTTAGTTGCTTGAAGGTCTCTCCTCTACGTAGTGAGAAATCAAAATTTTAGTTGGATATATTGGTACCAAGGATTTTCGGCCTTCCCCAATCAATATAAATTGACTAGAGGCCAGACAAACTCAGGCAAGGTTTTACTGGGGCCCCTGCCTTAGCAGGAGGGAGGTATGAACAAGTAACTGGTTCCCTTGCATACTGCATTTACCTCCTGAGTTGGGGGTAGTTTGTCCATTATATGTAATCGGGATAGGGGTAGGGGTGTGTCCAGGTACTGGGTGGAGGGAAGCTTAGGTGGTTTCTCCAATGTTGAGTGAAGGGGGCATGATCAGTACCCTGTTTTTGCTCTTGGCTCTTCAGAAGTGGCAGTTGAGTTTTGTTATCTTTTGTATCTTTTTGTCCAAAATTTGCCCCAACCGTTGATATTCATTGTTTTCAGTTCCAAATAATTCTTTGTGTTTTGTTGTTTTAGGAGAGGTTTGTCCAGGTACAAGCACTGAAGCACTGCAGCAAAAGGTTCCGGTTCCCAGTCTGTCTCAATATTATGTCTCAGCTCAAAAGTGTGTCATTAGTTTCTCAGCTGTCGCCCACCAAGTTCCTCTGTTCATAGAATTCTCCAGGCAAGAATACTGGAGTGTGTGTGTTAGTCGCTCATTTGTATCTGACTTTTTTCAACCTCATGATCTGCCTATGGAATTCTCCAGGCAAGAGTACTGGAGTGGTTGCCATTCCCTTTTCCAGGGTCCCGGCTCTTCCCAACCCAGGGATTGAACCTGGGTTTCCAGCATTGCAAGAAGATTCTTTACCATCTGAGCTACCAAGGAAGCCCATTTCCTCCTCCAGGGGATCTTCCCAACCCAGGTCTCCCACACTGCAGGGAGATGCTTTACTGTCTGAGCTACCAGGGAAGGCCCAGCTAAAAGGTAATGTTCTCCTATTTCCCTGGAAGGGTGTGTTCACCTGCCTGAAGTTTGGCCAAAGAGACACAAATATAAGTTGGAAGACTTAAATAAAGGGGTATTGTTCTACATTCCCACATTCAACCTTTAAGGCTGGTATGACTGCTGGAGCTCCAGCTTCCATCTTGGACCATGAGAACGAAACCACTTTAGGTATGCCAAATACAATGAACTGAATGTTTGCGTCCTTCCAGAATTATGTTAAAACTCTAATTCCAATGTGATGGTAATGAGAGGGTGGAGCCTTACAGGGGTAATTAGGTCATGAGAGTAGTCTTCATAGTGGGATGAGTGCCTAACAGGCAGAGGCCAGAGAGCTAGCCAGCATCCTTTCCACTGCCAGAGAGCTAGCCAGCATCCTTTCCACTGTGCAAGGACACAACAAGAAGTCTACGGCCCGGAGGAGCATCCTTCCTAGAAACTCACTGGGCTGGCACTTTGATATTGGGACCTTCTGCCGCTAGAACTGTGAGAACTAAGTTTCTGTTCTTCATAAGACAGTGTCTATGGTATGTTATTATAGCAGACCGAGCTTACTAAAACACTAGAATAAAAAGACAGAAGAGGTACAGACCTGCGACCATTTCATGGAATTGCCATTTCAGCCCTGGATTCTCAACCTTTAGACTTTTACTTCAGAGTAAATAAGGCTTAATTGTCTTTAGGGTTTCCAATTATGTGCAAACCTAACCAGTTCCCAAGTACATGTGCTGATGAGTTACGCTTATTCCCCAATCTTCCCTCAATACGACTTCCACACAACTCTACCTGATCCTGCCACGCTGTCAAAAGTGGTTACCATGCAATCCTTGTCTTAGTTTATTCCCTTAGTATATTTGACTCTGGTGATAACCCCCTCAGACTTAAAACATCAAATCACTCTATTCATTCTCCTCCATATCTCTTCTCCCACCTATCCCTAAAATGTTGGCATTCCTCAAGATTATTCGTGGTCCTCTTCTCAATTCTACACAATTTTCCTGAAATCTATGCCTGTCAAAAGAAAACAGTCAATGCTGACACTAGCAAACCTCTATCTCCAACTCAGAGTTTGCTAAAAGTTCCAGGTGGATTTATTCAAATGTATTCTGGGTACAACCACCTGAATACACCCCAAGCAACTTAAATGCCGCATTCCCCTCTATTCCTCCCCTTAGTGAATGACACATGTCCACTTCATTGTTTGAATCAAAAACCTGGTAGCCCCTTCTCCATTCCTCACATCTGCCTGATACGCATTCAGTCACTAAGCATTCTAGAGCCTTGAGTCTATGGCTCGTATCTATCCTCTGACAATGTCCTCACTGTCACTTTCCCAGATTACTCTAATAGTATTTGAACTAGTCTTCCCTTCTCTTATCCTCGCTCCTCCCCATTGTGAAGTCAAAAGATCATTAAAAAACATCAATCTCTAAAAGTTGCTTCTTCAGTCATCAGTGCAGCCTCACACCCATAGGATAAAGACGAGACACCTAAGCATGGAAAACACAACCTGCCCAGATTTGACAATGGCTTCTTCCTACAGTAAAAAGCTGAACAAACTGCAAAATCAACAAACCTTAAATCTATAAGGGAGGTGAAGTCACAGAGCAAACAACTGACTCTCCATCTGGAGTGGCAGATAGGCTGATACAGAGAAATAAATACAAAGCAACCATAGAGGAAACATCACTGCAAAAGGAACTCCCGGTGAGAAACCTGACCATTTCATGGAATTGCCATTTCAGCCCTGGATTCTCAACCTTTAGACTTTTACTTCAGAGTAAATAAGGCTTAATTGTCTTTAGGGTTTCCAATTATGTGCAAACCTAACCAGTTCCCAAGTACATGTGCTGATGAGTTACGCTTATTCCCCAATCTTCCCTCAATACGACTTCCACACAACTCTACCTGATCCTGCCACGCTGTCAAAAGTGGTTACCATGCAATCCTTGTCTTAGTTTATTCCCTTAGTATATTTGACTCTGGTGATAACCCCCTCAGACTTAAAACATCAAATCACTCTATTCATTCTCCTCCATATCTCTTCTCCCACCTATCCCTAAAATGTTGGCATTCCTCAAGATTATTCGTGGTCCTCTTCTCAATTCTACACAATTTTCCTGAAATCTATGCCTGTCAAAAGAAAACAGTCAATGCTGACACTAGCAAACCTCTATCTCCAACTCAGAGTTTGCTAAAAGTTCCAGGTGGATTTATTCAAATGTATTCTGGGTACAACCACCTGAATACACCCCAAGCAACTTAAATGCCGCATTCCCCTCTATTCCTCCCCTTAGTGAATGACACATGTCCACTTCATTGTTTGAATCAAAAACCTGGTAGCCCCTTCTCCATTCCTCACATCTGCCTGATACGCATTCAGTCACTAAGCATTCTAGAGCCTTGAGTCTATGGCTCGTATCTATCCTCTGACAATGTCCTCACTGTCACTTTCCCAGATTACTCTAATAGTATTTGAACTAGTCTTCCCTTCTCTTATCCTCGCTCCTCCCCATTGTGAAGTCAAAAGATCATTAAAAAACATCAATCTCTAAAAGTTGCTTCTTCAGTCATCAGTGCAGCCTCACACCCATAGGATAAAGACGAGACACCTAAGCATGGAAAACACAACCTGCCCAGATTTGACAATGGCTTCTTCCTACAGTAAAAAGCTGAACAAACTGCAAAATCAACAAACCTTAAATCTATAAGGGAGGTGAAGTCACAGAGCAAACAACTGACTCTCCATCTGGAGGGGCAGATAGGCTGATACAGAGAAATAAATACAAAGCAACCATAGAGGAAACATCACTGCAAAAAGGAACCTACCCAGAAACCAGTGCCAGAGTAGGAAAACTTGAACTGTAATTGACATGGCACTTGAGATGCAGTATATGTAAGTCTGAGAGAGAAAAACTTCAGTCAAAACCAGTCATGGAGGGTCTCCATACCATCGTGGATTTTACGCCCAGGAGCCCAAGCTGGTTCTCACAGTGAATGCCTCACAGTGGATCCCCTCATGCTTCTAGCTAGGGCTCAGGGGAAGCAACTGTTCTGAAATGCGCCAGAGTATTTTCTTCTTAAAAAGGTCTGTCCTCAAAAGAAACCAGTTTAGAGGTTTTATTAGGGTTTTATCAGAACCTAACCTACTTGGAATAAGTGGTACACACAACTCCAGCCTCCTCTAGGCATACTCTCCTACAGAAGAAGGTCAAAAATAAAAACAAAAAAACAAAATCCAAAAAACTGAGAAGCACTGGTGAAATCCACAGCCCAGGAACACAGGGTCACCAAAGACTGAGACTCAGTCCTAGGACTATGGAATACATGCCCACATCTTCCACTAATGGCCCTCTTACTTGCAGTTTCTTTTACGCAGCACAGCATGTCCACCTTTCAGCAAAAAGTTACAAGGCATACAAAAGGATGAAAACACAGTTCAAAGAAACTGAACAAGCACTGGAACCAGAGTCTGATATATCAAGAATTCTGGAATTTTCAGACCAGGAATTTTTTTAAACTATGATTAATATGCTGAGGATTTTAATATAAAAATTAGACAACACAAAAAACAGATGGCTAATGTAAGCTAACCAGATTATTACTGCTTGAAACTTCTCTCTTAACCTTCACTATAGTAGTGTTTCTTCTTTTAAAAGATTTTATTTTTACAGTTCTGATTTATGCTAAATGATATATATTTATCTTTGAAAAGATCAGAAAGATTAAGTAACAAAGAAATTTAAATAAAGACTTTCAAATGCATAAAAATAGCAGTTTTAAAAGGATCCATGTGATCTACAGACATTTAAATATTTCCTACTGAAGGGCTTTTCTTGGTGGTCCAATGATTAAGAATCCACACTTTCCAACCTAGATGTCCACTGACAGATGAATGGATAAAAAAAAATTGTACATGTACACAATGGAATATTACTTGGCTATAAAAAAATGCATTTGAATCAGTTCTAATGAGGTAGATGACACAGACCCTATTATATAGAGTGAAATAAGAAAGAGAAAGACGATATCATATATTAATGCATAGGGAATCTAGAAAGACGGCACTGATGATCCTATGTCCAGGGCAGCAGAGGAGAGGCAAACATAAAGAATCGACTTATGGTCACAGTGAATGCCTCACAGTGGATCCCCTCATGCTTCTAGCTAGGGCTCAGGGGAAGCAACTGTTCTGAAATGCGCCAGAGTATTTTCTTCTTAAAAAGGTCTGTCCTCAAAAGAAACCAGTTTAGAGGTTTTATTAGGGTTTTATCAGAACCTAACCTACTTGGAATAAGTGGTACACACAACTCCAGCCTCCTCTAGGCATACTCTCCTACAGAAGAAGGTCAAAAATAAAAACAAAAAAACAAAATCCAAAAAACTGAGAAGCACTGGTGAAATCCACAGCCCAGGAACACAGGGTCACCAAAGACTGAGACTCAGTCCTAGGACTATGGAATACATGCCCACATCTTCCACTAATGGCCCTCTTACTTGCAGTTTCTTTTACGCAGCACAGCATGTCCACCTTTCAGCAAAAAGTTACAAGGCATACAAAAGGATGAAAACACAGTTCAAAGAAACTGAACAAGCACTGGAACCAGAGTCTGATATATCAAGAATTCTGGAATTTTCAGACCAGGAATTTTTTTAAACTATGATTAATATGCTGAGGATTTTAATATAAAAATTAGACAACACAAAAAACAGATGGCTAATGTAAGCTAACCAGATTATTACTGCTTGAAACTTCTCTCTTAACCTTCACTATAGTAGTGTTTCTTCTTTTAAAAGATTTTATTTTTACAGTTCTGATTTATGCTAAATGATATATATTTATCTTTGAAAAGATCAGAAAGATTAAGTAACAAAGAAATTTAAATAAAGACTTTCAAATGCATAAAAATAGCAGTTTTAAAAGGATCCATGTGATCTACAGACATTTAAATATTTCCTACTGAAGGGCTTTTCTTGGTGGTCCAATGATTAAGAATCCACACTTTCCAACCTAGATGTCCACTGACAGATGAATGGATAAAAAAAAATTGTACATGTACACAATGGAATATTACTTGGCTATAAAAAAATGCATTTGAATCAGTTCTAATGAGGTAGATGACACAGACCCTATTATATAGAGTGAAATAAGAAAGAGAAAGACGATATCATATATTAATGCATAGGGAATCTAGAAAGACGGCACTGATGATCCTATGTCCAGGGCAGCAGAGGAGAGGCAAACATAAAGAATCGACTTATGGTCACAGTGAGGGAGGGAGAGGGTAGGATGACTTGAGAGAGTAGTGCTGAAACATAAACATTACCATATGTAAAATAGACAGCCAGTGGGAATTTGCTATATGATGCAGGGAACCCAGAGTCAGTGCTCTGTAACAACCTAGAGAGGTGGGCTGGGGAGGGAGGTGAGAGGGAGGTTTAAGAGGGAAGGGACAGATATACACCTATGGCTGTTTAAAAATAAAATAAAATTTTAAAATACTAAGGCTTAAATAGAGGAAAATGATTACAAAAAAGAACCTATGCTTCTACTGCAGCGAGCACAGGTTTGATACCTAGTTGGGGAATTAAGATTCCTCATGCCACTTGGAAAGGCCAGAAAAATAAATAAATGTTAAAAGAAAAAAAACTGGCTTAAAGTAAGTATTTCTTAATGATTAAGAAAAAAGGAAGTGTCAATAAAAAGTAACAGTGCACAGGCAGAACCTGACTTGCAAATGTTGATCCTGTAAATCTGCCACATCTGAGAAATTCAAGCCCTTGGGCAGGCTGCCTGCCAAGATTCCAGTTCCCTTTTGGGCAGCTATTGTTAAACTTTCCCCTCCAGCTTCCTGTGCTACTCATTCAACTTCCATTACTCCACTCTCTTAATGCCATCTTGAACCCATCCTAATACTACTCCATCTACCCTGAACTCCCTTTTTTCCTCTTCTAGGTGCATTAAGTCAGAAAGATTAAGTAACAAAGAAATTTAAATAAAGACTTTCAAATGAATAAAAATAGCAGTATTAAAAGAATCAATGTGATAAACAGACATTAAAAGAATTCCTACGGAAGTGCTTTTCTTGGTGGTCCAATGATTAAGAATCCACACTTTCCAACCTAGATGTCCACTGACAGATGAATGGATAAAAAATTGTACATGTACACAATGGAATATTACTTGGCTATAAAAAAATGCATTTGAATCAGTTCTAATGAGGTAGATGACACAGACCCTATTATATAGAGTGAAATAAGAAAGAGAAAGACGATATCATATATTAATGCATAGGGAATCTAGAAAGACGGCACTGATGATCCTATGTCCAGGGCAGCAGAGGAGAGGCAAACATAAAGAATCGACTTATGGTCACAGTGAGGGAGGGAGAGGGTAGGATGACTTGAGAGAGTAGTGCTGAAACATAAACATTACCATATGTAAAATAGACAGCCAGTGGGAATTTGCTATATGATGCAGGGAACCCAGAGTCAGTGCTCTGTAACAACCTAGAGAGGTGGGCTGGGGAGGGAGGTGAGAGGGAGGTTTAAGAGGGAAGGGACAGATATACACCTATGGCTGTTTAAAAATAAAATAAAATTTTAAAATACTAAGGCTTAAATAGAGGAAAATGATTACAAAAAAGAACCTATGCTTCTACTGCAGCGAGCACAGGTTTGATACCTAGTTGGGGAATTAAGATTCCTCATGCCACTTGGAAAGGCCAGAAAAATAAATAAATGTTAAAAGAAAAAAAACTGGCTTAAAGTAAGTATTTCTTAATGATTAAGAAAAAAGGAAGTGTCAATAAAAAGTAACAGTGCACAGGCAGAACCTGACTTGCAAATGTTGATCCTGTAAATCTGCCACATCTGAGAAATTCAAGCCCTTGGGCAGGCTGCCTGCCAAGATTCCAGTTCCCTTTTGGGCAGCTATTGTTAAACTTTCCCCTCCAGCTTCCTGTGCTACTCATTCAACTTCCATTACTCCACTCTCTTAATGCCATCTTGAACCCATCCTAATACTACTCCATCTACCCTGAACTCCCTTTTTTCCTCTTCTAGGTGCAAAAGCTTCTCCACCTCCTGAATAATCTTCCAAACATAGCTGTCCCCCTGCACAATGACTTCACCATCCCCCCAGCTGTCCAAAGCCCCGACCTCCTTCCTGTCACAACTGCTGGGAACACTCATGCTGTTCTGGCCATCATCAGTTGGTGAAGAAATCTCTAACTGTGACACTGGGTGGGGAAAAATGGAAACATCCCTGTTGTTTAAGGCATATGGATATTGAGGTGGGTGAGGGAGGATCGTTCTTCAGTTATTAAAATTGTTGTAAAGAGAAATATAGGCTCCAGATTTTAAATTTACAGCTGGAATTTATATCCCCAAAGATAACGAGAAACCATAATATTGTCATTTCTGAAATTCAGCTATACTATGGGTACCATTTGGGAATATAATTACAATTTATAATATTGTCTCTTTGGGGATATGTTTGCTGTATCAAACAAGCCAATTTACAAACCACCTTTTGAAACACAACCTACCTAAACACTGGGAACAGTACATAGAACTATTCTTTCATATCTTCCTATGCTAAGAATTAAAAATGCAGGAAGAGAGAAAACTATAAGCTGCTGAAGAACAGGAGCCTTGAATGTCTTGTTCAACATTTTCTCTTGTACCCAGCATTTGTCACACTTGAATCACTCAACAACTGTCTGGGAAAGAAAAGGTGGGTGGAGGATGGGGACAGGAAGAAGTTCAACATGCCCAAGAGTCCTTGTCCATGATGAACTTGCATCCATGATTAGTTAAGGAAGAGTACAGGGCATTTCAAAGAGGGAGAAGAAAAGAGAGTCTTCTTCATCCTTCAGGTTACCTGGGATAAGTGGAGATTCCATTTTAAAATAATCTTAACTTATTCATTCCAAAAATCTTACCTATCCAACACAGGCTGTCAAAAATTAGGTCTGTCCAGTTGAAAAATGAGACTTACTAAGCCATCTTTCACTGGTAACACTGCAAGATAACATTCAATTTTAACCAGCAAGGAAGATTAAATGAAGGCCTGAGAACATTTTTTCTACATAAAGCTGAGAAGGGAGAGAAAAAAAGACTAGCTGCAGCAGAAATCTCTCTCAGACTGAATTACCCAGATTGGTTGGTTTTGGTTCCACTTCTTCTTTCATTCACTAAAATAGTTATACTCTTAGGTATGTTTTAATTACAACACTGTATGACAGCTTTAATTGGAATTTACAACCTGACATTTATTTACATAGAATGCTTCAATAATATCACTTGCCTGATCTTGTTTTGAAACAACTATTTCAGGAACTAAAGCACAAAAGGAAAAGATAATAGTTAACAACTATGATTATCAGCTTTAATATTTTTAATATTACCATTTCTTTAACTACTTAGTAGAAAATTTTGAAGAATAAAGAGGAGCAAGACCTGAGGTTCCAGTTCTAGTGCCTATTGTTCTGGAGACTGCCAAAATCCCTTAAAGAAATCAAGTTCTCAAAACAGGCAAGGCAAAGCACTGAATCATATTATTACATTGCAGACTCACATACCCAAACAAATGCTGACATTATAAAAATATTACTGTAATTATTTGCTCCTCAAGTACAATTACTTATCTAAGATCTCATCTGTATATTCTTTTGAAAAAACAAGTTCTTTATAAGTGCTTTATATTCTAATTAATTTTTATATTCAATTTTTCTCTCAAGACACTGTATCTCCTCAAAGGTTAAAAATTATATTAAGAGGCTTCCTTGGTGATCCAGTGGGTAAAGAGTCCACCTTGCAGTGCAAGGGGTGCCGGTTCGATCCCTGGCCTGGGAAGATCCCACGTGCTGTGGAGCAGCTAGATGGGTGTGTCCAATTATGAGCCAGCACTCTGGAGTGTACACACCCAGAGCCGGAGCTCTGCAGCGAGAGAGGTCACTGCAATGGGAGGCCCACACAGGCCAAAGAACAAAGATGGATGAAAATAAATTATAAAAATGAAAGACCAATAAAAGAGGCCAAAGTTTAAAAAATCATACTGAAAAATTTAACTGGTTATTTAAGATAGACTAAAGTCAGAAAAACAAACGTGAAATCACTTATATGTAGAATCTAAAAGAAGACTACAAAACGATCTTATTTATAAAACTGAAAGAGAGTTGCAAATGTAGGAAATTAACTTCTGGTTACCAGGGGAAAGAGGGAAGCAACAATTGAAGACAGGGCTTTATATACACATACCATGATATATAAAATAGATAATTAATGAGGATCTAGGATATAGCACAAGGAATTCTACTCAATACTCTGTCATGATCTATAAAGGAAAAGAATCAAAATAAGAGTGGATATATGTATTTGTATAATAGATTCACTTTGGTGTATATCTGAAACAACATTGTAAATCAATTATACACTAATAAAAATGTTTTAAAAATAAAATACTGAGACTATTACTAACACAGAACATGAACGAACTACAAAAAATATACAGAAAGTATTTTAAATATAAAATACCTACCTAAAAAGCAGATTATTGTCAAAATTAATTTGAGTTTTTAGTATGTGTGCTAAGTCGCTACAGTCACGTCCAACTCTGTGCAATCCTATGGGCTGCAGCCTGCCAGGCTCCTCTGTCCATGAGGTTCTCCAGGCAAGAATTACTGGAGTATTAAGCTTAATTATTTCACTTTATATGCAAACAGTATAATAGGTGGCCTAATGTACCATGTAACGCCATGTACACTACAGGTATTTAACACCTTCGGTCTAGATTTTTCACCTATTTCACAGGTAAAATAATAAACACCAAACTCCACCGTGCAACTTGTGAAAAAAGAAAATAGCCAATGGTTGAGAGTACAACAAACCTTTACAGTTTTAGTCTTTCAGGTATAAGTTTAAGAAATAATAAAGCAAAAGAAGCACCTAATAGAGGTTTCTAGGACTGAGCAAGAGAATTCTGGTTTAACAGGTACTCCAAATGACACTGGCATCCATCAGTTTAACTAATATAACATTTTGTTAGTTACAAAGTCCTTATTCAATCACACACTGTAAGTATGAATTCGAGACTGGGAAAGACTCAAGATCAAAACAGGAAAAATATTGCAATGATCTAAACAAATAACTGCTAAGTGTAATGTAAGGTAGAGTGATAGTCATTATTAATGAATGCTCAATGCATCTACTCTGGATAGCCATTTTTCAATTCCCACAAACATGAAAAAAAAAAAAAAATCCACTGAAAAAGTCCTAAAGAGCTTTCAGGCAGCTCTCTGATGCCCCTAGTTTTGTCCAAGATGGCCACAGAACAGGGGTTACCATGATTATCCTAGCATCAGAGCCCATACACTCCCTCAATAATCCTGATCTCTGTAATAACAGCACGGCCCTGCCTACGCCTAACTCCCAAGAATGGAAAGCAGTGGGGGATATGTGGAGAAGAAGGAAACAGATAAGGTCCTTGGCCTCAACAAACATCTTTTGCATCTTGCTTCTAAGGAAGATACAAAAGAGGACGTCAAAAAAAAAAAAAAAAAAAGAAAAGAAAAGATTAATCCAATGAATAAGTGAAAAAAAGAAAATATGTAAACGAGTTAAAATAAGGATGAGTTGTAAAAGACAAGAAATAAGTGGGTTTTTCCCTATTGTTACTCTCCAATGCACCAAATCCTAACTGAAGGCTTTAAAGACAAGTTTTTAAAAATGAATTACAGACTACCTTATGAGGAGAACTACAACAAAACAAATATAAATCTCTCAGAGATCCTATCTTGTCTGCAAAATCAAACTCCCCAATATTATCTGGCGTGGCTGTGATAATTACAGATCAGGTCTCTAAAGGGCCCAGCACAGCGCCTAGCGCATTACGGTTAAAACACTAGCTACTGTTATTAAGGTAAACACAGAGAATGTATTAATCAACAAACAAACTTTGACCACATTATGAAAGTACTATGGTTCCTTTTCCTTTATGCAGGATTTAAACAGCCAGAAATGTAATCATCCAAGTTGTGCAAGACTTCAAGATCTTTAAAGCAAAACAGAAGAATAATGTGGTGGTAAATGCAATCAGTCTGATCATCTCCAATCCAGCAGCAACTTTAGCTACCACCCTGTAAGGTCACAGGCAAGCAAAAATGAAAGGCAAAAGTAGTCCTCAGTGAAACCCTGTTACTGTACCTGGGGTAGCCAGGTTCAGGATTTGAGGATTCCTAACGCTCTTGTCCTGGGTCTCACAGCTTCTGAGTCTCTCTACTGCCCTATCTCTCAACCCCAACTGTGAAACCAGTTTTTCAGCTCCTATTTTTAGCAAGACTACACTGTAGCAAGCTGACCTAACGATTTGACAGAGTAATAACTTAATAAGAAGAACAAAAAATAGAAAGAAATCTCCCCTTTTCTCTGTGGTACTGTAACTAGCTAAAAAAAGCTCAATATAAATGATGTTTATAAAGCACCAAAGACAAAAACAAAGCTTAGGGTAATAACGATATTCTTAATATTTTAAAAGAGAAAGAATCGAAAAGGAAAATAATTAGTTAATCTAACACTGAACTGAGAAAAAGACAAATAGGAAAAAATGTGTTTACAAGTCCTGGTTAAATGTTTCTGGAGGTATACAGTTATTTGACTTATTTCTGGACCTAAGTCCTGCCTTTTGAAGACAACCTTCATAACTAAGCATATGCCTCTGCTCAGCATTTCCTATTCAGACTTTCACAACAAAACCATTTTATTATGAGTAGCACTTGTTTTACCCTTTTACTTAACATATATTCAGTCTCTATGCCTTATTTACAGATATAATTAAATAGTTCTCTTCTATTATTAATCTTCATATTGTCTTCTCTCCCAACAGTCTGTCTTTCCTCTTTATCCCTCCCAATAATGGCTGTTTCAGAAGTTACTCTTAGGAAATACACTAGCTACTGTTATTAAGGTAAACACAGAGAATGTATTAATCAACAAACAAACTTTGACCACATTATGAAAGTACTATGGTTCCTTTTCCTTTATGCAGGATTTAAACAGCCAGAAATGTAATCATCCAAGTTGTGCAAGACTTCAAGATCTTTAAAGCAAAACAGAAGAATAATGTGGTGGTAAATGCAATCAGTCTGATCATCTCCAATCCAGCAGCAACTTTAGCTACCACCCTGTAAGGTCACAGGCAAGCAAAAATGAAAGGCAAAAGTAGTCCTCAGTGAAACCCTGTTACTGTACCTGGGGTAGCCAGGTTCAGGATTTGAGGATTCCTAACGCTCTTGTCCTGGGTCTCACAGCTTCTGAGTCTCTCTACTGCCCTATCTCTCAACCCCAACTGTGAAACCAGTTTTTCAGCTCCTATTTTTAGCAAGACTACACTGTAGCAAGCTGACCTAACGATTTGACAGAGTAATAACTTAATAAGAAGAACAAAAAATAGAAAGAAATCTCCCCTTTTCTCTGTGGTACTGTAACTAGCTAAAAAGCTCAATATAAATGATGTTTATAAAGCACCAAAGACAAAAACAAAGCTTAGGGTAATAACGATATTCTTAATATTTTAAAAGAGAAAGAATCGAAAAGGAAAATAATTAGTTAATCTAACACTGAACTGAGAAAAAGACAAATAGGAAAAAATGTGTTTACAAGTCCTGGTTAAATGTTTCTGGAGGTATACAGTTATTTGACTTATTTCTGGACCTAAGTCCTGCCTTTTGAAGACAACCTTCATAACTAAGCATATGCCTCTGCTCAGCATTTCCTATTCAGACTTTCACAACAAAACCATTTTATTATGAGTAGCACTTGTTTTACCCTTTTACTTAACATATATTCAGTCTCTATGCCTTATTTACAGATATAATTAAATAGTTCTCTTCTATTATTAATCTTCATATTGTCTTCTCTCCCAACAGTCTGTCTTTCCTCTTTATCCCTCCCAATAATGGCTGTTTCAGAAGTTACTCTTAGGAAATACTCTAAGCCAAGAAAAAGCCAGAGGGATAATGGAGGACAACATTTCACAGAGTAATCAAGGAAGGAGGACTCTACGGAGACATACTAAAGATGACCTAGACCAATCTAATCCTAAAGTTTTGTAATTCACTGTCCATCCTTGATCAGTTGGAACAAATTCTTTTCTTTATTAAGCATCTATGTGCCAAACACCATGCTAAATGATTCTACTATGGATGTCTCAAATGAAAAAGAACTTTGAGACTAGGTTAATCTCATAAGGCCTTTTATTTTAGTCATATCAAAACAAGCCCAGCAAAATACAAAAAGTACTAAGGTGGCAGATAACCTCATCACTTTATTCTATCACTGGCCTCCAAAGACACTCTGGACTAAAATAATTACTTATAGCAACTCTCAGAGTCTTTGACATGATGTAGAATCTCTTAAGATTTACGGTAGGTTCCATTCCATAAACCCATCTGACCTCTGAACCCCTTTATCTTAGCATGTCAATTTACATAGTAATTAATGTTTTCACAGAGGATTAAAACTTAAGTGTATCTGTATCATTAATAAGGATAATTACAAACAAAAATATGTGAACTAATAAGGCAAATTTTGAAAAAATCATTAATACTTTCATAGTAAAAATGATTCTGTAATATTTAGAAGAGGACAAAAGCTATAGATTCTTCTACTCCTCAATGTCTCTTATACACAGGGCTTTCATGCAAAGCAATGGAAACTCCAAACAAAACAAGATTCTGAAAAAATCTAAAAAGAAAAAAAGTCTATGAAACAATGCCTGTAAGTTCTTTTTTTTCTCTCTTTTTACCAAACTTATCAATCTACTCTTTTCATCCAGACATTTGAGCATGAATTTTCTGCCAGTGCTCAATCCCAGTGGGGAGAATCCACATGGCATAGAACCCAAATGCCAATTCACACTGCATCACTACTTTTATTGCTTTGCCTGTGACTGTGTGGATCACAACAAACTGCAGAAAACTGTGAAAGAGATGGGAATACCAGACCACTTTACCTACCTCCTGAGAAACCTATATGCAGATCAAGAAGCAATGGTTAGAAGGCCTATCATAAGTGAAGAAAATAGCTCTAGTCATTGCTCTGTGAGAAAAGGGGATCCTTCAGGGGTGCTGTGTGATGGTTGAGAGGGGTGGGAAGGGGGGAATATACATATGACTAATCTGGGAACATACATATCTGTAAACAACAAAACTCTGTAAAAGTTAAAAGCAAAATACAGGTTTCAAAAAAAAAAAAAAAAAAAGGCGGCAGCAACGGTTAGGACCAGACATGGAATGACAGACTGGTTCAAAATTAGGAAAGCAGTATACCAAGATTGTATACTGTCACCCTGTTTATTTAACTCACATGCAGAGTGCATCATTGTGCATCATTGGAAATGCCAGGCTAGATGAATCACAAGATGGAATCAAGATTGCCAGGAGAAATATCAACAACTTTAGATGTGCAGATGATACCACTCTAATTGCAGAAAGTGAAGCGGAACTAAAGAGCCTCTTTGATAGATGCTGCCCTTCAGATGGTCCATAAAATTACAACCCCTTTATCTTAGCATGTCAATTTACATAGTAATTAATGTTTTCACAGAGGATTAAAACTTAAGTGTATCTGTATCATTAATAAGGATAATTACAAACAAAAATATGTGAACTAATAAGGCAAATTTTGAAAAAATCATTAATACTTTCATAGTAAAAATGATTCTGTAATATTTAGAAGAGGACAAAAGCTATAGATTCTTCTACTCCTCAATGTCTCTTATACACAGGGCTTTCATGCAAAGCAATGGAAACTCCAAACAAAACAAGATTCTGAAAAAATCTAAAAAGAAAAAAAGTCTATGAAACAATGCCTGTAAGTTCTTTTTTTTCTCTCTTTTTACCAAACTTATCAATCTACTCTTTTCATCCAGACATTTGAGCATGAATTTTCTGCCAGTGCTCAATCCCAGTGGGGAGAATCCACATGGCATAGAACCCAAATGCCAATTCACACTGCATCACTACTTTTATTGCTTTGCCTGTGACTGTGTGGATCACAACAAACTGCAGAAAACTGTGAAAGAGATGGGAATACCAGACCACTTTACCTACCTCCTGAGAAACCTATATGCAGATCAAGAAGCAATGGTTAGAAGGCCTATCATAAGTGAAGAAAATAGCTCTAGTCATTGCTCTGTGAGAAAAGGGGATCCTTCAGGGGTGCTGTGTGATGGTTGAGAGGGGTGGGAAGGGGGGAATATACATATGACTAATCTGGGAACATACATATCTGTAAACAACAAAACTCTGTAAAAGTTAAAAGCAAAATACAGGTTTCAAAAAAAAAAAAAAAAAAGGCGGCAGCAACGGTTAGGACCAGACATGGAATGACAGACTGGTTCAAAATTAGGAAAGCAGTATACCAAGATTGTATACTGTCACCCTGTTTATTTAACTCACATGCAGAGTGCATCATTGTGCATCATTGGAAATGCCAGGCTAGATGAATCACAAGATGGAATCAAGATTGCCAGGAGAAATATCAACAACTTTAGATGTGCAGATGATACCACTCTAATTGCAGAAAGTGAAGCGGAACTAAAGAGCCTCTTGATGAAGGTGAAAGAGTAGAGTGAAAGGCTGGCCTAAAACTCAACATTAAAAAAACTAAGACCATGGGTATCCAGTCCCATCCCATCACTTCATGGCAAACAGATGGGGAAAAAATGGAAACAATAACAGACTTTATTTTCATGGGTTCCAAAATCACTGTGGTCGGTGACTGCAGACACAAAATTAAAAGATGCTTGCTCCTTGAAAAAAAAAAGCTATGACAAAACCTAGAGAGCTTATTAAAACCCAGGGACATCACATGCCAACAAGCCCATCTAGTCAAACCTATGGTCTTTCCAGTGGACGTGTATAGATATGAGAGCTGGACCATAAAGAAGGCTGAGCACTGAAGAATGGATGCTTTCAAATTGTGGTGCTGGAAAAGACTCTTCAGAATCTCCTGGACAGCAAGGAGATCAAACCCGTCAGTCATAAAGGAAATCAACCCTGAATATTCAATGGAAGAACTGAGGCTGAAGCTCCAACACTTTGGTCACCTGATACAAAGATCTTTTCATTCGAAAAGATCCTGATGCTGGGAAACATTGAAAGCAGGAGGAAAAGGGGGCAACAGAGGACGAGATGGTTGGATGGCATTATTGACTCAATGGGCATTAGTTTGTGCAAACTCTGGGAGACAGTGAAAGACAGGGGAGCCTGGCTTGCTGCAATCCATGGAATCCCAGAGTCGGATACAACTGAGTGAATGAACAACAACACAGGAAGATAGAACAGAACTTTTTTTCCCCTCTTTCTATTATGTCTCCTTAACAGCTACATAATATCTTCATAACCTTAGGTTATGAAGATCTGTGCAAAAAGATCTGTGAACAATTCCAAACTGTCATTAAAATCTTAACTCAACTACTGGACAGTAAGAGTACTGTGATCTCTCATGCTATGTCTAAACCTTAACATACTCAAGCTCCAATAACTAGGAGCAACAGCAGATATTTACACACAGTCTCTACAGTTTACTACAAGACAAACAGGTCATTTTAATCAGGGATCTTTGTCTTTCATCCTCCTTTCTTGCCCCACATTTCTTATTCAGTATTCTTCACGTGGTGGCTACATATTAAAGTGGTTCAATATTTAATTAAAGATTAAATGGTAAAACAGTTTGCCCATTAAATTATAAGAACCTTCAGTGTTTACATAGCTTTTGAAAAACTAATTATATAGGCGGGTGGAGCTAAGATGGTGGTGTAGAAGGACGTGCACTCATCTCTCCTGCAAAATCGCCTGAATTGCAACAAGTTCCTAAAAAACTATCCACAGGAGGAGGTTGGATCCGATCACAAAAAAGATACTCACATTGAAGAACAAAGGAGAAGTCACAACAAGACAGTAGGAGGGGCATAATCGAGCTTTTAAAAGTCAAACCCCGGGCTTCCCTGGTGGTCCAGTGGGTAAGGACACCGCCTTGCAGTGCAAGGGGCGCCGGTTCCATCCCTGGTCTGGGAAGATTCCACGTGCCGCGGAGCGGCTGGACGGATGTGTCCAATTACGGAGCCGGAGCTCTGGAGACCATGAGCTCAAAGCCAGTGCTCTGCGACAACAGAGGCCACTGCAATGGGAGGCCCACATGGGCCAAATAACAAAGACGGATGAAAACAGAGAAATGAAAGACCAATAGAAGTGGCCCGCCCATGCCCCTCCCTCCCTACCCCTCCCCCCAAAATAATAAATAAATAAATAATCTTAAAAAAAAAAAAGTCAAACCTCATACCCGCCAGAGAGGCTGGGTGGGCCAAATACACAAAGCCTGTTCCAAATCAAGACCTGGGAAAGGAGCAGTGACCCCCACAAGGGACTGAGCCAGACCTGCTTTAGAGGGTCCAAGTGCCCCCTTAAGCTAGAAGTGCCCTTGAGCAGTCCTCAGAAAGGCGGCACTCAATTCGCATTGAAGTAGATCACTAACTCGATCATAGAGCCGCGGAGTAGGGCTGGAGACTCTGCGCACCAAGATCCGGGAGAGGCGAATAGTGATTTTGCCCTGAGACTGAGCCAGACTCACCTGAGTATTCTGATGTCTCCTGCAGCGGTATGGGTCAATGGTGGCCTACAGCAGCATCGGGGACACTGTGGAAGTGCTTCCCATAGAGCATGTGGGAATAAATTATTTGTGAGAGAGACACCATTACCCCTACTGTAGTTTGGCTGCTGGTCAAACTACAGGGAGAGAACTTAACTCCACCCAGCAATAAAGTTATCTGGATTAATGATTAAGAAAGCACTAGAGCCAGCCTGGGCGGGCCTTTCACTTCTGGAATAGGCAGAAATAAACAAGCAGTAAAAGAGGCCTTCAGATCCAACTGCTACCAGAGGCTACAAAAAGACTGAGATTTCCTGAAGAGGCTGCAAGAGACAGAAGAACATAACCTTCACTATTTTCACGTTTTGACTGGAGCTGCATTTACTGCTGGATTTCTTATTTCATATTATTTTTTATTCTTTTTTCTTGCTTTTTATCCTTTTTTTTAATCTTTTTTTTTTCCTTTTTTCCTCAACCACTCAGTTCCCCCGCTTTTTTTATTTCCTCCACTGAACTCTACTGAAGCTACCAATCTTATCAGTAAGATTGAATACATTCAAGTTTCCATAATTTTTTTTCATGTAAACCGCACATTTTATTTTGGTATATGCTTCTGACTCCACACTGGTCTTTTATGGTTCTGTGTGGGTTTTGTTTCTTTTATTGTTTCATGCTTTGTTGTTCTATATTTTCCTATATACTTATCTCTGTGTTAATATTTAAATTTTTTATAAGTATTACTACTTCGTCTACAACTATTTCTTTGCTTTCTCTGATGTTCTTTTCCTACAGCACTAAACTCGAATACATATAAATCTTTATCTCCCTATATTTAACTTTGCAGTATTATTCTGTATCTCTCCTCTATCCTCCCTTTCTTTTTCCTTTCCCCACCACATTTCTTAGTCTGTTTTGTCCTCATTGCCTTATCTCCAACTGGGACCCTACTCTAGCAATATTCTCCAATGTATGCTCTAGTTAGTTTGCTTATTAACTGGTGGATATCAAACTTGGTTTTCTCTATTTGCCGTGCTAGTGTATTGTACTGTATTTTTCTGTTGGAATGTTTGGGTTATGTTATGGCTGTATATGTTTGTGTGTATAATCCAGTACGCGAGATAGCATTTGCATGATATTTTGTCATTTGTCAAAGGTATACCTTCTGTTTCTCATTTGCATATATATGATTTCATACCATTTAATGCCATAACAAACCAGCCATGAAATCTTCATTCCCTGGTCAGGCAACAAGCCCAGGGGCTTTAGGGAGGGAGCACTGACTCCAAAAATCTACAACACCAGAGAACACCTAACACCAGACAGCATTAAATGGCGAGAACTCCAATGAAGGCAAGCACTTGTATGCAAGTCCTGACATCACCCAACCACCAGCATCACCCAGAATAAGAAGCCCCGTCCAAACAACAAACACTGACAGACAGAACTCAAACTCTGGGGAAAGGAAACCCCAAACAGAGTTAGTTTAAAAATTAATAACAACAATGAAATGGCACAGAAATACCACACAAGTGAAAGAACAATCTGCAAACACGCAAGTTTAAATAAACGAAGTGGAATTAGACACACTTTCTGACAGCGAATTCAGAAGAATGATAGTAACGATGATTCGAAACACTGAAAACAGAATTTCAGAGAAATTTCAAGACACAACTAACACACAGAATAAAGAAATACAACAACTTAAGAAACAACACAGACACAAACAACTCAACTGATGAACTTAAAAAGACTGTAGAAGGAATCAAGAGCAGAGTATCTGGGACAGAAGACTGGATAAGTGAGCTGGAACATAGAATGTTGGAAGTAACTGCGGAAGAAAAGAATCAAGCTCAAAGAATGAAAAGAGCAGAGGATAGCCTCAGAGACCTCTGGGATAATATCAAATGCACCAATATTTGAATTATAGGGGTTCCAAAAGAAGAAGGAAAAAAAAAAAGGATATGAGAAAATTTTTGAAGAGATTATAGCTGAAAATTTCCCCAACATGGGAAAAGAAATAAGCAATCAAGTCCAAGAAGCGCAAAGAGTAGCATACAGAATAAACCCAAGAAGAAACACACCAAGACACATATTAATGAATGTAACACAAATTAAACACAAAGACAGAATTCTCAAAGCAGCAAGGGACAAGCAACTAGGTGAACCCTACAAGGAAATTTGTATTTTTCTGTTGGAATGTTTGGGTTATGTTATGGCTGTATATGTTTGTGTGTATAATCCAGTACGAGATAGCATTTGCATGATATTTTGTCATTTGTCAAAGGTATACCTTCTGTTTCTCATTTGCATATATATGATTTCATACCATTTAATGCCATAACAAACCAGCCATGAAATCTTCATTCCCTGGTCAGGCAACAAGCCCAGGGGCTTTAGGGAGGGAGCACTGACTCCAAAAATCTACAACACCAGAGAACACCTAACACCAGACAGCATTAAATGGCGAGAACTCCAATGAAGGCAAGCACTTGTATGCAAGTCCTGACATCACCCAACCACCAGCATCACCCAGAATAAGAAGCCCCGTCCAAACAACAAACACTGACAGACAGAACTCAAACTCTGGGGAAAGGAAACCCCAAACAGAGTTAGTTTAAAAATTAATAACAACAATGAAATGGCACAGAAATACCACACAAGTGAAAGAACAATCTGCAAACACGCAAGTTTAAATAAACGAAGTGGAATTAGACACACTTTCTGACAGCGAATTCAGAAGAATGATAGTAACGATGATTCGAAACACTGAAAACAGAATTTCAGAGAAATTTCAAGACACAACTAACACACAGAATAAAGAAATACAACAACTTAAGAAACAACACAGACACAAACAACTCAACTGATGAACTTAAAAAGACTGTAGAAGGAATCAAGAGCAGAGTATCTGGGACAGAAGACTGGATAAGTGAGCTGGAACATAGAATGTTGGAAGTAACTGCGGAAGAAAAGAATCAAGCTCAAAGAATGAAAAGAGCAGAGGATAGCCTCAGAGACCTCTGGGATAATATCAAATGCACCAATATTTGAATTATAGGGGTTCCAAAAGAAGAAGGAAAAAAAAAAAGGATATGAGAAAATTTTTGAAGAGATTATAGCTGAAAATTTCCCCAACATGGGAAAAGAAATAAGCAATCAAGTCCAAGAAGCGCAAAGAGTAGCATACAGAATAAACCCAAGAAGAAACACACCAAGACACATATTAATGAATGTAACACAAATTAAACACAAAGACAGAATTCTCAAAGCAGCAAGGGACAAGCAACTAGTGACATACAAGGGAAAGCCCATACGTTTAACAGCTGATCTTTCAACAGAAACTCTGCAGGCCAGAAGGGAATGGCAAGACACATTTAAAGCACTGAAACAGAATAATCTGCAACCAAGAATCCTCTACCCTGCAAGAATCTCATTCAAAATTGGTGGAGAAATCAAAAGCTTTACAGACAAGCAAAATTTAAAAGAATTTAGTAACAACAAACCAGCCTGACAACAAGTGCTAAAAAGGGACTTATATAGATAATAAGTACAAGAGAAGAAGAAGATCCACAAAACAAAACCATCATAACATCTAAGAAGATGACAATAGGATCATTTGTATCAATAATTACTTTGAATGTCAATGGACTAAATGCCCCAACCAAAAGACACAGACTGGCTGAATGGATTCAAAAACAAGACCCATACATATGCTGCCTACAAGAAACTCACTTCAGACCTAGAGACACTCACAGACTGAATGTGAGAGGATGGAAAAAGATATTCCACACAAATGGAAACGAAAAGAAAGCTGGAATAGCAATCTTCATATCAAACAAAATAGACCTGAAAATAAAGAAGATTAGAAGAGACAAGGCAGGACACTACATCATGATCAAGGGATCGATCCAAGAGGAAGACATAACAATCATAAATATCTATGGACTCAACAAAGGAGCACCCCAATACGTAAGACAAACATTTTCAGAAATAAAAGAAGAAGTGGACAATAACACAATAATAGTAGGAGACTTTAACACTCCTCTCACGCCAAGAGACCGATCATCAAATCAGAAACTTAATAAAGAAACACAAGCCAGGCCTTCTCTGGTGGTCCAGTGGGTAAGGACACTGCCTTGCAGTGCAAGGGGCGCCGGTTCGAGCCCTGGCCTGGGAAGATCCCACGTGCCGCAGAGCGACTGGACTGATGTGTCCAATTACCAATCCGGAGCCCTGGAGCGCATGCGCCCAGAGCCAGTGCTCTGCGACAACAGAGGCCACCGCGATGGGAGGCCCACATGGGCAAAAGAACAAAAATGGATGAAAATGGAGAAATGAAAGACCAATAGAAGTGGCCCGCTTGCTCCCCTCCCTCCCCAGCCCACCCCAACCAAAATAAATAAATAAATAAATCTTAAAAAAAATTAAAAAAAGAAACACAAGCCTTAAATGACACACTAGAAGAGATGGATCTCATGGATATCTTTAGGACCTTCCATCCAAAAGCAGAAGAATACACTTTCTTCTCAAGTGCTCATGGAATGTTCTCCAGGATAGACCACATCTTGGGCCACAAATCAAACTTCAGTCAATTCAAGAAAACCGAAGTTATATCAGCTATCTTCTCTGACCACACTGCAATGAGACTAGAGATCAACTGCAGGACAAAAACTGCTAAAAACACAAGCATATCGAGATTAAAAAACACATACCTAGAAAACAAACTGATTACTGGGCAAATCAAAGGAGAAATAAAAAAAAAATTCCTAGAAGAAAATTACAATGAACACACGACAGTTCAAAACCTATGGGATATCACAAAAATCAAAGGAGAAGCAAATAAAAAACAATCCTAACCTAGAGACACTCACAGACTGAATGTGAGAGGATGGAAAAAGATATTCCACACAAATGGAAACGAAAAGAAAGCTGGAATAGCAATCTTCATATCAAACAAAATAGACCTGAAAATAAAGAAGATTAGAAGAGACAAGGCAGGACACTACATCATGATCAAGGGATCGATCCAAGAGGAAGACATAACAATCATAAATATCTATGGACTCAACAAAGGAGCACCCCAATACGTAAGACAAACATTTTCAGAAATAAAAGAAGAAGTGGACAATAACACAATAATAGTAGGAGACTTTAACACTCCTCTCACGCCAAGAGACCGATCATCAAATCAGAAACTTAATAAAGAAACACAAGCCAGGCCTTCTCTGGTGGTCCAGTGGGTAAGGACACTGCCTTGCAGTGCAAGGGGCGCCGGTTCGAGCCCTGGCCTGGGAAGATCCCACGTGCCGCAGAGCGACTGGACTGATGTGTCCAATTACCAATCCGGAGCCCTGGAGCGCATGCGCCCAGAGCCAGTGCTCTGCGACAACAGAGGCCACCGCGATGGGAGGCCCACATGGGCAAAAGAACAAAAATGGATGAAAATGGAGAAATGAAAGACCAATAGAAGTGGCCCGCTTGCTCCCCTCCCTCCCCAGCCCACCCCAACCAAAAAAAAAAAAAAAAAAAAAATTAAAAAAATTAAAAAAAGAAACACAAGCCTTAAATGACACACTAGAAGAGATGGATCTCATGGATATCTTTAGGACCTTCCATCCAAAAGCAGAAGAATACACTTTCTTCTCAAGTGCTCATGGAATGTTCTCCAGGATAGACCACATCTTGGGCCACAAATCAAACTTCAGTCAATTCAAGAAAACCGAAGTTATATCAGCTATCTTCTCTGACCACACTGCAATGAGACTAGAGATCAACTGCAGGACAAAAACTGCTAAAAACACAAGCATATCGAGATTAAAAAACACATACCTAGAAAACAAACTGATTACTGGGCAAATCAAAGGAGAAATAAAAAAAAAATTCCTAGAAGAAAATTACAATGAACACACGACAGTTCAAAACCTATGGGATATCACAAAAGTAATTCTAAGAGGGAAGTTTATAGCAATACAATCCTACCTCAAAATACTAAAAAAATACCAAACCTAACTCTACGCTTAAAACAACTGGAGAAAGAAGAACAAAAACATCCTAAAGTTAGCAGAAGAAGAGAAAGCATAAAGATCAGAGCAGAAATCAATGAAAAACAAATGAAGGAAAGAATAGTAAAGATAAATAAATTGAAAAGCTGGTTCTTCAAAAAGATAAACCAAAATGACAAACCACTGGCCAGGCCCATCAAGAAAAAGAGAAGAACCAGATCAACAAAATTAAAAATGAAAAAGGAGAGATTAAAACAGATAATGCAGAAATACAAAGGATTTTAAAGAGACTATTAGGAACAACTCTATGGCAACAAACTGGACAACCTGGAAGAAATGGACAGTTTCTTGGAGAAGACTAATCTCCCAAGACTCAACCAGGAAGAAATAGAAACTATGAACAACCCAATCACAAGCTTAGAAATCGAATTTATGATAAAAAAATCTACCCCAAAATAAAAGCCCAGGGCCAGATGGCTTCACAGCCGAATTCTACCAAACATTTAAAGAAGAGCTAATGCATGCCTGTCCTTCAAAAACTCTTTCAAAAAATTGCACAGAAAGGAACACTTCCAAACACATTCTATGAGGCCGCCATCACCCGGATACCAAAGCCAGGCAAAGACAACACAAAAAAGGAAAACTATAGGCCAATTTCATTGATGAACTTAGATGCCAAGATCCTCAACAAAATCCTAGCAAACAGAATTCAACGACACATCAAAAAACTCATACATCACGATCAAGTCGGGTTCATCCCAGGCACGCAAGGATTCTTCAACATCTGCAAATCAAACTGAGAGACAAAAATCACATGACAATCTCAACAGATTCAGAAAAAGCCTTTGACAAACTCCCACACCCATTTATGATAAAAACTGTTCAAATAAATGGGCCTAGAAGGAACCTACCTCAACAGAGTGAAAGCCATATAGGACAAGTCCACAGTGAACATTATTCTCAATGATGAAAAACTGAAAGCATTTCCTCTAAGATCAGGAACAAGACAAGGGTGTCCACTTTCACCATTATTATTCAACATAGTCCTGGAAGTTCTAGCAACAGCAATAAGAGAAGAAAAACAAATAAAAGAAATCCAGATTGGAAAGGAAGAAGTAAAACTCTATTTGCAGATGACACGATATTATACATAGAAAACCCCAAAGACACTATTACAAAACTACTAGAGCTAATCAATGAATGCAGCAAAGTCACAGGATACAAAATCAATACACAGAAATCAGTGGCATTCCTATACACAATGAAAAATCAGAAAACGATATCAAAGAGGCAATCCCCTTCACCATTGCAATCAAAAGAATCAAATATCTAGGAATAAGCCTACCCAAAGAAACAAAAGAATTGTACACAGAAAATTACAAGACACTCATGAAAGAAATTAAAGAAGACTTAAACAGATGGAGTGATATTCCATGTTCCTGGGTCAGAAGAATCAATATTGTGAAAATGACCATACTACCAAATGTCATTTACAGATTCAGTGCAATCCCCATCAAACTACCAATGACATTCTTCACAGAACTAGACCAAAGAATCACACAGTTCATATGGAAACACAAAAGACCTCGAATAGACAAAGCAATCCAGAGGAAGAAGAATGGAACTGGAGGGATCAGCCCCCCTAACTTCAGACTATATTACAAAGCAATCAAGATAGTATGGTACTGGCACAAAAACAGAAATATAGACCAATGGAACAAGATAGAGAACCCAGAGATAAACCCACGCACCTATGGGTACCTTATTTTTGACAAAGGAGGCAAAAATCCAAAATGGTTGTCAACAAATTCAGCCTCTTCAACAAATGGTGCTGGGAAAACTTGACAGCTACATGCAAAAAAAAACCTATACCAGCTACATGAAGTTGGAACATTCCCTGACACCATGCACAAAGATCAACTCAAAATGGATTCAAGACCTAAATGTAAGACCAGAAACCATCAAACTCTTAGAGGAGAATATAGGCAAAACCCTCAAGAATATCAATCAAAGCAAGATCTTCCATGACCCACCTACTAGAATAGCAGAATTAAAACCAAAAATTAACATGTGGGACCTAGGAGCATTTCCTCTAAGATCAGGAACAAGACAAGGGTGTCCACTTTCACCATTATTATTCAACATAGTCCTGGAAGTTCTAGCAACAGCAATAAGAGAAGAAAAACAAATAAAAGAAATCCAGATTGGAAAGGAAGAAGTAAAACTCTATTTGCAGATGACACGATATTATACATAGAAAACCCCAAAGACACTATTACAAAACTACTAGAGCTAATCAATGAATGCAGCAAAGTCACAGGATACAAAATCAATACACAGAAATCAGTGGCATTCCTATACACAATGAAAAATCAGAAAACGATATCAAAGAGGCAATCCCCTTCACCATTGCAATCAAAAGAATCAAATATCTAGGAATAAGCCTACCCAAAGAAACAAAAGAATTGTACACAGAAAATTACAAGACACTCATGAAAGAAATTAAAGAAGACTTAAACAGATGGAGTGATATTCCATGTTCCTGGGTCAGAAGAATCAATATTGTGAAAATGACCATACTACCAAATGTCATTTACAGATTCAGTGCAATCCCCATCAAACTACCAATGACATTCTTCACAGAACTAGACCAAAGAATCACACAGTTCATATGGAAACACAAAAGACCTCGAATAGACAAAGCAATCCAGAGGAAGAAGAATGGAACTGGAGGGATCAGCCCCCCTAACTTCAGACTATATTACAAAGCAATCAAGATAGTATGGTACTGGCACAAAAACAGAAATATAGACCAATGGAACAAGATAGAGAACCCAGAGATAAACCCACGCACCTATGGGTACCTTATTTTTGACAAAGGAGGCAAAAATCCAAAATGGTTGTCAACAAATTCAGCCTCTTCAACAAATGGTGCTGGGAAAACTTGACAGCTACATGCAAAAAAAAACCTATACCAGCTACATGAAGTTGGAACATTCCCTGACACCATGCACAAAGATCAACTCAAAATGGATTCAAGACCTAAATGTAAGACCAGAAACCATCAAACTCTTAGAGGAGAATATAGGCAAAACCCTCAAGAATATCAATCAAAGCAAGATCTTCCATGACCCACCTACTAGAATAGCAGAATTAAAACCAAAAATTAACATGTGGGACCTAATGAGACTTAAAAGCTTTTGTACAGCAAAAGAAACTACAAAAAAGATGAACAGACAACCCACAGAATGGGAGAAAATCACAGCAAATGAAACAACAGACAAAGAATTAATCTCCAAAATCTACATGCAACTCAGACAACTCAACATGAGAAAAATGAACCACCCAATCAAAAAATGGGAAAAGGACCTAAACAGACACCTCTCCAAAGAAGACATACAGATGGCCCCAAAACACAGGAAATGATGCTCAAACTTGCTTATTATGGGAGAAATGCAAATGAAAACTACAATGAGGTATCACCTCACACCTGTCAGAATGGCCATCACCCACAAATAGACAGACAATAAATGCTGGAGAGGGTGTGGAGAAAAGGGAACATTCTTGCATTGCTGGTGGGAATGTAAATGGATACAGCCACCATGGAAGACAGTATGGAGATTTCTTTAAAAAACTAAAAATAGAAGCACCATATGACCCAGCAATCCCACTCTTAGGCTTATACCCTGATGACATCAAAATTGAAAGAGGTACCTCAACGTTCACTGCAGCTCTCTATACAATAGCTAGAACATGGAAGCAACCTAGATGTTCATCGACGTACGAATGAATACAAAAGCTCTGGTACATATATACAATGGAATACTACACGGCTGTAAAAAGAAATGCAGAAGAAACAGCCCTAATGAGGTGGCTGGATCTAAAATGTATCATAAAAAGTGAATAAGTCAAAAAGAGAAGGACAAGTACAATATACTAACACATATATATGGAATCTAGTAGGATGGTAATGATAACATGCAGTGAAGCAATGGAAAAACAGACAAAGAGAGTAGACATCTGGACATTGTGGGGAATGAACAGTGGGTGGGATGCGTAAAAGAAGTAGCATGAAAACCTATACTATCATATGTGAAAAAAACAGCTGTTGTCATTTTGCTGTGAGAAAAAGGGATCCTGCAGGGGCACTGTGTGACGGCCTGGAGGAGTGGGATGGGGGGGGGGGGGCATACATATGACTAATCTGAGATTATACGTATCTGTAAACAACAAAACTCTGTAAAGTAAAATTAAAAAAATTTAAAATTAAATAAATAACAGAAGTTTACAAATTAGATTTAAAAGTGAGCTTTGGAAACACAAATTATTTTTAGGATATTAAGTAATGACAAAACACATGTATCTGTCATGACAGAAGACACATAAAGTGTTTGCAGACCAGAACTGCCAAAGTGCTGGCATTCCCCCCACCACCACCTGCACTGGCTGTCAGATGACCACACAAAATTAAGCAGTAATTTAGTGATTCTGTGGGATGAGAGAAGTACATAAAGTTATCTGAGGAAGCCCAGCGGGAAATGCAACACATATTTACAGGGGAAAAAGTCAAAATAATTACTTTAAAACTCTGTCATTTAAATTCAATCCCTCTCTCTTAATTGTTAAGCACTGAATCCAAGTCTTCATGCTTATTTTCCTAGTAATAGAAATCACTGGATTTATTAATGTTTTCTCATCAAAGAGAAAAGCCAAAAAAGAGCTTAATAAAGTCAGTTTACTTCAGATCACTTTCAGCTTTTTTTAATAGACAGATCCAGAATTTAGTGCCAAGTTTTCCACTGTAGCCATAGACAAATTCTATATTTTGTTTCCTTATTATATTTTCACGTATAATAAATGTACTGAGATTGTGCTGAAAATACCTGCTACCTAAAAAAACAGAGTAAATGCCAAAAGTATCTGACTATGGGGCTTTCCCTGTCACTTTAGTTTCTTCAACACGTGAACAGAAACCTGGGAGCTGAGGCACTGAGTGAATACCCAAGCCAGGCAAAAAGTCAAGCAATCTGAGCCCTCTGAAGTAGTCACATGATCACTGTGGTCACAAGCACCACTGGTACTTGCATTACTTAAGCAGTGAGGCAGAGGGTTGGGGACTCTCCTCCGGTCACCTAGTACTCTTTTGTTCTCCTTTCTCAGCCCTTCCACTGTTCCACTGTTGTACATAATTAATGATGGCACAACTACAATTTGTGAAGGGTGTGGCAGGCTCTCACTATCCCTATTCACTAACTCCTATAGAAATTGTGAGCTTACATATATACTTTCTCAGTTACCTATCAGTCTTAAGAAATACCATCACCAGCTCCCATTTTCCTGCCATACCACCATCTGTTCAATTCTATCATTTACATTACATCACAAACCCCCTGTTTTCCCAATTTTGCATGCATAAATGCATACACATAAACAGGCACACACAATCCTGGAAATGCTGGGTTAAACTTATGTAAGTTTCTTTATTGTTGGACCACTCAGAACGTTTAATGCTAATCTCAATTTCTTGACATAGACATAATATGCCACATTTCCAAATCTATTTGACTACATAGACCTTTCTTTACAGAACGTGTTCAATGGTATGCATGTGTGTGTTGGTTGCTCGCTTGTGTCTCACTCTTGAAGACGCCACGGACTGTGGTCTTCAGCTCCTTTTCCACAGAATTCTCCAGGCAAGAATACTGGAGTGGGTTGCCATTTTCCCAGCCTGACTAGAATCCAAGTCTTCATGCTTATTTTCCTAGTAATAGAAATCACTGGATTTATTAATGTTTTCTCATCAAAGAGAAAAGCCAAAAAAGAGCTTAATAAAGTCAGTTTACTTCAGATCACTTTCAGCTTTTTTTAATAGACAGATCCAGAATTTAGTGCCAAGTTTTCCACTGTAGCCATAGACAAATTCTATATTTTGTTTCCTTATTATATTTTCACGTATAATAAATGTACTGAGATTGTGCTGAAAATACCTGCTACCTAAAAAAACAGAGTAAATGCCAAAAGTATCTGACTATGGGGCTTTCCCTGTCACTTTAGTTTCTTCAACACGTGAACAGAAACCTGGGAGCTGAGGCACTGAGTGAATACCCAAGCCAGGCAAAAAGTCAAGCAATCTGAGCCCTCTGAAGTAGTCACATGATCACTGTGGTCACAAGCACCACTGGTACTTGCATTACTTAAGCAGTGAGGCAGAGGGTTGGGGACTCTCCTCCGGTCACCTAGTACTCTTTTGTTCTCCTTTCTCAGCCCTTCCACTGTTCCACTGTTGTACATAATTAATGATGGCACAACTACAATTTGTGAAGGGTGTGGCAGGCTCTCACTATCCCTATTCACTAACTCCTATAGAAATTGTGAGCTTACATATATACTTTCTCAGTTACCTATCAGTCTTAAGAAATACCATCACCAGCTCCCATTTTCCTGCCATACCACCATCTGTTCAATTCTATCATTTACATTACATCACAAACCCCCTGTTTTCCCAATTTTGCATGCATAAATGCATACACATAAACAGGCACACACAATCCTGGAAATGCTGGGTTAAACTTATGTAAGTTTCTTTATTGTTGGACCACTCAGAACGTTTAATGCTAATCTCAATTTCTTGACATAGACATAATATGCCACATTTCCAAATCTATTTGACTACATAGACCTTTCTTTACAGAACGTGTTCAATGGTATGCATGTGTGTGTTGGTTGCTCGCTTGTGTCTGACTCTTGAAGACGCCACGGACTGTGGTCTTCCGAGCTCCTTTTCCACAGAATTCTCCAGGCAAGAATACTGGAGTGGGTTGCCATTCTCTTTTCCAGAGGATCTTCCTGACCTAGGGTTTGAACTAGGGTCTCCTACATTGCAGGCAGGTTCACCAAGGAAGCCTTGGTGGCTCAGGCAATAATCTGGAGAGGGTTTTTTATTTTTTTTTTTTATTTTTTTTTAAGATTTTATTTATTTATCTACTTTGGGTGGGGGTCAGGTTGGGGAGGGAGGGGAGTGGGCGGGCCACTCCTACTGGTTTTTCATTTCTCTATTTTCATTTGTCTTCATTCTTTGGCTCCTGTGGGCCTCCCATCGAGGTGGCGTCTGTTGTTGCAGAGCACCGGCTCTGGGCGCATGTGCTCCAGAGCTCCGGCTCGGTGATTGGACACATCAGTCCAGCCGCTCCACGGCACGTGGGATCTTCCCAGGCCACGGCTCGAACCAGCGCCCCTTGCACTGCAAGGCGGTGTCCTTACCCACTGGACCACCAGGGGAAGCCCGAGAGGGTTTTTTAAATGGAACACACTTTGAAAAACTTTCATCCAAATTATTCAAAACAATATTTTATATGTAGATATAAAATAGCTATTATATCTAAAGAAAATATGTATATGTAGAAACAAATATGTATATATCTTTATGTATAATATGTAAATTTATATAAGCACGTATATAAAAGAAAACTGAATATATATTAATTTATCCACTCATCCATTTACAAACCCCTTTGTTTTCAATTCTATCATTTACATTACATCACAAACCCCTGTTTTCCCATTTGCATAAATGCATACACATAAACAGGCACACACAATCCTGGAAATGCTGGGTTAAACTTATGTAAGTTTCTTTATTGTTGGACCACTCAGAACGTTTAATGCTAATCTCAATTTCTTGACATAGACATAATATGCCACATTTCCAAATCTATTTGACTACATAGACCTTTCTTTACAGAACGTGTTCAATGGTATGCATGTGTGTGTTGGTTGCTCGCTTGTGTCTGACTCTTGAAGACGCCACGGACTGTGGTCTTCCGAGCTCCTTTTCCACAGAATTCTCCAGGCAAGAATACTGGAGTGGGTTGCCATTCTCTTTTCCAGAGGATCTTCCTGACCTAGGGTTTGAACTAGGGTCTCCTACATTGCAGGCAGGTTCACCAAGGAAGCCTTGGTGGCTCAGGCAATAATCTGGAGAGGGTTTTTTATTTTTTTTTTTTATTTTTTTTTAGATTTTATTTATTTATCTACTTTGGGGGGGGGTCGGGTTGGGGAGGGAGGGGAGTGGGCGGGCCACTCCTACTGGTTTTTCATTTCTCTATTTTCATTTGTCTTCATTCTTTGGCTCCTGTGGGCCTCCCATCGAGGTGGCGTCTGTTGTTGCAGAGCACCGGCTCTGGGCGCATGTGCTCCAGAGCTCCGGCTCGGTGATTGGACACATCAGTCCAGCCGCTCCACGGCACGTGGGATCTTCCCAGGCCACGGCTCGAACCAGCGCCCCTTGCACTGCAAGGCGGTGTCCTTACCCACTGGACCACCAGGGGAAGCCCGAGAGGGTTTTTTAAATGGAACACACTTTGAAAAACTTTCATCCAAATTATTCAAAACAATATTTTATATGTAGATATAAAATAGCTATTATATCTAAAGAAAATATGTATATGTAGAAACAAATATGTATATATCTTTATGTATAATATGTAAATTTATATAAGCACGTATATAAAAGAAAACTGAATATATATTAATTTATCCACTCATCCATTTACACACCCATTCCACCAGCCACACAACAGATAACAGAGTGCCTATATATGTAAGCATTCTTGTGCTTGGTGCTATAGGAGATAAAGAAATTTGGAAATATGCTTAACACATTTTCTATTACTTTCTTATTAACCTCCACATAAACACTGATGCTTTTAAAAGCCAGATAATATACTAAAAATTTTGAAGAATCTAATATAATAATTGATTTTCCTTAAGAAATTATAAGTAGCAAACTAAGGAAACACTTCACAAAAGTGTTTTAAAGTTCTAAATGTCACGGACATAATTTAAATTACATTTATGTTGCACAATTTTCCAGGAACAACTAAAGTAAAAAATAATCAACTGATTTTTTAAGTCTAAAAGTTTTAAACGTGGTTAAATATTTACTTTAAAAGCTATAAACGCACAAAGACAAATGTATCTTAATTAGATTCAACTAGTCAGTGTGTAATACCAATTACTTAGAATTTCTGCCTTGAACTTTAGGATTTTTCTAAGTCAAGCCTTCTTTCAGCTCCCTCATTTTATTCCTGACTTTTATACTGAAAAATGATCAGAAAACTCTTTAAATTATTTGAACATACTTTTTATCAAGTAAAACTTAAGGAACAGAGATGCAGATATAGAGAACAGATTTGTGGACACAGCAGGGGAAGGAGAGGGTGTGAGGAATTGAGAAAGTAGCACTGAAACACATACATTACCATGTGTAAAACAGATAGTGAGAAGCTACTGTACAGCACAAGGAACACAACCAGGTGCTCTGTGATGACCTAGCAGGGTGGGATGGAGTGGGGGTGGGACAGAGGTGCAAGGGGTATATGTATACTTAGGACTCCGTTGTTGGGCAACCAACACAACACTGCAAAGCCCGAGAGGGTTTTAAATGGAACACACTTTGAAAAACTTTCATCCAAATTATTCAAAACAATATTTTATATGTAGATATAAAATAGCTATTATATCTAAAGAAAATATGTATATGTAGAAACAAATATGTATATATCTTTATGTATAATATGTAAATTTATATAAGCACGTATATAAAAGAAAACTGAATATATATTAATTTATCCACTCATCCATTTACACACCCATTCCACCAGCCACACAACAGATAACAGAGTGCCTATATATGTAAGCATTCTTGTGCTTGGTGCTATAGGAGATAAAGAAATTTGGAAATATGCTTAACACATTTTCTATTACTTTCTTATTAACCTCCACATAAACACTGATGCTTTTAAAAGCCAGATAATATACTAAAAATTTTGAAGAATCTAATATAATAATTGATTTTCCTTAAGAAATTATAAGTAGCAAACTAAGGAAACACTTCACAAAAGTGTTTTAAAGTTCTAAATGTCACGGACATAATTTAAATTACATTTATGTTGCACAATTTTCCAGGAACAACTAAAGTAAAAAATAATCAACTGATTTTTTAAGTCTAAAAGTTTTAAACGTGGTTAAATATTTACTTTAAAAAGCTATAAACGCACAAAGACAAATGTATCTTAATTAGATTCAACTAGTCAGTGTGTAATACCAATTACTTAGAATTTCTGCCTTGAACTTTAGGATTTTTCTAAGTCAAGCCTTCTTTCAGCTCCCTCATTTTATTCCTGACTTTTATACTGAAAAATGATCAGAAAACTCTTTAAATTATTTGAACATACTTTTTATCAAGTAAAACTTAAGGAACAGAGATGCAGATATAGAGAACAGATTTGTGGACACAGCAGGGGAAGGAGAGGGTGTGAGGAATTGAGAAAGTAGCACTGAAACACATACATTACCATGTGTAAAACAGATAGTGAGAAGCTACTGTACAGCACAAGGAACACAACCAGGTGCTCTGTGATGACCTAGCAGGGTGGGATGGAGTGGGGGTGGGACAGAGGTGCAAGGGGGTATATGTATACTTAAGGCGGACTCCCGTTGTTGTATAGAAGCAACCAACACAACACTGCAAAGCAATTATCCTCCAATTAAAAAAGAAAATTTTAAGAGCTAGATTCCAATCTGGACATTCTGGTAACTAAATATACCCATGATTAGAATGTGCTGTAGTTTAAAAACAATGTCACTTGTTTTAACAAATATTACTTACAGCTCCAGTCTCTACATCTTTGCTGAGTACTCCTGTCCTTTCCCCTTCACAGAGCACTGCCTTGTTGTGGTGAAGGGACAGAAGAGATCAAAAAGAGATAGAAAGAATACATGGAAGATCTGTAAACGAAGAACGTCATGAACCAGATAACCATGATGCTGTGGTCTGTCACCCAAAGGCAGACATTCTGACAGCCACTGCTGTCAATAAAGCTAGTGGATGTGATGGAATTCCAGTAGAACTCCTCAAAACTCTAAAGGATGATGCTATCAAAGTGCTGCACTCAATATGTCAGCAAATCTGGAAGACCCAGCAGTGGCCACAGGACTGGAAAAGGTCAATTTTCACCCCAGTTCACAAGAAGGGCAGTACTAAAGAATGTTCAAACCACGAGACAATTGCACTCATCTCCCATGCTAGTAAAGTCATGCTTAAAATCCAGCATGCTAGGCTTCAGTGCAAGGGGTGCCGGTTCGATTCCTGGCCTGGGACGATTCCACGTGCCGCAGAGCGGCTGGACTGATGTGTTCAACTACCGAGCCGGAGTTCTGGAGCGCGTGCGCCCAGAGCTGGTGCTCTGCAGCGAGAGAGGCCACTGCGATGGTAGGTCCACACAGGCCAAAGAACAAAGATGGAAATAAACGAAAGACCAATAGAAGTGGCCAAAACCAAAAAAATCTTGCATGTTAGGCTTCAGCATTATGGGAAACAAGAACTTCCAGAAATTCTAGCTGGGTTAAGAAAAGGTAGAGGAACCAAAGATGAAATTGCCAACATTCACTGAATCATAGAGAAAGCAAGGGAATTTCAGAAAAATATTAACCTCTATTTCATTGAGTACACTAAAGCCTTTGACTATGTGGATCATAACAAACTGTTGAAAACTATTAAGGAGATGGGAATACCAGACCATCCTACCTGTTTCCTGAAAAATCTTATGCTGGGCAAGAAGCAACAGTTAGAACCCAGTATGAAACAACCGAATGGTTCAGGATTAAGAAAAGAGTACAGGGTTTCCCTGTTGGTCCAGTGGGTAAGGACACTGCCTTGCAGTGCAAGGGGCGCCGGTTCGAGCCCTGGCCTGGGAAGATCCCATGTGCCACAGAGCGGCTGGACCGATGTGTCCAATTACTGAGCTGGAGCTCTGGAGCGCATGTGCCCAGAGCCAGTGCTCTGCAAAAACAGAGGCCACCGCAATGGGAGACCCACATGGGCCAAAGAACAAAGATAGATGAAAATAGACAAATGGAAGACCAACAGAAGTAGCCCGCCTGCTCCCCTCCTTCCCCAACCCCCCCAAAATAAATAAATAAATAAACCTTTAAAAAAAAAAGAAAGAAAAGAGTGCAACACTGTTGTCACCCTGTTTACTAAACCTATACATGGAGCACACCGTGAGAAATGCCAGGCTATATGAGTTACAAACTGGAATCAAGATTGTAGAGAGACACATCAACAGCCTTACATATGCAGACAATACCACTCTAATGGCAGAAGACAAATGAAGAGAAACTAAAGAACCTCTTAATGATTAGGGTGAAGGAAGACAGTGAAACACACACCCAGATTAAAATTAAACATTAAAAAGCCTAAGATCATGGCATCCAGCCCCATGGCAACAGAAGGGGAAAAGGTGGCAGCAGTGATACATTTCCTCTTCTTGGGTTCTAAAATCACTGTGAGGGGTGACTGCAGCCATGAAATCATAAGATGATTGCTTCTTGGCAGGAGAGCTATGATAAACCTAGACAGCATGTTGAAAAGCATTTGCCCACAAAGGTCTATATAGTCATGGCTATGGTCCTTCCAGGGGTCATGTACAGTGGTGAGAACTGTACTATAAAGATAAAAGAGGGCCGAAGGATTGATGTTTTCAAACAATGGTGCTGGAGAAGACTCTTGAGAGTCCTTTGGACAGCAAGGAGATCAAACTAGTCAATTTTAAGGGAAATCAACCCTGAATATGCATTGAAGCACTGACGCTGAACATGAAGCTTCAATATTTTGGTCACCTGATGGGAACAGCCAACTCACTGGGAAAGACCCTGATGCTGAGATAAAGTGCAGGCGAAGAAGATGAGGCCATCAGGGGATGAGATGGCTGGATGGGATCACTGATGCAATGGACATAAGGAGGGGATGAGGGACAGGGAGGCCTGGTGTGCTGCAGTCATGGGGTCAGACACGACCGGGAAAATGAACAACATCATCATCTCCTTTTCCCCTCGTCTCTGCAAGGTCAACACAGCATGTCCGGGAGCCAGTGCCCTCTGCAAAAACAGAGGCCACCGCAATGGGAGACCCACATGGGCCAAAGAACAAAGATAGATGAAAATAGACAAATGGAAGACCAACAGAAGTAGCCCGCCTGCTCCCCTCCTTCCCCAACCCCCCCAAAATAAATAAATAAATAAACCTTTAAAAAAAAAAGAAAGAAAAGAGTGCAACACTGTTGTCACCCTGTTTACTAAACCTATACATGGAGCACACCGTGAGAAATGCCAGGCTATATGAGTTACAAACTGGAATCAAGATTGTAGAGAGACACATCAACAGCCTTACATATGCAGACAATACCACTCTAATGGCAGAAGACAAATGAAGAGAAACTAAAGAACCTCTTAATGATTAGGGTGAAGGAAGACAGTGAAACACACACCCAGATTAAAATTAAACATTAAAAAGCCTAAGATCATGGCATCCAGCCCCATGGCAACAGAAGGGGAAAAGGTGGCAGCAGTGATACATTTCCTCTTCTTGGGTTCTAAAATCACTGTGAGGGGTGACTGCAGCCATGAAATCATAAGATGATTGCTTCTTGGCAGGAGAGCTATGATAAACCTAGACAGCATGTTGAAAAGCATTTGCCCACAAAGGTCTATATAGTCATGGCTATGGTCCTTCCAGGGGTCATGTACAGTGGTGAGAACTGTACTATAAAGATAAAAGAGGGCCGAAGGATTGATGTTTTCAAACAATGGTGCTGGAGAAGACTCTTGAGAGTCCTTTGGACAGCAAGGAGATCAAACTAGTCAATTTTAAGGGAAATCAACCCTGAATATGCATTGAAGCACTGACGCTGAACATGAAGCTTCAATATTTTGGTCACCTGATGGGAACAGCCAACTCACTGGGAAAGACCCTGATGCTGAGATAAAGTGCAGGCGAAAGAAGATGAGGCCATCAGGGGATGAGATGGCTGGATGGGATCACTGATGCAATGGACATAAGGAGGGGATGAGGGACAGGGAGGCCTGGTGTGCTGCAGTCATGGGGTCAGACACGACCGGGAAAATGAACAACATCATCATCTCCTTTTCCCCTCGTCTCTGCAAGGTCAACACAGCTTTCTGAAACAGTTCAACCCCCAGTCCGGTGCAGGTATTTTTGATGATTCTGCTCTGCAGGTATCGATCTCACCTGTCTCAGAGCTCACAGTACCTATGATTCATATTACTCATAGCATCCATTATGTTTCAGCTTATATTATTACTTTATACTTCCAGTTGGCCTTTCATGTATCATAGTTTTCTGCCTATCTACACTGTAACTTCTCTGAAGGCAAGGAACATTTAGTTTCCTTCTTTAAATCCTATACTACACCTTCAATAAAGGAAGTACACAAATTATTTCACAGAATAATAATGGTTCACATATGAATGTGCAAATCTCTCACTTTGCAGATAACAAAGGAAGCCTAGAAAGGTGAAGTAACTTACCCAATTTTATCCAGTTCATTGGGAACTGAATCAGGACAAGAACTCATGTGGATCTAGTGTTTTCAGTTTAGGCCATGTTAAAAGAAATGAATTGTGCTAACATATACTTGTTTACCTTCCAGTTTTAGTAAGCACAAAAAACCAACCTGTATGTAACCAAGAACTTTGCATTTCCTCAAAATTACAATTTTCTTCAATATTAATCCCTGCAATCCTAAGAAACATGATAATGTCACATGTCAGATGAAGGTGATTTACTAAAATGTCTAGTGGCCCAGAACAGACTTTGTATTATTTATTTCTGTTAAAACATCATGCAATTATTGAGAGGAGGGGTATTTAAACTAAATAGGTCAGTTACCAACTTTAGTTAATTGCGATTTTATCTAAATTGACACTAATGAACTACTAGTCACCCTCTAAATCTTCTAGTCTTCTCACAATTTATTTACAAAATAATCTTAAAATATAACTAGCTCCTTGATAGTCTGATTAACCTAAACTTTCCTTCAGATACTCTTCTATCATCTGCCTAAGTCCTCCAGGGAAGTGGAGCCATTTAGATGGCTGGATGGGATCACTGATGCAATGGACATAAGGAGGGGATGAGGGACAGGGAGGCCTGGTGTGCTGCAGTCATGGGGTCAGACACGACCGGGAAAATGAACAACATCATCATCTCCTTTTCCCCTCGTCTCTGCAAGGTCAACACAGCTTTCTGAAACAGTTCAACCCCCAGTCCGGTGCAGGTATTTTTGATGATTCTGCTCTGCAGGTATCGATCTCACCTGTCTCAGAGCTCACAGTACCTATGATTCATATTACTCATAGCATCCATTATGTTTCAGCTTATATTATTACTTTATACTTCCAGTTGGCCTTTCATGTATCATAGTTTTCTGCCTATCTACACTGTAACTTCTCTGAAGGCAAGGAACATTTAGTTTCCTTCTTTAAATCCTATACTACACCTTCAATAAAGGAAGTACACAAATTATTTCACAGAATAATAATGGTTCACATATGAATGTGCAAATCTCTCACTTTGCAGATAACAAAGGAAGCCTAGAAAGGTGAAGTAACTTACCCAATTTTATCCAGTTCATTGGGAACTGAATCAGGACAAGAACTCATGTGGATCTAGTGTTTTTCAGTTTAGGCCATGTTAAAAGAAATGAATTGTGCTAACATATACTTGTTTACCTTCCAGTTTTAGTAAGCACAAAAAACCAACCTGTATGTAACCAAGAACTTTGCATTTCCTCAAAATTACAATTTTCTTCAATATTAATCCCTGCAATCCTAAGAAACATGATAATGTCACATGTCAGATGAAGGTGATTTACTAAAATGTCTAGTGGCCCAGAACAGACTTTGTATTATTTATTTCTGTTAAAACATCATGCAATTATTGAGAGGAGGGGGTATTTAAACTAAATAGGTCAGTTACCAACTTTAGTTAATTGCGATTTTATCTAAATTGACACTAATGAACTACTAGTCACCCTCTAAATCTTCTAGTCTTCTCACAATTTATTTACAAAATAATCTTAAAATATAACTAGCTCCTTGATAGTCTGATTAACCTAAACTTTCCTTCAGATACTCTTCTATCATCTGCCTAAGTCCTCCAGGGAAGTGGAGCCATTTAGATGCACAAGAGAACAGCTGGAACATGAAGTGACAGACAGATTTACTTTAGAGATTAGCACCCAGAGAAGTTCTTGGTTCTCAGTTAAGTTTGTGTATTCTAACTGAAGAAAATTCCAGGGAAATAAAATTGTATAGAAGGATATTTCCCCAAACTATGCATTAGATAACTTTATAGCCTTAAGAACTAGAAGAGAGATGGTCCTGTCAAAGGGCCACCCATTGGCATTGGGTCATTCATTGGCATTAAATTAATTTCATCTGAGAGTTAACAGAGCAGTGAAGATCAAATGTGTTCCTATTAAGCTACTGGGGCATCGGGGGAAGAGTTCTGATCTCCTGCCAGGCTTCTTTTACTAAAAGGTTTAACCGTTACTGGTTAAAGAGCCCACACCCAAAAATAGATATGTTAGAATCCTAACCCCCAGTACCTCAAATGTGATTTGGAAACATGATTATATAGATGCATTGTTAGGCTGAAGTCATACTGGAGCAGAGTGGGCCCCTAATCCGATATAAAAAGAAAAAAATTGGAGAAAGACATGCTTAGAGGGAAGATGACGAAGACAGCCTCTTCAACAAATGGTGCTGGGAAAATTGGACAGCTATATGCAAAAAAGTGACGTTGGAACATTCCCTGACACCATACACAAAGATCAACTCACAATGGATTAAAGACATAAATGTAAGACCAGAAACCATCAAACTCTTAGAAGAGAATATAGGCAAAACACTCAAGGACATCAATAAAAGCAAGATCTTCTCTGACTCACCTACTAGAATAGCAGAACTAAAAAGACAAATGAACATGTGGGACCTAATGAAACTTAAAAGCTTTTGTACAGCAAAAGAAATCACAAAAAAGCTGAACAGACAGCCCACAGAATGGGAGAAAATCATAGCAAATGAAACAACAGACAAAGAATCTCCAAAATCTACAAGCAACTCAGACAACTCAGCACCAGATAAATGAACAACCCAATCAAAAAATGGGAAAAGGACCTAAACAGACACCTCTCCAAAGAAGACATACAGATGGCCCAAAAGCACACAAAACGATGCTCAACTTCACTTATAATTAGAGAAATGCAAATCAAAACTACAATGAGATATCACCTCACACCCGTCAGAATGGCGATCACCCACAAACAGACAGACAATAAATGCTGGAGAGGGTGTGGAGAAAAGGGAACACTCCTGCATTGCTGGTGGGAATGTCAACTGATACAGTCTCTATGGAAGACAGTATGGAGATTTCTTAAAAAAACTAAAAATAGAAGCACCATATGACCCAGCAATCCCACTCTTAGGCTTATACCTTGATGAAATTAAATCCGAAAGAAGCACCTGCACCCCAATGTTCATTGCAGCTCTCTATACAATAGCTAGAACATGGACGTAACCTAGATGCCCATCGACAAACGAATGGATACAAAAGCTCAGGGACATATATACAATGGAATACTACATGGCTGTAAAGGGAAATGCAGAAGAATCAGCCCTAATGAGGTGGCTGGATCTAGAATGTATCATAAAAAGTGAAGTCAGTCAGAAAGAGAAAGACAAATACAGTATATTAACACATATATATGGAATCTAGTAGGATGGTGATGATGGTACCCGCAGTGAAGCGATGGAAAGACAGACATGGACAGTGGACATATGGACATTGTGGGGAAGGAACAGAGGGTGGGAGGTGTAAAGGAAGTAGCATGAAGGCCTGTACTATCATAAGTGAAGAAAATAGCTATAGTCATTGCTCTGTGAGAAAAGGGGATCCTTCAGGGGTGCTATGTGATGGTTGGGAGGAGTGGGAAGGGGGGGATATACATATGACTGATCTGGGAACATGTATGTCTGTAAACAGCAAAACTCTGTAAAAGTTAAAAGTAAAATAAAGGTTTAAGAAAAAAAAAAGAATCACAAGGAGAGGATGGAAAGAGGCTTGGACAGGCTACTCCCTTACAGCCCTCAGAAGAAACTAATCCTGCCAACAGCATGACTTTGGACTGTTCAGCCTCCTGAACTGTGAGACTAGAAATCTCTGTTTAAGCCACCCACTGTATGACACTGTTTCAGCAGCCTTATCAAACCAATATAAAGGTGTCTGTGAGATAAATGTAAAATAGCAGTAAGCAAGAAATTTAAAAATCCTAAACCCTAGGTTTTAAATTGATAACTTCTGGCATAAATTTCTACCTTAGTTTCCCTACGTATACCTCATTTAGGTTGTTGTGAAGATAAGCCTTAATATAACATGCATGACTGTTCTTAGAAAAGTACAAAGTAGTAAGTTATCACCCAACATTTACAGTTTACTTAATACATTTGGCTTTAGGTAAGAAAAAAAAAAAAAGCAAAGGTACAAAAAAAAGGTAGAGGTGACCCTACATTTTTTCTGCAGAATGAAAGTGAAAGCGCTAGTCGCTCTGTTGTGTCCAATTCTTGGTGACCCTGTGGACTGTAGCCACCAGGCTCCTCTGTCTGTGGGATTTCCAGGCAAGAATACTGGAGTGGGTAGCCCTTCCCTTCTCCAGGGGATCTTCCCAACCCAGGGATCAAACTCAGGTCTTCTGCATTGCAGGAGGATTCTTTACTGTCTCAGTCACCAGGGAAGGCCAGAAGAGAGAGACTAATAACTTCAGGTTAATCAAAAACTAAATTAAATACACAGTGCAAATTAAACCATATCATGGTTACCTTATCTATTAATTTTTACAACTGCAATCTCCCCTACAAACCAAATAAACAAAAACCATCCAAAAACATTCGTAACTATATAATGATAAATTTTTCTAAACTTGTTCTGTGTCTGTTATATTTCAGGAACTAGATACCAGAGCTCAGAGACATGGGTACTGACTTCAAGTAGCTCCCTCTATGGCAAAGGAAATAGGAAGCGATTAAACAAAGATTTCATATAAACTATAAGTTATACACACAGCACAACAGAGCAGATACAATCGTCTGTACCTACAAAGAATACAATAATGTTTAATTTTCTGGAATTTACAATGCTTTGTATAACACACATAGAAACACTTTAATGAGTTAACTGAAAAGTTTTTCAGTATTGTTTCTTAACTCTTTGGAAATCATTGATTAATATTAGAGATAGAGAAGTTCATCCCTCAAAACTTTTAGAGCAGCCTTAAATAAAAACTGGATTTTTTTATTTGCTACATCTTTATCATTTTCTTGTGCTTGAGAAGAGAATTATAGTCAAAGCTAGGTAGTTGGATATTTATTTTCATAAGAGAACCCCAGAAAATTAATGCTCCAGTCCTTACTGAAAATCCTACGAAAATACACCCTTTCTTATCAACTTTGTATGTGTGGCCCTGTGTTTGCCCAATTAAAGCTGTCTTTGATGGCTAAAAATTTCCCAGTTCCTTCCCAGGTGAGTATCAGTGATTCAGGCCTGGCTTTTTAACTAAATACAAAAGAATAGTATACTGCGTTGATCTTTACCCCTGGGTAGAGGGTAACTGGAAGAGGCAAGGCTAAAAGTCAATTTAAAGACAATTAAATCCACTAGAAAAGCACTTTTACTGTAACTTCCTTTTGTTTTTTTAAGGGGAAAAAAAAGTAAGACAATGAATTCATTTTGAATCAAAGCTAAAGGCTATGACTAGTCTAAGAGCCAAACTGCACAAGAGTGTAAAAGCAAGCATGAAATAGTGAAATGACTCAAAAAGTCTTTATCACCCTCTTTGTTTACTTATGTCAATAAGAACTTGAAAGCTGTATTTGCAAAGGCTAAGACACAAAGCAGATAATCTCTCAATGGATAATTGAGCTGACACTGGTGGGATCTGAGAGTTGCAAAGGCAGCAGAAGAAATGGCCCCCATTTTCTGGAGTTTAAAATTCAATGAATAAAAACAAGTAAATGAAATAAATGGAAACAGAAGCAAACATATAATCATCTGTAACTATATAAATAATTCTTTCTGAATTCTTTCTTCTTATCTTTCACCTTTCTTTTCTAAGTGTTACCCTCTTCCTCCTTCCTGCTTTCTCTTCTTCAGCAGTTAAACGAATATCTCTCCAGTACATAATTTCCTTCATTTTCTCCATAAGTGTGTGCACAGTTCACAATAATCCTTTAATAATATCTTCATCACAACTCATAATGTATCAACAAATCTTAATCTAGCACATGATATATAAAATATAGACACATAACAATGTAAAAAGGGAAAAAAGAAAACCCTAGAAACCTGACGTATTTATGTCCAATTTGATCTCCAAGAATTTATGGAATTAAATTATAAGTGGAGAAAGAATGGTCTTCTAAATGGTCTGTGGCTTCTAATAATTTAACATAGATTTTTTGCCTTTCTGATAATTGAAAAATACGTCCAGTTTCTTTATACACTATTCTTTCAGAAAGCAAGAAAGTTATAAAAATAATAAAATGAAACATTAAAAAGTCTACACTACAGCCAGATGTGTAACACTTACAGAATTATTCTTTTGTATATGTTAGGAGTCAGTCCAGGAGGTAGAGTTTCCTTTTAATTCAGTATTTTAATTTTTTAATTAAAATTTAATTTTTTTAAATTAAAAAATTTATCAGAAGAAAAATAAGCAGACACAAATTCTTACTAATACTTTTTGCTTTTAATTTTACACTATCAATTCAAACATTCAACTCAAAGGCAGTTCTTATACAGTATCTTTAAATTCAGCAAACTTACTCTTTAAGTCAGAAAAGAAAACATTTCATGAGAATGAACTCTCCTACAATAATTCAAACTCTACTATAATAATTCAATAACTGTTTGTTAAAAACAAAACAACAAACGAAAACTTCCCTTTGATCCTAACTGCCATGAATAGGGAAGGTTAAATGATACAATGGTTACTAGCAGCCCAAGTGTAATGGGATGTGAAAGAGCTAAGTTAAATCATGGAGATGAATTATTGAAGACTGTCTAGTAAATACCCTGGGAGAAAAATGTAGCTTCTTCACAAATGCAGTGCTTTCTGATGTTTAACTCTACTTTCAACATGACTCCACATTGTATACATCATTTCTCCCTCCAAAATGAATCTCAAACAAGGAACTTTGCGATCAAGACTAGCACTGGCTAGTGTCACTCTCAATTAGAACTGGGAAGAGGAAGATGAGATTTCAAACATGATAGATAACTACCTAATTATGAAATTTAGTCAAATTTTTCTTTGAAATTTCAGTATCAACAAATCTTAATCTAGCACATGATATATAAAATATAGACACATAACAATGTAAAAAGGGAAAAAAGAAAACCCTAGAAACCTGACGTATTTATGTCCAATTTGATCTCCAAGAATTTATGGAATTAAATTATAAGTGGAGAAAGAATGGTCTTCTAAATGGTCTGTGGCTTCTAATAATTTAACATAGATTTTTTGCCTTTCTGATAATTGAAAAATACGTCCAGTTTCTTTATACACTATTCTTTCAGAAAGCAAGAAAGTTATAAAAATAATAAAATGAAACATTAAAAAGTCTACACTACAGCCAGATGTGTAACACTTACAGAATTATTCTTTTGTATATGTTAGGAGTCAGTCCAGGAGGTAGAGTTTCCTTTTAATTCAGTATTTTAATTTTTTAATTAAAATTTAATTTTTTTAAATTAAAAATTCATCAGAAGAAAAATAAGCAGACACAAATTCTTACTAATACTTTTTGCTTTTAATTTTACACTATCAATTCAAACATTCAACTCAAAGGCAGTTCTTATACAGTATCTTTAAATTCAGCAAACTTACTCTTTAAGTCAGAAAAGAAAACATTTCATGAGAATGAACTCTCCTACAATAATTCAAACTCTACTATAATAATTCAATAACTGTTTGTTAAAAACAAAACAACAAACGAAAACTTCCCTTTGATCCTAACTGCCATGAATAGGGAAGGTTAAATGATACAATGGTTACTAGCAGCCCAAGTGTAATGGGATGTGAAAGAGCTAAGTTAAATCATGGAGATGAATTATTGAAGACTGTCTAGTAAATACCCTGGGAGAAAAATGTAGCTTCTTCACAAATGCAGTGCTTTCTGATGTTTAACTCTACTTTCAACATGACTCCACATTGTATACATCATTTCTCCCTCCAAAATGAATCTCAAACAAGGAACTTTGCGATCAAGACTAGCACTGGCTAGTGTCACTCTCAATTAGAACTGGGAAGAGGAAGATGAGATTTCAAACATGATAGATAACTACCTAATTATGAAATTTAGTCAAATTTTTCTTTGAAATTGCAGTATCAACATGTATTGGTCTTTTTCTAGAAGCCAAAATGTATTATGAGGGGCTAAAGGATGGAACCAGAACTAAAAGACCTGAACTAGAAAACAACCTCTTCTCTTTAAAAGTACGAATAGGAAATTAAAAACCACATTTCCATAGAAACAAAACAGTGTCTCAAATACAGTATGAATACGTAAGTGCTAAGGAAATTCCAAGCACCACTCTCACAGAGTTAAATTGGAATAAGTGATAGAGGGGTGGGGCCATGTTTTAACACAAAAAAGAGGCAACAATATTCATGGAAGATAAGAATATTATAGTCATGGGAGTAACAATAGAAATCTATTTATCAGATAAAAAAATAAATCTGATTATGATTTGTTTATATAAATAATTTTTAATATCTTTAATACATCATAATAAATTCTAAGAACAAAGGCAAGGAAATATATTTTTTGAATGTATACTTGAATATGACTACATCTAAAGCTCTTAAAATTCCTCTAATAAAAATAAAATCTTTTCTTCTTTCAGGCATAAATTGAAATAGTTAAGAAAAGTTAGAGGGTGCAAAAGCCTAAAATAGCAATTTTCTGTTGTTGTTAATTTTGCCCTCTTTTTATTGATTTTTAATGATTTATTTTTCATGCATCTTTGTTCTACGGCTTGTGTGGGCCTCCCATTGCAGAGGCCTCTCCCTGCGGAGCACTAGCTCTGGGCACATGTGCTCCAGAGTGCTGGCTCTAACTGGACACACACATCCAGCAGCTCCACGGCACGTGGGACTTTCCTGGACCAGGGATCGAACCAGTGCCCCTTACACTGCAAGGTGGACTCTTTACCCACTGGACCACCAGGGAAGCCCAAACAGCAAGTTTTTAATTCTACAAAGTTAATTGTTTCTTAATAACTTGATGCGGGAAGGGAAATAATTAGGTGCTTATCTTTAACAACATCTTTCTTCCAGCTCCTACTTAAACAAAGGAAATAAAAAGCCAATCTGTTTTTAAACAACTAAACTCAGCCAACTGATTCTGCCCAATAAATTCTCAATGAAATACCTGTTTCAAATATTCTAAAATATGGATAATTCCTTTTCAAGATAATTAATTTGTGAAATCCGAAAAGGAGACATTTTCCTTCAGCTTACCACTTTATGAGGAACTCACCATATGCTTAAATAAAAGTATAATGAAGCAGGAGGTAGTCTTTGGAAAGTATGAATCAATGAAAGTCTGGTAAAGGAGGATCATCAGAAATATATTCATTTGTATAATGAGGGAAAAACTAAAGCCGTTGAGGACATGTTAGAAAAATCTAAGTACTAAATCACTTACCTTCAGATAAATCATCGAAAGGAAAATTTTACAGCTATAGCTTCTATGTGATAAATGATGCCTAGACATATATACGAAATCTAGCAGACAAATTGATCATTCTGCCTGACAGGGAAATATTTAAATCTTTGTCTCAAACAAAAGAGATAATAGGGCTTCCCTGTGAGCTCAGTGGTAAAGAGTTCACCTGACAACGCAAAAGACCCAAGCTCAGTCCCTGATCCGGGAAGATCCCACATGCTACATACGGAGTAACTAAGCCCGTGAGCCACAACTATTGAGCCTGTGCTCTAGAGCCTCGGAGCCGCAACTATTGAGCCCATGTGCCACAACTACAGAAGCCCATGTGCCCTAGAGCTCAATTTCCACAACAAGAAAAGCTACTGCAACAAGAAGCCTGCTCACCTCAACTAGAGAGTAGCCCCCACTCCCTGCATCTTTGTTCTACGGCTTGTGTGGGCCTCCCATTGCAGAGGCCTCTCCGGGAGCACTAGCTCTGGGCACATGTGCTCCAGAGTGCTGGCTCTAACTGGACACACACATCCAGCAGCTCCACGGCACGTGGGACTTTCCTGGACCAGGGATCGAACCAGTGCCCCTTACACTGCAAGGTGGACTCTTTACCCACTGGACCACCAGGGAAGCCCAAACAGCAAGTTTTTAATTCTACAAAGTTAATTGTTTCTTAATAACTTGATGCGGGAAGGGAAATAATTAGGTGCTTATCTTTAACAACATCTTTCTTCCAGCTCCTACTTAAACAAAGGAAATAAAAAGCCAATCTGTTTTTAAACAACTAAACTCAGCCAACTGATTCTGCCCAATAAATTCTCAATGAAATACCTGTTTCAAATATTCTAAAATATGGATAATTCCTTTTCAAGATAATTAATTTGTGAAATCCGAAAAGGAGACATTTTCCTTCAGCTTACCACTTTATGAGGAACTCACCATATGCTTAAATAAAAGTATAATGAAGCAGGAGGTAGTCTTTGGAAAGTATGAATCAATGAAAGTCTGGTAAAGGAGGATCATCAGAAATATATTCATTTGTATAATGAGGGAAAAACTAAAGCCGTTGAGGACATGTTAGAAAAATCTAAGTACTAAATCACTTACCTTCAGATAAATCATCGAAAGGAAAATTTTACAGCTATAGCTTCTATGTGATAAATGATGCCTAGACATATATACGAAATCTAGCAGACAAATTGATCATTCTGCCTGACAGGGAAATATTTAAATCTTTGTCTCAAACAAAAGAGATAATAGGGCTTCCCTGTGAGCTCAGTGGTAAAGAGTTCACCTGACAACGCAAAAGACCCAAGCTCAGTCCCTGATCCGGGAAGATCCCACATGCTACATACGGAGTAACTAAGCCCGTGAGCCACAACTATTGACCCTGTGCTCTAAAGCCTTGCAGCCGCGACTATTGAGCCCATGTGCCACAACTACGGAAGCCTGTGTGCCCTAGAGCCCAAATTCCACAACAAGAGAAGTCACGGCAACAAGAAGCCTGCTCACCTCAACTAGAGAGTAGCCCCCACTCCCTGCAACTACAGAAGAGCCTACAGCAACAGTGAAAACCCAGAATAACCATAAATAAATAAATAAAATTTTTAAGAGATAATAATCCCATCAGCATATAGAGGTAGTACAGCACAATAGGTAAGTGTGTGGGTTCTGGAGCCAGATTATCTAGATTCAAGATCCCCCACTTTCTAGTTTAGCTGTGATGGCACAATTAAACAACCTTTCTATGCTTCAATTTCTTCATCTATAAAAGGGAGGTATAAGAGCACTTTTTCCAAAAAGTTGGTGTGATGTGTAAATGTGTTAAGTGGAGAACTCAGACAGTGCTTGGCACGTAGTATGCAACTGTAAGCTATTAAGCTATTTTTATTATCACTGTTGACCTCACAGACGTGACCTATTGTAGCTATCACTAACCACTAGCTCTTCATGCAAAATAACAAATTACGGCCCTAATAAGTCATATGAGATTTTAGCTGAAACAGAACTTGTGAATAAACAGAGGGATATTCACAGGGGTGACACAATACTATCAATTAAAAAATTAAGACTTAGGTTAAAGATGATAGGCTGAACTTACAGTGACAAACACACTCTCACCAAAAATGACACTAGAGGATTTCTGGGGTTTGTTTTTCTTTTGTTTTAAGGCTTAAACGCACAAGGATAAAGCATCCAGGAGATGAGGTAACAATAACAAAATTATGGTATATGTTTTTTCAGATACAAGAAATATGGATACTAAACAGGCAAAAAAAAACAAAAAGTAAAAACAACTAAATATGCATGACAGAATCGCCAAAAGACAAAGGATTATAAACAGGAGGACTGGTTAAAAATCTGCTTGAAAAGCTGTTATATTCCTAATTCCTTACTCCACCTCGACCAACGTTCAGATAGCTTAATGCTCCTCCCCGACCCCTGCAGAACACTGAAGGTTTATTTTCTGAAAGAGATGTTTTATTCAAAGGTCTTATTATTACTGAATGACATAAGGCAAGTTTAGAACAGACACATCACACTAAAAAGACAGGAGTAAAAAGAAAGTTTATGTGCTCCTTCCTCAAATTGGCTTTCAATAGATTTATACCCTCCAGCCAGGTAATAAAAGAGTCTCCTCTGGGGAATCTAAGCAGCCTAAAATAAATCATCGAAAAATATGGACATCAGAGATTCCCCAGCTGAACAGCTCAGACAAATAATCCTGAAAGGTAGATTACAAAACTGAAATTTGTAAATCTACAGGCCTCACCCAGAGACACAGAACTAATGGCCAACTTTAGAACTCTTAGAAAGCTTGTAAATCCCCTACAAGGTCCTCAAAACAACCTTTCTATGCTTCAATTTCTTCATCTATAAAGGAGGTATAAGAGCACTTTTTCCAAAAAGTTGGTGTGATGTGTAAATGTGTTAAGTGGAGAACTCAGACAGTGCTTGGCACGTAGTATGCAACTGTAAGCTATTAAGCTATTTTTATTATCACTGTTGACCTCACAGACGTGACCTATTGTAGCTATCACTAACCACTAGCTCTTCATGCAAAATAACAAATTACGGCCCTAATAAGTCATATGAGATTTTAGCTGAAACAGAACTTGTGAATAAACAGAGGGATATTCACAGGGGTGACACAATACTATCAATTAAAAAATTAAGACTTAGGTTAAAGATGATAGGCTGAACTTACAGTGACAAACACACTCTCACCAAAAATGACACTAGAGGATTTCTGGGGTTTGTTTTTCTTTTGTTTTAAGGCTTAAACGCACAAGGATAAAGCATCCAGGAGATGAGGTAACAATAACAAAATTATGGTATATGTTTTTTCAGATACAAGAAATATGGATACTAAACAGGCAAAAAAAAACAAAAAGTAAAAACAACTAAATATGCATGACAGAATCGCCAAAAGACAAAGGATTATAAACAGGAGGACTGGTTAAAAATCTGCTTGAAAAGCTGTTATATTCCTAATTCCTTACTCCACCTCGACCAACGTTCAGATAGCTTAATGCTCCTCCCCGACCCCTGCAGAACACTGAAGGTTTATTTTCTGAAAGAGATGTTTTATTCAAAGGTCTTATTATTACTGAATGACATAAGGCAAGTTTAGAACAGACACATCACACTAAAAAGACAGGAGTAAAAAGAAAGTTTATGTGCTCCTTCCTCAAATTGGCTTTCAATAGATTTATACCCTCCAGCCAGGTAATAAAAGAGTCTCCTCTGGGGAATCTAAGCAGCCTAAAATAAATCATCGAAAAATATGGACATCAGAGATTCCCCAGCTGAACAGCTCAGACAAATAATCCTGAAAGGTAGATTACAAAACTGAAATTTGTAAATCTACAGGCCTCACCCAGAGACACAGAACTAATGGCCAACTTTTTAGAACTCTTTTTAGAAAGCTTAAGTGAATAGATAAGCCCAGGACCATCACACATTTAAGGACTCCTGAGATAATAAACACAGAGATCAAAATAAGCAAGAAAAAAGAATAACTTGGAAAGACAGATAATATGTAAAGAAAAGACAATTTCCTAAAACTATGATTAATAGGGCTTCCCTGGTGGCCCAGTGGGTAAGGACACCACCTTGCAGTGCAAGGGGCGCCAGTTCCATCCCTGGTCTGGGAAGATCCCACGTGCCGCAGAGCGGAGCAGCTGGACCGATGTGTCCAACTACCGAGCCGGAGCTCTGGAGCACATGCGCCCAAGAGCCAGTGCTCTGCGACAAGAGAGGCCACTGCGATATGAGGCCCACACAGGCCAAAGAACAAAAATAAATGAAAGATCAACAGAACTGGCCAAAGAAAAAAATGCAAAAAGAAAAAAAAACTTATCATTAATAATCATAAAAGAAATAATAGAAAATAAGCATCCATGAAATAAGAATAAGATGATACTAAAAAAGAAATAGAAGTCCAGTAAGAGGAAAATATTTTAACCTATAGATGATTCAAGATAAAACTCTATGAAAGATAAAACTGAGGAAATCTCACAATAAAAATAAAACCAAAGAGAAATACGAGAAAAGCAACTGAAGAGAAAAGTTACAATAACTGGAAAACAGTCCTAGTTCCTACAACATACCAAGAAAATAAGAATGGTAAAAAGTGCGAGAATAAGAGAATTAAGGGAAGGAAATCAAAGAACTCAATAAAACTGCCCAGAGCTGGGTTTGACTTTCAAGATCAAAAAGAAGCCACTAAATGCTTAGGATGCTCCTGGAGAAACGTGTTCCATCACAGGAAGACCCAACAAAGTGCAAAGCAGGTAACAGAGGACCCAATATAATAAAGAAGCAAGTATGATGGACATGATGGGAAAGGGAAGGTCTAGGATAACAAACAGTAAAAAAGGCCAGATGAACACCTGGTAGAGATGAGAGCAGATCAAAAGAGACTGGGAGATGTATCTTCAAGAAAACAAAAGTAATAATTAAGGGGATATTTATACAAAAGGGTAGAATTTGGGGATAAACTAATGTTAAGTACACAGAAAACTGCACCACCTTTTAACAAATAAATGTATTCCAGGAATAAAAATGTGTATAAGAAAAAAAAAAATAGAATACTACATGATAGAGCTGTTTAAATCATTATAATGATGTAAACATAAAATACTGTTCTAACCAAAATCAGAATAACTGTGGTGGGAGGATGGGGAAGGCAAGAAATGTATATATGGATTTGGGAACAGGACCAGCAAGAGAATAAAATTCTCATCTTCAACTGTGGGAAGTCAAATAGTATCTAAAAAAAATCAAGTAGCAGCAATGTAAATTTGTTATTTAGAGACAGGACAATAAGCAGCAAAAGAATCAGCTAAAAATTATTGTAGGTACCTATTCCTAAGAAACAGAAAATGGAAAAAAGGGTGATGGTAGACCGTGTAGTTTCCTATTACAATCCTCATAGAACTATTTGGCACTCATAAACACTGTGTTCATAAAATATTGATAAAATGCATATAGAACTCTGGTAAAATTAAATCAGAAAAAAATTAATTTTCCTAGTTATAACTTTTATGCATGTTCATATAATATAAAAAATGCAAAAGACTAAGAATAGAGTAACCTTGCCATCCAAATAAAACTATTATTAATATACTGCTATACTGTTTTGGGCTCCTGAAATCACAGATGGTGATTACAGTCATGAAATTAAAAGATGCTTGCTCCTTGTCCTGACTATGACAAACCTAGGCAGTGTCTTAAAGCAGAGACATGACCTTGCTGACAAAGGTCTGTATAGTCAAAGCTATGGCTTTTCCAGTAGTCAGCATGGATGAGAGTACCATAAAGAAGCCACTAAATGCTTAGGATGCTCCTGGAGAAACGTGTTCCATCACAGGAAGACCCAACAAAGTGCAAAGCAGGTAACAGAGGACCCAATATAATAAAGAAGCAAGTATGATGGACATGATGGGAAAGGGAAGGTCTAGGATAACAAACAGTAAAAAAGGCCAGATGAACACCTGGTAGAGATGAGAGCAGATCAAAAGAGACTGGGAGATGTATCTTCAAGAAAACAAAAGTAATAATTAAGGGGATATTTATACAAAAGGGTAGAATTTGGGGATAAACTAATGTTAAGTACACAGAAAACTGCACCACCTTTTAACAAATAAATGTATTCCAGGAATAAAAATGTGTATAAGAAAAAAAAAAATAGAATACTACATGATAGAGCTGTTTAAATCATTATAATGATGTAAACATAAAATACTGTTCTAACCAAAATCAGAATAACTGTGGTGGGAGGATGGGGAAGGCAAGAAATGTATATATGGATTTGGGAACAGGACCAGCAAGAGAATAAAATTCTCATCTTCAACTGTGGGAAGTCAAATAGTATCTAAAAAAAATCAAGTAGCAGCAATGTAAATTTGTTATTTAGAGACAGGACAATAAGCAGCAAAAGAATCAGCTAAAAATTATTGTAGGTACCTATTCCTAAGAAACAGAAAATGGAAAAAAGGGTGATGGTAGACCGTGTAGTTTCCTATTACAATCCTCATAGAACTATTTGGCACTCATAAACACTGTGTTCATAAAATATTGATAAAATGCATATAGAACTCTGGTAAAATTAAATCAGAAAAAAATTAATTTTCCTAGTTATAACTTTTATGCATGTTCATATAATATAAAAACTGCAAAAAGACTAAGAATAAAGTAACCTTGCCATCCAAATAAAACTATTATTAATATACTGCTATACTGCCTTTGGGCTCCTGAAATCACAGATGGTGATTACAGTCATGAAATTAAAAGATGCTTGCTCCTTGTCCTGACTATGACAAACCTAGGCAGTGTCTTAAAAAGCAGAGACATGACCTTGCTGACAAAGGTCTGTATAGTCAAAGCTATGGCTTTTCCAGTAGTCACGCATGGATGAGAGTTGGACCATAAAGAAAGCTGAGCACACAAAAATTGATGCTTTGCAACTGTGGTGCTGGATAAGCCTCTTGAGAGTCCCCTGGACTGCAAGGAGATCCACCCAGTTAATCCTAAAGGAAATCAACCTTGAATATTCATTGCAAGAACTGATGCTGAAGCTGAAGCTCCAATACTTTGGGCACCTGATGCAAAGAGTAAACTCTTTGGAAAAGATCCTGATGCTGAAAAAGATTGAAAGCAAAAGGAAAAGAGGAGTGGAGAGGATGAGATAGTTAGATAGCATCACCAACTCAATGGAGATCCATTTAAGCAAACTCCAGGAAATGGTGAAAGACAGAGGAGTCCAGTGTGCTGCAGTCCCTGGGGTGGCAAAGAGTCCGACACAACTGAGCGACTGAACAACAATGGCTTTTGAATACGTTGCTACATAAACCCACACTTACATTAAGTAGATCTTTTTTAAAACTGAGGATTCATGCAGTATGCAAATTTACATAATTTTTAAAATTAACAGTATATCATTAACATTTTTGATGTCCTTAAATATTCTTTTAAAACATTATACTATTCTACCTTATCTTCTCCAGCATCACACATTTAACCATGTTCCCATTTACTCTTCAGCACACCAACGGTTAGCAAAGGTGTCCTTTCTCAAGTTTCCACCACTTGAATTATAGTATCTTCCCTGATTTTCTTCCTCTCTCTAGCCCCTTCTCTCTCTCCCTTCTGCAATTCCTCTCCCCAGTCTTCCCCTTAAACACTGGTGTCCTGCAGGATTTCATCCTCCATTTCTTCTCCTCATTCTGGATGATTCCCTAACAATGCAGTACCAAGATAAATGACAATCACAGAGTTCTGTTAATTCAATCTTTCAAATAACTTGAATGCACCAATTTCTATCCATGTCTACTATAACCCAATCTAAATCATCATTACCACCAGCCTAGAGTCCCAGCTGATCTCCCAGACTCTATTTCTCCTCCCTTCCATCACACTGTCTAACGTAACAACCAGAATCTTTTGAAAACATAAATCTATTCTCAGAGTTCCCTCCTTAAAAGTTTTCAGTATCTTATTGTTGTAGAATAAACTCCAAAGTGCTTTCTTGCCTATGAAGTTCTGAATAATCTGGCCCCTGACAATTTCTCCAGCTTCATTTCACACTACTCTCCCTCTGGTTCCCTATGGTCCGATCACACTAGTCTTTCTGTTCTTGGAATTTACCAAGATCTCTTACCTGGAGGCCTTGGCACAGGCTATTTCCTCTGTCTGAAACAATTCTCTCCCCCTCTCCACAACTCTTACCTTGCCTAACTCCCGTTCAACCTGAACAAGACCCTAAAGCTGCTCATTTTATTCTGTGTAAACAATGCCTCCTGCAGCTGGGTAACACTGGAGCTCTGAAATGTAAGACGGGCAGTACTTTAATAAAAGGACTTGTTTTTTTTTTTTTTTTTTTTCTGTTTAATGTCTGTGTCCCATGCAACCGTAAACTACATGAGAATAACTTCTGTGCAAGGCTGGTTCCTCAGGGCCTAGCACAGTGCTTTATATACAGTAGATAGCTGTTGAGAAACCAGTATGCTACGAAAGATTTAAGGCAGAAGGAGAAGGGGATAACAGAGAATGAGATGGCTGGATCATCAACTCAATGGACATGAGTTTGAGTAAACTCTGGGAGATGGTGAAAGACAAGGAAGTCTGGCATGCTGCAGTTCATGGGATCCCAGAGAGACAGGTACAACTTTGCAACTGAACAAGCCATTTGTTGAATGAATAAATGACCCCCAAACCTATATCCTGTTGTTCAAAATTTTCCTAAATTCTAAATCCATATAATCAGCCAACATCTCCACCTAGATGCCCTATAGATACCTCACATTCAACATACTCGGGCCTGAACTAGCCCATCTGATAGTATCTCTCCAACAACCTTTTCCTCATGCTTATCTTCCCACTAATGGTAACCTGTCAACTATGCTCAAGTATTTCTTAAATCAGGCCCCTCTTCTGCACCTATTTTGTCCCAGCAGAAACCTGTTTTACCACATATCCATCACATCCCAATGTCAAAAAATTTTTTTACCAGAATCTTTTGAAAACATAAATCTATTCTCAGAGCTCCCTCCTTAAAAGTTTTCAGTATCTTATTGTTGTAGAATAAACTCCAAAGTGCTTTCTTGCCTATGAAGTTCTGAATAATCTGGCCCCTGACAATTTCTCCAGCTTCATTTCACACTACTCTCCCTCTGGTTCCCTATGGTCCGATCACACTAGTCTTTCTGTTCTTGGAATTTACCAAGATCTCTTACCTGGAGGCCTTGGCACAGGCTATTTCCTCTGTCTGAAACAATTCTCTCCCCCTCTCCACAACTCTTACCTTGCCTAACTCCCGTTCAACCTGAACAAGACCCTAAAGCTGCTCATTTTATTCTGTGTAAACAATGCCTCCTGCAGCTGGGTAACACTGGAGCTCTGAAATGTAAGACGGGCAGTACTTTAATAAAAGGACTTGTTTTTTTTTTTTTTTTTTTTCTGTTTAATGTCTGTGTCCCATGCAACCGTAAACTACATGAGAATAACTTCTGTGCAAGGCTGGTTCCTCAGGGCCTAGCACAGTGCTTTATATACAGTAGATAGCTGTTGAGAAACCAGTATGCTACGAAAGATTTAAGGCAGAAGGAGAAGGGGATAACAGAGAATGAGATGGCTGGATCATCAACTCAATGGACATGAGTTTGAGTAAACTCTGGGAGATGGTGAAAGACAAGGAAGTCTGGCATGCTGCAGTTCATGGGATCCCAGAGAGACAGGTACAACTTTGCAACTGAACAAGCCATTTGTTGAATGAATAAATGACCCCCAAACCTATATCCTGTTGTTCAAAATTTTCCTAAATTCTAAATCCATATAATCAGCCAACATCTCCACCTAGATGCCCTATAGATACCTCACATTCAACATACTCGGGCCTGAACTAGCCCATCTGATAGTATCTCTCCAACAACCTTTTCCTCATGCTTATCTTCCCACTAATGGTAACCTGTCAACTATGCTCAAGTATTTCTTAAATCAGGCCCCTCTTCTGCACCTATTTTGTCAAAGCCTTCAGTTCAGAATCTTACCAAATGTTAATTACCACACTAGTTTAATAAAGGAGTCTCCACACCTCCACATCAATCTCACCTATCTTAGAACCTCATTGCCAACATAATAATTTTTTAACTACAGAAAAAAAAAAAAAAAAACTTGATCCTATCACTCCCATGCTTAGACTTTTTCAACGACCTTTTCCTCACATGTGCAATATTACCACACTACTGGCAAGTCCCTGAAGGCAGTAATCTCCCTTAATCTCGTGCTTTTGTCTTCTCTAGTCCATCTACCTGTATGGAAAGTCATCCCTTCTTATCCATTTTGCTAATTTTTTTTAAGACTCAACTTAAAAATGTGCTCCTCCCAGACGACTTTTCCTGACCACCTCTCCCCTGACAGACTTGAGTGCCCTTCTTGTTGTCTCCACAGCATCCTAAGCATCACAGCATTTATTACCCTGTAACAGAATTTACCTGTCTGCCCCTCCATTCCATCCTCAGTGCACAGAGGTGCTACATGTTGTTACATCTTTTAATTCCGTGAAGTCTGTCTGCAGCATGACTGCCTAACATCATTGGTAATACAGTTTGGTATAAATTTTCAAATTTTTTCATAATTAAAGAAATATATGGCTTGACTTTCACTAGAAGAATTTTCCATTTTCAAATGTCCTTCAGCTAATTATCCTTTAAATACCATATTCATAGTTCTAAAACTCAAGCAAGTATGTTGTACTTATTGATTAAATACACCCTGCTGGAGACACTCCTAGATGGATCTCTCACGGTCCTACAATGTTTTGCTGGGTACGCCAGATATGCCAGATCCTGACCACTCTTATGATGGTCATTTCTCAGGACTATGTGTGCAATGAACAACCTTGAGGGATGAGGTAATATCACCCTCCAAGATAAAGAGCAGTCTTGGTTACTACGAAAGCAGTGAAGTCTGCATCCATGCTGCTCAGCAGCAACTCCCTACATATGCAGCATTCCACTGTACCACGCTGGACCACCTCCAGGGGCCTGCGGGCAAGGAGCCTTGGGTCTTCTACCAGCAGTCACAGAACAGTAACAAGCCCTTTACGAGTAGAGTGAAATCAAATAGCTTATTTATACTACTCCATTTTACTGGCTCAACTGTTTTGTCCGCAACCAAATAAACTTGATGGTTCTATTTAATTTTTCATTTCTCTCATTTATTCTTATCCTTAAAATGGAAGAGTTTTCCAGTATATTATCTCTCCAATAATAAGATCTAAAACCCATAAATGATTCATAAAGCCTACCTAAAAGTACTGGAACCAATCAATGGAGCATATGTTGTTGTGGTCTCTCCACATAAAACAGTCATCAGTGTACACTGAAGCATCCTGGTACCTCTTCTGAAATGTAAATGAGTCACAGTTACAGGACTCGATTGAATCCTAATCTTATAGGCCACTGAGAACTCTTTTGTATCAACCTGTGGAAGTTAAGTACATTTTTTCATCATTTATATAAGGTTTTCTTTTCGATGACAGACTTTTCACACCTTCTCAGACGTTAATCAAATAACTAAGAAACTGTGCTTCCGAAAAAGGCAGGGAAAGGAAACAAGGAAAGCTCATACTGACAGGTTATCAACAGGGAAAAGTTTTTGAGGAATTTACATAAGAAGAGGTAGATGGGAGAAGAAACTGCCAGGGTTTTTCAGTGTGTCAAGAATATAAGTAATATACCATACACAGAGACAGAGCTCAGAAGACTAACTGGAAAGAGTAGATCTAAGGTGGCAGACTAGCAAAGAAAAACCTACACAATAACTGAGAAAAATAAATAATGAGTTAAGCAAACAAAAGAAAGAGACATGGATTAGCTTTGAAAGCAGGTAAAGCAGGCTAGCTCTCACCAGGTGATCCAGTAACTACCCCTCAACCCCATACCATGGGCAGAGCTTAGGCTCTGATAGGAAACCTAAGTCAAAATGTTCTCCACACTCAAAGGAAAACAACTGAGCCTTAAATCAGGCAGATGAGGGCTGCACAGCTTCAACAAACAAGCTCTGAGCTGAGGTTGTACATTAGTTAAATTAACACAACTATGACCAGAATATAAATTTTGCATTTCATATATTCCAAGGAGTGCCACATATAAAAAGAGAGTATGTCACTACTCCATGAGACTGAGTCCTTAGGGGAACCTATGTAAGAAATGCACTGTGTAGGGTCTTCTCGAATGTGTTGCTACAGGTAACTGCATCACAAATAAGACTAGCTTCCTTAACACATAAAAGCACTCTGGGCCACAGAAACTAATGCAGACTTCTAAGGCCATTTCTAATCTAGAAATTGCTATAAATCCTTTACATAAATCTCTCACTTAAAATACAATTGATATTTAGTGAACACTAAATCTGTGATTTTCTCCATTTTTCCTCCACTTATATTTCTAATAAAAACCATGAAGATATTGTTGCCAGAATTACGTAATTCATCTTCAGTAAACATTTATTATGTCTACTCTTGCAGTGTTTTCACTGAAGCAAACTTGTTTATACGTTAGGATCCTGATGAGGTCGCCACAGGTTTCAAAACAGAGTATGATAATGACCTCCTGCTACAGAAGTCCACAGGCTGTTCTCAGGTCTAGAGCAGCAGCAGTCTAGGCAGACTGAAACTGTGCTTCCGAAAAAGGCAGGGAAAGGAAACGGCTCATACTGACAGGTTATCAACAGGAAAAGTTTTTGAGGAATTTACATAAGAAGAGGTAGATGGGAGAAGAAACTGCCAGGGTTTTTCAGTGTGTCAAGAATATAAGTAATATACCATACACAGAGACAGAGCTCAGAAGACTAACTGGAAAGAGTAGATCTAAGGTGGCAGACTAGCAAAGAAAAACCTACACAATAACTGAGAAAAATAAATAATGAGTTAAGCAAACAAAAGAAAGAGACATGGATTAGCTTTGAAAGCAGGTAAAGCAGGCTAGCTCTCACCAGGTGATCCAGTAACTACCCCTCAACCCCATACCATGGGCAGAGCTTAGGCTCTGATAGGAAACCTAAGTCAAAATGTTCTCCACACTCAAAGGAAAACAACTGAGCCTTAAATCAGGCAGATGAGGGCTGCACAGCTTCAACAAACAAGCTCTGAGCTGAGGTTGTACATTAGTTAAATTAACACAACTATGACCAGAATATAAATTTTGCATTTCATATATTCCAAGGAGTGCCACATATAAAAAGAGAGTATGTCACTACTCCATGAGACTGAGTCCTTAGGGGAACCTATGTAAGAAATGCACTGTGTAGGGTCTTCTCGAATGTGTTGCTACAGGTAACTGCATCACAAATAAGACTAGCTTCCTTAACACATAAAAGCACTCTGGGCCACAGAAACTAATGCAGACTTCTAAGGCCATTTCTAATCTAGAAATTGCTATAAATCCTTTACATAAATCTCTCACTTAAAATACAATTGATATTTAGTGAACACTAAATCTGTGATTTTTCTCTATTTTTCCTCCACTTATATTTCTAATAAAAACCATGAAGATATTGTTGCCAGAATTACGTAATTCATCTTCAGTAAACATTTATTATGTCTACTCTTGCAGTGTTTTCACTGAAGCAAACTTGTTTATACGTTAGGATCCTGATGAGGTCGCCACAGGTTTCAAAACAGAGTATGATAATGACCTCCTGCTACAGAAGTCCACAGGCTGTTCTCAGGTCTAGAGCAGCAGCAGTCTAGGCAAATCTGGCTCTTTGCCTTCTGCAGCAGTGACGGGGACGAGCTGTTGGGAACTTCCCTCGGAGGTTACCCAGTTCCACTTCTCCAGCACTTCCAGCCACCACTGCTCCTCCTCTCTCCCCCACATGACATCCCCTACTTCCCCAAGAAAAGCTAAAGCCAATCCCAAAGGAGGACAGATTACCATCCTCAACTAGCAAAGCTCATTACTTCTCAAAGAGGTGCCCTCCACCGTCTTCTCATCGAGAAGAGGGGCAGAGAGGAAAGGTGCAGAACGGACTCCTCTCAGTAACAGAGGGAACATCACCACAGGCACTCGGGATCTTTCTACTCATCCGGATCATGAGCTTGAATTGAGGTTCAACCAGAGTAGCTAAAGGAACTCCAGGAGAGAGGTGGGCCCATTTTTTAAAATGTACACAGGACTGGTTTTTATAGGGTTTAGTAAGATGATGGGCACAGATACAACTGCCTTTCAATGAAGAGTTGATTACTCTCAGTTCCCAAAAAGGGTTGGTGGGCAGGCTGCACCACACAGGGCTACATAGGAAAGCACGCGCTGGGTGACGAGGCAGAAGGATCAAAGGGAAAACATGGGTACAAGGCTCTACTGCAGTTTTCCCAAAAAATGCAAGGTAGGATAGGGTAAATCACTGGTGAATCATTTCAGCAGCCTGTAGGGCACAAGGGCTGCCCCTGGTTGGCTGCCCCCTGACCCTGGGGTGCTATCAGAGCCAAGGCACTCTGGGCCACAGAAACTAATGCAGACTTCTAAGGCCATTTCTAATCTAGAAATTGCTATAAATCCTTTACATAAATCTCTCACTTAAAATACAATTGATATTTAGTGAACACTAAATCTGTGATTTTCTCTATTTTTCCTCCACTTATATTTCTAATAAAAACCATGAAGATATTGTTGCCAGAATTACGTAATTCATCTTCAGTAAACATTTATTATGTCTACTCTTGCAGTGTTTTCACTGAAGCAAACTTGTTTATACGTTAGGATCCTGATGAGGTCGCCACAGGTTTCAAAACAGAGTATGATAATGACCTCCTGCTACAGAAGTCCACAGGCTGTTCTCAGGTCTAGAGCAGCAGCAGTCTAGGCAAATCTGGCTCTTTGCCTTCTGCAGCAGTGACGGGGACGAGCTGTTGGGAACTTCCCTCGGAGGTTACCCAGTTCCACTTCTCCAGCACTTCCAGCCACCACTGCTCCTCCTCTCTCCCCCACATGACATCCCCTACTTCCCCAAGAAAAGCTAAAGCCAATCCCAAAGGAGGACAGATTACCATCCTCAACTAGCAAAGCTCATTACTTCTCAAAAGAGGTGCCCTCCACCGTCTTCTCATCGAGAAGAGGGGCAGAGAGGAAAGGTGCAGAACGGACTCCTCTCAGTAACAGAGGGAACATCACCACAGGCACTCGGGATCTTTCTACTCATCCGGATCATGAGCTTGAATTGAGGTTCAACCAGAGTAGCTAAAGGAACTCCAGGAGAGAGGTGGGCCCATTTTTTAAAATGTACACAGGACTGGTTTTTATAGGGTTTAGTAAGATGATGGGCACAGATACAACTGCCTTTCAATGAAGAGTTGATTACTCTCAGTTCCCAAAAAGGGTTGGTGGGCAGGCTGCACCACACAGGGCTACATAGGAAAGCACGCGCTGGGTGACGAGGCAGAAGGATCAAAGGGAAAACATGGGTACAAGGCTCTACTGCAGTTTTCCCAAAAAATGCAAGGTAGGATAGGGTAAATCACTGGTGAATCATTTCAGCAGCCTGTAGGGCACAAGGGCTGCCCCTGGTTGGCTGCCCCCTGACCCTGGGGTGCTATCAGAGCCAAGGCACGGCAGGTCAGCCTGACAGAACTCAACAAAGGTGGCAAGGGCTCCAGGTTGGTGGGTTTGTAGATGAAAGCCACACTCACAGGGGGCTGATATCTCTAGGAGTCCTACCTATCCCTAGCAATTACCTAGCACTGGGAGGGACAACTTGACCCAAGTCAGCAAGGCTCCAAGATGTTAAGGCATCATAAAATAAGGAAAATAAAAAACATGATTAATACAGCCAGACTGTACCTCTGGATTCAGAGGTCATCTAGGTTGCACCTGTTTTATAAACTCTAGTAACATGGCATGTTTCAGTTAAAGAGTTTTCCTAAACTAAGAGCCCCCCTTGAAGCACTATCAAGCCCAGCTCCACCCTGTATCACCATGACCACGTGTTGGTAGAAAATATATCAGAGCAGTCACCTCAAACGGTCTTCCCTTAGCCTCATATTGATTATTTTTTTCACATCACAGTTTGAAATCTCTATCACAACCCATCAAAACGATGGCATAGCCTTTGTTACAGTTTCTAAAGAAGACACACACACTACCACTGTCGGCATCACTCAGAATACTAAGCTTCAGGTGCTGTAAAAGTATACACGCTAAGCTTTTCAAGCTCGACTATTAGCCACTGTTTAGATGTTTGCATAAAATTTCAACAAACAGAACATAAAAATAAAGCCTCAGGATTTCAAAGACATCAGTAGTGTTTATCATCGTCTAGAAAAAAGGCAAGAAAGTTGACGAGATAAATATCAAGGCATCTCCCCCTCTCTGACTAAGCTTCTGAACACAATTTTGCTCTACTTTAATATGCCATTGATCACCCACTCTTGGAATCCACAATTTGGCTATAACCATCATTCAGTGCAATAGATGTTTAGCCACAGGAAAAACTTAAATCTCTACACTGATTTTTCTTTTAACTGGTAAGATGCATTTCACTGTTGAACTGTTATACATGCTGCCTGATTATTCCACGCAAAAGTAAAACTAGATCTGTGTAAAACACAGACAAATAACATCCATTACCAGGGGTTTTCTTTTTGCTATACTCTACACAATCACAGAGATGCTTGATACTTAACCTAGTAGTCATGAAACAAAATATTGGATAGAAGTGTCGTTTTAAAACAAAACTAACTGGGAAAAGGTAAGCAGATACACAGATGGGCTTGGTTCCACATTCTGTAGTATACTTATCAACCACCCAGCTTACTACCATCTTCAGAAATTTTAGAAAATAGCCACAATCATAGAAGACCTAATATCTGTCAGCTACTCATCAAGTCTGGATGGCTACCACAAAAAAATATTAGGACTACTACTTGATGGGATGGTGAGTCATAGAAACAAACAAAAAAAAATCAGCTATTTAATCCTTCTAGATCAGGTTTAAGAATCACAAGATCTAAAAATATTCTCAAATATTTTTTCTTAACTTCTGGAGAACTCTTCCAACTGAGACAAGTAAACAGTGGAGAGGATTATATTGCAGTGTCTAAAATCAACAAGTATTAATCTCTAGAATATTCAAGGAACTCCTGCTGAGTAGGGGAACTGGGCAAACAATATAAATAGCAAATTCATATTTATCACTTCGCATGTATTTATGGATACCGATGTTTTTAAGTGCTAGGGTGACAGGTGTGCACAGCACAGATAACACACCTGCCTTTATGGAATTTGAGTAGAAGAAATAAACAAACAAATGCTTAATAAAAGTAATACACTATGTTTTGTTGTGATAAATACTATGGAGAAAGATAAGGCAGAAAAAAGATACAAGGTGATGAAGAGTACTCTTAATGTAAGATGGTCAAGGGTTTGATATTTAATGGTCTAGAAAAAAGGCAAGAAAGTTGACGAGATAAATATCAAGGCATCTCCCCCTCTCTGACTAAGCTTCTGAACACAATTTTGCTCTACTTTAATATGCCATTGATCACCCACTCTTGGAATCCACAATTTGGCTATAACCATCATTCAGTGCAATAGATGTTTAGCCACAGGAAAAACTTAAATCTCTACACTGATTTTTCTTTTAACTGGTAAGATGCATTTCACTGTTGAACTGTTATACATGCTGCCTGATTATTCCACGAAAAGTAAAACTAGATCTGTGTAAAACACAGACAAATAACATCCATTACCAGGGGTTTTCTTTTTGCTATACTCTACACAATCACAGAGATGCTTGATACTTAACCTAGTAGTCATGAAACAAAATATTGGATAGAAGTGTCGTTTTAAAACAAAACTAACTGGGAAAAGGTAAGCAGATACACAGATGGGCTTGGTTCCACATTCTGTAGTATACTTATCAACCACCCAGCTTACTACCATCTTCAGAAATTTTAGAAAATAGCCACAATCATAGAAGACCTAATATCTGTCAGCTACTCATCAAGTCTGGATGGCTACCACAAAAAAATATTAGGACTACTACTTGATGGGATGGTGAGTCATAGAAACAAACAAAAAAAAATCAGCTATTTAATCCTTCTAGATCAGGTTTAAGAATCACAAGATCTAAAAATATTCTCAAATATTTTTTCTTAACTTCTGGAGAACTCTTCCAACTGAGACAAGTAAACAGTGGAGAGGATTATATTGCAGTGTCTAAAATCAACAAGTATTAATCTCTAGAATATTCAAGGAACTCCTGCTGAGTAGGGGAACTGGGCAAACAATATAAATAGCAAATTCATATTTATCACTTCGCATGTATTTATGGATACCGATGTTTTTAAGTGCTAGGGTGACAGGTGTGCACAGCACAGATAACACACCTGCCTTTATGGAATTTGAGTAGAAGAAATAAACAAACAAATGCTTAATAAAAGTAATACACTATGTTTTGTTGTGATAAATACTATGGAGAAAGATAAGGCAGAAAAAAGATACAAGGTGATGAAGAGTACTCTTAATGTAAGATGGTCAAGGGTTTGATATTTAAGTGGAGATCTGAATGAAGTGGGTGAGCCAAGCAAACAAGGAGAAAGAGTTTTCTAGGCAGAAACAGCAGCAAGAACAGAAGACTTTGAGAATATCAGGTAACAACTGCGCGAAAAGACAAACAACCTCACTAATAATCAGAGAAAGGAAAATGTAAGTAATGATATACCACTTTACAAACATGAGACCAGCAAAAATATAATGCGAGAGAATACCAAGTGGAAGTGGTGGGAGAGGGAACCCTCATGCACTGCGGGTTAGAGTGTAAAGGTGCGCCGTTCCTGAGAGCCAGCTGGCAGTACCTAGTGAAATGAAGAGTATGTACACTCCACTATCCAGAGATCATCCCCTGGAAAATCAGAGCTCTCCCAAAAGCCCTTAAGACGACATGGATGAACCTACAGATCATGAGTGAAGTCAGACACAGGAAGAGAAATGTGGCATGATACTGCTTATATGCAGAGTCTAAAAAAGTGATGAACTTATTTACAAAACAGACTCTCAGACTGAGAACTGAACTTATGGTTAGGGGAGGGAGGAGGGAAGGGAGAGTTAGGGAGTTTGGGATTGACACGTACATTACACACTGCTATATTTAACATGGATGACCAACAAGGACCTCTGCTCAGTATTATAACCTAAATGTGAAAAGCATTTGAAAAGGGATAGATAAATGCATAACTGAATCACTTTGCTATATACTTAAAACTAACACAACCGTGTCAATCAACTATATTCCAGTATAAGACAAAAAGTAAAAATAAAAACAAAGCTACTCCACTTTAATTCTAATTTTAAAAAAATGTACAATGAAGGTAGGCTCAAAATGTGTTTAAATACATTAAAAATCAAATAAAATGGCAACTCACTCCAGTATTCTTGCCTGGAGAATTACATGGACAGAGGAGCCTGGCAGGCTGCAGTCCATGGGGTCACCCAGAGTCATACACAACTGAAGTGACTGAGCATCAGCAGCATGTATAAAACCCAATCGCTGCCATACAGCAGAAATTAACACAACATTGTATATCAACTATACTCAAAGGAAAACAAATTAGTTGCATTTCTATATACAATGAACAATTTTTTAAAAAATTAAAGAAATTCTATTTAATAGCAGCAAAAAGAATAAGATACTTAGGAATGAAAAAAAATCAAATAAAAAAAGAACATGCGTGAAAATGGAAAGCACAGAGTTGCATAAAAGATATGACTAGAGTGCTGAATGAAAAAAGACCTGAACCATCACCACTGTGGCAGAATACCATTTATATAAATGAAAAACATACATGTGCGTAAAACACCATCATATTTTTTAAATATACACATATATTCAAAAACATTAGTATGGATGTCTTTGGAGGGAGAGAATGAGAAGCAGAATTGGGGATAAATGAGAATTGTTTTAAATAAAGTAAGACAGGATCCATATACTTGCCAAAGCTGACAGTGTGCTATTATCTGAGAAGTTCAATTCAATTTTTCTCATCTGAGGTCAAAAGAGAAAAAGTGAAGCAAACACAAAGTGCTCTAGGATCAGAAGGTCTGACTCTGGGAAGGGGGTATTCCCACCCAAAACTTAAGACTCATTGAATCGGACTCTCCAGGATTCAGAAAAAGAACTATGTTCAATTTCCATTTCACAGACGAGAAACTGAAGGAAAGAAGTGAAACCACATTTCAGGCTTATAACCCAGCAAGCAGAAGAGATGGAATTCAAGTCTAGGGCCAAAACTGCCACTTCTGTTCAACTGCTACCAAGGCTGCCCTATTCAAACCTACAACCTGCACACTGCTACCAAATTCAACCTTCTAAGATATTACTTCATCTCACAGTGTCATAGTTCTTGGCAACAGAAAAAAAGTTAAGTTCTTTACAGACAATATATTGCCCCCAATAACCCTCATCTACTCTTTCAAAAATATCCTAGTTTTTCTCCCACTCTAAATTCTCTCTTCCAGTCACACTAGGCCCTACTTCTTTCACCACACAGGGAACACTTTCAAGCATTTTCTCCAAACTGAAATACCTCTCCTCTCCTTGACAGTACTTACTCATTTTCCCTATGTCGTACAGGGTCCAGGGTTCTGAACGGTTTCCTAACACTAACTCAGTGAAGTTCCACAGATACTCAAAGAAGCCTCCCTCATGACTTCAGCACACACCTTTTCCTTCTTTAATGTCTTTTGCACTTACTCTCTGAACCACTCAATTAGCATCTATTACAGTAACACCTCATTTATCCAGCATCATTGGGATGGGTAAGTGTTCATCAGAAGTGAATTTTCCAGACAAGCATTCATTTAAGAAACAGCAAAGTAGAGTGAAATTAACTGAGGAAGCAGCAGTCTTGCTGACTTGAGCCACAGAAAGACCCAGGCTCAAATCTCACTACTTACTAGCTCTGAGCAAGTGTCAACTGTCGGTTTCATTGTCTATGAAATGGGGACATACTACTACCTTCACAACATTGCTGTGGGTATTAGAGAAATCACACGCAAACTTTGGTACAACTTTTAAGCCATGACTGTGTTACTCCAGCTATTATTATACACCAAGTCAAAATCATTTGTGTGAAAATATTCATCAAACGTATTTTGAAATTTTCCCCAGAGTAATGAATGTAAACTAATCATCTCTTGATAACTCATTATATATTTACCATAACACAAAGTGCTCTAGGATCAGAAGGTCTGACTCTGGGAAGGGGGTATTCCCACCCAAAACTTAAGACTCATTGAATCGGACTCTCCAGGATTCAGAAAAAGAACTATGTTCAATTTCCATTTCACAGACGAGAAACTGAAGGAAAGAAGTGAAACCACATTTCAGGCTTATAACCCAGCAAGCAGAAGAGATGGAATTCAAGTCTAGGGCCAAAACTGCCACTTCTGTTCAACTGCTACCAAGGCTGCCCTATTCAAACCTACAACCTGCACACTGCTACCAAATTCAACCTTCTAAGATATTACTTCATCTCACAGTGTCATAGTTCTTGGCAACAGAAAAAAAGTTAAGTTCTTTACAGACAATATATTGCCCCCAATAACCCTCATCTACTCTTTCAAAAATATCCTAGTTTTTTCTCCCACTCTAAATTCTCTCTTCCAGTCACACTAGGCCCTACTTCTTTCACCACACAGGGAACACTTTCAAGCATTTTCTCCAAACTGAAATACCTCTCCTCTCCTTGACAGTACTTACTCATTTTCCCTATGTCGTACAGGGTCCAGGGTTCTGAACGGTTTCCTAACACTAACTCAGTGAAGTTCCACAGATACTCAAAGAAGCCTCCCTCATGACTTCAGCACACACCTTTTGCTTCGTTAATGTCTTTTGCACTTAACTCCTGAGCCACTCAATTAGCATCTATTACAGTAACACCTCATTTATCCAGCATCATTGGGATGGGTAAGTGTTCATCAGAAGTGAATTTTCCAGACAAGCATTCATTTAAGAAACAGCAAAGTAGAGTGAAATTAACTGAGGAAGCAGCAGTCTTGCTGACTTGAGCCACAGAAAGACCCAGGCTCAAATCTCACTACTTACTAGCTCTGAGCAAGTGTCAACTGTCGGTTTCATTGTCTATGAAATGGGGACATACTACTACCTTCACAACATTGCTGTGGGTATTAGAGAAATCACACGCAAACTTTGGTACAACTTTTAAGCCATGACTGTGTTACTCCAGCTATTATTATACACCAAGTCAAAATCATTTGTGTGAAAATATTCATCAAACGTATTTTGAAATTTTCCCCAGAGTAATGAATGTAAACTAATCATCTCTTGATAACTCATTATATATTTACCATATTCTGGTCTTGCCCACCAGAACAACATGCAGTATTCTCCACTGCCAGTCCCTCCCATCAGGAAGCTTGCACAGGCCTCTTTGCCTCTCCCATTAGAGGGCAGACAGAATGAAAACCACTATCACAGAAAACTAACAAAATTGATCACATGGAGTACAATCTTGCCTAGCTCAATGAAACTATGAGTCATGCTGTACAGGGCTGCCCAGGATGAATGGGTCATGGTGGACAAGTTCTGACAAAATGTGGTCCAATGGAGAAGGGAATGGCTAACCACTCCAGTATTCTTGTCTTGAGAACCCCATGAACAGTATGAAAAGGCAAAGAGATATGCACTGAAAGAAGCACCCCCCGGGTTGGTAGGTGCCCAATGCTACTGGAGAAGAAGGGAGAAAAGCACCAGAGGAATTAAGAGGCTAAGCCACAGTGGAAACAATGCCTAGCTGTAGATGTGTCTGGTGGTGAAAGTAAAGTCTGATGCTGCAAAAACAATATTCCACAGGAACCTGGAGTGTTAGGTCCATGAATCTAGGGTAAACTGGACATGGTTAAATAAGAGATGGCAAGAGTGATGGACATTTTAGGAATAGGTGAATTAAAATGGACAGGAACGGGTGAATTCAATTCAGATGACCATTATATGCACTATTGTAGGCAAGAATTCCTTAGAAGAAATGCGGAGTCACCCTCACAGTCAACAAGAGTCCAAATGCAGTACTTGGGTGCAACCTCAAAAAAACGAAAAGAATGATCTCAGTTTGTATCCAAGGCAAACCATTCAATACCATCGTAATCCAACTCCATGCCTCAACCACTAATGCCGAAGTAGCTAAAGCTGAACAGTTCTATGAAACTTACAAGATCACCTAAACTAACACCAAAAAAAGATGTCCTTTTCCTCATAGGGGTCTGGAAAGCAAAAGCAGGATGCCATGACTGTGTTACTCCAGCTATTATTATACACCAAGTCAAAATCATTTGTGTGAAAATATTCATCAAACGTATTTTGAAATTTTCCCCAGAGTAATGAATGTAAACTAATCATCTCTTGATAACTCATTATATATTTACCATATTCTGGTCTTGCCCACCAGAACAACATGCAGTATTCTCCACTGCCAGTCCCTCCCATCAGGAAGCTTGCACAGGCCTCTTTGCCTCTCCCATTAGAGGGCAGACAGAATGAAAACCACTATCACAGAAAACTAACAAAATTGATCACATGGAGTACAATCTTGCCTAGCTCAATGAAACTATGAGTCATGCTGTACAGGGCTGCCCAGGATGAATGGGTCATGGTGGACAAGTTCTGACAAAATGTGGTCCAATGGAGAAGGGAATGGCTAACCACTCCAGTATTCTTGTCTTGAGAACCCCATGAACAGTATGAAAAGGCAAAGAGATATGCACTGAAAGAAGCACCCCCCGGGTTGGTAGGTGCCCAATGCTACTGGAGAAGAAGGGAGAAAAGCACCAGAGGAATTAAGAGGCTAAGCCACAGTGGAAACAATGCCTAGCTGTAGATGTGTCTGGTGGTGAAAGTAAAGTCTGATGCTGCAAAAACAATATTCCACAGGAACCTGGAGTGTTAGGTCCATGAATCTAGGGTAAACTGGACATGGTTAAATAAGAGATGGCAAGAGTGATGGACATTTTAGGAATAGGTGAATTAAAATGGACAGGAACGGGTGAATTCAATTCAGATGACCATTATATGCACTATTGTAGGCAAGAATTCCTTAGAAGAAATGCGGAGTCACCCTCACAGTCAACAAGAGTCCAAATGCAGTACTTGGGTGCAACCTCAAAAAAACGAAAAGAATGATCTCAGTTTGTATCCAAGGCAAACCATTCAATACCATCGTAATCCAACTCCATGCCTCAACCACTAATGCCGAAGTAGCTAAAGCTGAACAGTTCTATGAAACTTACAAGATCACCTAAACTAACACCAAAAAAAGATGTCCTTTTCCTCATAGGGGTCTGGAAAGCAAAAGCAGGATGTCATGAGACCTGGAGTAACAGGCAAGTTTAACCCTGGAGTACAAAATGGACAAAGGCTAACCGAGTGTTCCCAAGAAAACCCACTGGTCATAGCAAATACTCTCTTCCAACAACATAAGAGATGACTCTACACATGGACGTAACCAGATGGTCAATACCAAAATCAGATTGATTATATTCTTTGCAGTTGAAGACAGAGACACTCTACACAGTCAGCAAAGACAAGGAGCTGACTCAGATCATGAACTCCTTATTGCAAAATTCAGACTTAAATTGAAATAGATGTAAATGTAAGGAAACTAAAATTTCCTTAAATTAACAGGGAAAAACACTAGGCCATTCAGGTATGACCTAAAACAAATCCCTTATGATTATACAGTAGAAGTGACAGAAAGATTCAAGGGATTAGATCTAACAGACAGAGTGCCTGAAGAACTATGGACAGAGGTTCGTAACACTATACAGGAGGTGGTAAACAAAACATTCCAAGAAAAAGAAATACAAAAAGCCAAAATGGTTGTCTGAGGCGGCCTTACAAATAGGTGAGTAAAGAAGAGAAGTGAAAGATAAAGGAGAAAGGAAAGATATATCCAGCTGAATGCAGAGTTCCAGATAATGGCAAGGAGGCATAAGAAAGCCTTCTAAAGTGAACAATAAAAATAGAGGAAAACAATAGAATGGGAAAGACTGGAGACCTCGTCAGAAAAAGCAGAGACATCCCAAGGGGACATTTCATGCAAAGATAGGCACAATAAAGGACAGAAATGGTATGGACCTAACAGAAGCAGAAGATATTAAGAAGAGGTGGAAAGAATACACAGAACTATACAAAAAGATGTTAACGACCTGGATAACCATGATGGTATGTATGATCACTCATTTAGAGCCAGACATTCTAGAGTGTGAAGTCGAGGGGCCTTTGAAAGCATCACTACCAACAAAGCTAGTGAGGTGATGGAATTCTAGTTGAGCTATTTCAAATGCTAAAAGATGATACTGTTAAAGTGCTACACTCTATATACCAGCAAATTTGGAAAAATCAGCAATGGCTTCAGAACTGGTGAAGTTCAGTTTTCATTCCAATCCCAAATAAGGGCAATGGCAAAGAATGTTCAAACTACCACACAACTGCACTCATTTCACGTGCCAGCAAAGTCATGCTCAAAATTCTTCAAGCTAGGCTTCAAGAGTATGTGAACCAAGAACTCCCAGATATACAAGCTGGATTTAGAAAAGGCAGAGGAACCAGAGATCAAATTGCCAACATCCATTGGATTATAGAAAAACCTAGAGGATTAAAAAAAAAAAAATCTATTTCTGCTTCACTGCCTTCACTAAAGCCTTTGACTGTGTAGATCACAAGAAAACTGTGTAAAATTCTTAAAGAGATGGGAATACCTGACCACCTTACACCTGTCAAGCTGGAATCAAGATTCCCAGGGGAAATATCAATAACCTCGGATATGCAGATGACACCACCATTATGGCAGAAAGCAAAGAGTACTAAAGAGCCTCTTGATGGTTTAAGAGGAGAGTGAAAAAGCTGGCTTAAAACTCAATATTCAAAAAGCAAAGACCATGCTGTGAGAAAGGGGGATCCTGAAGGGGTGCTGTGTGACTGTCTGGAGGGGTGGAATGGGAGGCTATACATATGACTAATCTGGGAACATACATATCTGTAAACAAAAAAACTCTTTAAAAGTTAAAAGTAAAATAAAAACAATAAATAAATAAATAACATTAAAAAAAACCCTGAAAGGCCATAAGGAAGAATTTTTAAAAAAGAAAAACAAACAAAAAAAGCCCCGAAGACCATGGGCATCTGATTACATCACTTCATGGCAAATAAAAGGAAAAGGAAAAAAAGTGGAGGCAGTGAAAGATTTTATTTTCTTGGGCTCTAAAATTACTGCTTATGGTGACTACAACCATCAAATTAAAAGATGCCTGCTCCTTGGAAGAAAAGTTATGAAAACCTAGGCAGCATATTAAAAAGCAGGGACATTACTTTGCCATCAAAGCTCCATACAGTCAAAGTTACAGGTTTTCCAGTAGTCTTGTATGGATTTGACAAACTCTAGGAGTAGGAATTCTAGTTGAGCTATTTCAAATGCTAAAAGATGATACTGTTAAAGTGCTACACTCTATATACCAGCAAATTTGGAAAAATCAGCAATGGCTTCAGAACTGGTGAAGTTCAGTTTTCATTCCAATCCCAAATAAGGGCAATGGCAAAGAATGTTCAAACTACCACACAACTGCACTCATTTCACGTGCCAGCAAAGTCATGCTCAAAATTCTTCAAGCTAGGCTTCAAGAGTATGTGAACCAAGAACTCCCAGATATACAAGCTGGATTTAGAAAAGGCAGAGGAACCAGAGATCAAATTGCCAACATCCATTGGATTATAGAAAAACCTAGAGGATTAAAAAAAAAAAAATCTATTTCTGCTTCACTGCCTTCACTAAAGCCTTTGACTGTGTAGATCACAAGAAAACTGTGTAAAATTCTTAAAGAGATGGGAATACCTGACCACCTTACACCTGTCAAGCTGGAATCAAGATTCCCAGGGGAAATATCAATAACCTCGGATATGCAGATGACACCACCATTATGGCAGAAAGCAAAGAGTACTAAAGAGCCTCTTGATGGTTTAAGAGGAGAGTGAAAAAGCTGGCTTAAAACTCAATATTCAAAAAGCAAAGACCATGCTGTGAGAAAGGGGGATCCTGAAGGGGTGCTGTGTGACTGTCTGGAGGGGTGGAATGGGAGGCTATACATATGACTAATCTGGGAACATACATATCTGTAAACAAAAAAACTCTTTAAAAGTTAAAAGTAAAATAAAAACAATAAATAAATAAATAACATTAAAAAAAACCCTGAAAGGCCATAAGGAAGAATTTTTAAAAAAGAAAAACAAACAAAAAAAGCCCCGAAGACCATGGGCATCTGATTACATCACTTCATGGCAAATAAAAGGAAAAGGAAAAAAAGTGGAGGCAGTGAAAGATTTTATTTTCTTGGGCTCTAAAATTACTGCTTATGGTGACTACAACCATCAAATTAAAAGATGCCTGCTCCTTGGAAGAAAAGTTATGAAAACCTAGGCAGCATATTAAAAAGCAGGGACATTACTTTGCCATCAAAGCTCCATACAGTCAAAGTTACAGGTTTTCCAGTAGTCTTGTATGGATTTGACAATTGGACTATAAAGAAGGCTGAGCACTGAAGAACTGATGCCTTCGAACTGTGGTGTTAGAGACTCTGGAGGAGACCCTACGACAGCAAGGAGATCAAACCAGTCAATCCTAAAGGAAATCAATCCTGAATATTCACTGGAATGACTGATGCTGAAGCCTAAGCTCCAACACATGATGCAGATACAATTCACTGGAAAAGACCTGATGCTGGGAAAGGTTGAAGGCAGGAGGAAAAGGGGACGACAGGGGGCAAGATGACTGAATGGCATCACCAACTCAATGGATATGAGTTTGAGCAAGCTCCAAGAGATGGTGAAGCAAAGTGAAGCCTGGCATGCTGCAGTTCCTATGGCTGCAAGAAGCTGGAATCAACTGAACGACTGAACTTAATTGATTCAACATTTACTCATTCAATAAGTATTTGTCAATTCAGTAAAGCTACAGGATACAAAATCAATACGCAAAAATCATCACTTCTGTATAGTAACAAAGAACTATCAGAGAAAAATCCCTTTTATAATACCAGCAACTGGATAAAATGTTTAGGAATAATTTCAGCAAAGGAAGTAAAAGATCTGTATCTGAAAGACAATGAACGAAAAAACTTAAAGACACAAAAAAATGAAGAGACATCCCATGTTCATGAATTACATACATTAATATTAAAATGTCCACACTATCCAAAGTGATATCCACTTTTTTTTTTTCCTCTTTTTTGGAATGTCTAATCTGACCCGGAATTTCCATCTCAAAACAAAAGCAAAAAAAAAAAAAAAAAAGGCAGAAAAAATGATACACAGCATTGATTTTCTTAGTTTCTTAGTTTTGTTAAAAGAAATAGCACTCATTAATGAATGATGTATTGTGATTTAAAAAAAAAAAAAAACCTGTTATTTCATTCATTGATTCAAAAAAAAAAAGAAATAGCACTTAAAAAAAAACACTTTTTTTTACTCCACTATCTAAAAACATTAATATTGGAGCTACTCTCAGACGGCTCATTCCGTATTATGTCACCTCCTTCAGTTGTTTCTGGAAAAATGTTTGAAAACATGCATATACAAGCAAGAAGATACACATAAAGGCTGAGCACCAAAGAACTGATGCTTTCAAACTATGGTACTGGAGAAGCTCCAATACTCTGGCCACCTGATGCAAAGAGTCGACTCACTGGAAAAGATTCTGATGCTGGGAAAGAACTGAAGGCAAAAGGAGAAGGGAGTGACAGAGGATGAGATGGCTAGACAGTATCACAGAATGAACAGACATGAATTTGAGCAAACTCCAGGAAACAGTGAAGGACAGAGGAGCAGGTCCACGGAGTCACAAAGTCAGATACTACTTAGCAACTGAACACCACCGCCAACACTAAAAGCACTGACCTAGGAACCAGAAGACTCCAGATCTTGTCCTGAGGATGACTTCATACCAAGGTTACCTGTACAAGTCACTTAATGTTTTATGTTGCAGCCTCTCCTTTATTAAAACGGGGATAAACCTGACGTGCTTACCACACACAACAGCGTATACAAAAAGCACTAACACTGAGGAGGGGAACATTGTCACCATTTAGACTGAGTAAAGCTACAGGATACAAAATCAATACGCAAAATCATCACTTCTGTATAGTAACAAAGAACTATCAGAGAAAAATCCCTTTTATAATACCAGCAACTGGATAAAATGTTTAGGAATAATTTCAGCAAAGGAAGTAAAAGATCTGTATCTGAAAGACAATGAACGAAAAAACTTAAAGACACAAAAAAATGAAGAGACATCCCATGTTCATGAATTACATACATTAATATTAAAATGTCCACACTATCCAAAGTGATATCCACTTTTTTTTTTTCCTCTTTTGTGGAATGTCTAATCTGACCCGGAATTTCCATCTCAAAACAAAAGCCAAAAAAAAAAAAAAAAAGGCAGAAAAAATGATACACAGCATTGATTTTCTTAGTTTCTTAGTTTTGTTAAAAGAAATAGCACTCATTAATGAATGATGTATTGTGATTTAAAAAAAAAAAAAAACCTGTTATTTCATTCATTGATTCAAAAAAAAAAAGAAATAGCACTTAAAAAAAAACACTTTTTTTTACTCCACTATCTAAAAACATTAATATTGGAGCTACTCTCAGACGGCTCATTCCAGTATTATGTCACCTCCTTCAGTTGTTTCTGGAAAAATGTTTGAAAACATGCATATACAAGCAAGAAGATACACATAAAGGCTGAGCACCAAAGAACTGATGCTTTCAAACTATGGTACTGGAGAAGCTCCAATACTCTGGCCACCTGATGCAAAGAGTCGACTCACTGGAAAAGATTCTGATGCTGGGAAAGAACTGAAGGCAAAAGGAGAAGGGAGTGACAGAGGATGAGATGGCTAGACAGTATCACAGAATGAACAGACATGAATTTGAGCAAACTCCAGGAAACAGTGAAGGACAGAGGAGCAGGTCCACGGAGTCACAAAGTCAGATACTACTTAGCAACTGAACACCACCGCCAACACTAAAAGCACTGACCTAGGAACCAGAAGACTCCAGATCTTGTCCTGAGGATGACTTCATACCAAGGTTACCTGTACAAGTCACTTAATGTTTTATGTTGCAGCCTCTCCTTTATTAAAACGGGGATAAACCTGACGTGCTTACCACACACAACAGCGTATACAAAAAGCACTAACACTGAGGAGGGGAACATTGTCACCATTTAGACTGTAAACTAAAACTACATCTTTTATTGCTTCTGTAATAAATTCTGGTTGCTTTTTTGACTGATGTCCAAGTCATATTAAAACATTAGACCCCCACGAATGAATTAACTTTTGCAAATGACCAAGTCAATTTACAAACTGCTAAGTCTGGCATCAAATGGAATAAACACATTTATTGAATCCGTACTACATTTGAGGCCCTATACAATGGTATATCCAATTGCAAAGCATAACTAAATTTCGTGCTTAATAGAAAATGAAGTTTATCTTTTAATTACTTATTGAGTTTAAAAAGTCAATGAGCTAAGAGAGTAATTAACATACTCTTTTAGATTTCTCAGTGCTTTCAACATGTTAAAATTACTTTTTACAAAATCATTGAATTAGGTTATATTTGTTCTTACATATGTATCTATGCAATTTATATAACATATATATACTTACATAAACAGTAAGATAGATAGACCTGAATTGTATCATATAAGGCTGCAGGTTGCAGAAATGGGGAATGGAAGTAGACAGGAATACATGAATGAGTGAAACCATAAATGAATGTGAATTAAATAACAGAAAGGCCTGACATGGAGCAAAGATGATACTAAGCCATGAACTGGGAAGTATTACTAAGTCAATCTCCTACATTTACTGTCAAAACAAGTAGTTACATATACAGATAGAGAAATACACTAAATCTCATAATTAAAAACACCTAATTCTAAACCATTGGACCATATTATCAATCTCTCTTTTTAATCTAAAAGACAAAGAGTTACAATTTTGCTAAATGTGAGTACATAAAATAAAATTTCTCAGACACGTGAGAAAGACAGGAAAAACACTAGATTTTTCCAGTAGTTGGTTGGTTTTCAGATGCTGCTTTTTCTTTTTTTATCTGGCTGTGCTGTGTGGCTTGCAGGATTTTAGTTCCTGATCAGGGATTGAATCTGGGCCCTCAGCAGTAAAAAAGTACAGAGTTCTAACCAATGGATCATGAAGCAATTTCCACAGATGTTAAACGGGGATAAACCTGACGTGCTTACCACACACAACAGCGTATACAAAAAGCACTAACACTGAGGAGGGGAACATTGTCACCATTTAGACTGTAAACTAAAACTACATCTTTTATTGCTTCTGTAATAAATTCTGGTTGCTTTTTTGACTGATGTCCAAGTCATATTAAAACATTAGACCCCCACGAATGAATTAACTTTTGCAAATGACCAAGTCAATTTACAAACTGCTAAGTCTGGCATCAAATGGAATAAACACATTTATTGAATCCGTACTACATTTGAGGCCCTATACAATGGTATATCCAATTGCAAAGCATAACTAAATTTCGTGCTTAATAGAAAATGAAGTTTATCTTTTAATTACTTATTGAGTTTAAAAAGTCAATGAGCTAAGAGAGTAATTAACATACTCTTTTAGATTTCTCAGTGCTTTCAACATGTTAAAATTACTTTTTACAAAATCATTGAATTAGGTTATATTTGTTCTTACATATGTATCTATGCAATTTATATAACATATATATACTTACATAAACAGTAAGATAGATAGACCTGAATTGTATCATATAAGGCTGCAGGTTGCAGAAATGGGGAATGGAAGTAGACAGGAATACATGAATGAGTGAAACCATAAATGAATGTGAATTAAATAACAGAAAGGCCTGACATGGAGCAAAGATGATACTAAGCCATGAACTGGGAAGTATTACTAAGTCAATCTCCTACATTTACTGTCAAAACAAGTAGTTACATATACAGATAGAGAAATACACTAAATCTCATAATTAAAAACACCTAATTCTAAACCATTGGACCATATTATCAATCTCTCTTTTTAATCTAAAAGACAAAGAGTTACAATTTTGCTAAATGTGAGTACATAAAATAAAATTTCTCAGACACGTGAGAAAGACAGGAAAAACACTAGATTTTTCCAGTAGTTGGTTGTTTTTGAGATGCTGCTTTTTTCTTTTTTTTTATCTGGCTGTGCTGTGTGGCTTGCAGGATTTTAGTTCCTGATCAGGGATTGAATCTGGGCCCTCAGCAGTAAAAAAGTACAGAGTTCTAACCAATGGATCATGAAGCAATTTCCAGAGATGTTATATTTTAAAAAAATAAATTTTATTTTTGAAAGAATTTTAAAATAAATTATTTTTAAAAGAAATTCTAGATAGTCAAAAACATATCTGTAACTAAAAATCTGCAGGCTTGAGTTTTATCTCTACTGAAAAGTAAACTTCTCAGAGTGACATACTGAAATACACTTATTTTATGGTATCATAATTCTGATTTATATCTTACCATTTAACTTTACATCACTGACTAGGTTTTTTCAAGAAATGTAACCTTCTGCTAACAAAAAAATATAGACTTTTTAGATAGCTCAATCCCAATCTAAGTAGAAACTGAGGTTCCTCCTAAGTGGTAACATTTCAGCTGATTCAGTTTAGATAAGAAATGAACCAAATGATGAGCATCTTACCTCCTGTTATCTTCACTAAAAATCTATTTAATAAGCAACCACCAAAATCACTTCTAACAGAATTGTTATTGTAATAAAAACCACATAACATAAAATTTACCATCTTAAGTATATTCACATTGCTGTGCAACAGATCTCCAGAAATTTTCATCTGGCTAAAATGAAACTTGTTACACTTACTTCTTGAAAACAAACATTCAATGGGGGGGAAAAAAAGGTTCAAATATGGATTCTATAAACACTGAAATAATATGACCTTAGGTTTCTGGTTACTTCTGTCTCAGATTCCTTGTCTATAAAAGAGTATAACATCCACTGTGTTGGTACTGCAAGATAATGGATGAAATCACTACTATCTAGTATTCCTTAGGTCATTCAAATATGTTAAGAGTTGATGAAGAAACTATACATAAACCCTTTACCCTTTTTAGATGACCATGGATTTAAACAATAATGACTAATATTTTCATGGGGGAGAATTATTGCTCTCAAGAAGTAATCACAAATCCATGGGACTCCCAAGCCAAATGAATCTCTGGCAATATCCTACGGAAAAGTATCTTAACTTATGCCAAGTAAGGGAGAAAGATTTCCTGGCTGCTTAAGTAAGCTTCGGGCAAGAGTGCTTATCCATTGCAAGTGTTCCAGTAACCACTGCTTTTTTATGAACCCAAAAAGTAGAGAGTTCTAACCAATGGATCATGAAGCAATTTCCAGAGATGTTATATTTTAAAAAAATAAATTTTATTTTTGAAAGAATTTTAAAATAAATTATTTTTAAAAGAAATTCTAGATAGTCAAAAACATATCTGTAACTAAAAATCTGCAGGCTTGAGTTTTATCTCTACTGAAAAGTAAACTTCTCAGAGTGACATACTGAAATACACTTATTTTATGGTATCATAATTCTGATTTATATCTTACCATTTAACTTTACATCACTGACTAGGTTTTTTCAAGAAATGTAACCTTCTGCTAACAAAAAAATATAGACTTTTTAGATAGCTCAATCCCAATCTAAGTAGAAACTGAGGTTCCTCCTAAGTGGTAACATTTCAGCTGATTCAGTTTAGATAAGAAATGAACCAAATGATGAGCATCTTACCTCCTGTTATCTTCACTAAAAATCTATTTAATAAGCAACCACCAAAATCACTTCTAACAGAATTGTTATTGTAATAAAAACCACATAACATAAAATTTACCATCTTAAGTATATTCACATTGCTGTGCAACAGATCTCCAGAAATTTTCATCTGGCTAAAATGAAACTTGTTACACTTACTTCTTGAAAACAAACATTCAATGGGGGGGAAAAAAAGGTTCAAATATGGATTCTATAAACACTGAAATAATATGACCTTAGGTTTCTGGTTACTTCTGTCTCAGATTCCTTGTCTATAAAAGAGTATAACATCCACTGTGTTGGTACTGCAAGATAATGGATGAAATCACTACTATCTAGTATTCCTTAGGTCATTCAAATATGTTAAGAGTTGATGAAGAAACTATACATAAACCCTTTACCCTTTTTAGATGACCATGGATTTAAACAATAATGACTAATATTTTCATGGGGGAGAATTATTGCTCTCAAGAAGTAATCACAAATCCATGGGACTCCCAAGCCAAATGAATCTCTGGCAATATCCTACGGAAAAGTATCTTAACTTATGCCAAGTAAGGGAGAAAGATTTCCTGGCTGCTTAAGTAAGCTTCGGGCAAGAGTGCTTATCCATTGCAAGTGTTCCAGTAACCACTGCTTTAAGTTCCTTTAAGTAAGAAATCTGAAAAAACAATAAAGTCAATTACTTTATTTAAATAGAATTCAATTAGTATGATTTTTTTCAGCTTACAGATTTCAACACATCTATAGGAGAGATCATCATCCAAGTTAAAAGGAATCCCTTTTCTTTTCCATAAGAATGATGAACCATTCATTTGTAGAATGTTTGGGAGGAATAATTTCCAAAACTCTGCTTCTCTTCTCCCTGTTTGCTCTGTATAAACTTAAGAAGGTGACAAGATAAAACCCAAAATGGGTTTTCTTGTATTATAAAGTTAACTTACATAGAGAACTGAAGAGTTTCTATCCTCATTTCAATTATCATGTCAGGAGAGAAAATTCTTTTGCCTTTTTAACACTGCAATGCACTGGAACATTAGATTTGAAGGCCTTAAAACTGGCTTCAAAAGACAGTCTTTAAATTTGATGTCTTACATCAAATCAAGGTTATGTTTGTTATCACTCACTTCTGAGAATTAAAAAAATCTTTGTAGTAATCCTTAACACACTACATCAAAAGTACAAGAACCTATTCAATCAGAAACATAATATAAACTTATTTCACAAATTAAATATGCAAAAAGCAATAGCATATGATGTTTAACCATCTGGTACTTCAATTTTTCCCTTATTTTTTCTTAGTTTCTAAATATGGAAACTATCAATTTTTTTTCCCAAAATAAAGTGGTATGGACCCAATATCCATAGTGTGGATAAATACTTTAAATAAACATATATTAAAAAACTACTGGTCTTTATGGAACAAATAAATAATAATCTACAACCCAGACTGCAACACATGCAGTAAGAGTAATGCCAACGTACTCTCTGAAATTACTCAACACATCTTATAAATAATGTTTTAAATAAAGTAGATTTCCTTTTACATGTTCAACTTCCTATCAAAATTCTACCAAGGTTAAATGGAAAATCTCTAAAACTTAATTTTTTTTAAACTAAGCTCTGAATCATCATCTACCAGAATAAATGACTATTTGCTCGTTTTTCCTGTTTTGTTGCTTTTTATAAGAACTTTCCCTTTTACAGATACGATAAATTACATATGCAAGTAAATAAGAGTACAACATCCATCTGAATGCTTTTATCTGTGGTATAAAGCTTTGCAGCTTGGTTACTGAGTTGTTCACAACTCAGAAAGAAATCTACACTACAGGCAAAATTGAGATCTGCATAGATGTATCTATCATTTCAGTAGAGTACCTTATACACTTTCTAACAAATATTAAAGAAAAAAATGCCACCACCGTTCCCTCTCCCCACTTCTTTGCCAGTTTAACAGCCTGATCCATTGCTGCTTAAGTGATATCTTAACATTTTAGACAATTAGAAAAATAGCACATTCAAGAAACATTCAATTTCTACCTTTACATATTTTAAATGAATAATTCTCTCATATTGGAAGGAAAGAGGTCTGAAAAATTAATTCTAAACTTTAAAATTCTCCAATTAGGATAATTTTAAAAGATTTAAATATCTTAACTATTTTAATTGATTGTTATCACTCACTTCTGAGAATTAAAAAAATCTTTGTAGTAATCCTTAACACACTACATCAAAAGTACAAGAACCTATTCAATCAGAAACATAATATAAACTTATTTCACAAATTAAATATGCAAAAAGCAATAGCATATGATGTTTAACCATCTGGTACTTCAATTTTTCCCTTATTTTTTCTTAGTTTCTAAATATGGAAACTATCAATTTTTTTTCCCAAAATAAAGTGGTATGGACCCAATATCCATAGTGTGGATAAATACTTTAAATAAACATATATTAAAAAACTACTGGTCTTTATGGAACAAATAAATAATAATCTACAACCCAGACTGCAACACATGCAGTAAGAGTAATGCCAACGTACTCTCTGAAATTACTCAACACATCTTATAAATAATGTTTTAAATAAAGTAGATTTCCTTTTACATGTTCAACTTCCTATCAAAATTCTACCAAGGTTAAATGGAAAATCTCTAAAACTTAATTTTTTTTAAACTAAGCTCTGAATCATCATCTACCAGAATAAATGACTATTTGCTCGTTTTTCCTGTTTTGTTGCTTTTTATAAGAACTTTCCCTTTTACAGATACGATAAATTACATATGCAAGTAAATAAGAGTACAACATCCATCTGAATGCTTTTATCTGTGGTATAAAGCTTTGCAGCTTGGTTACTGAGTTGTTCACAACTCAGAAAGAAATCTACACTACAGGCAAAATTGAGATCTGCATAGATGTATCTATCATTTCAGTAGAGTACCTTATACACTTTCTAACAAATATTAAAGAAAAAAATGCCACCACCGTTCCCTCTCCCCACTTCTTTGCCAGTTTAACAGCCTGATCCATTGCTGCTTAAGTGATATCTTAACATTTTAGACAATTAGAAAAATAGCACATTCAAGAAACATTCAATTTCTACCTTTACATATTTTAAATGAATAATTCTCTCATATTGGAAGGAAAGAGGTCTGAAAAATTAATTCTAAACTTTAAAATTCTCCAATTAGGATAATTTTAAAAGATTTAAATATCTTAACTATTTTAATTGATTGTTAAAACTGTAGACTTCCCTGTCAGACAAAATAAATATGCCCAGAATCCCCCAATAACCTAGGTCTAATTAAGCTTAATGTCAATCAGCAAGATCAAATGGTATCAGTCATCAACATAAAAAAATATGAAGGCCCCAATAATCTCAGGATTCCACTGAAGGGAAAGTATAACTTGGAAGTCAACCAGAGAAGAGAACTAGTCATATGGTAATAGACAAACAGAAGAAACAGAGAGGGCTCCCATGACTTTCAGCATCAGAAAAATGAGTCTCCCTTAGTCACACTAAATCACGACTGTAGACATTCTCATCAGACATCAACAGCTGGAAGAGAAGGATCAGAAACCCCCATTACAGCCACACAGGTGGAAGCCCATTAGACTTCAAACTGAAGTATCTGCACTGATAAGCGGTATGTTTCACATACTGTTAATTTATTATAATCTACCAAAAATGGATTACTCAAAATCAAACAGGCTCAAGAATAGTCCTTTACAGTCCCCCAACTTTGCTGACAGATTGTATCTATTAGGAAATGTAAGAAATTATTAACCTAGATTTTAATGATTCCTTTTTTCTATGTAACTCACCTTGATCTGATCAAACATCATACACTAGACACTATTTGTCTACAGCAATATAATTTAGGAAACTGAAAGATATCTCATATGCCTGGCTATTGTCCTCTAAATGGGGCCCTGAATACTAAGTACTGCTTATTATTATTTTTTTTAGATTTATTTATTTATTTATTTGAGGGAGGTGGGGTGGGGAGGGAGGGGAGCAGGCGGGCCACTTCTATTGGTCTTTCATTTGTCCACTTTCATCCATCTTTGTTCTCTGACCCGTGTGGGCCTCCCATTGCAGTGGCCTCTGTTGTCGCAGAGCACCGGCTCTGGGCGCATGCGCTCCAGAGCTCCGGCTTGGTAATTGGACACATCGGTCCAGCCGCTCCATGGCACATGGAAGGGATCAAACCGGCGCCCCTTGCACTGCAAGGCGGTGTCCTTACCCACTGGACCACCAGGGAAGCCCAGTACCACTTATTTAACCAACTGAATTTCTATGCATTTAAAAAGATTTTAAGCTTGCTCTCTGCCCTGGAAAGGCAGAAGTCTGAAAAATTGTCAACATCAGTCTTGTGATCATCTAAAAGAGAGAAAGAAATGTATTAACTAACAAGACGATCAGAAATGCACACTGTATCGTAAATATTTATTCATTAAAGTAAATGGACAGAAGGATGACATTTTCTGATTAGAACAGACAGCTGAGATCCTTTATTTTAACTAAAGCTACTTCAATAAATGGGTAGATGATACAGAAAAGCAATACCAATCTGTATCTGACTCTTCACCTTTTACAATTTTTTAAATATATGGATAAAAAGGTGACTGTTTAATTTGTGATACTACTTACATATTAACAATAAGAAAAAACGTGGTTAAACAGAAAACATAGCAAAGTGTCTCTAAGCAAGACTTTAATATTGTCAATAGCTAGTAAACCTACATTCAAGTATTTTTCATCTTGGTTTCTGTTTGGAGTTTGACAAAAATATCTTCTTCCCTCTACTCTAAACGAGAGCAGGCTACTATCAATACAACACACATACAATTCTTAAAGTTTCTAGCCTTGCCAAGAGAACAAGGAAAATAGATGAGAAGTATAACCACAACCTCAACAAATTCTCAGTACACACCATACAGACACACGACCAGCAAAGGAAATGGGCTCAGAAAGTCTCAGGAATCTACTGAATGGAAAGATTATTTTCTATATTTAAGAAGTATTTATAAGCAAAAAATTTGAAGATGATATGCTACACTCATAAGTCAGTACCATCACAGCCTCTCCAATCAATAACTGGTTATCTTACAATTGGTATCAAGATCATTGCCCTTACTGGAAGATTGTTCAAATAAATCCCACTTATTCAAGTTCCCTAGAGAAAAATCAAATTGACCTAACACATGCGCCTCATTGTTGATTTTAAATGAATATAAGCATGCTAAATTAATGATCAAATAAAAGTGCCTAAGAATTCTGCTTACAACAGCAATGGTTGTAAAACTTTAATTCATTTCATGTTGGATCTGCAATTATATTAAATATACATTGACAAACCTTAATCTGTGGTATCTTTTATAGCTATATAACAAATAACAATCTTAAACCTGTCTATTACATTTCAAAGTACTAATGAAACAGTCACAACATTTATGTAAAAGGCAAATATGTTATTAATGATATGTTATACAGAACTAATTCTTACACTCTGAATTTTTAAAATTCAAATATGCTCTTAAATAACTAATTGATAAGAAATCAGTATTTTACAAATGACAGTTAACATATTTTGTAAACTTCCCTACTGACAAGACAAAGGTGTTACAAATTTTATCAAGAAACAGTAATACAGGGAATTCCCTGATGGTCCAGTGGCTAAGACTCTGTGCCCCCAATGCAGGGAGCCTGGGTTCGATCCCTGGTCAGGGAACTAGAGCCCACATGCTATAACTGAGACCCAATACAGCCAAATAAATATAAATAAAATATTTTATATATATAAAAAAAGAAACAGTAATACACAGGAACTGAGCACCAATAACAAACTGTAATTTATATCATTTTTATATGTTCATTTGTTTTCCTCTGTGCTTAAGTTTATCCTGTTACAAATAATACAACATCAATCCACGTGTGCTTTTTATTACATTTGGATAAAATCAGACAGACATTTTTCTTAAACATCTCAGATGACCCCTGTTCCCTATTTTCAAGACGGTAGAAAGCAAACTCTGACCAAGGCACTTCCCTGCTTGAACCCGAGTAGTCTCAGGATGAATTCAGAACTAAGCTTGGCTTTCAGAATCCATACAACTCTCTAAATCCAACATTCAGTTTACAGGAAATATGGAGAACAGAAAAACACCTCAAAGAAACCACCAAACAAAGTGAATTTGAGTCATTCTATAGGACAAGAGACTGAGTTTTTCAACATTTTCAAATTTATGGGTAAAAGAGGAGGAAGATAATGTTCCAAACTCAAGACTAAAAGAGACTTAGGAAATAAAATTAGAAAGAAAGAAAAAGTAGAACTGCTTATCTCTGCCACCTCCACCATCCTTACAAAGAATGGTTGTAAAACTTTAATTCATTTCATGTTGGATCTGCAATTATATTAAATATACATTGACAAACCTTAATCTGTGGTATCTTTTATAGCTATATAACAAATAACAATCTTAAACCTGTCTATTACATTTCAAAGTACTAATGAAACAGTCACAACATTTATGTAAAAGGCAAATATGTTATTAATGATATGTTATACAGAACTAATTCTTACACTCTGAATTTTTAAAATTCAAATATGCTCTTAAATAACTAATTGATAAGAAATCAGTATTTTACAAATGACAGTTAACATATTTTGTAAACTTCCCTACTGACAAGACAAAGGTGTTACAAATTTTATCAAGAAACAGTAATACAGGGAATTCCCTGATGGTCCAGTGGCTAAGACTCTGTGCCCCCAATGCAGGGAGCCTGGGTTCGATCCCTGGTCAGGGAACTAGAGCCCACATGCTATAACTGAGACCCAATACAGCCAAATAAATATAAATAAAATATTTTATATATATAAAAAAAGAAACAGTAATACACAGGAACTGAGCACCAATAACAAACTGTAATTTATATCATTTTTATATGTTCATTTGTTTTCCTCTGTGCTTAAGTTTATCCTGTTACAAATAATACAACATCAATCCACGTGTGCTTTTTATTACATTTGGATAAAATCAGACAGACATTTTTCTTAAACATCTCAGATGACCCCTGTTCCCTATTTTCAAGACGGTAGAAAGCAAACTCTGACCAAGGCACTTCCCTGCTTGAACCCGAGTAGTCTCAGGATGAATTCAGAACTAAGCTTGGCTTTCAGAATCCATACAACTCTCTAAATCCAACATTCAGTTTACAGGAAATATGGAGAACAGAAAAACACCTCAAAGAAACCACCAAACAAAGTGAATTTGAGTCATTCTATAGGACAAGAGACTGAGTTTTTCAACATTTTCAAATTTATGGGTAAAAGAGGAGGAAGATAATGTTCCAAACTCAAGACTAAAAGAGACTTAGGAAATAAAATTAGAAAGAAAGAAAAAAAAGTAGAACTGCTTATCTCTGCCACCTCCACCACCTTTTCAAAATCACCCCAGCCCGCCAACCATACACACAACTAAAGCACTACTGAACTGTCTGTTTTTGGAAAGGATGAGAGTCCCTCTCACTCTCACACTTCTCAAAGCACAACCTGCTCCCTATGCCAATAGGCCTGCTGACTTTTGGCAGGGTGTTGTATCCCCACTGTTTGGCACAGCACCTGGCACAAAGCAGAACCTTCAATAAGTGAATTCCATGAGTGAATTCAATAAATAATTATAAAATCTTTAACTTCTTTTTTTGAAGAAGGGACTTACTGGGGGCTGGAAAATAATAAATGCTCTCATATGGGACTTCCCAGGTGGCGCTAGTGGTAAAGAAACCACATGTCAATTCAGTTAGATGCTGAAAACAAGGGTTCAATCCCTAGGCTGGGAAGATCCTCTGGAGAAGGGAAAGAAAGGGCAAGCCACTCCAGTATTCTTGCCCAAAGAATCCCGGTTGCAAAGAGTCAGACATGACTGAAGCAACTTCACACACAAACACATACCCTCTCATTTAAAAGGGTACTTTTCGATCAAGTAATGTTGACGTTTTTCTTATTAAATAATATTAAAATTTTTATATGCATGCATGGATATAGCAAATAATCAGGAATATGATTTTCACTTTCTTCATGTTACTTATCTGTATTTTTAACTTTGAATATTTCTTAAATACTAAAAGGTATTTTTAAGACTACTACTGGCAGGCTTCCCTAGTGCTCCAGAGGGTAAGGACACCGCCTTGCAGTGCAAGGGGCGCCGGTTCGATCCCTGGCCTGGGAAGATCCCACGTGCCGCGGAGCGGCTGGACTGATGTGTCCAATCACCGAGCCGGAGCTCTGCGACAACGGAGGTCACTGAGATGGGAGGCCCACAACGGGCCAAGGAACAAACGATGGATTAAAACAGATAAATGAAAGACCAACAGAAGTGGCCTGCCTGCCCCTCTCCCTCCCCAACCCGCCCGCCCCCACTCCCAACCCCGCCAACTCAGGAAGATAATGTTCCAAACTCAAGACTAAAAGAGACTTAGGAAATAAAATTAGAAAGAAAGAAAAAAAAGTAGAACTGCTTATCTCTGCCACCTCCACCACCTTTTCAAAATCACCCCAGCCCGCCAACCATACACACAACTAAAGCACTACTGAACTGTCTGTTTTTGGAAAGGATGAGAGTCCCTCTCACTCTCACACTTCTCAAAGCACAACCTGCTCCCTATGCCAATAGGCCTGCTGACTTTTGGCAGGGTGTTGTATCCCCACTGTTTGGCACAGCACCTGGCACAAAGCAGAACCTTCAATAAGTGAATTCCATGAGTGAATTCAATAAATAATTATAAAATCTTTAACTTCTTTTTTTGAAGAAGGGACTTACTGGGGGCTGGAAAATAATAAATGCTCTCATATGGGACTTCCCAGGTGGCGCTAGTGGTAAAGAAACCACATGTCAATTCAGTTAGATGCTGAAAACAAGGGTTCAATCCCTAGGCTGGGAAGATCCTCTGGAGAAGGGAAAGAAAGGGCAAGCCACTCCAGTATTCTTGCCCAAAGAATCCCGGTTGCAAAGAGTCAGACATGACTGAAGCAACTTCACACACAAACACATACCCTCTCATTTAAAAGGGTACTTTTCGATCAAGTAATGTTGACGTTTTTCTTATTAAATAATATTAAAATTTTTATATGCATGCATGGATATAGCAAATAATCAGGAATATGATTTTCACTTTCTTCATGTTACTTATCTGTATTTTTAACTTTGAATATTTCTTAAATACTAAAAGGTATTTTTAAGACTACTACTGGCAGGCTTCCCTAGTGCTCCAGAGGGTAAGGACACCGCCTTGCAGTGCAAGGGGCGCCGGTTCGATCCCTGGCCTGGGAAGATCCCACGTGCCGCGGAGCGGCTGGACTGATGTGTCCAATCACCGAGCCGGAGCTCTGCGACAACGGAGGTCACTGAGATGGGAGGCCCACAACGGGCCAAGGAACAAACGATGGATTAAAACAGATAAATGAAAGACCAACAGAAGTGGCCTGCCTGCCCCTCTCCCTCCCCAACCCGCCCGCCCCCACTCCCAACCCCGCCAACTCCCAACGGCCCCCTCCCCCCGCCCCAGCTGCAAAAAAAAAAAAAAGTACTACTGGGCATTGTAAATAGGGGTTTTACTCAAGTGTTCTCATTTGTCCCTTTTGCCAATTTTAAAAGTAGAAAGGAAATGTTGTTTAGTTACTAATGAACCCATGGACTGTAGCCCGCCAGGGTCCTCTGTCCATGGGATTTCCCAGACAAGAATAATAGAGTGGGTTGTCATTTCCTTCTCCAGGGCATCTTTCTAACTCTGGGATAGAACCAGTGCCTCCTGCTTGGCAGACAAATTCTTTATCACTGAGCCACCTGGGAATCCAGAAAGGAAATGTACAGATACTCTACAGAGAGGAGTTAGAATATGCTAACCAGAAAATTTTAAATAATACTGTCCCACCAAACTTTTGCTTTAAGCCTAATAGTAGCCCTGGCAGGTGACTATTAAGTTTTAAACTATTCCACAGTCATTTCCCAATCATCGCTTGAAAATGTTCCTTTCATCCTGATCTCTAAGATTTAAAAAGAATCAGCTGACAAAAATCTAGCAACGTAACCTCACTCCATCCTAAAAATCATTTTTAAAAATTCACAGTCAGGGCTTCCCTGGTGGTCCAGTGGATAAGGACACCGCCTTGCAGTGCAAGGGGTGCCAGTTCGATCCCTGGCCTGGGAAGATCCCACGTGCCGCGGAGCGGCTGGACCAATGTGTCCAATTACCGAGCCGGAGCTCTGGAACACATGCGCCCAGAGCCAGCGCTCTGCGACAACAGAGGCCACTGCGATGGGAGGCCCACACGGGCCAAAGAACAAAGATGGATGAAAATGGACAAATGAAAGACCAATAGAAGTGGTCCGCCTGCTCCCCTCCCTCCCCTCCCCATCCCCCTGAAATTAATAAAAAAATAAATCTTTAAAAATAAAAAAAAAATCACAGTCACTTTCTAAGCCCATCTACCAAAACTAACCTCACTTTACCTACTGTCTTCTTTCCCTTTCATATCCCTGAGAGAATTCTGTCATCTTTTAATAAAAAAAAAAAAAAAAAGTTCAAACCAACTGATAAACCTTATAAGATAATAAAATCAAATAGTCTTTCCAAACTAACAATTTCCCCCACCCCATGCAAAATTACACAATTAGAAAATTGATATTCTCTTCCAGTCAGTCCTTCTCTATGCTTCCTTTATTAAATGAAGGCTATCCACATTTAGTATCTCCACTTTCTTGCTTGCTTGTTGTTTAGTCGCTATGTTGTGTCCAACTCTTCTTTGACCCCGTGGACTGTGGCTCACCAGGCTCCTCTGTCCATAGGATTTCCCAGGCAAGAATACTGGAGTGGGTTGCTGTTTCCTTCTTCAGGCAATTTTCACAATCCAGGGATCGAAACTTCTTGCACTGGAAGGTGGACTTTTTTTACCACTGAGCCACCAGGGAAGACCCTTCTCGCCTTCCACCAACCCATTAAAACCCAGCCTGTTTGCTTGGATAAATTCCAATGAAGCTGCTCTCCTAAAGTCACAGCTGATCTGTTATTCTAAACATCCACCCCCTTCTAACTTCCTCACTCATTCTTCTCTATCCTCTATCACAGTATCTCATTACTCTATTCGCAGTCATGCCTCCCTGACTTCTGTGATGCCAGGTACTTTCTAGTTTCCTCACCCCCCTTACTCTCAATCTCTTCGACCTTAAAAAGAATCAGCTGATCAAGTCAGGGCTTCCCTGGTGGTCCAGTGGATAAGGACACCGCCTTGCAGTGCAAGGGGTGCCAGTTCGATCCCTGGCCTGGGAAGATCCCACGTGCCGCGGAGCGGCTGGACCAATGTGTCCAATTACCGAGCCGGAGCTCTGGAACACATGCGCCCAGAGCCAGCGCTCTGCGACAACAGAGGCCACTGCGATGGGAGGCCCACACGGGCCAAAGAACAAAGATGGATGAAAATGGACAAATGAAAGACCAATAGAAGTGGTCCGCCTGCTCCCCTCCCCCCCCCACCCCCCCCCCCCCCCAAATAAATAAAAAAATAAATCTTTAAAAATAAAAAAAAAATCACAGTCACTTTCTAAGCCCATCTACCAAAACTAACCTCACTTTACCTACTGTCTTCTTTCCCTTTCATATCCCTGAGAGAATTCTGTCATCTTTTAATAAAAAAAAAAAAAAAAGTTCAAACCAACTGATAAACCTTATAAGATAATAAAATCAAATAGTCTTTCCAAACTAACAATTTCCCCCACCCCATGCAAAATTACACAATTAGAAAATTGATATTCTCTTCCAGTCAGTCCTTCTCTATGCTTCCTTTATTAAATGAAGGCTATCCACATTTAGTATCTCCACTTTCTTGCTTGCTTGTTGTTTAGTCGCTATGTTGTGTCCAACTCTTCTTTGACCCCGTGGACTGTGGCTCACCAGGCTCCTCTGTCCATAGGATTTCCCAGGCAAGAATACTGGAGTGGGTTGCTGTTTCCTTCTTCAGGCAATTTTCACAATCCAGGGATCGAAACTTCTTGCACTGGAAGGTGGACTTTTTTTACCACTGAGCCACCAGGGAAGACCCTTCTCGCCTTCCACCAACCCATTAAAACCCAGCCTGTTTGCTTGGATAAATTCCAATGAAGCTGCTCTCCCTAAAGTCACAGCTGATCTGTTATTCTAAACATCCACCCCCTTCTAACTTCCTCACTCATTCTTCTCTATCCTCTATCACAGTATCTCATTACTCTATTCGCAGTCATGCCTCCCTGACTTCTGTGATGCCAGGTACTTTCTAGTTTCCCCTCACATCCCACTGGTGCTCCTTCTCACTCTCAATCTCTTCTTCGACCTTCTCTTAAATAGTCCCCAAACTTTCAGCTTTGATCTCTTCTCCTTGGACTTTCCCATGAAAAATTACTTCATTCCTACCCATCTCATGGCTTTAATACACAAAGAAAGAAAAATGATCCATATATAGGGGGCAAAACAGGAAGAATGAGTCTATGCTATTAAAAGCTGAGCTGGGGAGGGGCTGGGGTAGGAGGGCACAACGCATATCAAATTTCTAGCATGCTGGTAATGTTCTTTTTCTTGATATGGGTGCTTACTTAACACGTCTTTGTTCAGGTAGTAAAAATTCATCATGCTATACACTTATGGCACATATGCTTTTCTATAGGACTGTCTTTGCTTCGATAAAGAGAGAAAGTTTAGATTCCAGTCTGACATGCATGACTTAGTTTCCTCATTAAAGCCTTAGTTTCCTCATCATTAAAATAGAGATGATAACACCTACTTCACGGTACTATAGAGCATGAAATAAAATTAAGTTGCCTGGAACAATACTTCAAACACAGGTAGCTCATGCTTACAAATGTTACTTCTCTTTCCCTGTATTTCCTCAATTCTGTATCTCTAGCCTAGACACTGTCCCCTCAATGTCCAACCAGCCCAAGAACCACATATCCAATTTCCCCCTGAAGCGCACCATTTCCAGGTCTACAAGACATCTCAAACTAAACTTACCATCTTCCCTCTTACTAAACCTATCTGTTTTTCCTTCTGTGTCTCACCCGGCTACTCTGTCCTTAGGATTTCCCAGGCAAGAATACTGGAGTGGGTTGCTGTTTCCTTCTTCAGGCAATTTTCACAATCCAGGGATCGAAACTTCTTGCACTGGAAGGTGGACTTTTTTTACCACTGAGCCACCAGGGAAGACCCTTCTCGCCTTCCACCAACCCATTAAAACCCAGCCTGTTTGCTTGGATAAATTCCAATGAAGCTGCTCTCCCTAAAGTCACAGCTGATCTGTTATTCTAAACATCCACCCCCTTCTAACTTCCTCACTCATTCTTCTCTATCCTCTATCACAGTATCTCATTACTCTATTCGCAGTCATGCCTCCCTGACTTCTGTGATGCCAGGTACTTTCTAGTTTCCCTCACATCCCACTGGTGCTCCTTCTCACTCTCAATCTCTTCTTCGACCTTCTCTTAAATAGTCCCCAAACTTTCAGCTTTGATCTCTTCTCCTTGGACTTTCCCATGAAAAATTACTTCATTCCTACCCATCTCATGGCTTTAATACACAAAGAAAGAAAAATGATCCATATATAGGGGGCAAAACAGGAAGAATGAGTCTATGCTATTAAAAGCTGAGCTGGGGAGGGGCTGGGGTAGGAGGGCACAACGCATATCAAATTTCTAGCATGCTGGTAATGTTCTTTTTCTTGATATGGGTGCTTACTTAACACGTCTTTGTTCAGGTAGTAAAATTCATCATGCTATACACTTATGGCACATATGCTTTTCTATAGGACTGTCTTTGCTTCGATAAAGAGAGAAAGTTTAGATTCCAGTCTGACATGCATGACTTAGTTTCCTCATTAAAGCCTTAGTTTCCTCATCATTAAAATAGAGATGATAACACCTACTTCACGGTACTATAGAGCATGAAATAAAATTAAGTTGCCTGGAACAATACTTCAAACACAGGTAGCTCATGCTTACAAATGTTACTTCTCTTTCCCTGTATTTCCTCAATTCTGTATCTCTAGCCTAGACACTGTCCCCTCAATGTCCAACCAGCCCAAGAACCACATATCCAATTTCCCCCTGAAGCGCACCATTTCCAGGTCTACAAGACATCTCAAACTAAACTTACCATCTTCCCTCTTACTAAACCTATCTGTTTTTCCTTCTGTGGTCCCCTGAAGTTGAGTGAAACTTCCACACACAATTACAACCATCATAAAAACCCTAATTTTTCACATTTAACCTACCAAATCCTATGTATTTTACATTCTAAGACATCCATTGGACCGTCAATAGTGTAGACGTGGTATATTCTTATAGAAGCCAACTTATTATAATTGCTTCCAAACATCTTCTGCCACTTTATGCCACCCTCCATACTACTTTCAGAATAACTCTTCTAAAATGAACCTCAGATGATGTAACTTTTCTGCTTAAAATTGCTTATCTCAGGGCTTCCCTAGTGGCTCAGTGGTAAAGAAACCACCTGCCAAGCCAGGAAGCACAGTTCTATCCCTGGGGTCTGGGAGGATCCCACGTTCTGCAGAACAACTAAGCCTGTAGGCCACAGCTGCAAGTTTCTTGCAGTTCACTAAATATACCATATCCAGGAATGCCTCCATGTTTCTGTACACATTTCTCTCTCTCACTAAAATACTCTTAACTTGTCCCTCTCCCAACGGAGCTAATGTTCGTTTCTCATTTAACAAACATCCTCTTGGAAGTATCTCCTGCGTGTGTCACAACTTCTGACTAGATGCAATGTCCTTCCGCAGAATCCCCACAGACCCTATGCATACCCACCATAGTGTGCATTACCCAGAGTGGTGACCGCTGGTGGTGAGCCTGCCCTGACGGTGACTCCCGATGGGGAGAAACCACTGTGTTATTCAGATCTCACAGAAGAGAGCTCAACACAGACTGACATATGGGAGACGGTGAGCACTGCTTCAGTGAATAACAAGCAATGAGAGAGAGCAGAAAGCAGTAGTAGTATTACCCCTACCTCATAAAATGCATATAAATTTATAGTATCATAAAGTAGTTAAACAGATTTTAAAAACTAATTTTAAGTGTTTTTGTTTGTTTGTTTTGGATCGATCGGCCAACTATACTGACAAGATACTGACTGGTTACATGTTGAAGAAAACATACAATACAAAATATAGAAAAAGTTGGTTCCATCCCATCCCACTACCTCCCTTTACCCACCCTCCCCTAAATACTCATTGTGATTTGGTCAGAACAGGGCTCAAAGCCAGAGGCCAGGGAGACCGCAGATGCGGGGAAAGGGGGCTGTAAGCAATGGGCTTGTGGCTGTCACGAGGATGCTGTGGCAATGCTGTGGGTCCCCTCCCAGCTGTAAGTCTGGGGGTGAGAGGGGCGCTGCAGCCTGGTGACCGCCAGCTGAGGGAAAAGCTGCCTTTCCCTTCCCTGGCCCCAAAGGCCTGCCCCACCACCCAGAACCAAGCACACTCCAGACAAGGCAAGGATGTGGATGCTCCTGCTGAGCCTGCTCATCAGCAAGAGCTGCTTTTTATGCTAAAAAGCTCTGTTTTCTCATGCCATTGTATATGAAGAACTGGAAGACTTATTTCTAATGTATAAAACTTTAAAACTTAAACACTGTCCTCAGTATTCTCCACTGGCCCAGTCTTTCTGCCCTGCCATGATCACCTTAGCTCTTTTACCTAATGGCTCCCAACTGGGCTCTACAGACAGGAGGCATCAAGTGATCAAGAGGGCAGGAAAAGAGATCACCTCTCCAGCAGGCCACCAGCCTCTGTCTACGTTGAGTTTGACTGCAGCTGTGGTACTCATCATAAAACTCCAGCTTCAGGAGGGGAGCCCTCCTAAAATGATCAAGAGGTTCATCGGATTCTGGTATCTGCTCTCTCTCCCTTTCTTGTTCTAAACCCGGGGGCTCAGTCGTGTTTGACTCTTTGCGACACCATGGACTGTAGCCTGCCAGGCACCTCTTTCCTTGGGATTCTCCAGGCCAGGATACTGGAGTGGGTTCCCATGCCCTCTTTCAGAGGATCTTCCTGACCCAGGGATTGAACCAGTGTCTCTCACGTCTCCTGCATTGGCAGGCGGGGTTTTTAACACTAAAGCCACTTGGGAAGCCCTCTTCCATCCCCAGTGAGTGTTAATTATGCACATACCTTCAGTAATCTCTCTTCAAATATCCTTTTAAGGAGCTATCCTAGTGAGGATCTAATACAAACACAGAAATATGAGTTACATGTTGAAGAAAACATACAATACAAAATATAGAAAAAGTTGGTTCCATCCCATCCCACTACCTCCCTTTACCCACCCTCCCCTAAATACTCATTGTGATTTGGTCAGAACAGGGCTCAAAGCCAGAGGCCAGGGAGACCGCAGATGCGGGGAAAGGGGGCTGTAAGCAATGGGCTTGTGGCTGTCACGAGGATGCTGTGGCAATGCTGTGGGTCCCTCCCAGCTGTAAGTCTGGGGGTGAGAGGGGCGCTGCAGCCTGGTGACCGCCAGCTGAGGGAAAAGCTGCCTTTCCCTTCCCTGGCCCCAAAGGCCTGCCCCACCACCCAGAACCAAGCACACTCCAGACAAGGCAAGGATGTGGATGCTCCTGCTGAGCCTGCTCATCAGCAAGAGCTGCTTTTTATGCTAAAAAGCTCTGTTTTCTCATGCCATTGTATATGAAGAACTGGAAGACTTATTTCTAATGTATAAAACTTTAAAACTTAAACACTGTCCTCAGTATTCTCCACTGGCCCAGTCTTTCTGCCCTGCCATGATCACCTTAGCTCTTTTACCTAATGGCTCCCAACTGGGCTCTACAGACAGGAGGCATCAAGTGATCAAGAGGGCAGGAAAAGAGATCACCTCTCCAGCAGGCCACCAGCCTCTGTCTACGTTGAGTTTGACTGCAGCTGTGGTACTCATCATAAAACTCCAGCTTCAGGAGGGGAGCCCTCCTAAAATGATCAAGAGGTTCATCGGATTCTGGTATCTGCTCTCTCTCCCTTTCTTGTTCTAAACCCGGGGGCTCAGTCGTGTTTGACTCTTTGCGACACCATGGACTGTAGCCTGCCAGGCACCTCTTTCCTTGGGATTCTCCAGGCCAGGATACTGGAGTGGGTTCCCATGCCCTCTTTCAGAGGATCTTCCTGACCCAGGGATTGAACCAGTGTCTCTCACGTCTCCTGCATTGGCAGGCGGGGTTTTTAACACTAAAGCCACTTGGGAAGCCCTCTTCCATCCCCAGTGAGTGTTAATTATGCACATACCTTCAGTAATCTCTCTTCAAATATCCTTTTAAGGGAGCTATCCTAGTGAGGATCTAATACAAACACAGAAATACTACTAACTAGCAGCATTTTTGCCAATGATTTCTGTATCATGGACTCTTAATGATTTCCCATCTTTAAAAAGCATCATCATTTTTTTTGATATTAACAAACTGAAAATCATTTTGTAATATACACATATGTCCAATAATCAAAATATATACCTTAAACTTATACATCTTGTAAGTCAATAATATCTCAAAAGCTGGAAAACAACACAAAAATCTAAATTTTATATTAACTATTTCTCAATCCAAAAACAAATAAAAATAAATGCCTGAGCTTTACCCTGGACACAGCTTGGTATTGTCAGCTTGGTATGGTCATGGTAGGTTCTTCTGAGGAACAAAAATTCTATTAGTTTCCTACAGCTTGTGTAACAGATTCCTATGAATTTAATGGCTTGAAACAATACAAATTTATCATCTTATATTCTGGAGGTCAAAACTATGAAAAATCAAGGTGTTGGCAGGACTGTGTTTCTTCTGAATGCTCTGGAATCCATTTTTTACCTTTTCTACCTTGTAAAGGATGCCTGAGTTCCTTGGCTGGTGGTCCCACCCCTTGTTTTCAAAACCTGAAGCATTTCCAATCTCCTTCTCTGCTTCTGTCACCCACAGGGCAGGGCAACCCACTCCAGTACTCTTGCCCGTTTCGGAGAAACCCCAAGGACAGAGGACACATGGCCTTTGCCTGAGCCTGGACCTCTAGTCTCTCTCTTATAAGGGCCCGCATGATTACACTGAGCTCATGCAGATCATCTAGGTAGGAAGGAACCCATCTCCAGATCCTTCATCCAAGATCCTAAACTTAGTCTTATCTGCAAAGTTCATTTTTTAGGTAACATATCCATATGTTCTAAGGGTTAAGATATGGGTGTCTTTGAGTTGCCATTATTTAGCCTATCATAGTCATGAAAACTCCAAGGTGCTAGTTGGGAAAAAAAACACAAAGATGGGAAATGAACACATTATTTAACATTTTCATTAAAAACTTAACTATACTGTAATCTTTTTGGCCTTGAGTCCAATTCACTTGCAAAACTAACAATCTGATTTAAAAAAGAATTAGTAAGTCATTTCCCAAGATAAACTTCTACCTGAAAACTACTCCCAGCATGTACACACGTTAATATTGTGTAAATATATGCATTTTATGGAAACGTATTTTATGGTCAAAAAAATCCTCAGTGAAGGCTTTTTCATTACAATATTTCTAAATGAACGTATGATAATATCAGTCCTCAGTTTAATTCAAGAAGAAAAAAATGCTTACTGAAACACCTGTGATAGCTTCCTAATAATAGCTATTGCTTAAATGCACTAATAGAGTATAATCATCACATGATTTTAATCCAAGTATAAATGACAAATAGCACATGACAGTGAAAAAAATGAAACAAGGAATTGTTTTTATTTTCTCTAAGAGTCAGTACTATAGAAATGACTATATTATAGACTTGCTATGGTTGTACTATTGCTCCTAGACCACGTGGAACTTTCCAGATGTCCTAGTCCAAAAACAAACAAAAAAATCAACAGGCCATATGCTGGTTAGAAGAGAGAAGTAAAGGAAACTCGTAATTAGAGGAGAAAAGTATTTTTTCTACACATGACATATTCTTCTATTTCTGCCTCTAAAATTTACCAAGTAAATTTATGCCAGATTACTTTGCCTCTCGATACAGAAAGGAGAAACAGCCCTACCTGAAATTATAACCTGAATTCTTAATTGGCATCTTCCTCTCTAACAAGCATTGTATCCAAGTTGCTAAATCTCAGATACCAGCTAAAGAATTTGGGACACATGGCCTTTGCCTGAGCCTGGACCTCTAGTCTCTCTCTTATAAGGGCCCGCATGATTACACTGAGCTCATGCAGATCATCTAGGTAGGAAGGAACCCATCTCCAGATCCTTCATCCAAGATCCTAAACTTAGTCTTATCTGCAAAGTTCATTTTTTAGGTAACATATCCATATGTTCTAAGGGTTAAGATATGGGTGTCTTTGAGTTGCCATTATTTAGCCTATCATAGTCATGAAAACTCCAAGGTGCTAGTTGGGAAAAAAAACACAAAGATGGGAAATGAACACATTATTTAACATTTTCATTAAAAACTTAACTATACTGTAATCTTTTTGGCCTTGAGTCCAATTCACTTGCAAAACTAACAATCTGATTTAAAAAAGAATTAGTAAGTCATTTCCCAAGATAAACTTCTACCTGAAAACTACTCCCAGCATGTACACACGTTAATATTGTGTAAATATATGCATTTTATGGAAACGTATTTTATGGTCAAAAAAATCCTCAGTGAAGGCTTTTTCATTACAATATTTCTAAATGAACGTATGATAATATCAGTCCTCAGTTTAATTCAAGAAGAAAAAAATGCTTACTGAAACACCTGTGATAGCTTCCTAATAATAGCTATTGCTTAAATGCACTAATAGAGTATAATCATCACATGATTTTAATCCAAGTATAAATGACAAATAGCACATGACAGTGAAAAAAATGAAACAAGGAATTGTTTTTATTTTCTCTAAGAGTCAGTACTATAGAAATGACTATATTATAGACTTGCTATGGTTGTACTATTGCTCCTAGACCACGTGGAACTTTCCAGATGTCCTAGTCCAAAAACAAACAAAAAAATCAACAGGCCATATGCTGGTTAGAAGAGAGAAGTAAAGGAAACTCGTAATTAGAGGAGAAAAGTATTTTTTCTACACATGACATATTCTTCTATTTCTGCCTCTAAAATTTACCAAGTAAATTTATGCCAGATTACTTTGCCTCTCGATACAGAAAGGAGAAACAGCCCTACCTGAAATTATAACCTGAATTCTTAATTGGCATCTTCCTCTCTAACAAGCATTGTATCCAAGTTGCTAAATCTCAGATACCAGCTAAAGAATTTGGAGCTATGTGTGGGGCACTCTGGGGAGCTGTAATTCTTCCCACCTTTTTAGCAACTGTAAAACGTTCTTTAACCTTCCTTAGCCTTGAGGGCATCCAACCCCAAGTGAAAACGGTGGATGCGGTGGACACGTGTAAAGAACTACCCAAGCAGTCCCCTCCCACTCACCACCCTTGTAATTCACATTCTTTTCTTACCATATGAAGCAATAAAACACACTGAGGCAAGATGTTGGCTCAGAATAGGCAGTGGGGTCAGAAGCCTGGGGCCTTGGACAATTTACTACATGGCCTTAGAAAATGTATATAACCTCACTGAGACTCAGTTTCCCCCTATGTAAAATGGAGCTTTATATCAACTTTATGAAGCTAATGAATGGATTAAGCAAGGGAGAAAAAAAAAAAAAAAAACAAGCCAGAGACAAGAAGACAAACATCGCATAATTATACAAAGTATCAAGAAAGGGTTTTCCTGTGGCTCACAGGGAAGAAGCTGCCTGCAACGCAGCAGAGGTGGGCTTGATCACTGGATGGGAACATCTCCTGGAGAAGGAATTTTCAACTCACTCCAGTATTCTAGCCTGGGAAATCCCACAGACAGAGAAGTGTGGTGAGCTACAGTCCACGGGGTTGCTAGAGGCACAAACGACTTTACCAACTAAACCACCAAAGTATCAACCAAATCCATTATGACAGAAAGTAGAAGGGTCATTGCCAAAGACTGGGAGAAAGGAGAAATGGGGCATGATTATTTAATGGTTATAATGTTTCAGTTTGGGAAGGTGAAAAAATTCTAGAGAGGGATGGGGTGATCCTGCACAACAATGCGAATGTGCTTAATACCCATATGTCCATACATATATGTATATTGTGTAAATATGATATATTTCATGTAAATGTATTTAATGATAAAAAAAAAAAACTCACTGAAATTCTTTTCATTACAATATTTCTAAATGAAAGAATAGTTATCAGTCCCTCAGTTTAATTCGAGGAGAAAAACACTTAAAAATTTTAGTAGCTATTGCTTAAATGCACTGATAAGAGTATAATTATAACGGTAATCCAATTATAACAAACAGAACACCACATCATGAAAAAATTAAACGTATACCTAAAAACGGTTAAAATGGTAAATGTTATGTATGTTTCCAACCATAAATACAAAGAAGAGAATGTTCTATCAGTAATCCACATCGGGCTTCCCTGGTGTCCAGTGGGTAAGGACACCGCCTTGCAGTGCAAGGGGCGCCGGGTCGATCCCTGGCCTGGGAAGATCCCACGTGCCGCGGAGCGGCTGGACCGATGTGTCCAACTACCGAGCCGGAGCTCTGGAGTGCCCAGAGCCAGTGCTCTGCAGCGAGAGAGGCCACTGCGATGGGAGGCCCACACAGGCCACAGAAAAAAGATGGATGAAAATGAATAAATGAAAGACCAATAAAAGTGGCCAAGAAAATAATAATAATAATAATCCATATCAAAAAAACTTTCTCTCCCTTATTGGAGACAAGCACAAAAAGAAAAAACCACTACCCCAACTCCAAATTGACGCTAACTGGTGAAAGAATAGAGTTCATCAACCTAAATTAGCATAAACCTTCACAGATTTCAAATTCAAACTATCTCCAAATCCCAAATCAATCAATTTATATAACAAAAGTATGTGGAGTTGAAATAAATAACAAATTTTACTTATGGTGTAATGCTTCTGGAGTTAACTGATTATATAGGATTCTATGTAACTCACATTGTAACAATATTTTTCACTTAAAGTATTGACAGAAAGGGAAAGACAAATACAGTATACTAACACACATATATGGAATCTAGTCTTTATAACACATGCAGTGAACTCATGGAAAAACAGACAGAGCATAGACATATGGACATTGTGGGGAAGAAATAGGGAGGGGGAGGCATGGAGGGAGTAACATGGAAACCTATACTGTCATGTATGGAAAAGATAGCTATTGTCATTGTGCTAAGGGAATAGGAGTGCTCACAAAGGCATGGGGCGATGGTCCGGAGGGGTGGGATGGGGGGATCTGGGGGGGTGGGGACCAGGGTTATGCATATGACTGATCTGGGAACATACATGTCTGTGAACAACAAAACTCTGTAAAATCTTTAACATAAAGAATTAAAAAAAGAAAGGAAAAAAAAAAGGTACTGACAGAAAGTTTTAACTACCTTCTAGTCCACCATTCCCTTAAGTTTTCTTAAAATATATACGAATCTCTTATTTTAAAAGCAGTAGCTGTAGCATAGTGAAAGAAACACTGACTTGGAACCAAAATGTATAAATATGACTAAACTCTGCCATGTATTTATTACCTGCATTACTGCAGTTAGGTAAGTCAATTTCCATGTACAAATCTCTACAGTCAATGGGAATTATCACCTACCTCACAGAATTATTTAGCGATTTAAATAAAGCACATTAATATACCTTGAAACTCTAAAGCATAATTCCATTTATATGATTAAATTTTCTGAAACACAAAAAGATTATTTTATCAAATATTCGTATTAAAAAGATACACATATTTCATACTGATATAATTGGTAATCTCCTGTAGTCTCGTGAAGGCCACAAAAGACACTCATTGCCTATACCAGAGAAAACTCTTCTTTAGGAAGTGTATACTAATCCCAATACTAAATACTAGAAATATTGGGGAGAAGATAAGCTAAATATAGTGATATCCTGTTGTGATATACTTATAACAGGTTATATCCTTGATCCATTAATTCCATAAATATCTAATCAGAGCTCCAAGCACTGGGCTAAGCAGTGAGACCACACTGGTGAAGACAATACTGGTTCTTTCTCATCAGGGAACTTTCAATCTAACCAGATGAGACATTAAATAAAATATCACACAAATGATCCATAAACTGGTGACAATATGAGAAAGGAAAAGTAGAGGTGCTATGTGAGGGAGTCTAATCCAATCTGGGAAATTTGTGAGAAATAATTAGCCAGTTGTACCATCCTTTCTCAAACCAACAGGCTTTAAGTGTTCAATAAATCTTCACTATTTCTGCCATCATTATTATTATAAAAAGCTGTATGTTCCACTCCCTTCATTGGGAACAATCACATCCCTGGAGCTTAGAAGGTAAGAGACAGGTAAGCTTATTATTTAGGAAAACCCACATAAACTAAACTCACCACCCAATTTTCTCAACAGAAACCAAAACCAGGCTCTAGAAAGCGCAGCTTCTCATCCCAATTTTGACTCGTATTTTATATATACTTGAGCAATTATGCTGAGAAGTAACCTCAACGGTAGTTTAGCCAGTCTAAAATGCTCTAACCCCAATCTTCTCAAGGCTGACCCTTTCAATATTACTCAGGTCTCTGCCTAAATGTCTCCTCCAAGAACCTTTCCCTGAACCACCCAGCCTTGAATAGTAATGTCACATTCCTATATGACTAAATCTTTCTGAAACACAAAAGTCAATGGAATTATCACCTACCTCACAGAATTATTTAGCGATTTAAATAAAGCACATTAATATACCTTGAAACTCTAAAGCATAATTCCATTTATATGATTAAATTTTCTGAAACACAAAAAGATTATTTTATCAAATATTCGTATTAAAAAGATACACATATTTCATACTGATATAATTGGTAATCTCCTGTAGTCTCGTGAAGGCCACAAAAGACACTCATTGCCTATACCAGAGAAAACTCTTCTTTAGGAAGTGTATACTAATCCCAATACTAAATACTAGAAATATTGGGGAGAAGATAAGCTAAATATAGTGATATCCTGTTGTGATATACTTATAACAGGTTATATCCTTGATCCATTAATTCCATAAATATCTAATCAGAGCTCCAAGCACTGGGCTAAGCAGTGAGACCACACTGGTGAAGACAATACTGGTTCTTTCTCATCAGGGAACTTTCAATCTAACCAGATGAGACATTAAATAAAATATCACACAAATGATCCATAAACTGGTGACAATATGAGAAAGGAAAAGTAGAGGTGCTATGTGAGGGAGTCTAATCCAATCTGGGAAATTTGTGAGAAATAATTAGCCAGTTGTACCATCCTTTCTCAAACCAACAGGCTTTAAGTGTTCAATAAATCTTCACTATTTCTGCCATCATTATTATTATAAAAAGCTGTATGTTCCACTCCCTTCATTGGGAACAATCACATCCCTGGAGCTTAGAAGGTAAGAGACAGGTAAGCTTATTATTTAGGAAAACCCACATAAACTAAACTCACCACCCAATTTTCTCAACAGAAACCAAAACCAGGCTCTAGAAAGCGCAGCTTCTCATCCCAATTTTGACTCGTATTTTATATATACTTGAGCAATTATGCTGAGAAGTAACCTCAACGGTAGTTTAGCCAGTCTAAAATGCTCTAACCCCAATCTTCTCAAGGCTGACCCTTTCAATATTACTCAGGTCTCTGCCTAAATGTCTCCTCCAAGAACCTTTCCCTGAACCACCCAGCCTAATGTAGCCTCCCAGGCACTGTCTACATTACAGTTTCACTCCTTTATTACCTTTTTGGCACTTCTATCTTAAATGGCCTACTGTATTTTACTAGGTTAGCCAAAAGGTTTGTTCAGGTTTTTCCATAAGATGTCCCAATATTTACTTGTTTTTTATTATATGCTTCTCTTTCCAATTTGAAAGCAAGTTTCATAAGGCGGGGACCCATCAATACTCTTATTAATGAGACATAAAGGAAGAACCTTGCCCTTTTTTCCTGCCTTTCTATTTGGTTGTATGAGAAAGTGACGCAGGGAACCTGATGCAGGGATGCTGTATTCATGCGAGGGAAACCATGATGCTGGCAGAGAAGGTGTTTTCTTGATGTTCCCTAAATCTCCAAGTCTCTTGGAGTCCCTAAATCAACTCAGAAACTACCCCTTCCAGACATCCTTTTATGTAATATTTATTTTTAAGCCCTCATCAGTTAAGCCATTTTCTATCTCCTGTTCTGATACCTGCCACCAAAAGCACAATAAACTCTTAAGTCTCTGTTCCTTCTGTAACATTAACAGAAAATAGTACCTACAGACTAGTGGATTCTTGAGATTAAATCAGACACAGCAAGTAAAGTGTGTGCTCCGTCACTATAGTCATGTCCAACTCAATTTTGAGATCCCAAGGATCGTAGCCTGCCAGGCTCCTATGTCCATGGAATTCCTCAGGCAAGAATACTGGAGCAACTGCATTTCCTTCTCCAGGGAATCTTCCTGACCCAGGGATCAAACCCAGGTTTCCTGCAGGCAGATTCTTTACCATCTGCACTATAAGCTTATGTTCCACTTTAGGTAAGAGAAAACAGGTAAGCTTATTTAGGAAACCCCACATAAACTAAACTCACCACCCAATTTTCTCAACAGAAACCAAAACCAGGCTCTAGAAAGCGCAGCTTCTCATCCCAATTTTGACTCGTATTTTATATATACTTGAGCAATTATGCTGAGAAGTAACCTCAACGGTAGTTTAGCCAGTCTAAAATGCTCTAACCCCAATCTTCTCAAGGCTGACCCTTTCAATATTACTCAGGTCTCTGCCTAAATGTCTCCTCCAAGAACCTTTCCCTGAACCACCCAGCCTAATGTAGCCTCCCAGGCACTGTCTACATTACAGTTTCACTCCTTTATTACCTTTTTGGCACTTCTATCTTAAATGGCCTACTGTATTTTACTAGGTTAGCCAAAAGGTTTGTTCAGGTTTTTCCATAAGATGTCCCAATATTTACTTGTTTTTTATTATATGCTTCTCTTTCCAATTTGAAAGCAAGTTTCATAAGGCGGGGACCCATCAATACTCTTATTAATGAGACATAAAGGAAGAACCTTGCCCTTTTTTCCTGCCTTTCTATTTGGTTGTATGAGAAAGTGACGCAGGGAACCTGATGCAGGGATGCTGTATTCATGCGAGGGAAACCATGATGCTGGCAGAGAAGGTGTTTTCTTGATGTTCCCTAAATCTCCAAGTCTCTTGGAGTCCCTAAATCAACTCAGAAACTACCCCTTCCAGACATCCTTTTATGTAATATTTATTTTTAAGCCCTCATCAGTTAAGCCATTTTCTATCTCCTGTTCTGATACCTGCCACCAAAAGCACAATAAACTCTTAAGTCTCTGTTCCTTCTGTAACATTAACAGAAAATAGTACCTACAGACTAGTGGATTCTTGAGATTAAATCAGACACAGCAAGTAAAGTGTGTGCTCCGTCACTATAGTCATGTCCAACTCAATTTTGAGATCCCAAGGATCGTAGCCTGCCAGGCTCCTATGTCCATGGAATTCCTCAGGCAAGAATACTGGAGCAACTGCATTTCCTTCTCCAGGGAATCTTCCTGACCCAGGGATCAAACCCAGGTTTCCCGCACTGCAGGCAGATTCTTTACCATCTGAGCCACTGGAGAAGTAGATTATACTAATTACAAATTTAAAACATTTTAGTAATTAAAACTGTATTATAGTGATAAAAATTATTTAAAAAAATTGTTACACTCCAGTTTCTACAATTCTCTCCTGTGCTCAACTACTTGTTTGATATCCCACGAAGGAAAATTAACACAGAAGATCAAAAATAAGAGATTGCCAGGTCATTCATTCAAGCTCACTCCCACTGAACTGTGATTTAAAATGTTATGATGGCTCATTACTGTCAGAAAGCTGTATGGGTCCTACATGAAACAGAATAATCAAAATTCTTAAAGTGAAATATGAAGGTGGTTTTGTCATTACTAAAGAAGTGACACCAGCTGAAGTGTCTCTTTTAAAGAGGAACAAGAACAAATAGTAATTCCTTTGCTGCATTGGAAATGCCCAGGTTCTTGTGAGCCCAGATAAGTTTTTGTTTCTATCAACATTACAAAAATATTATTAGCTCTACTTTTCAAAAATCCATTAACCTACTCTGACAAAACTTATCAGTTACCCATTATGACCAAGCATAAATTTGAGCAACTTGTAGGGCTACTAAAAGTTATCTGGAAAAACACTATTCTTCCCTCGGTGGAACATTTTTCTGCCTGTTTTTCAACATTTCACAAAGTGAAAGATAGTCCAGGGAAAAACAGTCTCTACTATTTCTCTAACACGAGTGAAAGCATACCCTTCCAGACATCTTTTATGTAATATTTATTTTTAAGCCCTCATCAGTTAAGCCATTTTCTATCTCCTGTTCTGATACCTGCCACCAAAAGCACAATAAACTCTTAAGTCTCTGTTCCTTCTGTAACATTAACAGAAAATAGTACCTACAGACTAGTGGATTCTTGAGATTAAATCAGACACAGCAAGTAAAGTGTGTGCTCCGTCACTATAGTCATGTCCAACTCAATTTTGAGATCCCAAGGATCGTAGCCTGCCAGGCTCCTATGTCCATGGAATTCCTCAGGCAAGAATACTGGAGCAACTGCATTTCCTTCTCCAGGGAATCTTCCTGACCCAGGGATCAAACCCAGGTTTCCCGCACTGCAGGCAGATTCTTTACCATCTGAGCCACTGGAGAAGTAGATTATACTAATTACAAATTTAAAACATTTTAGTAATTAAAACTGTATTATAGTGATAAAAATTATTTAAAAAAAAATTGTTACACTCCAGTTTCTACAATTCTCTCCTGTGCTCAACTACTTGTTTGATATCCCACGAAGGAAAATTAACACAGAAGATCAAAAATAAGAGATTGCCAGGTCATTCATTCAAGCTCACTCCCACTGAACTGTGATTTAAAATGTTATGATGGCTCATTACTGTCAGAAAGCTGTATGGGTCCTACATGAAACAGAATAATCAAAATTCTTAAAGTGAAATATGAAGGTGGTTTTGTCATTACTAAAGAAGTGACACCAGCTGAAGTGTCTCTTTTAAAGAGGAACAAGAACAAATAGTAATTCCTTTGCTGCATTGGAAATGCCCAGGTTCTTGTGAGCCCAGATAAGTTTTTGTTTCTATCAACATTACAAAAATATTATTAGCTCTACTTTTCAAAAATCCATTAACCTACTCTGACAAAACTTATCAGTTACCCATTATGACCAAGCATAAATTTGAGCAACTTGTAGGGCTACTAAAAGTTATCTGGAAAAACACTATTCTTCCCTCGGTGGAACATTTTTCTGCCTGTTTTTCAACATTTCACAAAGTGAAAGATAGTCCAGGGAAAAACAGTCTCTACTATTTCTCTAACACGAGTGAAAGCAAGTAGGACATAAATCTTAGTAGACCACCTTTCAGATCACTTTTTATAGTATATACTGGGCTCTGGTATTGTAGTCAAGTAACTCTCAGAGTCCAAGTCATATTAAGTTGTACACATATGTTAGCAAAACCCCCCCATTAATAGATGTTACATGCGAAAAACATAAACAAAATCTGATAAGAATATTTTAAAATCTAGATAAAACACTTATTTTAAATTTCTAGTTCTTTTCAGATTTTAATAAATATATTTTATTCTATTGATCCCTTGCTATTTTAAGGTCTTTCTTTGAAGAACAGTAAGTTATTAATAAACTAATATTTGGGCATGTTTACAGAGGTTCACATACTAACCAACAGCATGTCACCAGTACACAAATATTTTATATCCTTCCCATATTAATGACAAAGCAATAATGTACACACAACAATATTCCCACATATTCCAGAATAAAATTAAAATTGTCCTCAATACATATTTTAAATTATACATTCCAAGAAGTAGTTTCATGTCTTTTAAGTCCAGTACATTAATTCTCAATCCTGCATCCCAACATTAACAATGTAACAAGTTATGATCTCTACAGAAGAAAGAACATTCTAAATTCAAAATGCTTTTTCCCAGAATTTTACTTCTAATTCTAAACTATTGGGGTAGAGTGTTGATAAATGGCAAACCCCAGTATTCCAACCCCTGCCTAGGTATATGTTTCAACTGTAAAACAAAATCATTCTATTTTCTAGTAGTAAATGAAGATGTAAGATGTATCTAGTTCACTACTGCGAAGTAACTAAAACTTAACAATTTTCTTCATTCTAAATTGGTTATATATGGTAAATTAGCTCTAAAGTGTGGAAATAAACCTTTCCATTTTTTTCTTTCGCAGATATGAAAAAATACATTTCAATATTAATACTATTTCAAAGAATAATAAACCTCCAAATAAACAATACTAAAATTAAGCTCTCAGCATCTTACATTTTTTTCTTTAGGTCCGTTCCTTAATCTAAAATCATTTTTGAATACTTCTAAAATAAGGGAAAAGAGATCAATCAAAAAAAAAGCTCCCATAGCTGACATATTAGATACAAGTATTTTGAAGGAAACATCCTAGGGACTGAGAATAGTCAATTTAATATCTTACAGAAAATTTCATCCCCATAAAGGTATTCCTCCATTAGTTTTAGAAATTCTGAATTGTGTTAAATTGCTTGTCAATCAAGTTTGCAAAGAAATTTGTACTACTTCACATTCCTTCTTTCCTGAAGGAAAGGAAAGGAAAAGAAGGAAGGAAAGAAGAAAAGCTTATCATTTTAGGGGGGCAATTTAATAATAAAAATATGCTGATGCTAATTTCTACAAACTCTTACATGGAGTAGTATTTATTGTTTTTTCCAAATTTCCAAAATTTTTATTTGACTAAATTCTATTTCATGTAAAATCATGACAGTCTATATGAAATTATATTTAAATGATCATTAGATTTTAACCACTAAAAAAATGAGTATATGTTGTTTTCATAGTTTAAAAACGAAGTTACTTTTCACAGCACCAGGTGGGATGCACAGATTTCTGCAGTTTCTGACACGCTCACTTAACATCGCTATTTAGTATGTGTATCTTATGTTCAATGTTGTTTTATAACGGGTTCATCTTTCTGTACTATTACATAATTTTAACAATGAAATTAGTTTAACAAAAAGTACTATCACACTCATCTGTTTGCAGGTGCTAATTACTCCTCCTGTGGCAGTGGGGCATAGAGAGTGGTCTAAACTTCAGCAACATTTCACACAGAAATTGTTCACTACAATGTCTAATTTTGAAACTTAAGTGAAGAAACAAACGTTCCAGAAGGAAAAATCTCAAGAAACAAGAATTCTTCATTATTTTAGGCTTTCAATTTCCTCTCCTGAAGTTTACGTCTTCCCTACGCCACACGTCTGCAATCAGTCAAAATGGAAGGTATTAGCATAAGATGCACCAATGGTTAAGACTGCGTATCTGATCAAATCTTTAAAGTCTGTTAAGTCTGATCGTGTAAAGCTGTTTCCTAAATCTGTAGCATTCTACTCTAAATCAAGAAGAAAACGGATAGTGAAACAATCAATCTTTCCTCTTGATTTAAGCGGCAATACCTTTGTTAGAAACCCAGCTGGTAGTATTTCCCTGGCCAAAGTGACTTAACTAGTCAGAGTTTTCTTATTTCCTTAATGAAGGAAAAAAAAAATAAGTATCTTGCAGAATTGTTGGGAAAATCAGAAAAAATAAAGTGCTAAACACAGTGACTGACACATAGAATGACAAATAATGATTACTACTTTGTTGCTATCAGTTATTTTTTAAATACACGTAAGCTAGAGAATATGAAAGTCAAACTTCTGAACTCCTTACATTGGAGGTCACTGAAAATTTTTTTTTCACACAGAAAAAATGCCCTTGAGTCTAACATCTTGATTTATTCAACATGTTTGTATTTGGTGCTTTGGACTTTTGAAGACACTATTCTTAATGTCAAGCAAACCTCAGAAAAGAAATCTGAAGTAGTATACCCTGCCCTCAAGAAACTTACATTTTAGAGGAAGGCAGACATTGAACAAACAATTCCATAGCCACTTAATTGCAATTGAAACCGCAGTACAATGTTACAAAGAAAGCTTGCTGAAGGGGGAAATGACCTAACAGGATCAGAATTTAAATTTCTATACAAACATCCCTCCTCCCTTCAAGGGTTTTCAATCACTCCATCTATAATTAAACCTAATTCAAACCTCTGTATAGACTCGATCTATCTGGCATTTAAAATAACAAAATCAGTAATTAACTTGACTTCAGCCATTTTTATGTTCAGAACTGTATAGTGAAAATATAGAAACTGCATAATATCTACAAATTAATTTCTAGTATTCCATACGGTGACTTCTTAATGAAAGAGAAAGCAAAGATTTTATATAGGTAAGGACCATGTCTGCTATCTATTATGAACTCACAAAAAATGCATTTCTTGAGGGAAATAAAACCAATATTTTTATTTTATGCGCACACCATTATTTTTAATGATTCATTTTTCACAATGTTTTTTGAGTAAAATATTTAGATATTCATTACTGAAGAACATTATTTCTGTGACTTTTAAGGTCAGTATATTTCTAATTTACTTACTAAAAGAGCATTTTTCACTCAAGCACCTTTTAAAGCCTACTTAAAGTTTTTTTTTTTTTTTTAAATCTGGTGATATCCATTTTCAAGACAACTTCAAGGTATCTATCTTCAGAAGTTAGTAGGCTATTGTAGAACAGTGCCATTAAAATCCCAATTACACGTGAAGGGGAAAAATAAATGAGAGCTCAGTTCAAGTCTCTCAGCAAAATGAAACTTATTCCATCAAACAGAATCAACCTCAATGTTTGTCTTGGAATCAAATAACATTTACCTAGAAATTAAGGCAACAACAATTAACCCAGACCGGTCACTGTCAATTCTCCAAAAGTGGCCTCTTTACCTATATTTAGTTCATAAGGCAAAGCAGTACAGGATTCCTGCTGCCAATTATAATGAATGGAAGAAATATATTTAAATCAAACAGCACCATCTAGCAGAACTAACTCTCACCACCTGGCTTACAAGTGTAGATGTTACTTGGTGTTCAGTTTGGTAGATTTGACAGCAAAATGGTAATTAGGAAGGCAGACATTGAACAAACAATTCCATAGCCACTTAATTGCAATTGAAACCGCAGTACAATGTTACAAAGAAAGCTTGCTGAAGGAAATGACCTAACAGGATCAGAATTTAAATTTCTATACAAACATCCCTCCTCCCTTCAAGGGTTTTCAATCACTCCATCTATAATTAAACCTAATTCAAACCTCTGTATAGACTCGATCTATCTGGCATTTAAAATAACAAAATCAGTAATTAACTTGACTTCAGCCATTTTTATGTTCAGAACTGTATAGTGAAAATATAGAAACTGCATAATATCTACAAATTAATTTCTAGTATTCCATACGGTGACTTCTTAATGAAAGAGAAAGCAAAGATTTTATATAGGTAAGGACCATGTCTGCTATCTATTATGAACTCACAAAAAATGCATTTCTTGAGGGAAATAAAACCAATATTTTTATTTTATGCGCACACCATTATTTTTAATGATTCATTTTTCACAATGTTTTTTGAGTAAAATATTTAGATATTCATTACTGAAGAACATTATTTCTGTGACTTTTAAGGTCAGTATATTTCTAATTTACTTACTAAAAGAGCATTTTTCACTCAAGCACCTTTTAAAGCCTACTTAAAGTTTTTTTTTTTTTAAATCTGGTGATATCCATTTTCAAGACAACTTCAAGGTATCTATCTTCAGAAGTTAGTAGGCTATTGTAGAACAGTGCCATTAAAATCCCAATTACACGTGAAGGGGAAAAATAAATGAGAGCTCAGTTCAAGTCTCTCAGCAAAATGAAACTTATTCCATCAAACAGAATCAACCTCAATGTTTGTCTTGGAATCAAATAACATTTACCTAGAAATTAAGGCAACAACAATTAACCCAGACCGGTCACTGTCAATTCTCCAAAAGTGGCCTCTTTACCTATATTTAGTTCATAAGGCAAAGCAGTACAGGATTCCTGCTGCCAATTATAATGAATGGAAGAAATATATTTAAATCAAACAGCACCATCTAGCAGAACTAACTCTCACCACCTGGCTTACAAGTGTAGATGTTACTTGGTGTTCAGTTTGGTAGATTTGACAGCAAAATGGTAATTATTTGTTTTCCTGACAGACCTACAGAATTAGAGCTAGAAAGAACTAAAGACACATCAGGTTCAACTTCCTCATTATTATGCTCGATACTTTCAAGAAAATTTTTTACAAAGTTTTCATAGTAAAGATTAAATTCAGCCATTCCTGGAAGTTCAACTAAAATCCAAAATTACTTTGATTCTCAAATGCAATCACCTCCAAAATAAGGTGTTCCTCAAAACACATTTCAATTTCTTCACGCCTCAAAATACAAAATTTAAATACTCTGCAATCATTAAAACATCTTCCCTAAATGTTTCTATTTTCTCAGATAAATGCACACAAATGATGCTATCTCAAAACTTCAATTTCAGAAACTTGCTGTTTCTTAACCAACCTATTCAAGTCTTTTACATACCCCTTGTCACAGCAACAAGATCCTGAATATACCTCAGAAAATACCTCTGGGGAGAAAAGTATCTCTCCGTTTTTTGGGTTTTTTTTTTTTTTTTTTTGGTTTGTTTTGATACATCAAGGCCTGCCTCCCCTAAATCCTATAGGAATTGCGTGTGTTGCTGCCAACACTAAGATTAGTAAATGTTCCCAACCCTAGGGCACAAGAAACTTTCAGAAGACTACTAACTGCCTATAGCAAGGAGGGAAACTCGGTAGCTTGCACATTCGGTTTTTATTTACTCAGCTATTTCCGCGTGCAAGGTAACTAAAGTAGCTTTTGAGAGATGCTCTCAGACTTTTCCCCAGTCTGAACCCCTCAGAAAGGCAGTGCGTTCAAGGTAACTAAAGGGGAGCAGGCCAATTACACATGAAGGGAAAAATAAATGAGAGCTCAGTTCAAGTCTCTCAGCAAAATGAAACTTATTCCATCAAACAGAATCAACCTCAATGTTTGTCTTGGAATCAAATAACATTTACCTAGAAATTAAGGCAACAACAATTAACCCAGACCGGTCACTGTCAATTCTCCAAAAGTGGCCTCTTTACCTATATTTAGTTCATAAGGCAAAGCAGTACAGGATTCCTGCTGCCAATTATAATGAATGGAAGAAATATATTTAAATCAAACAGCACCATCTAGCAGAACTAACTCTCACCACCTGGCTTACAAGTGTAGATGTTACTTGGTGTTCAGTTTGGTAGATTTGACAGCAAAATGGTAATTATTTGTTTTCCTGACAGACCTACAGAATTAGAGCTAGAAAGAACTAAAGACACATCAGGTTCAACTTCCTCATTATTATGCTCGATACTTTCAAGAAAATTTTTTACAAAGTTTTCATAGTAAAGATTAAATTCAGCCATTCCTGGAAGTTCAACTAAAATCCAAAATTACTTTGATTCTCAAATGCAATCACCTCCAAAATAAGGTGTTCCTCAAAACACATTTCAATTTCTTCACGCCTCAAAATACAAAATTTAAATACTCTGCAATCATTAAAACATCTTCCCTAAATGTTTCTATTTTCTCAGATAAATGCACACAAATGATGCTATCTCAAAACTTCAATTTCAGAAACTTGCTGTTTCTTAACCAACCTATTCAAGTCTTTTACATACCCCTTGTCACAGCAACAAGATCCTGAATATACCTCAGAAAATACCTCTGGGGAGAAAAGTATCTCTCCGTTTTTTGGGTTTTTTTTTTTTTTTTTTGGTTTGTTTTGATACATCAAGGCCTGCCTCCCCTAAATCCTATAGGAATTGCGTGTGTTGCTGCCAACACTAAGATTAGTAAATGTTCCCAACCCTAGGGCACAAGAAACTTTCAGAAGACTACTAACTGCCTATAGCAAGGAGGGAAACTCGGTAGCTTGCACATTCGGTTTTTATTTACTCAGCTATTTCCGCGTGCAAGGTAACTAAAGTAGCTTTTGAGAGATGCTCTCAGACTTTTCCCCAGTCTGAACCCCTCAGAAAGGCAGACTGCGTTCACTGAGAAGGATATGCCTCAATCCTCAGAATGGAGGTGGTTACTGGGAATCAGGTCTGCTGCACAGAAAAGAGGGGTTCTTCCTCAGTGGTCACAGTTACCACGCACTCTCATTTTTAGTAACAACCAAATCACCGTTACAAGTACATAAGAATAGCAACAAACAACCCTGCTTCGAAGCGTACTGTGACGGTGGCATCCCGGGCCGGGAGGGGCTCTTTTCTCACTAGCCTCCCCTGGGCTCCCACCGGAGTTCACACCTGTATCTCCTCGCCACCACGACCAAACAACTAACTCCTCCCCGCCTCCACGCTTTTACCCTTCCCCCAAGTCCCAGTTCGGACCACAGTCCCCTCGGCACCGCAGACAACCCTCCTAGCGCCAGCGGCCTCGGCCCCTACCGATACACCTCTGCGCCCCGCGACCCCCGCCCGCTGCCCGGGGCCGCTGCGGCCCTCCCTGTTTGGGAAGCTGCAAGTCTCCAAAAAAACCCAAAAAGTTCTCCAGCCGCGGCCGCGGAGTTGGGTTGCCTTGCGAGCGGCAGAAATGCCTGCCTACCCGAGCAGATTCCGCTTCTCGCCAGCACACTTTTCCTCCCCGGGAACTCGGTCCTTCTGACTCTCAAACTTCCGCGGCACCCCTTGGTGCCCCCTGCCCCGGCTCCGCGAGGCGCGCGAGCCTGCGAACGCGGCTTCCCTCGTTCGGCCCGGGAAAGCCGGGACGCCCACTCGGCCCACGCCCGCACACGCCCTCCGCGCGTCTCCGCGCCCGGCGGGGCCCCGCTCGGCCGCTCCACGCCCGGCTTCCGCCCGCCGCGCGCCTGGCTCCGCCGCCTTTGCCTCGCCAGCGCACCCGGCCCAGGGGCCTGAGCCCCCGCCGCGGCGCCCCTCGAGCTGCCTGCCCCGACCCCGGCCCGCCTAGCCAAACACCCACATTCTCTCCGCATGCCCTCCTCTACGCAGCTGCTCCCCTCCTGCCCAACCCTCGACCCCCGGTGGCTCTCCGCTCCCCGCAAGCCCCGGACCCCAGCTCTAAAGTTACTTTGCAAGGAGATGAACCCGCGGGTTATTTCCCTCAGTCACCCAAACAAGTTTCCATCCCCGACACTAGACCCGCCGCCGCCCCTCGATCTACTCTCTCCCTCCCGCCTCCAGACCCCACGGCCACCCGCCCCGCGCGAGCCCCTCCTGGGAAACAGCCGCTCCCCGCACAGCATGCCCCAACCTCGCGTACCCCTCCCCCTGCCAGCCCACCCCCGGCTCTCCCCGGGCAGAGAGTGTCTGTGTGTCTGGGTGTCTCCGATAGAGTGTGCGAGTGCGTGCGTGTGTGTGTGTGTGCGTGTGTGTGCGCGCGTGAGAAGGCGGAGGTGGGTGAGAAGCGGAGACACTTACTTCTCCCGGGCCTGGCTGTCGGACGGGACGGCGCTGCTGTTACTCTTGCCTTTGCCGTACATGCTTGTGCCGAGAGCAGCTCCCACTGTCACGCACCTGTCAACCCATCACAGCCTCCCCGGGAACAGCCCCGTCCCCATGGCGACCCACGCAGCCACCCCCACTATTGGCCGCCACACGCCTAAGCTCCGCCCCCTTCGCCCAGGCAACGCACGAGACTGACAGGCCTCTCCCTCCCTCCTGCCTGCTGAAGCGCGCGGCGGCGGCTACAGCCTAAGCGGCAGTCTCCTCCCTCCTTCCCTCCCTCCCGGGTTCCCTCCCTCCTTCCCTCTCCGCTCTCCTCCCTCCACCCGCTCCTCTGCCTCCCTCCCCCCTCCGAACCCCGGCGCAAGGGGGGAATTAGAAACTGCTCTAGAAGGATTTTAAACAACTGGCTGTTCCCTCCGTCGCTGCACCTCCCCCCGCGCCGCCCGCGCTCGGCTCCTCACTGGAGAGAAGGCGCCGGGAGGAGGGGAAAGTGCGGCCTGGAGTCTCTGGCAGGAGCCGGCGGAGCTGGATCCGCGGCGGCCCCAGACTTCAGGGCGCCCGCCGAGCACACAGGCAGACCTACGGCCCCAGCCGCCCTGGGGACCCCCACCAGCCCCTTTCTCCCGCTCCTCTCCTGCCTGTGACCCCGCGCCGGTACCCAGGATCGATCTCTGCGGTCCCCGGCCCTACTCCCTGTGGTGTCGCCCCCGCCCCGCTCCCAGAGGGCCGGCTGGCGAGGGCGCGCGCGCTGTTCCCTCGACCTTCTGGCTGAGCGTGCGGGAGCGACTCGCCTTCCCTCCGGGGAGGGACTGTGCCTCCAGCCCTTGGCGCCGCTGGGGTGGCGTCGCCTGGCCCCTGGGGCCGCGCCCTGCGTCCCCGGGGAGCACTCAGACTCAGGCCTGGCTCTCTTAAGAGGTGAGCCGGCCTCCCAAAGATGACCGGGTGACCCCTGGGGCCTCAGTGGCCCCCACCCTGTCCCCCTAAGGTCAGAGCCCCGCGAGGCACCACGCAGCAACTTCCCTGCCAAAACTACTGCAGAAAAGGACCCCAGGTATCCTCACCTGGCCTGCTTTACAGCCTCGGGCGTTGATGCCAACTCATCCTGACCTTTGGAGTGGGAAGGATGGTAGAAGGCTTTTAAAGACATCCCTGCCCTTGTCCAGCAGAGAAGACCCCAGCCACGCACCAAGGTGTACAAGGCTTTGCCAGAGCAGAAAGGCTACCCAAGAATATTTTTGAATCCTAGGCCCTAATCCCATTTCAGTAAATGCAAAAAAGTTTCCTGAGACACACACAACCTGGCTCCCAACTGAACTCCGCCCTTTGTCTTGTGGAGCTCCTTGCATGTAAATGAGACCGTGCAAATAGGGTGAAAAGAGAGGGCACCAAAGAGGGTAAATGGTGGGGTGGGTATAGGGTGCAGTTGGGTCAGATGAACCCCGGCGCAAGGGGGGAATTAGAAACTGCTCTAGAAGGATTTTAAACAACTGGCTGTTCCCTCCGTCGCTGCACCTCCCCCCGCGCCGCCCGCGCTCGGCTCCTCACTGGAGAGAAGGCGCCGGGAGGAGGGGAAAGTGCGGCCTGGAGTCTCTGGCAGGAGCCGGCGGAGCTGGATCCGCGGCGGCCCCAGACTTCAGGGCGCCCGCCGAGCACACAGGCAGACCTACGGCCCCAGCCGCCCTGGGGACCCCCACCAGCCCCTTTCTCCCGCTCCTCTCCTGCCTGTGACCCCGCGCCGGTACCCAGGATCGATCTCTGCGGTCCCCGGCCCTACTCCCTGTGGTGTCGCCCCCGCCCCGCTCCCAGAGGGCCGGCTGGCGAGGGCGCGCGCGCTGTTCCCTCGACCTTCTGGCTGAGCGTGCGGGAGCGACTCGCCTTCCCTCCGGGGAGGGACTGTGCCTCCAGCCCTTGGCGCCGCTGGGGTGGCGTCGCCTGGCCCCTGGGGCCGCGCCCTGCGTCCCCGGGGAGCACTCAGACTCAGGCCTGGCTCTCTTAAGAGGTGAGCCGGCCTCCCAAAGATGACCGGTGACCCCTGGGGCCTCAGGGGCCCCCCACCCTGTCCCCCTAAGGTCAGAGCCCCGCGAGGCACCACGCAGCAACTTCCCTGCCAAAACTACTGCAGAAAAGGACCCCAGGTATCCTCACCTGGCCTGCTTTACAGCCTCGGGCGTTGATGCCAACTCATCCTGACCTTTGGAGTGGGAAGGATGGTAGAAGGCTTTTAAAGACATCCCTGCCCTTGTCCAGCAGAGAAGACCCCAGCCACGCACCAAGGTGTACAAGGCTTTGCCAGAGCAGAAAGGCTACCCAAGAATATTTTTGAATCCTAGGCCCTAATCCCATTTCAGTAAATGCAAAAAAGTTTCCTGAGACACACACAACCTGGCTCCCAACTGAACTCCGCCCTTTGTCTTGTGGAGCTCCTTGCATGTAAATGAGACCGTGCAAATAGGGTGAAAAGAGAGGGGCACCAAAGAGGGAGTAAAGTGGTGGGGTGGGTATAGGGTGCAGTTGGGGGTCAGATAGGGAAAACATCCAGAAAGGAAGAAAAGACAGTTCCAGCTATGGGAGGGGAGAGGAAATAGCCTTCAGATGGAGAAAGGTACCTTTCCTTTCCTCACATTCAGCTTTAAACATTTAGTAGTAGGATTGTAAAAATGTATATGAAGATTCCCGAGACCGATGGAATGGAAAGAAATGGGCTGGTGTGGGCACTTAGAGCAAGGGATAGGAATATAACATCAACAGAAGGTTAAGGAAGGGCAGTTAGTAAAAATGAGAGGATCAGAAAAGGTACCGGCAACCAAACATAAATCAACCACTGAGAAAAATGAAGAGACAGGACCTGCTATGCTGGTGTTAAGTAAAATGGACAAAAAAATGAAAACGATAAAATATAAAAACATAAATAACAAGATTAAACGAAGTCACCATAGAATATGGCAGCAGAAGATGACAAAAACTGTAGAAGATTGACTGATACAAAAAAATACAAGAAAAATAAAACATGCTTTTATTAAAAGGGCAAAAATTCAGCCCATAGAAGAAGTGAAGATAAAGTGAAAAAAGTTACATTGGCCTAAGTTGATTTTAAAGAGAAGTGATTTGCCATTTCTTAAAATTCTCCTCTGTTTACATGACCGACAGTGGTGAGGACATGACATTCGCGGGCGCTGAGGAATTGGAGGGAGTTACAGCTCTCTATTTTTTTAGTTTTGATTTTACTTTTTATTTTACAGAGTTTTGGTTGTTAACCCGTAATATGTATACCCCAACCTTGAGGCCTGTTACAGCCTCGGCGTTGATGCCAACTCATCCTGACCTTTGGAGTGGGAAGGATGGTAGAAGGCTTTAAAGACATCCCTGCCCTTGTCCAGCAGAGAAGACCCCAGCCACGCACCAAGGTGTACAAGGCTTTGCCAGAGCAGAAAGGCTACCCAAGAATATTTTTGAATCCTAGGCCCTAATCCCATTTCAGTAAATGCAAAAAAGTTTCCTGAGACACACACAACCTGGCTCCCAACTGAACTCCGCCCTTTGTCTTGTGGAGCTCCTTGCATGTAAATGAGACCGTGCAAAGTGGGTGAAAAGAGAGGAGCACCAAAGAGGGAGTAAAGTGGTGGGGTGGGTATAGGGTGCAGTTGGGGGTCAGATAGGGAAAACATCCAGAAAGGAAGAAAAGACAGTTCCAGCTATGGGAGGGGAGAGGAAATAGCCTTCAGATGGAGAAAGGTACCTTTCCTTTCCTCACATTCAGCTTTAAACATTTAGTAGTAGGATTGTAAAAATGTATATGAAGATTCCCGAGACCGATGGAATGGAAAGAAATGGGCTGGTGTGGGCACTTAGAGCAAGGGATAGGAATATAACATCAACAGAAGGTTAAGGAAGGGCAGTTAGTAAAAATGAGAGGATCAGAAAAGGTACCGGCAACCAAACATAAATCAACCACTGAGAAAAATGAAGAGACAGGACCTGCTATGCTGGTGTTAAGTAAAATGGACAAAAAAATGAAAACGATAAAATATAAAAACATAAATAACAAGATTAAACGAAGTCACCATAGAATATGGCAGCAGAAGATGACAAAAACTGTAGAAGATTGACTGATACAAAAAAATACAAGAAAAATAAAACATGCTTTTATTAAAAGGGCAAAAATTCAGCCCATAGAAGAAGTGAAGATAAAGTGAAAAAAGTTACATTGGCCTAAGTTGATTTTAAAGAGAAGTGATTTGCCATTTCTTAAAATTCTCCTCTGTTTACATGACCGACAGTGGTGAGGACATGACATTCGCGGGCGCTGAGGAATTGGAGGGAGTTACAGCTCTCTATTTTTTTTTTTAGTTTTGATTTTACTTTTTATTTTTACAGAGTTTTGTTGTTAACAGGTATGTATGAACCCAGATTACTCATATGTATACCCCAACCTTCGACCCCTCCAGGCCATCGCACAGCGCCCCTGCAGGATCCCCTTTTCTCAGCGCAATGACAATAGCTATCTTTTTCACATATGATAGTATAGGTTTTCATGCTACTTCCTTTACGCCTCCCACCCACTGTTCATTCCCCACAATGTCCATATGCCTGTTGTCCATGCTGTTTTTCCATCACTTCACTGCGTGTGTTATCATTACCATCCTACTAGATTCCATATATATGTGTTAGTATATTGTACTTGTCCTTCTCTTTTTGACTTACTTCACTTTTTATGATAGGTTCTCGATCCAGCCACCTCATTAGGACTGATTCTTCTGCATTTCTTTTTACAGCTGTGTAGTATTCCATTGTATATATGTACCAGAGCTTTTGTATCCATTCACTTACCTATGAACATCTAGGTTGCTTCCATGTTCTAGCTATTGTATAGAGACAGCTCTCTCTTTTAATGAACTTTTGTTCAAAATGAGTGGATGTCTACCAGGCTGTCACTATTTACAAATTCTACCTTCAGGTTTGGTGCTATGTAATATGCTGTTCAATTATATCTACTTCCATTAGCTTTAACCTGGAAAATTATTAGCATCTTCAAGCTCTATCACCCATGGAACATTTCCTATGAGGTACTGCTTATAGAGTGGTGTCAAGAAGGGAACTCTGGGGCTTCCCTGGTGGTCCAGTGGGTAAGGACACCACCTGGCAGTGCAAGGGGCGCCGGTTTGATCCCTGGCCTGGGAAGATCCCACGTGCCACGGAGCAGCTGGACCAATGTGTCCAATTACCGAGCTGGAGCTCTGGAGCGCATGCGCCCAGAGCCTGTGCTCTGCGACAACAGAGGCCACTGCGATGGGAGGCCCACATAGACCAAAGAACAAAGATGGATGAAAATAGATAAATGAAAGACCAATAGAAGTGGCCCACCCGCCCCCTCCCTCCCCAACCCGTCCCTCCCAAAAAAAAGAAGGGAACTCCAGCAACTGCTGCCCACACCTGGAATAAAGTAAGGTTTCCGTTTAAAACCAAGAGTGGGCTTTGTGCTACCAAAAACAGTTAATTCTTAGCCGTGACACATTAGAATTGCCTTAGAAGAACTTTTCCCTTATTGTTTGTTTTTAAATACAAGATCTGGAACCCCAGCCCAGACTAAATCAGGAACCTTAGGGATGGACCCAGGCATCTGTATTTTTTGTAAGCCCCCAAGTGATTCTTTTTTCTTTTTTTAAAATTATTTCTTTATTTGGCATCACTGGGTCTTAGTTGTAACATGTGGATCTAATTCCCTGACCAGGGATCGAACCCTGGCCCCCTGCATTGGGAGCACAGAGTGTTAACCACTGGACCAACAGGGAAGTCCCCCTGCCCCCCGCCAAGTGATTCTTAAATGTAATGAGGAGTGTTGCACTCTGCTTGTCAATATCCACTTAAAGAGAGCCAAAGGGGGCTTCCCTGGTGGTCCAGTGGGTAAGGACATCACCTTGCAGTGCAACAGGCGCCGGTTCGATCCCTGGCCTGGGAAGATCCCACGTGCCATGGAGCGGCTGGACTGATGTGTCCAATTACCGAGCCGGAGCTCTGGAACACATGCGTGTCAGAGTTACACATGCTCTGCGACAACAGAGGCCACTGTGATGGGAGGCCCACAGGGGCCAAAGAACAAAGACAGATGAAAATGGACAAATGAAAGACCAATAGAAGTGGTCCGCCTGCTCCCCTCCCTCCCCACCCCACCCCCACCAAAAATAAATCAATAAATCTTAAAAAAAAAAAAAAGAGAGAGCCAAAGGGCACTATCTTTCAGAGCAAGATTTTTAGACTGTGGCTATACAACTTAGATGACCCTCCCCATGTAAGACATTAAGACATTTTTACAGTGGACTTTTTATACGTTGAGCCAATAGATTTGTTAATAGGATGAAAAGGTATGACCACATGTGTTCTTATAAAGCAAGACCACAAATAGTCACAGTTTAATTTGCTATTTCCTAAGGAGAAATAAAAATGAAGAAAACAAGAAGGGCTGTTTGCTGTCTACTGCTATAAGTTATTCATTTGATTGGTCTTTACCCAGATTTGTTACATGGCAGAGTCTTTTGAGTAACGGCATATTTTCCTGATATTTAAAAAATAAATAAATTATAGATCTGCACAGTGGGGAATGGAATTCAAAGCAATTTGGTCTTAGTATCTGGAAATAATAAAATGCCAAAAGGTCTTAGTTCAGAACTTGCCAAGTTAATGTCAGAGTTACCTTTATAAGATGCTGTCATGCAACAAATACACAAAGTGGAAACATGACTGTTACTCTATATGGCAAACGTACAGCTTATGTAATCAAATCCATTATCATTAAAATATCTAAGCAGCTACCTGAACCATCATCTGTTTTATTTTTCTTTTAATGTTTACACATGTAAATAAAATGTTTCTTTGCCCTTGTTCAAATTATTTTGAGTACAAAGAGTATTCTTTGCATCAGCAACTGTATCTCATGGGGCCAATATTGTAATTAATGAGATCTGAAACACATATTCAGAGCCAAATTTGAGATCCCAGGGACAGAATTGATCATGTTTTTTTTGTTCTCATTTTTTTTAAGGGGGGAAGAAATAGAAGATTTCAAGTTTCCAACAGTAAAGAATCTCCATTTCTTTTTTAGAAGTTTTGAGGGTTTTTAACCTCACATATGAGGCTGATTAATTTAGCAAGGGGCTACATTTGAGGTAAGGGAATGATGATCAGCTGAGCCATCAGAATGGAACATTTGCATCTGAGGTTGATTTTTTTTTAACTTTATTCTGTCGGATATAGAACACCACAATTACTCAGTCATTAGGTCTTTTTTCCCTCCCATTTTGTCGGGGCACAATCTTCTCTTTCTGGAACCTGCATCTTATTCTTGGAAGTCTTTATCATTTTAAAACAGGCAGTATATTATACCACCCTACTCAGGCTCTAGATTGACTATACGTTTCTTAGATTCTAATTTTTTCTCTACAACACTGAGGTTAATAATGTCAGTATTCTTACAGTGCATGCAACTTTAGAAAAGACTTCTCTTTACTATTAACACACAGAACAAAGCGACTACCATTTTGTTTAAATAGAAGCTAGTCATGAATTTATTTGCATCACATGTAATATTTAGCATGTTAAAAAAAGCATTTAATGTATAAAATATCTAGAAAAATTAAAATAAACTACTTATATATAAAAATGAATTCTCTTGTTGGGAGTAATTTTTCTGAAGGACATACTGATCTATTGTTTGTTTTCTAGAACTAATTCATTTACGAAAAAAAAATCTCCCTACTTACATTCATACCACTTTTCATTTGAAATCATTTTAGCAGAATATATGCCAGTTGATTAGATTCTCCTGACCAGCTTTTTTAACTGGGTAAACTGAGGCCTAGAAAAATTCATTAGCGTTATCTGCTCCATAAAGAAAACAGAACTAGTTCCAAGATGAGAACTCTGTGTTCCTGGCCGACAGTCCTGTTCCCAGACCACGAAGCCGCACCTCTTTCTCTGAGAAGTGACTATTCCACAGAGGAATGTGAGCAAGCTCTGAGATGTTTGTCACTCAGACTACCATATGAAACTTCACTCCCAAGCTGAATAGACCAGCATGCTCATATCCACAAACTGTTCACATACCATGTACCAAAATATTGGAATGAATGGAGTCATTACAATTATAATACACTGTACAATGTGGTCTCTCCTGCCAGAGGAATAGATGAAGTGGGGCCTCAAGTTAACATTATTTGACACACTGCTATTGGTTTCACATTAGTTAATCTGAGGCAATGACTGTTTTCTTAACCTATTGGCCTGGATTTTTAAAATCCCAATTTAGATATAAACACTTACCAATGAGTTAGGAGAGACAGTGTGCAAAGTTACTACTTCTAAATAGTTCCATCTCTAGAGTGCCTAGTCTTTTTTAACACTATCAAGAATTTGCAGTTTAGGAATTTGGAATAATTCTGATCCAAAGAACTGTGCATAAGCTGAAGAGGAATAAGAATTTGAAAAAAAAAAAAAAAACAGGGCTACCATGTATGGCAATTTCTCACACTTTAGCACATTTTGCAAAACAAATTCCAAGTGTTGCAGCGTTCACTGGCTGGATTTCTGTCATTAAATGTTGAAAGTTATGTAATAGGAAGTATGCCAACAAGTGTTCTTTATTCAAAAGTATTACTATATTTTTTTAGTGCATTCCTAAATCTTCACAATGGTTTTTCACCTACTAAGGTTATGCCAATGTGATGTCTTTGCACTCTTGGAGTTGACAAAAGCCCCATTCTCAAGAGGGAGCCTGCACAGCATTCCAGGCAGTGTCATTTCCTTCTGTTGGGAGTGGAAAAACAGGGGGAAAAAATAGCGCTACATTTGCTTTTCATAATTTTTCAACATAACTGGATCTTCTCGACCAAATGTGGCAAAAAAAAAAAGGAAGATGGCAACTTATACCACTATTATATTTTATTTACCTTGAAATAGTTTCAGTGTTAAAAATCTGTTTAAGATAAATGCTGAATATTGCCATTGCCAGTAGTCAGTCATAAAGAATAAATAAGCTCATCAGGGTCATGTATACTTCCCAAAGATATAGAGGGCACTTTAATATTTTGGGGCATTCAAAAAGTCTTTGGAACCAGTTGGACTCCATCATATATATTGCAGTAAATTCCTGAAGATTTATAAGTACTCTGTGGTGGTAACTGCTACTTGCTAACATTCTCATCATTACATTATACCTGTGCAAACCAGATTCCTCATCATATGAATAATGTTATAATCCCATTACATCAGCTTTCAAAACTCCTCAGGTCTTTGTCTTTGGGCCTAAATTTCTGATGCAGAAGAGAGAAGGGTCCCCCGGCCACACAGTGCTGAACTATTGACTACTCCTAGGCAAATCCCAATAGCCTTGCCCAACTTCTCAGACCCAAGTTGTCTGTGGCCTGGGGAGCCAGTGTTAAGAAACTTAAGAAACAACACATTTTTGTCTTTGGTCTGTTATTGCTATTCTGAGCGTACCTCCTACCTGGCAACACAGGATTTTGGTTCTTTGAGGAGAACCTTAATCAGGGTCTACAGCTCTGTGGACACTACTGAGGGCTATACTGCTTTGTTAAGGAGAGTTTTGATCAAGGATACTGACCTCTGGGATGTTTCTCTTTGATACTACAACTGATGTAGAGGTGCTCAGAAATTACAGGCTTCACAAGCACTATATCCATTTGCCTGGCTTCTCAGCCTCATCCCATTTCTAGGAAAGAGGTGGACAAAGATGTCACTCTGGTCATGGATGTGGGTAGTCTGTGGAGAAGGGTGGTCATGGAAGAACCCAGCTCTGTGCACTTTCTTCCCCTCTTATGGAAGAGGGGCCCCTGGACCCCAATGTTTCTGTACTACCTCCTCTGCTTTTGCTTTGGCATTGTGTCCTTTTAGGAGCTGTCAGCTCTTCTCTGTGGCTTGGGTGTTTACTTTAAAGGAGTATTCATCACTTGTGGCATGAGGAGACACATCCATGTCTCAGGAATTTTCTGAAGACCTGGAGAGTTCACTGTGAGAAGGGCTGGGGACAATGGGACTACATCTCATCACATCAGGTTCCTCTCAGTGCAGGTTCTTCAAAGGCGTTCCCTTGGAAACCCTCACCTTCCCGTTCCTCCTTTTCCCTGTTCTTCCTCTCTTCCCTTTCTTCTCCCCTCAGCCCCTGACAAAAGTTGAGAGAAACAGGAAAGTTTCATGGGAACATATTAGATTGAAATACATGAAACTGCTCTATTTGTCAGGTCAAATATGGTCAACTGTTGGCAATATTCCATGGCTCACCATGCGAGAATTTCAGTTCTTGCAGACCACACTACAGACTTCCTATGTATTAACAACACTAATATTTATCAAGCTCTTGCCAGATACTAAGAGCTTTGCATAGAATAACTCACGCAATGCTCTAACTCAAAGCATTTGAGGTAGGTGTTATTATTCACAAAATGTTTTAGTTCACACAACTAGTAAATAACAAGAGTCTATTTCTCAGCCAGGCAGAGCCTGTTTCTTCAGGCCTTCTCAGAAATCTGATACACATACCTTTCCAGCCACCCCTGCCCTGTAACATTTACTCTTCCATGCACCATTATTCTAGAAGGGCAAACTTCTCTGTGAATTCAGCTTGGATTAAATATAGGTGGGGCCACTCGAGCAGGGCTTATTGGACCTTGCTTCAGCATGGTAAACAGCAGTAAATTCTGTTCTTACAGCTAACCCCTGATTAAGTAAAATCAAAACCACCAAGCCACTCCCTGCTTTATTACTGTCTTGTCCCTTTTACACCATTTCCTCCCATTTTGACTATCGCAAAGTGAATCCCTTGGCTCGCTCTAGGTTATTAAAAGGAGAAATGATGTGAATCTATTTTTTTATATTTAAAAGAGATAAGTATTCTCCTTACTCTAAATTGGTCAGTTTGTGTCCTTTTAGGAGCTGTCAGCTCTTCTCTGTGGCTTGGGTGTTTACTTTAAAGGAGTATTCATCACTTGTGGCATGAGGAGACACATCCATGTCTCAGGAATTTTCTGAAGACCTGGAGAGTTCACTGTGAGAAGGGCTGGGGACAATGGGACTACATCTCATCACATCAGGTTCCTCTCAGTGCAGGTTCTTCAAAGGCGTTCCCTTGGAAACCCTCACCTTCCCGTTCCTCCTTTTCCCTGTTCTTCCTCTCTTCCCTTTCTTCTCCCCTCAGCCCCTGACAAAAGTTGAGAGAAACAGGAAAGTTTCATGGGAACATATTAGATTGAAATACATGAAACTGCTCTATTTGTCAGGTCAAATATGGTCAACTGTTGGCAATATTCCATGGCTCACCATGCGAGAATTTCAGTTCTTGCAGACCACACTACAGACTTCCTATGTATTAACAACACTAATATTTATCAAGCTCTTGCCAGATACTAAGAGCTTTGCATAGAATAACTCACGCAATGCTCTAACTCAAAGCATTTGAGGTAGGTGTTATTATTCACAAAATGTTTTAGTTCACACAACTAGTAAATAACAAGAGTCTATTTCTCAGCCAGGCAGAGCCTGTTTCTTCAGGCCTTCTCAGAAATCTGATACACATACCTTTCCAGCCACCCCTGCCCTGTAACATTTACTCTTCCATGCACCATTATTCTAGAAGGGCAAACTTCTCTGTGAATTCAGCTTGGATTAAATATAGGTGGGGCCACTCGAGCAGGGCTTATTGGACCTTGCTTCAGCATGGTAAACAGCAGTAAATTCTGTTCTTACAGCTAACCCCTGATTAAGTAAAATCAAAACCACCAAGCCACTCCCTGCTTTATTACTGTCTTGTCCCTTTTACACCATTTCCTCCCATTTTGACTATCGCAAAGTGAATCCCTTGGCTCGCTCTAGGTTATTAAAAGGAGAAATGATGTGAATCTATTTTTTTATATTTAAAAGAGATAAGTATTCTCCTTACTCTAAATTGGTCAGTTTGTGTCTTCTTTCCAATCTTTATCTTGTTCATTCCTCTGGGAAACATCAAAAATATTTCCCAGATCTAGGTGGGTGTGTGCTCTATGGAAGATAAAACCCTCAAACCAATGTCTTCCTTTTAATTCACAATCTGCTTAGGAAAGGGGAGGCCTGGGTCACTGGAGGCCATTGCCATCTACTCACTGATCACTGTATGTAAGTGCCGCACGTATAGTGGAAATGTTCCATAATGCGTCCCCTGCATCTAAATCAGCAGACTGAAATTCCCTTTTGGTTTTTCTTTATCCCTGTGTGGTTTTCTTTTTCTGGTGAATTGCTATAGTTCACTGTTACTTTTCCTCTTTGTCTTGTTTTTCTGGCTTCACTTCCTCCTTCTATTGTTGTAGCTGTCTTTTCCTCTCATCACTTTTCCTGTTGCCTTTCCAGTTGGGTGGGGCCCCCATCCAACTCACTGTCTGGCTCCAGCGTCTCTTGGTTTCAGGACGGAATCATCTTGTGCCAAATAGTCCCAAATCTCTGGGACATCAGAAGAGAATTCCTAGAGGCTAAGTATCCCTAAAAGTTTTCTTGTATTGATTTTATATTAAAATGAAATTCAAGGATGCCTAATTAGGTAAGAAAAAATACCCATCCTTTTGGCCTCCCAGCTCCAGATCGTTCTGAACTCTGACAGCACCAACGTCCATCAAATCAAACAATGAAATCAGCTTTGGTTACTTAGCATAATAGAAATAAACTTGTAATATTCTATTAGTGAAGGATCAATGTCTCCTGTCTTGAAAATAAACATCAGAGCTTGGTCTCTACATATATGTAGCAGCAGGAGACCATTATTGTGTGGCAACATTCGATTACATTGACATCAAGACAGACTTATTAAATTAATAAGTAGTACAAAATTTTCAGTCTTTGATTTCCAACCCTCACTACCCCCGGGCTTCTGAAACCTTTTACACCATTTCCTCCCATTTTGACTATCGCAAAGTGAATCCCTTGGCTCGCTCTAGGTTATTAAAAGGAGAAATGATGTGAATCTATTTTTTTATATTTAAAAGAGATAAGTATTCTCCTTACTCTAAATTGGTCAGTTTGTGTCTTCTTTCCAATCTTTATCTTGTTCATTCCTCTGGGAAACATCAAAAATATTTCCCAGATCTAGGTGGGTGTGTGCTCTATGGAAGATAAAACCCTCAAACCAATGTCTTCCTTTTAATTCACAATCTGCTTAGGAAAGGGGAGGCCTGGGTCACTGGAGGCCATTGCCATCTACTCACTGATCACTGTATGTAAGTGCCGCACGTATAGTGGAAATGTTCCATAATGCGTCCCCTGCATCTAAATCAGCAGACTGAAATTCCCTTTTGGTTTTTCTTTATCCCTGTGTGGTTTTCTTTTTCTGGTGAATTGCTATAGTTCACTGTTACTTTTCCTCTTTGTCTTGTTTTTCTGGCTTCACTTCCTCCTTCTATTGTTGTAGCTGTCTTTTCCTCTCATCACTTTTCCTGTTGCCTTTCCAGTTGGGTGGGGCCCCCATCCAACTCACTGTCTGGCTCCAGCGTCTCTTGGTTTCAGGACGGAATCATCTTGTGCCAAATAGTCCCAAATCTCTGGGACATCAGAAGAGAATTCCTAGAGGCTAAGTATCCCTAAAAGTTTTCTTGTATTGATTTTATATTAAAATGAAATTCAAGGATGCCTAATTAGGTAAGAAAAAATACCCATCCTTTTGGCCTCCCAGCTCCAGATCGTTCTGAACTCTGACAGCACCAACGTCCATCAAATCAAACAATGAAATCAGCTTTGGTTACTTAGCATAATAGAAATAAACTTGTAATATTCTATTAGTGAAGGATCAATGTCTCCTGTCTTGAAAATAAACATCAGAGCTTGGTCTCTACATATATGTAGCAGCAGGAGACCATTATTGTGTGGCAACATTCGATTACATTGACATCAAGACAGACTTATTAAATTAATAAGTAGTACAAAATTTTCAGTCTTTGATTTCCAACCCTCACTACACTCTCCTTCTCAAGGTGATCTTCTGAAACCCTTCATCCATAGTTTGGATTCCTCATTATCTACTGTCTTTCTTGTTAATTCGTCAGTTTATAGTCAATTTTTCAAATATCCATGTTTTCTGATGGAAAATGTTAAATGGTTATTAAGAACATTAGTAATGAGAATCATTCAATTGTTAATTGTTATAATATTTCACTGACATAGTATTTGAAGAAGTGTTTCAGATTTGCTTTTCAAAGCTCTGAATATGGCTGATAGCAAAAGCCCATGCATGGTCTTGCTGCCTCTTCCTCTGACTCCCAGCCTCAGAGCCTTTGGCCTGGCTGTGTCCTCGGCCTGGAACGCTCCTCTCTCTGCTCTCTGTGTGGCTGGCTCTTCCTCGTTGCTCAAGTCTGCCGCAGTGTCAGAGAGGTTTTCTCCGAGATTCCTTTTTTTTTGGTAGGGGGAGAGGGTTGGGGAGGCGGAAAAGGGGGGGCGGGGCGGGCGGGCCACTTCTTATTGGTCTTTATCTATTTTCATCCGTCTTTGTTCTTTGGCCCATGTGGGCCTCCCATCGCGCGGCCGAGCACCGGCTCTGGGCGCATGCACTCAGGAGCTCCAGCTCAGTAATTGGACACATCGGCCCAGCCGCTCCGCGGCATGTGGGATCTTCCCAGGCCAGGGATCGAACCGGCGCCCCTTGTACTACAAGGCGGTGTCCTTACCCACTGGGCCACCAGGGAATCCCCCGAAATTCCTTTTTAAAGTGCTTACTCCTCCATCCTGTCACTCTTCAGCCTGTGGCTCTGTTTTGGTTTCTTCAGTGTCACATGTCACTACCTGAAATGTTTGTGACCTGAATAACCCTGTTGGCTTGCATGCTTCATGAGGGCAACTTCTTGCTGTACTTTTCACAGTAGACGCCTATGTTACACGACCTAGAACAGTACCTGGTACCCAGTGGCACTAAATGAACAAATACAGTTGACCCTGGAGCAACAAGGGGGCTGAGGGCACTGGGCCTCCAGGCAATCAAAAATTTGCATATACTCTCCATATCCTTGGTTCCTCCTTATCTGCGGTTCCACATCTATGAATCCAACCAGGCTTGGATTGTGTAGTACTGGATGGACGGACCCACACCATTCATAGCCACGTTGTTTAAGGGTCAACATTATTCACTGAATGACAGACTGACCGAATGAACAGATAACTCTAAAATGATCACACATGAATGAACTTATACCCTAATTTGCAACAAAGTTGTATCTTAGACAGTTGCAACAATCTTTCTAGGCCTCTACCCAACTCCTACAGCCTGGGGGCTCCTCATATGCTTAGGAACAATAGTGATTGAACAAAGAGGATCAGCCTGTCTTCAGATTTTAGGCTTCAGCTCTTACTCCAATTTATTACACCAGCATCTAAGCCAATTTAGCAGAAATTTGGTGAGCAGGACATGAGAGAAATATTTCCTCCTCTTTTCTATACCACAGCTCTAACTTGCTTGGAGTTCCAAGTTGCTTAATGTTGCTGACAATAAGGAAACAAGGAATACAAGTCAGCAGATTAAGTTTTCAGTAATAAACTTCCATCTTGTCACTCTACTGCTCAAAAACCTCAATCTCTCTTACAGGATAACTTTCTCTTCTCTCAGATTTATCCAATCTGATCCATCAGTACCTGTAGCCTTCTGTACACTGTAGTTATTTGTACATGCCTGTCCACCCTACCAGAGTGTACACTCCTTGAAAATAGCCTTTTCATTCACAGACATTTACAGTAGGCTTACATGTTGAGCTTGGTAAGATAGAATATATTTTTGAAGATGCTTCCATACTCTCAAACTGTTCACCTCCTACCTCAGTTTGTGTTTTGCCTTTGGGAAGTGATACCAGTGTTTCTGGAATTCAATTTTAGTCCCAGTAGCTTAATTCTGGGGACTTTGACAACTTGAATGAATTCCCTGCTCCATCACTTGCTATCTGTGTGATCCTAGGCAAGTCCCCTAACCATTCTGTGCCTTCATTTTGTCAACTGTAAACAGAGATGATGTTCCTAACAGTACATTTGTTATTATGAGGACTGAAGGAGAAAATGCATAGACTGGAGTCAGAATGGAACTTGGTGCTTAGTGGATGCTTATCAATGTTTTATTCTTCAGTAGAGTTTGTCTGTGCCCTACATGGTCTAAAACTAGACGCAAACCTATCTGGAAGCTCTGTCAGCACTGTATCACTTTGTACATGTTGGTCCCTTTGTCTTAAATGGCCTAACTTATTCTGGCTCCTAATTCCTTTGAAAGCTATTATCTGCTCTTGTAATCTGTATCATATGTAAGAAAAAGCTTCCTTTTACTAGAATTTAGCTCCTCCTGATTCTTTTCTTCCCAGTGAGATATATGCATAAGGATAATGCTGTGATTCTTCAGCAGAGCCTAAGATAGTCCTACATTCATAGCTTGTAACCACTAACTCCTTACTTGAAGGCAATGCTTGCTGCAATCTTTTTTAGGTATTTAACACCAGCATCTAAGCCAATTTAGCAGAAATTTGGTGAGCAGGACATGAGAGAAATATTTCCTCCTCTTTTCTATACCACAGCTCTAACTTGCTTGGAGTTCCAAGTTGCTTAATGTTGCTGACAATAAGGAAACAAGGAATACAAGTCAGCAGATTAAGTTTTCAGTAATAAACTTCCATCTTGTCACTCTACTGCTCAAAAACCTCAATCTCTCTTACAGGATAACTTTCTCTTCTCTCAGATTTATCCAATCTGATCCATCAGTACCTGTAGCCTTCTGTACACTGTAGTTATTTGTACATGCCTGTCCACCCTACCAGAGTGTACACTCCTTGAAAATAGCCTTTTCATTCACAGACATTTACAGTAGGCTTACATGTTGAGCTTGGTAAGATAGAATATATTTTTGAAGATGCTTCCATACTCTCAAACTGTTCACCTCCTACCTCAGTTTGTGTTTTGCCTTTGGGAAGTGATACCAGTGTTTCTGGAATTCAATTTTAGTCCCAGTAGCTTAATTCTGGGGACTTTGACAACTTGAATGAATTCCCTGCTCCATCACTTGCTATCTGTGTGATCCTAGGCAAGTCCCCTAACCATTCTGTGCCTTCATTTTGTCAACTGTAAACAGAGATGATGTTCCTAACAGTACATTTGTTATTATGAGGACTGAAGGAGAAAATGCATAGACTGGAGTCAGAATGGAACTTGGTGCTTAGTGGATGCTTATCAATGTTTTATTCTTCAGTAGAGTTTGTCTGTGCCCTACATGGTCTAAAACTAGACGCAAACCTATCTGGAAGCTCTGTCAGCACTGTATCACTTTGTACATGTTGGTCCCTTTGTCTTAAATGGCCTAACTTATTCTGGCTCCTAATTCCTTTGAAAGCTATTATCTGCTCTTGTAATCTGTATCATATGTAAGAAAAAGCTTCCTTTTACTAGAATTTAGCTCCTCCTGATTCTTTTCTTCCCAGTGAGATATATGCATAAGGATAATGCTGTGATTCTTCAGCAGAGCCTAAGATAGTCCTACATTCATAGCTTGTAACCACTAACTCCTTACTTGAAGGCAATGGCTACAGAATGTAATGCCCAATTTGGCAGCCTCATTATTGGTGGCAGGTGGTCACTGCAATGACATCATTTCGAATTTCACAGATTCAAGGGTAAAAATGAGGATTTTGATGTCATCAATTTACATCTGGAAGTGGGTATCCCCACAGTATCCCTTAATTCCAATGAGGAAATTCTTTAATGATTGATACAATGTACTTTCCCTCGTTGAATCAGCAGTAACAATGGGAAAAAATTACCTCTTCCTCATAGTAAGCCTACATACACTTCAAGACAGTCATCAAATAATTCTCTTCTCCCAAATGAACGATCAAAATATTAATTGGCATAGCTTCTACCACAAATGATCTAGGCAAACAAAGTCACTCTCCTATGAAGAAGTCAAGCCCAATGCAAGCCTCATTATGACTCAGCCAGTCTGGTAGAGATATATGGAGCAAATATTATCCATCAGTGCCCACACTGTCTTCCTGGTTTTAGCAGAACCAAACCAACACCATTACAGACACATGTTTATATTTCTCACCATTAGAAGTGCTATATTCAGAATTATAGAAATACCAAAATGGTGTTCAGGAAGGAAGAATTCAAAACTCAATTTGAAAAAGGACTGAGTTTAAAATAATTTGTACAGAGAAATTACGAAAAAGTTGATCAGACAGCCCACAGAATGGGAGAAAATCATAGCAAATGAAACAACAGACAAAGAATCAATCTCCAAAATCTACAAGCAACTCAGACAACTCAGCATCAGATAAACAACCCAATCAAAAAATGGGAAAAGGACCTAAACAGACACCTCTCCAAAGACGACATACAGATGGCCCAAAAGCACATGAAATGATGCTCAACCTCGCTTATCATTAGAGAAATGCAAATTAAAACTACAATGAGGTATCACCTCACACCCGTCAGAAAAACAAATAGACAATAAATGCTGGAGAGGATGTGGAGAAAAGAGAACACTCTTGCATTGCTAGTGGGAATGCAAATGGATACAGCCTCTATGGAAGACAGTGTGGAGATTCCTTAAAAAACTAAAAATAGAAGCACCATACAACCCAACAATCCCACTATTAGGCTTATACCCAGATGAAATCAAAACTGAAAGATGCACCTGTACCCCAATGTTCATTGCAGCTCTCTATACAATAGCTAGAACATGGAAGCAACCTAGGTGTCCATCAACAAAAAAAAGCCCTGGTACATATATACAATGGAATACTACTCAGCTGTTAAAAGAAAGGCAGAAGAATCACCTTTTATGGATCTAGAACCCAAAAAGTGTATGCAGTTCTTTAATGATTGATACAATGTACTTTCCTCGTTGAATCAGCAGTAACAATGGGAAAAAATTACCTCTTCCTCATAGTAAGCCTACATACACTTCAAGACAGTCATCAAATAATTCTCTTCTCCCAAATGAACGATCAAAATATTAATTGGCATAGCTTCTACCACAAATGATCTAGGCAAACAAAGTCACTCTCCTATGAAGAAGTCAAGCCCAATGCAAGCCTCATTATGACTCAGCCAGTCTGGTAGAGATATATGGAGCAAATATTATCCATCAGTGCCCACACTGTCTTCCTGGTTTTAGCAGAACCAAACCAACACCATTACAGACACATGTTTATATTTCTCACCATTAGAAGTGCTATATTCAGAATTATAGAAATACCAAAATGGTGTTCAGGAAGGAAGAATTCAAAACTCAATTTGAAAAAGGACTGAGTTTAAAATAATTTGTACAGAGAAATTACGAAAAAGTTGATCAGACAGCCCACAGAATGGGAGAAAATCATAGCAAATGAAACAACAGACAAAGAATCAATCTCCAAAATCTACAAGCAACTCAGACAACTCAGCATCAGATAAACAACCCAATCAAAAAAAATGGGAAAAGGACCTAAACAGACACCTCTCCAAAGACGACATACAGATGGCCCAAAAGCACATGAAATGATGCTCAACCTCGCTTATCATTAGAGAAATGCAAATTAAAACTACAATGAGGTATCACCTCACACCCGTCAGAAAAACAAATAGACAATAAATGCTGGAGAGGATGTGGAGAAAAGAGAACACTCTTGCATTGCTAGTGGGAATGCAAATGGATACAGCCTCTATGGAAGACAGTGTGGAGATTCCTTAAAAAACTAAAAATAGAAGCACCATACAACCCAACAATCCCACTATTAGGCTTATACCCTGATGAAATCAAAACTGAAAGATGCACCTGTACCCCAATGTTCATTGCAGCTCTCTAGACAATAGCTAGAACATGGAAGCAACCTAGATATCCATCAACGAATGAATGGATAAAGAAGCCCTGGTACATATATACAATGGAATACTACTCAGCTGTTAAAAGAAAGGCAGAAGAATCAGTCCTTATGAGGTGGATGGATCTAGAACCTATCAGAAAATGTGAAGTCAGTCAAAAAGAGAAAGACAAGTACAGTATACTAACATATATATGGAATCTAGTAAAAGGGTAATGATAACACAGTGAACCCATGGAAAAACAGACAGAGAATAGACATACGGACATTGTGGGGAATGAACAGTGGGTGGGAGGCACAGAGGGAGCAACATGGAAACCTATACTATCATGTGTGAAAAAGATAGCTACTGTCGTTGTGCTAAGGGAATAGGAGTACTTACAATGGCTTGGTGCGACGACCTGGAGGAGTGGGATGGGGGGAGAGGACCAGGGATATGCATATGACTGATCTGGAACCATGAATGTCTATGAACAACAAAACTATGCAAAAACTTTAAAATAAAGAAATAAATTTAAAAAACAAGCATTTGTAAATAATAAAATACCAGTGAGAATTAAAAGAAAAAAAGACAGGAGAAAAATATTGTTCTTTTTCTTTCCGTGTGTATGGTGAAAAATCAGAAGTAATACAACACACAAGGCAACCACACAGCTTGACAGAACTAGAAGGAATATTGGAAAGCAATACAGAGCACTCTGGAACATAGGAGAAAACTGTTTCCCTTGCTCCATCATGTCAGCTACAGTCTCATCTGTGGCAGCGCTACCAAAACATGTAAATTCTCTTTGCTTGACAACTGATAGTTGGATAGTACTGTAACAGGAATATGATCATGTGGGAATGCAAATGGATACAGCCTCTATGGAAGACAGTGTGGAGATTCCTTAAAAAACTAAAAATAGAAGCACCATACAACCCAACAATCCCACTATTAGGCTTATACCCTGATGAAATCAAAACTGAAAGATGCACCTGTACCCCAATGTTCATTGCAGCTCTCTAGACAATAGCTAGAACATGGAAGCAACCTAGATATCCATCAACGAATGAATGGATAAAGAAGCCCTGGTACATATATACAATGGAATACTACTCAGCTGTTAAAAGAAAGGCAGAAGAATCAGTCCTTATGAGGTGGATGGATCTAGAACCTATCAGAAAATGTGAAGTCAGTCAAAAAGAAAGACAAGTACAGTATACTAACATATATATGGAATCTAGTAAAAGGGTAATGATAACACAGTGAACCCATGGAAAAACAGACAGAGAATAGACATACGGACATTGTGGGGAATGAACAGTGGGTGGGAGGCACAGAGGGAGCAACATGGAAACCTATACTATCATGTGTGAAAAAGATAGCTACTGTCGTTGTGCTAAGGGAATAGGAGTACTTACAATGGCTTGGTGCGACGACCTGGAGGAGTGGGATGGGGGGAGAGGACCAGGGATATGCATATGACTGATCTGGAACCATGAATGTCTATGAACAACAAAACTATGCAAAAACTTTAAAATAAAGAAATAAATTTAAAAAACAAGCATTTGTAAATAATAAAATACCAGTGAGAATTAAAAGAAAAAAAGACAGGAGAAAAATATTGTTCTTTTTCTTTCCGTGTGTATGGTGAAAAATCAGAAGTAATACAACACACAAGGCAACCACACAGCTTGACAGAACTAGAAGGAATATTGGAAAGCAATACAGAGCACTCTGGAACATAGGAGAAAACTGTTTCCCTTGCTCCATCATGTCAGCTACAGTCTCATCTGTGGCAGCGCTACCAAAACATGTAAATTCTCTTTGCTTGACAACTGATAGTTGGATAGTACTGTAACAGGAATATGATCATGTAGAAATCATGGCACAATGTACATGATGGAAGGGGAGGAATGGCTTATCAAAGCTCAGAACACCAGTCTTTCAACATTATAGCAGAGTGAGGCACAGAAAACAGTCAAGATAGGCTAACTGTCATTCCTATAATGTAGTCCTGTATACTGAGTTCATAAATTCCTCATCCCTCAGAATTTATCTCTGTGGCTAAAACTCATTAAGATTTCATAAGTTTGTAATGTTACAGTAATACAGTTATAGTGTGTCGTTATGGCTAGGAAAACACTTGATTTCTTCTCTGAAAAGAAGGGGCCTACTAATATTCACCAGGTATACCATCAAATTTTGGGACCAGGAACTATTTCCATAATGTCAAAGGTGGTCATGATCCACTACCATAAGCCAATAATGATGTAATTTTTAAACAAATCACCTATTCTTAACTTATTCTTAATATTTTTGATACTATGCAAATTATTTGTAAAATAATAAAATACCATTTACCTCAAGAAACTAATTTTTCACTGATTTGGATAGTGTGTTCTGCTCCTTCCTCATACTAGGTTTATTGTAGTCTTATTGTAACCCTTCTCCCCAGCCCAACTAATAGAATTCCACATTCCTATCTAGATGCCTTCTATGTACCAGAGAATCTCTTTCTATCCCCACCTCCATCTGATTATTATTGCACTAATCAGATTAGTTCAATAATATAGATGTGAAAAGAGAGTAAAGAAAGAGGGGAAGTTAGCTCAAAAATGGGTAAATGATAATACCCAAAGTAAACATAAACTCACATGAAATCCCAAAATATCTGAAGGGTAACCATGTCACACCACTTTTCCACAAACACTTTGGTCTTTCAGTTTATCACAAGCTGTATGTAAAATAATACACTTTCAAGTATATCTTAGAAATAGATAAAGAAGATGTGGTATGTACAGGCAATGGACTCAGCCATAAAAATGTGTGAAATCATGCCATTTGCAGCAACATTGATGGACCTAGAGATTATACTAAGTGAAATGAGTCATCAAGAGAAACGCAACCACTATATAATAGTACTGTAACAGGAATATGATCATGTAGAAATCATGGCACAATGTACATGATGGAAGGGGAGGAATGGCTTATCAAAGCTCAGAACACCAGTCTTTCAACATTATAGCAGAGTGAGGCACAGAAAACAGTCAAGATAGGCTAACTGTCATTCCTATAATGTAGTCCTGTATACTGAGTTCATAAATTCCTCATCCCTCAGAATTTATCTCTGTGGCTAAAACTCATTAAGATTTCATAAGTTTGTAATGTTACAGTAATACAGTTATAGTGTGTCGTTATGGCTAGGAAAACACTTGATTTCTTCTCTGAAAAGAAGGGGCCTACTAATATTCACCAGGTATACCATCAAATTTTGGGACCAGGAACTATTTCCATAATGTCAAAGGTGGTCATGATCCACTACCATAAGCCAATAATGATGTAATTTTTAAACAAATCACCTATTCTTAACTTATTCTTAATATTTTTTGATACTATGCAAATTATTTGTAAAATAATAAAATACCATTTACCTCAAGAAACTAATTTTTCACTGATTTGGATAGTGTGTTCTGCTCCTTCCTCATACTAGGTTTATTGTAGTCTTATTGTAACCCTTCTCCCCAGCCCAACTAATAGAATTCCACATTCCTATCTAGATGCCTTCTATGTACCAGAGAATCTCTTTCTATCCCCACCTCCATCTGATTATTATTGCACTAATCAGATTAGTTCAATAATATAGATGTGAAAAGAGAGTAAAGAAAGAGGGGAAGTTAGCTCAAAAATGGGTAAATGATAATACCCAAAGTAAACATAAACTCACATGAAATCCCAAAATATCTGAAGGGTAACCATGTCACACCACTTTTCCACAAACACTTTGGTCTTTCAGTTTATCACAAGCTGTATGTAAAATAATACACTTTCAAGTATATCTTAGAAATAGATAAAGAAGATGTGGTATGTACAGGCAATGGACTCAGCCATAAAAATGTGTGAAATCATGCCATTTGCAGCAACATTGATGGACCTAGAGATTATACTAAGTGAAATGAGTCATCAAGAGAAACGCAACCACTATATAATAGAACTTAAATGTAGAATCTAAAACATAACACAAATAAACCCATCGATGAAACAGGAACAGACTCACAGATATGGAGAACAGACTTGTGGCTGCCAAGAGGGAGAGGGTTTGGGGAGGGAAGGACTGGGAGTTGGGGATTAGCAGATGTAAACTATTATATATAGAATAGATAACAACAAAGTGCTACTGTATAGGAAACTATACTCAATAGCCTGTAATAAACCATAATGGAAAAGAATATGAAAATGAATATATATAACCAAATAACTTAGTTATATAGCAGAAATTAATGTAACACTGTGAGTCAACTATACTTCAGTAAAAATTTTTAAAAAGTGGGCTTCCCTGCTGATCCAGTGGCTGAAGAGTTCACCTTGTAGTGCAAGGGGCATTGGTTCAATCCTTGGCCCAAGAAGATCCCACATGCTGGGGAGTTGCTGCACTGGTGTGTCCAATTAGGAGCCAGCACTGTGGAGTGCATGCACCTAGAGCCAGCGCTCTGCAGCGAGAGAGGCCACTGTGATGGGAGGCCCACACATGCCAAAGAATAAAGATGGATGAAAAATAAATGATGACTTAAGAGTCAAAAAAAAAAAAAAAAGAAAATAGCAACAATATTTAAAAAGATTTTAAAAGTAATCATCTTAATAGCTTTTTAACAATTTCAGCAAATCGAGTTGAACACTTTTATACTTTGACTTTCAGAGTGTATGTATCTAATAAATGATAACATTAGATGCCTTTTTTTTTTTTTTATCATTATTGCAAAGAAGCTCTTAGTCTTAGGGAATGCATCCATCATAACTTCCACAGGAAGATCCTTGTGAACCTCAAGCATTAGCACTGCCTCATCACTGAAGGGTAACCATGTCACACCACTTTTCCACAAACACTTTGGTCTTTCAGTTTATCACAAGCTGTATGTAAAATAATACACTTTCAAGTATATCTTAGAAATAGATAAAGAAGATGTGGTATGTACAGGCAATGGACTCAGCCATAAAAATGTGTGAAATCATGCCATTTGCAGCAACATTGATGGACCTAGAGATTATACTAAGTGAAATGAGTCATCAAGAGAAACGCAACCACTATATAATAGAACTTAAATGTAGAATCTAAAACATAACACAAATAAACCCATCGATGAAACAGGAACAGACTCACAGATATGGAGAACAGACTTGTGGCTGCCAAGAGGGAGAGGGTTTGGGGAGGGAAGGACTGGGAGTTGGGGATTAGCAGATGTAAACTATTATATATAGAATAGATAACAACAAAGTGCTACTGTATAGGAAACTATACTCAATAGCCTGTAATAAACCATAATGGAAAAGAATATGAAAATGAATATATATAACCAAATAACTTAGTTATATAGCAGAAATTAATGTAACACTGTGAGTCAACTATACTTCAGTAAAAATTTTTAAAAAGTGGGCTTCCCTGCTGATCCAGTGGCTGAAGAGTTCACCTTGTAGTGCAAGGGGCATTGGTTCAATCCTTGGCCCAAGAAGATCCCACATGCTGGGGAGTTGCTGCACTGGTGTGTCCAATTAGGAGCCAGCACTGTGGAGTGCATGCACCTAGAGCCAGCGCTCTGCAGCGAGAGAGGCCACTGTGATGGGAGGCCCACACATGCCAAAGAATAAAGATGGATGAAAAATAAATGATGACTTAAGAGTCAAAAAAAAAAAAAAAAAAGAAAATAGCAACAATATTTAAAAAGATTTTAAAAGTAATCATCTTAATAGCTTTTTAACAATTTCAGCAAATCGAGTTGAACACTTTTATACTTTGACTTTCAGAGTGTATGTATCTAATAAATGATAACATTAGATGCCTTTTTTTTTTTTTTATCATTATTGCAAAGAAGCTCTTAGTCTTAGGGAATGCATCCATCATAACTTCCACAGGAAGATCCTTGTGACCCAAGCCCTTCATCTCAGTGAACACTTAGCACTGGACACCAAGCTGCTAGAACTTCTACACTGTCCTCCTCCAAAGCCAGCGCTACTTTTGCCAGAAATATGGATTCTGTGAGGCACCTATCCCCTCTCTCACTGTTCTTTTCCAAAATCACCTCTCCTCCACCCAAGGGGGACAGGCTGAACCTGTGTCCCTGATCTGCGCTCTTGCTAGAAGGGAAGCTGGAAAAGTGCATTTGGGGCTTATATGGCGGGGATGTAGGACAGTGGGGAATTCCTTTAACATAGAAAGGGTGTTCAAAAGGTGGAAAGAGGCCACAAAACCCTCAGCATGACAGACAATGAAGTACAGAGCTCAAGTGACTGGCAGCGCCTGGGAGCTTCCCCAGTCAAGGAACTGGGAGACACACTGGTCTTCCCAGGGGGAGCTGTAGAGGAGACCCTTGAGTGTTCTTGCTGACATCTTTCCTTCTGCTCCTGAAGGCTCCAGATGGCCGGAAGTCTCTGCTCAGGCCTCTGGCTGGGCCTTTCTCCAAGAACTGACCCTCAACTCTTGCACAGGGGGAAGCTGCCAGAGCAGCAGGGAAGCTCACCTACTCAGGCACAGCCCGTTCTCTTTAACAATTTGGAAATTTAAGTGACACACAGTGGGGGAAAGAACAGGTTTTCAAGGCTTGTTATTATGCATATGTTAATTATTAGAGGGGAACATTATAATTGAGTTATGAAACAACTAAATAAAAATAGAGTACCTGACAGAGAGCTTCTTTACATGACATTTTTACACATGAATAAACAATGTGTTCTTTGTAGAGCTTAAAAAGAAAATGGTTCATTTTATTCTGTAAACTACAGACTCTTGTTGTAACTAGACTAGCGCTTGTGTTTGTTGACATCTTAATTTATTAAAAACCTGAACAAGTTCAATTTCAATAATTCTTTTTATTCAAGCAATACCATAGAAAGGGGAAGAAGATGGATGTCCACCGCATCCTCCTAAAAATGGCTTATGCAAAAGCTTTACAATTCTCTTTGTTCAACTCTGGGTCAGATTTCATGAAAAAGTCATAGGAATTCCTTTTGCTCCCCATTCTTCCATGCATGTATGGAAGCTTGTGCTCCTAATGAGCACCTGAGAAGCTCCCTTCCTCAGAACTTCCTCTTTGAAAGATGAAATCACCTGTTTCCCTCAACTCTTCTGGATTTTGTTTCTCTGTTTATTAACGCCCCGTTTCTCAGCCTCAACAGAGAACAAGTGCTAATCAAGCCACTGTCGAAAAAGTCAATCTAATGCCTAAAATTGGTGCCATGTGCTAAGAGTCAAAGTAGAACTTAAAGCAGAGAAGTAAAGGGTACTAGGTTATTTTTTTTCCACAGTGAATTACTTTGGGTAAAGTCAAGAGTAATTGTACTTATGAAATAGCAAACAAGTGGCTCACCAGGTATTCAGATTAATGGACTTGTTTGTGTAACATGTTCTGAGATCCTTCATGTAAAAAAGATAATAAATATAATACATAAATAAAACAATTTGAAAAAGTCTAATGAAAGCCATGCTTATTCATAAGATGTTACTTTCTTCACATCATGTAATAAAGTAACAGAAGATAGGAATATTCCAAGCACAGTTTCTGGTGAGCGACAGGAACCCAATGATTTAAATGTCTCTAAATTAGATGCTAATATGTGATATCCACAGAGGAATTCCCCTTCTTCAAGTAGCCACTAAATTCAAACACATATATGACTATAAGGCAGTGCCCTGCCTTACCCATCTTTATCTGTGTAATTCACTTTCCTGGACTCATCCATGACTTCTACCATTAAAATAATAAACCAGGGAGATTGCTTTAAAAATACACTTGTCAGTATGACACACCCACTTCTGCTAAATGTTCCATTGTCAAACAAATAAAGCAAGGAATTAAATTTAATTGCTTATCGAGGCTCGGCATACCAGAATATACCAGGTAAGTGATACTTTTTAACAGGTTACCAATAATCACCCTCTTTCAAGTCAGTTCCTAAACCAAAGAGGTTGAAGACTGCACAGGAATACCCAGGATAGCTTAATAGGTAACTACAGTCCTGGAGCTGAAAGGCCCGAGGAATAGACTCATGTTGCTGTTGCCCATGACCCACTGGCATGTTCCCGTATGTCCATCACATAAGATGGACAATGGAGAAGTATGGTGACTGCTATTTTCTGCTTCTCTGGTGTCACAGATGACATTGTAGGCTCTGTCAGTCATAGCTATACTCTCAGATTTTTATAACGGGAATATTAACTGTTAGCTAATAACTGGATCCAAACTTGCCTAGAAATCTGAGGATGGAATTTCCCCCCAGTGACACTGTTTCCAAATCAATCTGGCCCCACTTGAAGCTCAAATGTGACAATGACCTACCTTATCCAGTTGATTAAATGTCCAGCTTCTCCTTTACTCTCTGGATTGCATCTTTGTCTTGGCCACTACACTCTTCCTCCACCAGACAGATCTAGAAAGAGAAAAGTAAAACCGTAATTTGTGAGTTATTCTTTATTATCAGTCTTAGAGAAAAATAATTTGGATTGAAATGTTTTGCAAAAGTAAATAAGGTATGAAGTTATCTATGGGCTTGAATCCTTGTTCCTATTATAAAACCAGGTTAATTAAGAAATAATATGATGTGAATCTGCTTTAAGACTAAGGGAACTTACATGGGGGTTCTGTAACAACCTGGAGGGGTGGGATGGGGAGGGAGACAGGAGGGGAGCTCAAGTGGGAGGGGACATGTGCATACCTAGGGCTGATTCAGGTTTAGTTATGGCAATAGACAAAACTCTGTAAAATAAAAAATAAAAGACTTTAAAAAATGAAAACACACACAAAAGAAATACAGTATTTTTTACATACAATAATGAAGAAAAGCCTATTGTTTCTAAAGAGCTTTTATGTCATCATCTCATTAGAAACTCCTGAAATTCCTGTGATATATTTTAAACAGGTGTTATTTATTTTTGTTTTAATATTATCATTGAGTGTTAGTTACTCAGTCATATGTGACTCTTTGTGATCCCATGGACTGTAGCCCATCAGGCACCTCTGTCCACGGAATTTTCCAGGCAAGAATATGGGAGTGGGTTACTCTACATCCTCCAGGGGATCATCCCAACCCAGGGACTGAACATGGGTCTCCTGTGTTGCAGGTGGATTCTTTACCATCTGAGCCACATTACCATTAGCACCCCATTTTTATAGATGCAGAGACTGAAGATGAAATGTTGAGGGTTGCTCAGGAAACTCCAGCTAATAGTGGTAAAATTGAGACTAGATACCAGTGGTAAAACTGAGACATAGAAAGCACCTGACCTATGATCCCAGGTGCTTTCTATGTGGTCATCCACTCTGTTTTCTGGGCAATCACCTACTTCTCAACCGGAAGGATCTTACATGCAGTTTTCTACTTCACAAACTACTGGGTTCCAAAAATGCAGTTGTAGAACCTAGAATGAACTGTTCTAGCTGAACAATGCCTCTATCTCTGTGTCAACTTGCAAGAACCTATGCCTGACTCACAAGAATTAAATACCTTACTTTAAGACAAAATATGTTTCACAGAAGAATATTCTCTCAAGAAAGTTTCAAGGAAAAAATTTCCAAGGTCAAATAAGTTTGGGAAACACTGCATATCATATATCCCACTCAGAGATTCATGATGTACATTTGCATATTAAAGGCTTTAAGAAATTCTGCAGGAAAGAAAACTGCTTAAAATTGTTCCATTGAGAATTCATCAACCTTCTTTGACTTTGAAACCCTTTTATTGAGTAACAGATATTAACACCCAAAACTAAAGCTCCCCAAAACACATTCTGAAAATTGCTACTGTAGAAAAAGATGCTGAGTTGCCATTTGCAATGTTAGGAGCACCTCTGCTGCTCTGAGATCGGGAGTTACCCGGAAAGTAAGACCGAGTCTGATGATCATTGCAGTGAAATCAGTCTGGGCCTAAAGTCAGTGACAAACATTGGGACACAGAGCAGAGTCAGATACTGAATGAGGAACCAAACCGGCAAGGGTGGGAATGATGCCTGGGAACACTGAGACAAGGCCAGGATGATTCACAGAGGGGAGAGTCAGAGGTATTTTGTTTTAATATTATCATTGAGTGTTAGTTACTCAGTCATATGTGACTCTTTGTGATCCCATGGACTGTAGCCCATCAGGCACCTCTGTCCACGGAATTTTCCAGGCAAGAATATGGGAGTGGGTTACTCTACATCCTCCAGGGGATCATCCCAACCCAGGGACTGAACATGGGTCTCCTGTGTTGCAGGTGGATTCTTTACCATCTGAGCCACATTACCATTAGCACCCCATTTTTATAGATGCAGAGACTGAAGATGAAATGTTGAGGGTTGCTCAGGAAACTCCAGCTAATAGTGGTAAAATTGAGACTAGATACCAGTGGTAAAACTGAGACATAGAAAGCACCTGACCTATGATCCCAGGTGCTTTCTATGTGGTCATCCACTCTGTTTTCTGGGCAATCACCTACTTCTCAACCGGAAGGATCTTACATGCAGTTTTCTACTTCACAAACTACTGGGTTCCAAAAATGCAGTTGTAGAACCTAGAATGAACTGTTCTAGCTGAACAATGCCTCTATCTCTGTGTCAACTTGCAAGAACCTATGCCTGACTCACAAGAATTAAATACCTTACTTTAAGACAAAATATGTTTCACAGAAGAATATTCTCTCAAGAAAGTTTCAAGGAAAAAATTTCCAAGGTCAAATAAGTTTGGGAAACACTGCATATCATATATCCCACTCAGAGATTCATGATGTACATTTGCATATTAAAGGCTTTAAGAAATTCTGCAGGAAAGAAAACTGCTTAAAATTGTTCCATTGAGAATTCATCAACCTTCTTTGACTTTGAAACCCTTTTATTGAGTAACAGATATTAACACCCAAAACTAAAGCTCCCCAAAACACATTCTGAAAATTGCTACTGTAGAAAAAGATGCTGAGTTGCCATTTGCAATGTTAGGAGCACCTCTGCTGCTCTGAGATCGGGAGTTACCCGGAAAGTAAGACCGAGTCTGATGATCATTGCAGTGAAATCAGTCTGGGCCTAAAGTCAGTGACAAACATTGGGACACAGAGCAGAGTCAGATACTGAATGAGGAACCAAACCGGCAAGGGTGGGAATGATGCCTGGGAACACTGAGACAAGGCCAGGATGATGGGGTTGGGGGCACAAGAGTGGTGCCTGTGAAAACGGAGCAGCTAACTTGGAGATTTGTCCTGCCTTTCTCTGTTCTTCCTCAAATTCTGCTACTACAGATGTTCCCTGAGCAGAACAAACCAAGAGTAAGAAGCAGGGATGAAAGCTGAGAGAGGAAGGGGTAGATCCAAGCATCTGTGGTTGCCGTGGAAGAAAGAGACAGAGAGGAGAGGCATACAGCAGTAGGCTACCATCTGAGTGCTCCCCACCACATTCCTTCCCCAAATCCTGAGGGGGAGAGCCACCGCGCTGTCTTCTCCAGCTTCTAGAGAAACACTCACATTTCTTGGCTCATGGCCTCCTTCCTTCATCTTCAAAGGTGTTCGAGGCAGGTAGAGTTCTCACATTGCATCCCCCTAACCTCCTCTTCAGCTGCTTTCTCCCTCTTATAAGCACCCTTGTGACTATATTGGGCCCACCTGAACAGCCCACAAGACTTTTCTTATCGACTGATTAGTAACCTTAACTCTCATTGGTCATGTTGATTAACACACTCACAGGTGGGATTAGGACATGAACACCTTTGGGGGTGATCATTCTACTCACCACAGCATTCTAGCAGTCAGGTTTGTCCATGATTTTGTTCCTCTCCACACTTTGCTTTGTCCAAGGAACCTCTGACCCTCACTGTTGTGTATAATGAAATTTTACTGAAGATTTGTGGATCATGAAGGGTGATCACAGTATAGTACAGTACCTAAAGTACTTGAAATCAAATATAAAACTTTTTTGCTTCTAAAGTTTTTGACTACCAGAAGTTTCTTTTAAGCCATTTCCCTCTCTGGTCTGCCCATTCTCTCCATCCCCAGGAATCTTCCCCTCTCATTCTCTTCTCCAAGTACTTTGTCAAAATACCTTCCTTGCAATTCTCACTAAAAATGGAAAACTCCTCTTTATTATTTAAAGCAAATCAGTTCATTTTGTTTCAGTCTTTTCCATCCAGGATGTGTCCTGAGCCTTACCTTTCATTACCAAAAAGATCCATCAGCATCTTCAGAGATAAACTCTGGGTCTGCCATTCATTTTACTTCTTTTTAATAAAATTGTTTTCTTCTCCCTACGTGCGATCAGAGAAGGCTTTAATGCCAATTTTAGAAAAAGCATTCCCTTTCCATTTCAGGTGGGTGACCTTCTACAGTACAGGGCCTAATTTGACAGTGGTTTACAAAGGACTGAAACCAACACTGGCACACTGTTCCCTGGGATGGTGAAATCAGCCTGACTCTGTGGCTCAGGAGACCTGGTGACTGATTCTGGTTGTGTTTTCAGTGGTCTGGTGACTTTGGGCAAAGCCACTGTCTGTGAGTTACCATTTTGTTGTGTGTAAAACAGAAAAGTTAGATTTTCTCTGGGTTCCAAAATTCTAGTTCTCTCTCTATTCCTACTTGGCACTATTTTTGGTGTAAACAGAGTGTGACTCTTGGAGAAATCAGCTCTAAATGATTTCGGTGATATTCAGCCAGTGGGTCACTTGTCAAAATTTAGAGGATTTTGATAAAATGATGAAGCTGGAATTGTATACTAAAGACATTCTTTTTAGTGCCTTGGGGATCACAGTGTAAAACCCTCACTGAATTAGTGGAGTTTATATCTGTAGCCTATGAGGGGTAGAGGGGGTTATTGACATAATAAGCAGTTAGAAGCAAACCAGCATCTCAGGAGTTTCGGGGACTCCCAGAAACTCTGCTACTATCTTATCTGGCTTATTCTTCTGGGGTTACACTCAATTTGGGGACCTTGGGCTTTTCCTCTTCTCTTTGAAAGGGCTGTTGGGATGGTAGCCAACCTGCAGAAGCCATAGTGATGGACTGAAAAGAAAAATATGACAAGACCAGTGTCTTTTAAGAAAGATTAATCTAGCAATTGGATATAGGATGGAATGAAATGGAGCCATTTCCCTCTCTGGTCTGCCCATTCTCTCCATCCCCAGGAATCTTCCCCTCTCATTCTCTTCTCCAAGTACTTTGTCAAAATACCTTCCTTGCAATTCTCACTAAAAATGGAAAACTCCTCTTTATTATTTAAAGCAAATCAGTTCATTTTGTTTCAGTCTTTTCCATCCAGGATGTGTCCTGAGCCTTACCTTTCATTACCAAAAAGATCCATCAGCATCTTCAGAGATAAACTCTGGGTCTGCCATTCATTTTACTTCTTTTTAATAAAATTGTTTTCTTCTCCCTACGTGCGATCAGAGAAGGCTTTAATGCCAATTTTAGAAAAAGCATTCCCTTTCCATTTCAGGTGGGTGACCTTCTACAGTACAGGGCCTAATTTGACAGTGGTTTACAAAGGACTGAAACCAACACTGGCACACTGTTCCCTGGGATGGTGAAATCAGCCTGACTCTGTGGCTCAGGAGACCTGGTGACTGATTCTGGTTGTGTTTTCAGTGGTCTGGTGACTTTGGGCAAAGCCACTGTCTGTGAGTTACCATTTTGTTGTGTGTAAAACAGAAAAGTTAGATTTTCTCTGGGTTCCAAAATTCTAGTTCTCTCTCTATTCCTACTTGGCACTATTTTTTGGTGTAAACAGAGTGTGACTCTTGGAGAAATCAGCTCTAAATGATTTCGGTGATATTCAGCCAGTGGGTCACTTGTCAAAATTTAGAGGATTTTGATAAAATGATGAAGCTGGAATTGTATACTAAAGACATTCTTTTTAGTGCCTTGGGGATCACAGTGTAAAACCCTCACTGAATTAGTGGAGTTTATATCTGTAGCCTATGAGGGGTAGAGGGGGTTATTGACATAATAAGCAGTTAGAAGCAAACCAGCATCTCAGGAGTTTCGGGGACTCCCAGAAACTCTGCTACTATCTTATCTGGCTTATTCTTCTGGGGTTACACTCAATTTGGGGACCTTGGGCTTTTCCTCTTCTCTTTGAAAGGGCTGTTGGGATGGTAGCCAACCTGCAGAAGCCATAGTGATGGACTGAAAAGAAAAATATGACAAGACCAGTGTCTTTTAAGAAAGATTAATCTAGCAATTGGATATAGGATGGAATGAAATAGTGGGTGATAGGCAGCAGGAAAACCAATTACGAGACGGTTGTAAAAGTTCAGGCATAATAAAAATGTAACAGGATGCTGGATGGGACTTTTCCTGTTGTCTCAGAGTTTCCGCCAAAGCGCCCCGGCCGAGGACAATGGGCAGTGGGTGTCCACATGTTGTAAAGACAGTTGCTAAACACATCCAGCCAGGACTTGCTAACTGGTTCTTTGTCCATTCAGTTATGCTCCCCTCCTACCTAAGAGAAGTTAGTGAATCCTTATGGGAAGAATCTGGGATATGAATGGAAAGGGCTAGGGTTTGTCTCTCTCCTCCAATTGCATATTTCCTAGAGTTGAGCGAAAAGAGAGGCTGATGCCTGCCTCTCACCTCGAGGTGGACAAGGACAGAGAGAATAGCAATAGGAGAGCCTGGCTTCTAAAATAAGACGGGTAAGGGGGGTGAATTTCCCATAAGCCAAATAGCGTGGGAGGTAGCTGGGGTGTGGGCTGCACGCTGAGCCCAAGCAATGCTTTCTTGGGAGAACAGAGCAGTGTTTGACATCCTTGACAGCCAGGGGCTGGAGGGATGAGAGCCCAGAAGAGCCTTTGAAAATGTCCATTAAAGTCAAGGGCCAGCTTTGGACAGTTGCTGCAACCGAGGCTGTTTGAGAGAGTTTGTCACGAGAGAATCAAAGAAGTAAGAAGCAGCAGCTGCCATCCTCTCTGGTCAGCTCCAGCCCTTCCAGCCCAACCAGCATGAAGGAGCCATAAACGGGTGATAGAAGCCAAGGGGGCCAAGGAATAGACTCTGTGCTGCCTATGAGGGGTAGAGGGGGTTATTGACATAATAAGCAGTTAGAAGCAAACCAGCATCTCAGGAGTTTCGGGGACTCCCAGAAACTCTGCTACTATCTTATCTGGCTTATTCTTCTGGGGTTACACTCAATTTGGGGACCTTGGGCTTTTCCTCTTCTCTTTGAAAGGGCTGTTGGGATGGTAGCCAACCTGCAGAAGCCATAGTGATGGACTGAAAAGAAAAATATGACAAGACCAGTGTCTTTTAAGAAAGATTAATCTAGCAATTGGATATAGGATGGAATGAAATAGTGGGTGATAGGCAGCAGGAAAACCAATTACGAGACGGTTGTAAAAGTTCAGGCATAATAAAAATGTAACAGGATGCTGGATGGGACTTTTCCTGTTGTCTCAGAGTTTCCGCCAAAGCGCCCCGGCCGAGGACAATGGGCAGTGGGTGTCCACATGTTGTAAAGACAGTTGCTAAACACATCCAGCCAGGACTTGCTAACTGGTTCTTTGTCCATTCAGTTATGCTCCCCTCCTACCTAAGAGAAGTTAGTGAATCCTTATGGGAAGAATCTGGGATATGAATGGAAAGGGCTAGGGTTTGTCTCTCTCCTCCAATTGCATATTTCCTAGAGTTGAGCGAAAAGAGAGGCTGATGCCTGCCTCTCACCTCGAGGTGGACAAGGACAGAGAGAATAGCAATAGGAGAGCCTGGCTTCTAAAATAAGACGGGTAAGGGGGGTGAATTTCCCATAAGCCAAATAGCGTGGGAGGTAGCTGGGGTGTGGGCTGCACGCTGAGCCCAAGCAATGCTTTCTTGGGAGAACAGAGCAGTGTTTGACATCCTTGACAGCCAGGGGCTGGAGGGATGAGAGCCCAGAAGAGCCTTTGAAAATGTCCATTAAAGTCAAGGGCCAGCTTTGGACAGTTGCTGCAACCGAGGCTGTTTGAGAGAGTTTGTCACGAGAGAATCAAAGAAGTAAGAAGCAGCAGCTGCCATCCTCTCTGGTCAGCTCCAGCCCTTCCAGCCCAACCAGCATGAAGGAGCCATAAACGGGTGATAGAAGCCAAGGGGGCCAAGGAATAGACTCTGTGCTGCCCCCTTCACTGATCTGTGGGTCCCCTGGCAGGCCTGAACTGGGGAAAGGAGAGTAGCTTTAAGCTAGGTGGGAAATGGCAAGTTTGCTTTAGATTGGACTGGACTTCTTAAATTTTGAAAATGAGACTTGTCTAGTGTCCTAAAGTAACAGGAAGGTGTAGAGAATCTGTTGGAGGTATCATCCAGGGGCAGGAAAGTGAGATAAGACAAACGTGTTTAAAGGCATTGAAATTTAAAAATAAAGCTATTTCCTGTTTGTACCTCATAGAACACAGATCCTGTAATTCACTGGTTTGACACTAATAACAAACAATCAAGACCATACCGGCAACAATAATAACAACTATTTGTTAAATGTTGGCCATAATGTGCCTGACTATGTTAGTTGCTGAAGATACATTATTTCATTGAATCCTTGCAACAGATCTCAAGAGGCAGAGGTCCTCAAATTTAATCCCATTTAACAGATGTTACAAGTGAAGTTTCAGAGGTTAAATAATTTGCTGCAAAATGTAGTTAATAAGTAGCTGACTTTAGACTCCACAACTAATTTAGGGTTAATGACAGTTATATAAGATGAAAGAATTAAGGAATGAATGAATGAAATAATCAATGTTTATTATTCTAATCCAAGAATTGATGACATAATTGATAAAAAGCCGTGACACAAGTTTTGTCCATTGATAGTACTTCAGTTATCATACAACCTACAAATATTTAGCGTTTATTCTTACGGATAAAATTAGTAAATGCATACCTTAAATAATTTGTTTTTGGTGGGTTGTTTCATTTTGTTGTTTGGTTTTGTTTTTTAAAGAAGTGTTACCTGGTCATTTTGAAATTAGTTCTCTGGAATACAACCAATATATGAATTAGTCATTTATGCCATGGAGATGTTTTACTAGCTTAGGCTATCTGATGGAAATAATCTAATGCATGTTCATTGTTTTAGTGATGATGTAGCCGCTGATATAGTCACCAAAACTCAAGAATAGCTTCTACACTCTGTGCTCCTTGAAGCAGAATCTTGTCTTACTCAAAACTTCATACTCATAAGTATCTGTAGATACGCTGTAGATACTCCTTAGTCAAGAACCTTTTTATTGAGCACCTGATACGTTTCAGGCACTGAGGTGAGTCTTACATGTGTAAGACAGCACACCTCTCCATAGTGAGTGTTCACAGCCCTAGCTGCACTCCTGCTGCCCTCTAAAGAGCATGCTGCCTTTTGCCTACAGCTTCTGGTCTCTGCACTCTGAGGGGAATCAAAGACTTTTGCCTGATTCCAGGACAAAGGTGACACAGAATTAAGAGGCCGGAAGCCAGAAAAACAGAACCAGTGAGGCAGGAGGAAGGAGACACAGGATAGTCTAATAAAGACAAGACTTAGGGGAGAAGAGTGAGGAACAGGTTATTTTAGGGAAGACTTCATTGACTCCAAATAGGACCTCCTTCATTGTGCTCTGAAAACCCAAGTAAAGGATACTGTTTGCTTCTAACTGTTCCTTGTTGCTATTTCTTCTCCAAGATAGGAACCTTGGAGCCCAGATCTTATATGTATTGTGTCTAGTCCTTAAAGCACTCTGCCAGTGGAGATATTAGTGTCTCTAATTTCCAGGTAAAGAAAGAGTCTTGAAGCAGATAGGTCATTTTCACAAGCTGTACAACTATGGCTAGGATTTGAACCCAGCTCTAGTAGACCTGCAGCCTGCTCTCTTCGCAGAATATCATAGTACGTCCCTGTCACCATCTGCCAAACTGAGCTGAATCAAAGGGCTTCCCTTGTGAGGGACCTCTATTTATTCTGGTGTCACACATAAATGGAAAGGCTTATTCCCGTATTTGAATCAGAGGAGAAAAGCTTAACTTTCAGCCTGGAAACCAGGCCTGTTTGCTGTACTAAGCTTGCCTGTGGGCTTGACGGTTCATTTTGAAGTCCAATCACTATGTACCCAGGAAATGGCATTGTTTACCCCAAAGGTTCAGCTAAAACTGTTGCTAAAATTGCTTTGAAGCCATTCATGCTTCTGGAAACCAATGTTCTCTTTTTGGCCACTTTTATTGGTCTTTCATTTATGTATTTTCATCTATCTTTGTGCTCCTTGAAGCAGAATCTTGTCTTACTCAAAACTTCATACTCATAAGTATCTGTAGATACGCTGTAGATACTCCTTAGTCAAGAACCTTTTATTGAGCACCTGATACGTTTCAGGCACTGAGGTGAGTCTTACATGTGTAAGACAGCACACCTCTCCATAGTGAGTGTTCACAGCCCTAGCTGCACTCCTGCTGCCCTCTAAAGAGCATGCTGCCTTTTGCCTACAGCTTCTGGTCTCTGCACTCTGAGGGGAATCAAAGACTTTTGCCTGATTCCAGGACAAAGGTGACACAGAATTAAGAGGCCGGAAGCCAGAAAAACAGAACCAGTGAGGCAGGAGGAAGGAGACACAGGATAGTCTAATAAAGACAAGACTTAGGGGAGAAGAGTGAGGAACAGGTTATTTTAGGGAAGACTTCATTGACTCCAAATAGGACCTCCTTCATTGTGCTCTGAAAAACCCAAGTAAAGGATACTGTTTGCTTCTAACTGTTCCTTGTTGCTATTTCTTCTCCAAGATAGGAACCTTGGAGCCCAGATCTTATATGTATTGTGTCTAGTCCTTAAAGCACTCTGCCAGTGGAGATATTAGTGTCTCTAATTTCCAGGTAAAGAAAGAGTCTTGAAGCAGATAGGTCATTTTCACAAGCTGTACAACTATGGCTAGGATTTGAACCCAGCTCTAGTAGACCTGCAGCCTGCTCTCTTCGCAGAATATCATAGTACGTCCCTGTCACCATCTGCCAAACTGAGCTGAATCAAAGGGCTTCCCTTGTGAGGGACCTCTATTTATTCTGGTGTCACACATAAATGGAAAGGCTTATTCCCGTATTTGAATCAGAGGAGAAAAGCTTAACTTTCAGCCTGGAAACCAGGCCTGTTTGCTGTACTAAGCTTGCCTGTGGGCTTGACGGTTCATTTTGAAGTCCAATCACTATGTACCCAGGAAATGGCATTGTTTACCCCAAAGGTTCAGCTAAAACTGTTGCTAAAATTGCTTTGAAGCCATTCATGCTTCTGGAAACCAATGTTCTCTTTTTTTGGCCACTTTTATTGGTCTTTCATTTATGTATTTTCATCTATCTTTGTTCTTTGGCCTGTGTGGGCCTCCCATCGCAGTGGCCTCTCTCATTGCAGAGCATCAGCTCTGGGCACATGCACTCCGGAGCTCCGGCTCGGTAGTTGGACACATCAGTCCAGCCGCTCTGCAGCAGGTTGGATCTTCCCAGGACAAGGATCGACTGGTGCCTCTTGCACTGCAAGGTGGTGTCCTTACCCACTTGACCACCAGGGAAGCCCTGGAAACCAATTTTCTGACCAGGTAGCTGCCTGTTGCAAAACGAAGTAAAATGTAAAACTGCCAACCAAATTACCCTAGACCTTTCCATAACCAGGTAGTAAACAATATCATATACACTTGTATTGGCAGATTATCATTTTAAATGGCTTGAAGTAATGATTTCATCATCTGTTGCCACAGAAACCATTATAAAATTTCTTATAAATACCTCAGAACCAGTACCACCTACCTTTATAGAAATGGATAGCCAATGCAATGGATCTTCAAGGAAATAAATGACTGCTTAACAGAAAATAGTACAGCCCATTAAAAAAAAAAATCTCTTTATGATCCAGGTTCTAACAGACAAGCTGAGCATTATGAACAAGCAGGGGGGAAAGGGTCTGAAAGTAGTATGAGGTGGTTTTGGAATAGTTTGCAGGTATCACTTTCCAAAGCTGAATAAACTTTCTTGCTTGTTGAGGAAACATTCCATTGAAGGGTTAACAGTGGAGTGATTTCTTCTATACTCAGGGAGTACATGCCATGGAGCCATTATGGACCAGACAGGAATTGTATAAAAATGATTTGACAGGAAAAAAAAAAAAAAAAGATTTAACAAAAAGAAATAGTCAGGCTGCTAAGCCAAAATTCAAAGCATTCTTCTTCAAGGTGAATCATATTCCCTTCCAAAATGTCAAGTAGATTTAGTCATTTTAATCTTTTTATTGGATTAAAACCTGATACCTTTGTAACAGCTAAAGGAAATGACTAGAATATTAGGCTCCACCTCTGATAAATTGGATGATCTTGAGGAAGTTGTTTGGTCCCTCTTAGCTTTTTCCATCTCTAAATTAAAGATGGTGCTTTATTAACAGAAAAATTAAATAATATAACCCACACAAAGGACTCACCACTGTCTTCAGCACTTTAGTGAGCAGCCGATAATAAATGTTAGAAATGATTACTTATCAAACAGAATAATAATAGTAACAGCTGGTAATAAGTTTTCTGAAGTCATCAATATACTGTTGATTTTTACATTCTGCCTTTCCTTTGAACCCATGGACAGTACATGATTTTAAATAACTGAAAAGAGTGTGCTGAGGAGCAAAGAAAACATAGATCTTAAAGACAGAGTCAAGGCAAATTCTGCATGTCTCTGACCACTCTGGTCTTGGTGGATCCAGAAGTTTCCATGTGCCTCGGGTGTCCTTCTTGAAGTATTTCCTCCTGATACTTGAAAAGAAAGTCTGTTTTCATAAGACCTTGGGTGTGATTTCCAGTGGGAAGAAAGGCTGAAGAAATTTGGCTTCATTTCCGAATATCTCTGTGCTTTTCCCAACTGCACAGAACCTCCAAGCTTCTCCAGATTACCTCGTTTCAGTGACATCCAATCGTTCAACAGGAAAGTAATAATTCCACAGAGAACTCAGCATTTCTGACAGCCTACCTCCCACTGTCCTCAGTGCTTCATAAATTATGCTGCCTCTGAGTGTGAGCTGGGCAGCACCGTTCTGGCCCCTGTGATTCATGGTTTCTCTTAACTATGTCAGTGCCTCATCAGCAGAGCTGCTCCTTTTGGACAGAATGTGATGTGATCCGCTTCCTGGAGGGAAGCTTGCTAATTATGCACTCATTTTATATACTGATGATCTTTTTTTTTTTTTTTTTTTACCATTTCAAGGTAACTAATAACTATTAACTTTAGGAATTACTTCCAAACTCAGAAAACATTACCATTTAATTAACAATCTGCTCTCTGTAATACACTATGACCTGAGAAGTCACTCTAATGGTAATATGCTGTTATTATTCAAACGAGCTAACAAACCAGAAGAATGGTGCTGTTCAGGTCAGATATGGAGAGACCATAATGAAAAGAAAGTGAAACTAAAACCAAGTATCAGACCGAAAGATCAACACAACATGGACAGCCGCTGGGCCAGGTTCCCTGTTTTGTACTACCTGTCAGCTCTTCCTGACCTGCAGCTCCCCAGAAAGTCTAAACCTGGGTCCCCCTCAAGCATGGGACTTAGCCAATTTGTTGGATAGTTTAATAAGGGAGGCTCAAAGAAAATAGGAAGAAAAGTTCCTGAAAATGACTTGCTTCTAGAGCACCTTCTCATGTTATCTTCTATCTTTACAGGTTAGAATTAAAATTCATTCTTATCTTTCCTTAGCCTCCAGGGACTCCCAGGAGTCTTTCCAGTTGCACTGGTTCTTCCTGACATAGAAAACTTAGATCAAGGAGATGTGATGGAAGTGGCCCTCCCAGCATTTCCATTACCCTCAGTATTTCCATTACCCCCAGCCCCTAGCCTTCAAACCCGCACCTACTCAGGAGGGGTTATGCCCCTGTCAGGGTGCTTCTTGGGGCTTAGGGAATGCACAATTAGAAGAAAGGGCATGGGAGAAAAAGTAAGAAAAGTGCATGGGCTATGGTTAGGAAAACGGGGTGAATTTGAATGACCTCGTTTCAGTGACATCCAATCGTTCAACAGGAAAGTAATAATTCCACAGAGAACTCAGCATTTCTGACAGCCTACCTCCCACTGTCCTCAGTGCTTCATAAATTATGCTGCCTCTGAGTGTGAGCTGGGCAGCACCGTTCTGGCCCCTGTGATTCATGGTTTCTCTTAACTATGTCAGTGCCTCATCAGCAGAGCTGCTCCTTTTGGACAGAATGTGATGTGATCCGCTTCCTGGAGGGAAGCTTGCTAATTATGCACTCATTTTATATACTGATGATCTTTTTTTTTTTTTTTTTTTACCATTTCAAGGTAACTAATAACTATTAACTTTAGGAATTACTTCCAAACTCAGAAAACATTACCATTTAATTAACAATCTGCTCTCTGTAATACACTATGACCTGAGAAGTCACTCTAATGGTAATATGCTGTTATTATTCAAACGAGCTAACAAACCAGAAGAATGGTGCTGTTCAGGTCAGATATGGAGAGACCATAATGAAAAGAAAGTGAAACTAAAACCAAGTATCAGACCGAAAGATCAACACAACATGGACAGCCGCTGGGCCAGGTTCCCTGTTTTGTACTACCTGTCAGCTCTTCCTGACCTGCAGCTCCCCAGAAAGTCTAAACCTGGGTCCCCCTCAAGCATGGGACTTAGCCAATTTGTTGGATAGTTTAATAAGGGAGGCTCAAAGAAAATAGGAAGAAAAGTTCCTGAAAATGACTTGCTTCTAGAGCACCTTCTCATGTTATCTTCTATCTTTACAGGTTAGAATTAAAATTCATTCTTATCTTTCCTTAGCCTCCAGGGACTCCCAGGAGTCTTTCCAGTTGCACTGGTTCTTCCTGACATAGAAAACTTAGATCAAGGAGATGTGATGGAAGTGGCCCTCCCAGCATTTCCATTACCCTCAGTATTTCCATTACCCCCAGCCCCTAGCCTTCAAACCCGCACCTACTCAGGAGGGGTTATGCCCCTGTCAGGGTGCTTCTTGGGGCTTAGGGAATGCACAATTAGAAGAAAGGGCATGGGAGAAAAAGTAAGAAAAGTGCATGGGCTATGGTTAGGAAAAACGATTTAGAGATTTAGAGGTGGAAATTCTCGAAATGCTATAGGATGAAGCCAACAGGAGAGCAAAAGGAGATTTAAACCAAAATACTTAAGTGGAGTATGTATCGACAGTGCAAGGTTTGAGAGAGGCAATCATTTAAATTATTTTGAGATTACTCTTTAGTTGCTGGGCCATAATTCTTGGATAATGTGGCGACCCTGAGATTGGATCTCCTGAATTTCAGCCTCAGTAGAATGACTTTGAGAATGTAATGCAGATTAGCTGAATGTTAATACAGGTAAACTGCTGCTACTACTCAGTGTGTCATCTGTGTGAAAAAAAAAAAGTGGAACAACTCATCTCACATCACACACAAAACATTAGCTTAAGATGCATCATAGACCTGCATGCAAAAGCTAAAACTATAAAGCATTTAGAGGAACTAGGAGAAATTTTTCATGATGAAGGGTTGACAGTAATTTCTTCAACTGGACAGAGAAAGTACCACTAATAAAAGGGAATATCAATAAATTGGACTTTTTCAAAATCAAAACATCTCTGGTCATCAGAAGACTCTGTTAAGAAAATAAGTGGGTTTCCCAGGTGACGCTAGTGGTAAAGAACCCTGCCTGACAATGCAGAAGGCTTAAGAGATACGGGCTTGATCCCCAGGTAGGGAAGATCCCCTGGAGAAGGGCATGGTAACCCTCTCCAGTATTCTTGCCTGGAGAATCCCAGGGACAGAGGAGTCTGGTGGGCTACAGTCCATAGGGCTGCAAAGAGTAGGACATGACTGAAGCAACTTAGCACACACAAGAAAATAAGTAGGTAGTTTGGCGAGTGAGAGAAAATATTCATAACACATGTATTTGGCAAAATATTTAGATCCAAAATACATAAAGTACATCTATAACTTAATGATTAAAACATAAGCACCATTAAAAATGGGCAAGACTTGGAAATTCAACAAAAGATGACGTAAATAGCCAATAAGTACATTAAAATATGTTCAACTCATTAATCATCAGGGAAATGCTAATTAAAATCATTGATATGCCACCATGCATCCACTAAAATGACTTAGAATCTAATATATTGACAACATCCAACATTGGTAGGGGTGTGGAGTAGCAGGAATTCTCTTAATTTCTGGTAAGTTTATAGAATGCTACAACCTCTCTGAAAATTTGTGTTCCTTCTTATAAAAGGAAGTATTTACTCTATGATCCAGCAATCCCACTCCTAAGTGTTTTATCCAAGAAAAAATATTTTTAATGTGTGTCCAGAAAACTACTTGTGCCATATTCATAACAGCTTTATTCATCATAGCCAAAAAGCTGAAAACAACCTGGTTAGGAGGCTCTTCCCTACTTACCTGCCTATTATGGTTTTATATGAATCACCTTGCCCCTCCCACCCTTTTACTTGTACTCTCAGAACACAACACTGTCTCTCCTGTTGATGCCTCTAAAAAGGACAGGAAAGCCTGGTGTGCTGCAGTCCATGGGGTCTCAAAGGGTAGGACACAATTTTGTGACTAAACAACAACAAGGATCTGCCCAGAGTTCCCCCTTCCTCTACTCCTGTTCTCCTAGCCCATTCTCCTAGGATCAGCCTGCATCAGTTGCCTTCTCTCACTCCTCTGTGATCTTGTTTGCATTCCCTTAGAAACCTGAAATAATCATACTGCCTTATAATTTTTTATGTGCATGTTCATCTTCCCACTAGCTCATAAACTTCTATCTTCATATATCTCTTGCACCTAGCATTACATCTAGCATACAGTACATATTAAAAGAACATGTAGGTACATGCTAAAGTCTAACTTATGCTTCATTTAATACTGAAATACATACTTTTCATTTACCTTTTTTTCCAAACGCAGGTAAGTTTTCATAATAATGACTGCCAGTGGAATACTTTCCTGGTATGACCCTTGTATACCTTAAGTGCCTGTAGAAACATTAGTCAGTGTTTGTACTGTGTCAGTTATTACAAGTTCTCATTGAATTTTACCTGTTGCTCTTAGCTCTTTCAATTCTTTGTTGACTTATACACTAGAGAAGATTCTTAACTAGATGATCCTCTGAAAAGTGTGTCTTTTGCTTTCTAATAGTGGCCTTGGCATGTAGGTTCTTAATCACGTAAAACCTTACAATATATCCAAAGAAACATTACCTTTAAATAGTAGATACTTTCTAAGAAATGGTTTCTTTGTTGTTAGGGCTTTGCTGTGTATTATATGATATCCAGTAACATCCATAGTTTCAACTCATTATAAGCCAGAACCCCCAAATTATGGCTACCAAAAATGTCTCCAGATGTTGCCAAATATCCCTTGAGATACACCATCAACCCTAGGTGAGAACTACTGCCCTTTAATTGAAGAGAAGGCCCCTGAAATTAGATCTTGGTTGCCATTCAAGCTCTACTGCCAAGGGATCCAGGTTAGGCTATATTACCTCTCTGAGTTTCTTCATCTATAAAATGTGAATTGTAGGTAAAATCATGAAAGAATGTTCATGAACCAAATGATTATTGGGTGTCTTTAATTGGAAACAAGGCACATGCATCTAACATACCCTTCTTAGTTATCTGATTTTATGGAATCTCTCACTTTTTGTTGTCTTTGAGCTACTATAAACTGTGACTTGTATAAATTTGATAAAAATGTAATTCTGGATGATAAAAGCCTAAATTATATCTGGCAGTGTGCATCAGTTCCTTCTCTCACTCCTCTGTGATCTTGTTTGCATTCCCTTAGAAACCTGAAATAATCATACTGCCTTATAATTTTTTATGTGCATGTTCATCTTCCCACTAGCTCATAAACTTCTATCTTCATATATCTCTTGCACCTAGCATTACATCTAGCATACAGTACATATTAAAAGAACATGTAGGTACATGCTAAAGTCTAACTTATGCTTCATTTAATACTGAAATACATACTTTTCATTTACCTTTTTTTCCAAACGCAGGTAAGTTTTCATAATAATGACTGCCAGTGGAATACTTTCCTGGTATGACCCTTGTATACCTTAAGTGCCTGTAGAAACATTAGTCAGTGTTTGTACTGTGTCAGTTATTACAAGTTCTCATTGAATTTTACCTGTTGCTCTTAGCTCTTTCAATTCTTTGTTGACTTATACACTAGAGAAGATTCTTAACTAGATGATCCTCTGAAAAGTGTGTCTTTTGCTTTCTAATAGTGGCCTTGGCATGTAGGTTCTTAATCACGTAAAACCTTACAATATATCCAAAGAAACATTACCTTTAAATAGTAGATACTTTCTAAGAAATGGTTTCTTTGTTGTTAGGGCTTTGCTGTGTATTATATGATATCCAGTAACATCCATAGTTTCAACTCATTATAAGCCAGAACCCCCAAATTATGGCTACCAAAAATGTCTCCAGATGTTGCCAAATATCCCTTGAGATACACCATCAACCCTAGGTGAGAACTACTGCCCTTTAATTGAAGAGAAGGCCCCTGAAATTAGATCTTGGTTGCCATTCAAGCTCTACTGCCAAGGGATCCAGGTTAGGCTATATTACCTCTCTGAGTTTCTTCATCTATAAAATGTGAATTGTAGGTAAAATCATGAAAGAATGTTCATGAACCAAATGATTATTGGGTGTCTTTAATTGGAAACAAGGCACATGCATCTAACATACCCTTCTTAGTTATCTGATTTTATGGAATCTCTCACTTTTTGTTGTCTTTGAGCTACTATAAACTGTGACTTGTATAAATTTGATAAAAATGTAATTCTGGATGATAAAAGCCTAAATTATATCTGGCAGTGTGAGATACAGTATTTACCTATGGATATTAGCCCATTTTTCTTATTTTTGCATCTGTTTTAAAATTTATCTCAACATACATTATTTGACCACATATGTATGGTGGGCTTCCCAGGGGGTGCAGTGGTAAAGAATCTGCCTGCTAATGCAGGAGATGTGGGTTCCATCACTGGGTCAGGAAGATCCCATAAAGGAGGAAATGGCAACCCATTCTAGTATTCCTGCCTCGGAAATCCCATGGACAGAGGAACCTGGCAGGACTACAGTCAATGGAGTTACACAGTCAGACGCTACTGAGCAAATGAGTGCACACACACACACACACACACACACACGTGTGGCATTGTGAATTCTCTTTGAATTCACTGTAACATCTTAGTGGTTCCTTTATCAAGTAATGAATTAAATGAAACATCTGACATGTGCTAAAAGAAAAAAAGAGACGGTTGCTTCCACAGTGATTCACTCGTTCTTTAGGAGATGAAAAGATGAGACACTTGCCTAAAAACCTTTAGAGGAGGTTTTCAATATGCAAACTACTCCAGGTAAATCACTCCTCTCTTGATGCCTTACAATGCCTATAATTTTTGTATGCATTAGTCAAATACATGAAGGAGGTAAAGTGAGTGCATTGGAAGCAATGGCACTGTCTACAGTGCTACTTAGATTCTCTAAATTCCTTAGGGTTTTCTGTTGTTGTAGAATCTACTAGTTCAAATGTTAATCCATGCTATATAAGACCTAACCCAGTTGGTGACAAAACCTGGAAAATTATCCCAGACTTCTAGTAAGAACACAACTGCCTCATTATTTGCAGAACCAAAATGTATTTCACCAGTTGATAGAAGTCATATTTCCTATGGAAGTTACCAGTTATAAAAACTGGTTTTGTGGGCTTCACTGGTGGCTCAGACAATAAAGAAACTGCTTGACCATTTCTGAATCAGGAAGACCCCTAGTTTGAAAATGATAAATCATGAAAGAATGTTCATGAACCAAATGATTATTGGGTGTCTTTAATTGGAAACAAGGCACATGCATCTAACATACCCTTCTTAGTTATCTGATTTTATGGAATCTCTCACTTTTTGTTGTCTTTGAGCTACTATAAACTGTGACTTGTATAAATTTGATAAAAATGTAATTCTGGATGATAAAAGCCTAAATTATATCTGGCAGTGTGAGATACAGTATTTACCTATGGATATTAGCCCATTTTTCTTATTTTTGCATCTGTTTTAAAATTTATCTCAACATACATTATTTGACCACATATGTATGGTGGGCTTCCCAGGGGGTGCAGTGGTAAAGAATCTGCCTGCTAATGCAGGAGATGTGGGTTCCATCACTGGGTCAGGAAGATCCCATAAAGGAGGAAATGGCAACCCATTCTAGTATTCCTGCCTCGGAAATCCCATGGACAGAGGAACCTGGCAGGACTACAGTCAATGGAGTTACACAGTCAGACGCTACTGAGCAAATGAGTGCACACACACACACACACACACACACACGTGTGGCATTGTGAATTCTCTTTGAATTCACTGTAACATCTTAGTGGTTCCTTTATCAAGTAATGAATTAAATGAAACATCTGACATGTGCTAAAAGAAAAAAAGAGACGGTTGCTTCCACAGTGATTCACTCGTTCTTTAGGAGATGAAAAGATGAGACACTTGCCTAAAAACCTTTAGAGGAGGTTTTCAATATGCAAACTACTCCAGGTAAATCACTCCTCTCTTGATGCCTTACAATGCCTATAATTTTTGTATGCATTAGTCAAATACATGAAGGAGGTAAAGTGAGTGCATTGGAAGCAATGGCACTGTCTACAGTGCTACTTAGATTCTCTAAATTCCTTAGGGTTTTCTGTTGTTGTAGAATCTACTAGTTCAAATGTTAATCCATGCTATATAAGACCTAACCCAGTTGGTGACAAAACCTGGAAAATTATCCCAGACTTCTAGTAAGAACACAACTGCCTCATTATTTGCAGAACCAAAATGTATTTCACCAGTTGATAGAAGTCATATTTCCTATGGAAGTTACCAGTTATAAAAACTGGTTTTGTGGGCTTCACTGGTGGCTCAGACAATAAAGAAACTGCTTGCAATGCAGGAAACTTGGGTTCGATTTCTGAATCAGGAAGACCCCCTGGAGGAGGGGGGGTGGTCCACTCCAGTGTTCTTGCCTGGAGAATCCCATGGACAGGGGACCTTGGAGGGTTTACAGTCCATGGGATTGCAGAAAGTTGGACATGATTGAGTCATGAACACACATACACACACACACACATACCATAGTATTTCATTTTAGCCTACTTACTGAAGTGAAGTGTTACAACATGAGTCCATTGTTAACAGGGCTTCAGAAGTGTGGGAAGTTTACTGGAACTCTGAAAAAGCACTGTCCTGAGGTCTAGGAGAAATTGACTTTGGTTCTTTCCAGCTTTCTGCCAATAATTTGTATGTGACCTTGGGGAAGTTCTTGGATCTTCCTCAATCTCCCATGCCTTGTCTCTGGCTGGATTAGAAAGCCTTAGGTTATTTTTAGTGTCAAGATTCTATGACATCATGGTTCCTTCTCTATGAGTGTTCTCTTGAGAACAAAGTAGAATCAATATTTTCAAGGGAACACAAGTATAGGAAAAAATATGTTGCATTGCCAAGTTCTCCCTCTCCCAGGTTCTGATGCCTTCTGTTACTTTTGACTGGGCTCTACCTTCCTTCTTTGGTCTAGTAACAGGTCAACCATCTGATACTAGGGTGCCAGGTCCTCCCTAGGAACAGCCTTAGGAAATTACTTTACCCATTGCTTCTCACTCTACATGGGTAAGTCTCTTTGACAATATCTCAATGAAATATTTCCTCATCACTGTGGACAAAGGGCTTTGTACTGTTGGCATATCCCATTATTTTCAAGCTCAAGAATTCCTCCTTTATTGTTTCCCTTTCCTCTAATTCCTTGTCCACCATCTGCTCCTCTTTCATGGCTGCATGTTTCTTCTTTCAGTGTTGCAGGCTAGGTCAGCAGCTGCAGGAGAACTTGATTAGTGCCTTGCCTCTGAGCAGACGCATTTCCCTGACAGCATCGATCCTGGGTGCTTTCACTTTGCAGGCAGCTCCACAGAGGAGCTTGGACTGCAAAGGAGGTGGACTGTTGTCTGTTCAAGGTGAGTTTGGGGCAGACTACTAATTCATTCCTCTTTACTCAGTTGTTAATGTTGCTTAAATAGGAACTGCTTGCAATTTTTTTATTTAAAATCCACTGCCTGACTGAGACCTTGTGATGGCAAGATTCAAAGACAATTTTTATTGCTAAGCTATTAGTCCTTTGAAAGAAGGAAAATTTGATGTTTAATATTTAAACAGTTTCTATTTTGCTGAATTCTCTGATATCTGAATGTGAACTGTGTAACTGTTTAAGGTCCATTTCTAGAGACTTTTCCAGATATTGAAAACACTACAGGAATTTATTTGTAATGCTCTTGCATGAAAAATTGCCATTCATTTCTTGCCATGGTGGCCACTGCCAGAAGATATGTTCATTAGGAATGAAATAAAGAAATATTTTATATTTTGATGCATTTGAATTTGTTCACTGTACTAGACCTTTATTGAGGATAGGAATAAATTACTTTCATTTTGAAAATGTTATAACCCCTCTAGATTTTGGAAAAATTAATAGTATTTAGCACAGGGAATTATCTCTGGGCAAAGAGGATAAGTCCAAGCATTTTTATTCAATTTTTCCCTTGATTATTGGTTTCAGGTTTAGGAATCCTTAAAAAAACTAGTATAAATGGGCCTGGGTATAGCCATGACTAAGAGTTCATTTTCCCATGAATTTTAAGGTGCCAGGTCCTCCTAGGAACAGCTTTAGGAAATTACTTTACCCATTGCTTCTCACTCTACATGGGTAAGTCTCTTTGACAATATCTCAATGAAATATTTCCTCATCACTGTGGACAAAGGGCTTTGTACTGTTGGCATATCCCATTATTTTCAAGCTCAAGAATTCCTCCTTTATTGTTTCCCTTTCCTCTAATTCCTTGTCCACCATCTGCTCCTCTTTCATGGCTGCATGTTTCTTCTTTCAGTGTTGCAGGCTAGGTCAGCAGCTGCAGGAGAACTTGATTAGTGCCTTGCCTCTGAGCAGACGCATTTCCCTGACAGCATCGATCCTGGGTGCTTTCACTTTGCAGGCAGCTCCACAGAGGAGCTTGGACTGCAAAGGAGGTGGACTGTTGTCTGTTCAAGGTGAGTTTGGGGCAGACTACTAATTCATTCCTCTTTACTCAGTTGTTAATGTTGCTTAAATAGGAACTGCTTGCAATTTTTTTATTTAAAATCCACTGCCTGACTGAGACCTTGTGATGGCAAGATTCAAAGACAATTTTTATTGCTAAGCTATTAGTCCTTTGAAAGAAGGAAAATTTGATGTTTAATATTTAAACAGTTTCTATTTTGCTGAATTCTCTGATATCTGAATGTGAACTGTGTAACTGTTTAAGGTCCATTTCTAGAGACTTTTCCAGATATTGAAAACACTACAGGAATTTATTTGTAATGCTCTTGCATGAAAAATTGCCATTCATTTCTTGCCATGGTGGCCACTGCCAGAAGATATGTTCATTAGGAATGAAATAAAGAAATATTTTATATTTTGATGCATTTGAATTTGTTCACTGTACTAGACCTTTATTGAGGATAGGAATAAATTACTTTCATTTTGAAAATGTTATAACCCCTCTAGATTTTGGAAAAATTAATAGTATTTAGCACAGGGGAATTATCTCTGGGCAAAGAGGATAAGTCCAAGCATTTTTATTCAATTTTTTCCCTTGATTATTGGTTTCAGGTTTAGGAATCCTTAAAAAAAAAACTAGTATAAATGGGCCTGGGTATAGCCATGACTAAGAGTTCATTTTCCCATGAATTTTAAGGACATCCCCACCTTTAGGGAACCTGTGCCTCCCTTAGCTAAAATTCCAGCTTCACAAAACTGTCACATGACATCTCAAAGATATATTGTATTACATGTACAAAATTTAACTACACTGATTCAATAACCCAAAATAATCAATTCAACTTATTCTTTTCATGGAATCCATAGTTCCTACAAGTGTGTGCCATATAAATATAAGAAAGCGTATTCATAAGCTTCCAATGGAGTACAGTACTAACTGTTAGATACAATAGTGAAATATAGCATTATGAGAGGAAGTTAAAAATGGCTGTGGTTTCAAATTAGCAAAATTCGTTCATGAGTGCTAATTCTGAATTAAACTGTAGATGTAAAACTACTACCACAGCAACCTTCTTCCATAAATTATGTCCATTTTCGTGGAGAGAGACAGCCTGATATGGTAGAAAGACCTAGGGACTTTGATATCTAGTTTTGGGTTCAACATTTTCATTGCCAGATGACCTTCACCAAATCATTCAGCCAGTTGACCACAGTTTACTTAGGTGTAAGGTGAGGGTAGATAATTCCAGATCAAAGGAGACTATATGAAAATATTCCCCAAACGATGAAGTCATATTCACATTCATTATCATTTATGGTTGAAGATGTGTTTGGAATACTCTGCTTCACTCAGAGCTATTTTCTCTAGGAATTGCCCAAATGCCCATACACTAACCTTTCCTAGAGACGTAGATATAGCAATCATGTTTGTACCTTCCTTCCCGGTGATACTGGTGGACGCCTGATCAAGGGCACAAATGGTGGTGAGGGATCAGATTTCTCAAAATTAAAGAGACTCAAGAGTGTCCTTAGATGGCAATCTGGGATCATGAGAAATTGGGATCTATGGTTACTATTTTCAGCCATTAGCATGCTGATGCATAGGCAGAGATTGCTGGAGAATGGAGTAAATGTACAGAAACAAAAACAGCAAATCATGTGCTCACTGGGATGACAAAAGGAAGTACCTGGTCTCATTCTTAATCCAATATATGGGCTAAACATTGATTTTTTTTTCCTCCCTAGGATGCCCAGAAGATGGCTTGTTTTAACCTCACAATAGATTCCCCTTGAGTGGTTTTGTTTTCCTGGCAAGGAGAACAACTTTGGCTAAGACATTAATACCACAGTTGAAAGGTCATTAACAAGAACACCAAAAATTTGAAGCTTTTATTGTACCAAAAGCCAAAGTTTCCAACTGTGCTACCAAAATGAAACTCTTTCCAGATTTGTTTTTCCAGCTATAAAATGCAGACTGCAACATGGAAGATTCAAGAATAGGTTCAATTTGCAGCACATAGATTTACTAACTAGATTTGAAAATGTAATTCAACAATATGAGGTGTAACACTCCAAATGAATTCTCTCCCTCTAGTCCTCCCTAAATGAAACTTCAGAATTCATAGAAGCCACCACAGGATAATAAAAGTAACATAAATTTCAAAGGTAGTCTCAGATGGAAGTTCTGGCTCCTCTAAAGCAGAGCTCTATAAATTTGGTTACATGAACTTCTCTTAGCCTCAGTTTCCTCATCTATACATTAAGAATTACTATTTCCCTTTCTGTTCTGTTAAAAGGAATAAATGAGATAATTTATGGTTAGAGGCTTGGCACAAATCAGTTACTCAACAATTGTTCATTTCCTCCTTCCCCTCATCACCATGTAACTCCTATTTTTCTTTATAACAAACCATCTAATATAACTCCAAATTAATAACCAGAGTGTAGACACTAGAAGGAAAATAACTCATTTTGATTTCTTGGTCCAGTCAGCCAAAAAGTTTCTTATATTAGAGAAAACATGTAGGGCTTAAAAGCAGACTTTAGGCAGAAGGGATTTTAATTCGGATATGTATATTTCGTCAACAAATTACTTTTTCCGTTTAGTAACATATGACGCCAATACATGTCCAAGGGTCCAGCCAACAGAGCTGAAATGGTGGTGAGGGATCAGATTTCTCAAAATTAAAGAGACTCAAGAGTGTCCTTAGATGGCAATCTGGGATCATGAGAAATTGGGATCTATGGTTACTATTTTCAGCCATTAGCATGCTGATGCATAGGCAGAGATTGCTGGAGAATGGAGTAAATGTACAGAAACAAAAACAGCAAATCATGTGCTCACTGGGATGACAAAAGGAAGTACCTGGTCTCATTCTTAATCCAATATATGGGCTAAACATTGATTTTTTCCTCCCTAGGATGCCCAGAAGATGGCTTGTTTTAACCTCACAATAGATTCCCCTTGAGTGGTTTTGTTTTCCTGGCAAGGAGAACAACTTTGGCTAAGACATTAATACCACAGTTGAAAGGTCATTAACAAGAACACCAAAAATTTGAAGCTTTTATTGTACCAAAAGCCAAAGTTTCCAACTGTGCTACCAAAATGAAACTCTTTCCAGATTTGTTTTTCCAGCTATAAAATGCAGACTGCAACATGGAAGATTCAAGAATAGGTTCAATTTGCAGCACATAGATTTACTAACTAGATTTGAAAATGTAATTCAACAATATGAGGTGTAACACTCCAAATGAATTCTCTCCCTCTAGTCCTCCCTAAATGAAACTTCAGAATTCATAGAAGCCACCACAGGATAATAAAAGTAACATAAATTTCAAAGGTAGTCTCAGATGGAAGTTCTGGCTCCTCTAAAGCAGAGCTCTATAAATTTGGTTACATGAACTTCTCTTAGCCTCAGTTTCCTCATCTATACATTAAGAATTACTATTTCCCTTTCTGTTCTGTTAAAAGGAATAAATGAGATAATTTATGGTTAGAGGCTTGGCACAAATCAGTTACTCAACAATTGTTCATTTCCTCCTTCCCCTCATCACCATGTAACTCCTATTTTTCTTTATAACAAACCATCTAATATAACTCCAAATTAATAACCAGAGTGTAGACACTAGAAGGAAAATAACTCATTTTGATTTCTTGGTCCAGTCAGCCAAAAAGTTTCTTATATTAGAGAAAACATGTAGGGCTTAAAAGCAGACTTTAGGCAGAAGGGATTTTAATTCGGATATGTATATTTCGGTCAACAAATTACTTTTTCCGTTTAGTAACATATGACGCCAATACATGTCCAAGGGTCCAGCCAACAGAGTGGCTTTGTTCATCGCATAAACTCAAGATTGACTTGTTAAGCGTGTCTGCTCATTTGCATGAAGAAAGCTAGAAAGCTTCACCTACTGGGCTCACTGCTTCAATATTCAGTAATAAAATCTATTAAGCCTGTAAGTCATTATTTAGTTTAGGGAGAGGAATCTTCTTGACAAGGAAGTCCTATGAGAAATGTAATACATGATATCCCAGGAAATGATTTCTGCAGAATGGTGACGAGGCTAACCACTTCATTTCAGATCACTTCAGCTCTGTCAGGCCATGTAACACTATAGGAAACTATATGCGTTCATGAAAATGTCTGATTTTCTATGTCATAGATACAGTAAATAATATCCTAGAAACCAGACCTCAGAGACTAAGATCAGTTCGCAGCCTAAGGTTTAAATTGCATGTTTTCAAAGTAGGCACAAAAAGAGATCAAGAGGACCATGCACTACTAGCTTTGTACCCGAATAATTATTCCTTAAGTAATCTGACAAGAAAACATGCAAGAATCATTTATTCTTTTCTGAAGGTACTGTCTCCAGCTTCTCTCCATCTATCTCTGTCTAGTCTTAGTGCCAGGCCCAAATAACCTGAAAGTGGATAGAAAATACAGAAAAAAATATTTACATTCTAAAAGAAAAGCTCTATTAAAAGTAAGCTGTAATATCAGCTATATCCTAATAGTCTCATTATATTCTTATGTTAATATTCTTTCGTGGTGGTGAAAAACCGTGATTTCATAAAGAATAGGAACAAAGCACTTCTATTCATATTATTATTCTTACTATGTGTATATGATAATTCAAATTCAAAGGAGAGGTATCAACAATAACAAATCAAGTTTAAACAGGTTATTTAAATTGGTAAATCTGATAGCATACCAAAATTAATAAATCATAATCCACTAGTCCATAATTTTTTACCAGCCTCAGTCTATTTAAAGTCAATTTAGAAAAGTTTTCAAGCAACACTCTAAACCTAGCTCCCTTTTCCATTTTGCTATCTGATTAGTGTTTAAATAAGTTTATGATACAAGCATTATGACTCTCTAAAAGAGCACTCCCTCTCCGACCCCCACATACCCCTCACTAATTTAGGTTAAAAACAAAGTAATGGCAGCAAAAGTGTCTTTAAGTTTTGCAATAATCCTTCCAGTACTTTTGCATCCCAAAAGGCTCCAGATGTGACCAGCCACTGCAAAATGGTAAGTTGTTTATCAGCATTCGACGCTGGGAACTGGCACCTGTAATTTTACTCTTATTTTGCATCAGCATTATTAAAACAACTAAAAAATGACCAAGGGAAGGTTTTCATGAATATTCAGTAATAAAATCTTCTATGAGGAGAGGAATCTTCTTGACAAGGAAGTCCTATGAGAAATGTAATACATGATATCCCAGGAAATGATTTCTGCAGAATGGTGACGAGGCTAACCACTTCATTTCAGATCACTTCAGCTCTGTCAGGCCATGTAACACTATAGGAAACTATATGCGTTCATGAAAATGTCTGATTTTCTATGTCATAGATACAGTAAATAATATCCTAGAAACCAGACCTCAGAGACTAAGATCAGTTCGCAGCCTAAGGTTTAAATTGCATGTTTTCAAAGTAGGCACAAAAAGAGATCAAGAGGACCATGCACTACTAGCTTTGTACCCGAATAATTATTCCTTAAGTAATCTGACAAGAAAACATGCAAGAATCATTTATTCTTTTCTGAAGGTACTGTCTCCAGCTTCTCTCCATCTATCTCTGTCTAGTCTTAGTGCCAGGCCCAAATAACCTGAAAGTGGATAGAAAATACAGAAAAAAATATTTACATTCTAAAAGAAAAGCTCTATTAAAAGTAAGCTGTAATATCAGCTATATCCTAATAGTCTCATTATATTCTTATGTTAATATTCTTTCGTGGTGGTGAAAAACCGTGATTTCATAAAGAATAGGAACAAAGCACTTCTATTCATATTATTATTCTTACTATGTGTATATGATAATTCAAATTCAAAGGAGAGGTATCAACAATAACAAATCAAGTTTAAACAGGTTATTTAAATTGGTAAATCTGATAGCATACCAAAATTAATAAATCATAATCCACTAGTCCATAATTTTTTACCAGCCTCAGTCTATTTAAAGTCAATTTAGAAAAGTTTTCAAGCAACACTCTAAACCTAGCTCCCTTTTCCATTTTGCTATCTGATTAGTGTTTAAATAAGTTTATGATACAAGCATTATGACTCTCTAAAAGAGCACTCCCTCTCCGACCCCCACATACCCCTCACTAATTTAGGTTAAAAACAAAGTAATGGCAGCAAAAGTGTCTTTAAGTTTTGCAATAATCCTTCCAGTACTTTTGCATCCCAAAAGGCTCCAGATGTGACCAGCCACTGCAAAATGGTAAGTTGTTTATCAGCATTCGACGCTGGGAACTGGCACCTGTAATTTTACTCTTATTTTGCATCAGCATTATTAAAACAACTAAAAAAATGACCAAGGGAAGGTTTTCTGTAATCACACAGACACCTTCAGGGTGAGATGCCCTGTCGGCTGTCTGCGTCCTGAAGGAACTGGCTCTAGCGAGCAGCTTCCTTTGCTGTCATCCGGGTAGCTGGCTCCTTGGTTAGGGAGTTTGTGCTGGTAGCTGAAACTGGAAAATAATGGTGAAATGTGGTTCTGGCAGATTTTAAAGAATCAATTGTTGATCACTTTTGATAATGCACAAACAATCCTTTTCTTTAATTCATTTTTTTTCTTTTTCTTTCTTTCCCCTTACTTGCTATTAATAGTCCTCTATAGCTAAAAAAGAGGCCCCTTGTCTACCTCAATCTGGGGTGAAGACTTAAGAAATAAACATAGGTGAATCATGTGATGATAATTAGCCACTTTGCTGAGCCAGAGATCCCACTTCACCCTTAGATCCTCTTCTAACCCGGTGGCTCTGTTATATCCTGCCTATGCTTTTCCTAGCTGCCTGCTTCAGCCTGCTCCCAGCTTACCAGTGGTTTAGAAACAGGACAAGCTACCTTTTGCTGGCTGGCACGTTAACAATGCAGATTATTGGAACTTAACTTTTGCTTGACTGCTGCTTCCTAACCCTGTATGGCAACAGACTATAACTCAGTACTGTTGTACAGTCAACCCAGACTAGAAGTTTGCTATTCAAAAAGGTTTCTTTTTCTTTTTTTCTTTTGAGCCTATGAAATGATTTCCCACTCAGATGCTTGAGAATGGGTCATTTTTAAAAAGTCGTCTTCTTTAAGGTCTTTACGTACATGTTAAAGGGAGATCAGATGAGTGGAGAAACTGAGGAGCAGAGGGCTCTAAGGGGCCTAGCTGCGATTGCAGGCTGAGTCATCACCAAGCCAAAGCTGGCACTTGATGCTCTCGACAGTTGATGGTCAGCACAATATATATGATTTCAGTAATTTTGGAGTTAAAGCTCCACAAAAGTCTCCTTTCTGGTTTTAACGTGGGCTTTGACTGGTTTTGTTTCAGCTTTTTTTTTTTTTTTTTTTTGGCTACTTCTATTGGCCTTTCATTTATCTATTTTCATCCATCTTTTTCTTTGGCCTGTGTGGGCCTCCCATCGCAGTGGCCTCTCTGGCTACAGAGCACTGGCTCCAGGCTCATGCGCTCCAGAGCTCCGGGTTCAGTAGTTGGACACATCAGTCCAGCTGCTCCGTGGCACATGGGATCTTCCCAGGCCAGGGATGGAACCAGCGCCCCTTGCACTGCAAGATGGTGTCCTTACCCACTGGGCCTCCAGGGAAGCCCTGTTTCAGCTTCTTATTCATGGCAGTTACATGTGTAACTGATACATTAAAATAACCCCAAGACCAAGGACAGTCTAGATAAGGTCATGCAGGAAGTTCTAACTGTTACTCCTTAAAGCATAGAGTGTAAGAGTAGCCAGCCAAACCTGATGTTATCGTTATTTCTGAGTTAGCTGTAGTTATCTGTAGTGTCAGTGGTGGTCAAAATGCTTACACCGTCCAAATAACTTACTGTAAAACAGATCCTACACCAAGCTCTGTTATATCCTGCCTATGCTTTTCCTAGCTGCCTGCTTCAGCCTGCTCCCAGCTTACCAGTGGTTTAGAAACAGGACAAGCTACCTTTTGCTGGCTGGCACGTTAACAATGCAGATTATTGGAACTTAACTTTTGCTTGACTGCTGCTTCCTAACCCTGTATGGCAACAGACTATAACTCAGTACTGTTGTACAGTCAACCCAGACTAGAAGTTTGCTATTCAAAAAGGTTTCTTTTTTTCTTTTGAGCCTATGAAATGATTTCCCACTCAGATGCTTGAGAATGGGTCATTTTTAAAAAGTCGTCTTCTTTAAGGTCTTTACGTACATGTTAAAGGGAGATCAGATGAGTGGAGAAACTGAGGAGCAGAGGGCTCTAAGGGGCCTAGCTGCGATTGCAGGCTGAGTCATCACCAAGCCAAAGCTGGCACTTGATGCTCTCGACAGTTGATGGTCAGCACAATATATATGATTTCAGTAATTTTGGAGTTAAAGCTCCACAAAAGTCTCCTTTCTGGTTTTAACGTGGGCTTTGACTGGTTTTGTTTCAGCTTTCTTTTTCTATTTTTTTGGCTACTTCTATTGGCCTTTCATTTATCTATTTTCATCCATCTTTTTCTTTGGCCTGTGTGGGCCTCCCATCGCAGTGGCCTCTCTGGCTACAGAGCACTGGCTCCAGGCTCATGCGCTCCAGAGCTCCGGGTTCAGTAGTTGGACACATCAGTCCAGCTGCTCCGTGGCACATGGGATCTTCCCAGGCCAGGGATGGAACCAGCGCCCCTTGCACTGCAAGATGGTGTCCTTACCCACTGGGCCTCCAGGGAAGCCCTGTTTCAGCTTCTTATTCATGGCAGTTACATGTGTAACTGATACATTAAAATAACCCCAAGACCAAGGACAGTCTAGATAAGGTCATGCAGGAAGTTCTAACTGTTACTCCTTAAAGCATAGAGTGTAAGAGTAGCCAGCCAAACCTGATGTTATCGTTATTTCTGAGTTAGCTGTAGTTATCTGTAGTGTCAGTGGTGGTCAAAATGCTTACACCCGTCCAAATAACTTACTGTAAAACAGATCCTACACCAAGCAGTTAACCTGTTGACCAATGTTGAGAAAGTCTCTTATTAAACGTGTAAGCCTGTGAAATGTGTAGGTGTGTGAGAGGACAAGGCTTATGCCCCTGTTTGAATGGAAGTAAGATTTCATGCATGACCGGGCAGATGAGGGTGATCACGGTGCCCCAATGAAGGCTAAATCAGGATCCCTTAATATTTCATAACTTATGGGGCCAATCATCAAGCATGCCTCACTTCAGAAGAGTTTGGGGGGGTTGACCCCAGTCATCTGCATGTCACTCCATTTTAAAAAGCTATTTTTCAAAATTGGGGGAAAATTTCCATCATGAGAGGTCATCAAGTATAGTTCTTTAATGGATAAGAGAGTATTTTGTAGTCACATTAGTTATTTTAAAAGAATATGATGAGACTCTTAAAAGCTGAAGCCAAACGATCCTTCTGATTTGGGGGCAGAGGCAAAAATGCTTACCTTCTCCATCATAAGCCCTCAGTGTAGGAGAATCCCTTGGGAGCAAAGAGACGTCTAGAGAGAACCAGGATCTCCCCCTGAATCAATCAGAGGCCCTTGGAGAAGTCCTAGAACCACCTGTCTCTAATTAATCTCCTCTTCTGTATTCCCTTAGCACTTACACACTCGTAATTATATTTATGATTATAATTGTATTATATTACAGTTCAGATCCCCTTATAATAAATACCACCATAATGAAAACTTCACTATTATAAAAAATATTCTCAGCCTGAGCCAACAACTTACTTATTCAAGCATATTTAATACCATAAAATTCTAGTGAAATAAAATAATTTGGATGTTACTTCAATTCCGTTCTAATGGGATTTGACCTTTAGCTATAAATTTGTCATAGGAAAGTGCATGGGCTCTTCCATAGGATCACAAGGTCCTTAACAAAATAGTCCCTAACAAAAAGTTCCGTACACAGTAGATGCTTAAGAAACACCTGAACAAGTGAACAATTTACAATACAATGTGAAAGCCAATATTGGTTATGTAATGGAGACAGATTTCCCTGGTCTATAGTAATGGGTACTAGAATAGCTGACCTGAAATGAACATGGCCTTCATTCTTCATCACCATTTTTACCACTGTTTGAAGGAATTGAGTGTGAAACTGTAGCCTGTCATATGAAATCTTCTAGACTCTATCTCATCCTTGATACCACCTTCAAAAAGTAACCAGTTTATTATCATCCAATAATAGAAGGGCTATTCGTGTCACCATAAAGTTGTTTACAATGGCATTAACTGGCTGGGAATCATCTGGCCTGGGATATTTATGTTTCTCTAGACTTGTAATTGTACCATTGACATACATCCTTCCTTACTAGTGGAAACAATTCTACTTGAATATGGTTGTCCCACAGCATTGTTTTTATATACAAACCACAGCATATTTTGTCTATTCTTTCAAATCTCTACGTTTGAAAAAGATAGTGCTATAGAGCCTACACCGAAAATAAAACAATTTAAATGCGAAAAGATTAATAGCAAAATTAATTTTGCTTCTCCAAGAGAAGCAAAAAAAGTTTCTACCAAATGTAAGTGGGATCGGTACAACAAGGAAGCAACATGAGTACCTGTACTTCTACTTGACAAGACAAGACAATATTAGAAGGTAATGGAGTTGGGGGGAGCTTAACTGTTACTCTCTGGAAGGATATTTTTCTGGGTATATTCTGTGCATACTCATGAGAAAAGAATTAAACATGTAGGCTGTGTGCTTCATAATAATTGCTTTCATCACTGAAAGTGGAGAGGACATCTAAATAAAAAAGAATATACTTGTAATTCATATTAATGAACTCATATTAATATGCAAACTAAAGTGACCTGAAGAACAGAATACTGAAAATAGAATTTTGGATTTTTTTTTTGCACAAGCAACTTATTTAAAGGTAAATAGATGTTAAGGAAAAATTGTGTTTCCCCATCAGGTATATGTATTTGGGAAAATAAGAATCATTAGGAGGCTTCCCTGGTGGGTAAGGACACTGCCTTGTAGTGCAAGGGGCACCGGTTTGATCCCTGGCCTGGGAAGATCCCATGTGCCGCAGAGTGGCTGGACTGATGTGTCCAACTACGGAAACAGAGTTCTGGGGCGCGTGCACCTGAAGCCAGTGCTCTGCAGCGAGAGAGGCCACAGTGATGGGAGGCCCACATAGGCCAAAGAAAAAAAGATAAGTAAGTGAAAGATCAATAGAAGTGGCAAAAAAAAAAAAAAAAGAATCATTAGGTCTAGTGGTAGTGGTTGTACAACCTTGAGAACATACCAATAACCATGAAATTGTATACTTGAAACGATTAGTTTTATGGAATGTGAACTATATCTAAAAGAGAGGAACTCCAAGCCTTTTAGATCATCAGGATCCCTCTGCGCCTGGGCAGGAATATTGACCAGTTCCATGGATTGCCAGGGAGGGAGGTCTGGCTGATCCTGAGAGAAGCCTTGTGATCAAAAAATCAATCAACCCATAAGCCAACAAACAAGGGGATAAACTTGTCATTTGTCTGAGTTCAAATGTGTGTTATATTCAGACCCTTGGCATTGTGCCTAAAAACCAACCCATTTCCTGAGCTGTAAAGGCAGATATGACTGTTAAGTCTGTGGCATGAATTCAAGCCAACAGTGAACTGACTGAGGCCTCCAGGATTCCAGCGAATGACATCCTACTTAAAAACCACCTAGTTCTGAATGTGAAACAGAGCCAAATGGGCATCTGATTCTGATAGACACATTTTATAGATGACAGTTGGAGCCAGTAAACCCTACCCTCTAATCATCATCAACAGAATCACTTGTCATGGGAAAGGTTTGATATATTAATATACTATGTAAGGAAGAGGAAGTATTTGTGAACAAATTCTGCCATAGCAGAGAAACCTATTATAATAGTTCAATGTGTGGTTGCATTAGAGATAGATAGTAGACATCACTGCAAATAAAGTTGCTCTTGCCATATGCTTGACAAGTACTTAAAATGGGGTAATCTAATGCAAGTAGTAACGACCTGAAGAACAGAATACTGAAAATAGAATTTTGGATTTTTTTTTTGCACAAGCAACTTATTTAAAGGTAAATAGATGTTAAGGAAAAATTGTGTTTCCCCATCAGGTATATGTATTTGGGAAAATAAGAATCATTAGGAGGCTTCCCTGGTGGGTAAGGACACTGCGTGGTAGTGCAAGGGCACCGGTTTGATCCCTGGCCTGGGAAGATCCCATGTGCCGCAGAGTGGCTGGACTGATGTGTCCAACTACGGAAACAGAGTTCTGGGGCGCGTGCACCTGAAGCCAGTGCTCTGCAGCGAGAGAGGCCACAGTGATGGGAGGCCCACATAGGCCAAAGAAAAAAAGATAAGTAAGTGAAAGATCAATAGAAGTGGCAAAAAAAAAAAAAAAAGAATCATTAGGTCTAGTGGTAGTGGTTGTACAACCTTGAGAACATACCAATAACCATGAAATTGTATACTTGAAACGATTAGTTTTATGGAATGTGAACTATATCTAAAAGAGAGGAACTCCAAGCCTTTTAGATCATCAGGATCCCTCTGCGCCTGGGCAGGAATATTGACCAGTTCCATGGATTGCCAGGGAGGGAGGTCTGGCTGATCCTGAGAGAAGCCTTGTGATCAAAAAATCAATCAACCCATAAGCCAACAAACAAGGGGATAAACTTGTCATTTGTCTGAGTTCAAATGTGTGTTATATTCAGACCCTTGGCATTGTGCCTAAAAACCAACCCATTTCCTGAGCTGTAAAGGCAGATATGACTGTTAAGTCTGTGGCATGAATTCAAGCCAACAGTGAACTGACTGAGGCCTCCAGGATTCCAGCGAATGACATCCTACTTAAAAACCACCTAGTTCTGAATGTGAAACAGAGCCAAATGGGCATCTGATTCTGATAGACACATTTTATAGATGACAGTTGGAGCCAGTAAACCCTACCCTCTAATCATCATCAACAGAATCACTTGTCATGGGAAAGGTTTGATATATTAATATACTATGTAAGGAAGAGGAAGTATTTGTGAACAAATTCTGCCATAGCAGAGAAACCTATTATAATAGTTCAATGTGTGGTTGCATTAGAGATAGATAGTAGACATCACTGCAAATAAAGTTGCTCTTGCCAAATGCTTGACAAGTACTTAAAAATGGTAACTAGTCAAATCCTTAAGAACACTGCAAGGTAGGTCTAATGATCCCCATTAAATCAAGAGTACAGAAGAAAAAACTGGAGTTCTTGGAAGGTTAGTGTGTCTAAGCACAAACAGCTAGTAAACAACAGGGCTAGAATGCAAAGTCAGAGCCTCTTTTCACCATACGTGATACTGCTGGCACTATAAGAAACTATCTTTCCAACAACTGAAAGCAATTCATGCAGGGAAAGGTATTCAGTCTTGTTTTGTTGATAATAGCCCACAGGTTGATGAGAATGGAAAATAATTCAATAGGATGGAATCATAAATCTAGGAAAGATAAATAATTGCAGGCTATATCCCATAGGTTTTGATGAAGACGATGGTGTTCTTGGGAGGATGGAAGACTCCGGAGGTTAAAATTAAATTCTTGAATTGCTGATGGAATTATAGGATTATTAAATACAAGTGATCCTTTCTGTGCAAGTCTTCATTTACACATATGTTTATACTCTAACCTTTTGCCAAGCTGGTATTCAATATACAGCCCGAAGGGAGGAGCTTAGATTCCCCAGGATCTCTAAAAAGAGGGATCGTGGTAACAAGAAATAAAGCATAACCTCGGGAGACAGACTTAGTTCAAATCCCAGCTCTCCTACTTAATAACTACATGGCTTTAGGCAAGTGACCTTTCCTTCCTGATTAGTGAAGTGGGGATGATGATGTTACTAGTATATAGTTCAGAGAACTATTTTGAATACTAAATCACAAAATGAAAAAAATCACATTTGGCACATAGCAAGTGTTCAATGTTATTTAGTTTTTACTTCAAACAGTATTTTGTTGACAAAATCTGACATCTATCAAAAGCATTTTCTTTTTCTACATACTCAAATATCTCACTAGTTTCAAACATTTTTATTATATTGCTCTCATTAGAGAAGAAAGGCTATTTCCTTTCAAAAAAAAAAAAAAAAGAAATAAATGATCATGCAAACTCATTCTTCAACATTTTTGTAGGATTTGGGGATTTTTAGATTAGTCAGGAAATAACACTAAAATTAGATTACGAGTCAACATTATTATTGTAGTTGGTGATTTTCCTCAAAGTTGAAAATTTTATAATAATTTATTCAAGGAAGTTATCATCTGGGCTCTAATACTTCTTCCAATTCATATCCCTGACAAGAAAGAAAGCCACCAGGAGGTCCAGATAAATAAAAAATGGACTGGGACCTCAGAAGATACTTGAGTAATACTGTCTTCAAAGTTCTCAAGAATTAAAGGATATGCATCGGAATAAAACCAATATGCTTAGGAGGTTGGGTATTTGCACTGGTGAAGTGCCTCCTCACTCCTCAGAACCCCTGTTCTAGAATTTCCTGAGCCCATGTCAGCCAAGGGAGTTACCCAGACCTGCACACTGTGTACACAATTCAAGCAGCAGTTATCGCACATGTGCTTTGGTTTGGTTTGGTTTCTATTTCATCCAATGAGTTTTTTATCCTAAAGAATTGACATTGAAATATGCAGCTTGCCTGCTCAAAATCTCTCCCACTAACTCCAGGCAAGATGAGCAAAGCCAAAGGCCTCAGTGTGGCATGATGAGTTGTGTATGATCAGCCATGCTTCCTTCTCCGGTTTCATCTGTTCCTCTGTTCCCCTCCACACCCCTTGTGCTGTACCCTGCAACCCCACTGCAGTGTACCAGCCTGGGGTAGACTGTGATCTTCCTCCCTCTGGGTCGTGGACCCGCTCTTTCTTTACTGGAAAGCTGTCTCCACCCTCTGCTTCCTCCCTAGCCCTTTCCCTGAAGCCTCCTTGGACTTTGCTTCCTCAAGAGGGAGTGGGGTGACTCTTGAGATTACTCCCCTAATCACCAATACATCCCCCCATATCACACTTGGCACTTTGAGTTGAAATTTGTTGTTTTCTTATCCTTTCTTCATACTACACAGTATTTTGTTGACAAAATCTGACATCTATCAAAAGCATTTTCTTTTTCTACATACTCAAATATCTCACTAGTTTCAAACATTTTTATTATATTGCTCTCATTAGAGAAGAAAGGCTATTTCCTTTCAAAAAAAAAAAAAAAAGAAATAAATGATCATGCAAACTCATTCTTCAACATTTTTGTAGGATTTGGGGATTTTTAGATTAGTCAGGAAATAACACTAAAATTAGATTACGAGTCAACATTATTATTGTAGTTGGTGATTTTCCTCAAAGTTGAAAATTTTATAATAATTTATTCAAGGAAGTTATCATCTGGGCTCTAATACTTCTTCCAATTCATATCCCTGACAAGAAAGAAAGCCACCAGGAGGTCCAGATAAATAAAAAATGGACTGGGACCTCAGAAGATACTTGAGTAATACTGTCTTCAAAGTTCTCAAGAATTAAAGGATATGCATCGGAATAAAACCAATATGCTTAGGAGGTTGGGTATTTGCACTGGTGAAGTGCCTCCTCACTCCTCAGAACCCCTGTTCTAGAATTTCCTGAGCCCATGTCAGCCAAGGGAGTTACCCAGACCTGCACACTGTGTACACAATTCAAGCAGCAGTTATCGCACATGTGCTTTGGTTTGGTTTGGTTTCTATTTCATCCAATGAGTTTTTTATCCTAAAGAATTGACATTGAAATATGCAGCTTGCCTGCTCAAAATCTCTCCCACTAACTCCAGGCAAGATGAGCAAAGCCAAAGGCCTCAGTGTGGCATGATGAGTTGTGTATGATCAGCCATGCTTCCTTCTCCGGTTTCATCTGTTCCTCTGTTCCCCTCCACACCCCTTGTGCTGTACCCTGCAACCCCACTGCAGTGTACCAGCCTGGGGTAGACTGTGATCTTCCTCCCTCTGGGTCGTGGACCCGCTCTTTCTTTACTGGAAAGCTGTCTCCACCCTCTGCTTCCTCCCTAGCCCTTTCCCTGAAGCCTCCTTGGACTTTGCTTCCTCAAGAGGGAGTGGGGTGACTCTTGAGATTACTCCCCTAATCACCAATACATCCCCCCATATCACACTTGGCACTTTGAGTTGAAATTTGTTGTTTTCTTATCCTTTCTTCATACTACACAGTAAGTTTTTTGAGGGTAGGTACTAGGTCTTGCTCACTGCTGTAGCTCCAGCTTCTGGCCCATTTCCTGACAGATGAAAAGGCTCTTAGTGATTATCTATTGAAGAGATGAAACTGAGTCTATACGATGAAACTCAACAAACACAATATTACCTTTCAAATAATAGAGGGTAGGTAACAAAGGGGGAGAATACTATCTTCTTGCTTGCTGGTGTAAGAATTCCTTTGTAGGAAGAGGCTTGCTCTGATGTAAACACTCTGATAAGCCTGCTGTGGCGTTGGAGCGAGGCTTGTGCTGGGGTCCAGGCTTTATGCCTAATAAAGGAGGGAGAGCAGGTGGATGCAAGGCCAAGGGGTTCTTGGAAGAAGGGGTCAAGGAGGGTTCCAAATGTTTGCTCACCTACAAAGGGACTTTGGAGCAAAATGAACAACAGGGAGTTAAGTTGTTTCCTATGTGGTGTGTGATTAAAAACTCTTTCCTCCATCCACCCTACTAAATCTTCATTAAGTCTACTTCGCTAATGCTTTTGTGTAAAAAGTTCCATGATTTGGGAAGCTCAAGGATGACAAGGGGAACATGCTATCACACATGTTTTTTAAAGTATACATCTTCCTGCATCTTTCTTTGGACTTTTAAACAACTGAGGCTCCTAAGAGCCTATAATGTGAAGATACCACTAACCCGGAATGGTCTGTAGATCTGTCTCTCTTTCTTAGGAGACAGGATTTAGCAAAAATTAGCCAACTCACTTGGTTACATCTTGAGGAGATAAACCAGTCCCAGTGAATCACAAGCATACATAAGTCAGAGTTACCTCAGAAGAGTTATTTTCCTGCGTGTGACTAAGCGAGTCTGGAGAAAGTGGAGAAGTTTGTTGAAATGATGATGCATAAAGCAGTTTTAAGAGACTGAGGGAGGAGGGATGGGGTTTGTAAGGTTGAGTATTACATTACAGTAATACATTATAGTGGCGGGGGAAGGGGCAGAACAGAAAAGAAGGACTGCTGTGGTGTGGGTCTAAGTGGCATGCCAGAGAGACGCGGGCAGTAAGGCCCTGCTGAATAGAAAGAGGGTTTATGAGAGTGCATCATGTGCAGAGTGCAGTGTAAAACCTTCCTCAATCTGCCTTCTAAAAACTTCAATAAATTTTACAAGACTACTGTTTTTGGGTTTAAATAGATTATAGCCCTGCTGGCTCAGATGATAAAGAATCTACCTGCAATGCAGGGGACCCCAGTTCAATCCTTGGGTCGGGAAGATCCCCTGAAGAAGGGGATGGCTACCCACTACAGTATTCCTGCCTGGGAAATTCCATGGACAGAGGAGCCAGGGTGAGCTACAGTCCATGGGGTCACAAAGCACTGAACACGACTGAACAACTTCCAGTTTAGCTCACATCAGTATTTATAAGTGACTTGAGGATGACTGTCAGGACTACACAGAAAGCTTTGTTTTGGGTTTTCAAGGTGGTCCTAAATGATAAGGCTACCTACAAAGGGACTTTGGAGCAAAATGAACAACAGGGAGTTAAGTTGTTTCCTATGTGGTGTGTGATTAAAAACTCTTTCCTCCATCCACCCTACTAAATCTTCATTAAGTCTACTTCGCTAATGCTTTTGTGTAAAAAGTTCCATGATTTGGGAAGCTCAAGGATGACAAGGGGAACATGCTATCACACATGTTTTTTAAAGTATACATCTTCCTGCATCTTTCTTTGGACTTTTAAACAACTGAGGCTCCTAAGAGCCTATAATGTGAAGATACCACTAACCCGGAATGGTCTGTAGATCTGTCTCTCTTTCTTAGGAGACAGGATTTAGCAAAAATTAGCCAACTCACTTGGTTACATCTTGAGGAGATAAACCAGTCCCAGTGAATCACAAGCATACATAAGTCAGAGTTACCTCAGAAGAGTTATTTTCCTGCGTGTGACTAAGCGAGTCTGGAGAAAGTGGAGAAGTTTGTTGAAATGATGATGCATAAAGCAGTTTTAAGAGACTGAGGGAGGAGGGATGGGGTTTGTAAGGTTGAGTATTACATTACAGTAATACATTATAGTGGCGGGGGAAGGGGCAGAACAGAAAAGAAGGACTGCTGTGGTGTGGGTCTAAGTGGCATGCCAGAGAGACGCGGGCAGTAAGGCCCTGCTGAATAGAAAGAGGGTTTATGAGAGTGCATCATGTGCAGAGTGCAGTGTAAAACCTTCCTCAATCTGCCTTCTAAAAACTTCAATAAATTTTACAAGACTACTGTTTTTGGGTTTAAATAGATTATAGCCCTGCTGGCTCAGATGATAAAGAATCTACCTGCAATGCAGGGGACCCCAGTTCAATCCTTGGGTCGGGAAGATCCCCTGAAGAAGGGGATGGCTACCCACTACAGTATTCCTGCCTGGGAAATTCCATGGACAGAGGAGCCAGGGTGAGCTACAGTCCATGGGGTCACAAAGCACTGAACACGACTGAACAACTTCCAGTTTAGCTCACATCAGTATTTATAAGTGACTTGAGGATGACTGTCAGGACTACACAGAAAGCTTTGTTTTTGGGCAGTTGTAACAATTTACACAATTTCTTCTGCTTCTCAGATGGTCTACTGCTCAAAATTTACCACTTTTCAGCTACCCTTAAGGCTTTTTTTTTTGCAAGGGGTCAGGTTCAGAATCAGTACTGCTCTTCCTCCCACATCTAATGCAGCAAGATTGGGTGGCGGCTGGCAGAGACATGATACTGGGGTCCCGTTAGACAAGAGATATGTGGGCTAGGATGCTACTCTCAGAGAGGAAAACTATGCTGAGTACTATGGCCTGACCTGGAGTCTATTGGCCACATTCCCGCCATATTTTCCCTAGCTTTCTTATACTCAAAATCCCTATCAGAAGAAAGCAGACACTAATATGTTAGACATTTACAAGGCAGCTATCAGGCTAAACACTTCTTATGAGTTAACCTCAGGCCCACATATTTCCAAAAGTATCCACATGCTAAATAACTTTACCTGATTATAGGCCATTTGGAGCATTGCCTGATTCCAGAGCATTCTAGCCATAAAGATTGGTAGGCAGATTGTTTGAGGCATGAAGACTGATTTTGTTTAGGGTGTTTAAGCAACCTGCTGATTTAGAGACATTCTGGAGGGCCAGTTCAAGTCTGCACCAGTTCCAGAGATACACAGGACGGGTTTTTGATTTTGTTTCTAATTAAGACTTCTAATTGACAGTTACAGGCTCTGTATCTTAAGAATCATCTTGAAACCCACCCCAGGATTTTCATCTATTTAGCATGGTATCTAGGGAGTAGAAAAAGTTTCACGGAATAGCACCTCTCCCTCATTTATTTGGAATCCCTTGTTTTAGGATGGCAGAAGGATAATCTATTGGCTTCTTGAGTCAGAAGAAGTGAATGAGGATGATTCTGACTGCAGTGAGTTATCTAGGTCCAAAGTTAAACAGGTTCAAATGCAAAACATCCCCAAATCATAAGTTAGTAAACAGGTCACAGGAGATGAGGCCATACTCTGGCCTTCTGTGGTTGCTGATTGTATTGGTACCACTTAGCAACAAACTGATACTTCAACTTATATAATATCATGTATATGACTTCAGTGACAAATGCTATATAGAAAGAAACTGAGATTTAGATTCAAGGCATATCTAGGAATGTTGGAAAATCTTTTACCTCTCTAGAAATGAAAAGATTATACAAGGGTTAAAAGGCTTATTTTAAGTGGGGAAATAGCATTAAAATATAGCTCAGTGTTAGAACCAGGCAGGCATTTACTAAGGAGCAAACTAAAAGTATAAATAGCTTTGTATCTCATTACCATTTGGGGCTAGTAGTGTTCAAAATAATTTTAATTCCTAAGAGAAGGAACATTATGAATCCAAGATAAAAATAAGATATGATCTACTAAAATAGTGGTTTAATGAAAGCTTATTTGCTTTTACTTTAAAATTTTAAAGCACACAGTAGCCTTACCTTGAATAAACATTGTTATTAACCTTCAGCTGTAAAGTGACTTTCAATAATCGGAAGAGGTATAATATCAAAGAACATTTTCTAATACAAATAACAATGTTTAGAGAGATTACATACAAAATGAGACTTCTTCATTGAAGCTGGCCAAAGGAAACTGCAAATCAAGAATTTACCACAAGTAAAGTAGGTACCCATTTGATTAGAAGTAAAGCAAAATGAAGGCTTCAGCCACCTGAAAGTCACACATCAGTGATTTAATTGAAAAGATCATTCCTTATAAACAGGATTAATTCCAATTAATGGAAAATTCAAATTATGCTTATCAATATAAACACAAACAAAATGCTATAATTCCATAGCATATTACTTGCATAGCACCTATCCTATAAGATATTTTATAAGAGACAAGGGTTCATTAATTTTCCTAATCTCAGTTTAATAAATAAAGAAACTCAAACATAAAGCATTTAGAAGACAAGCCGCTGAAAGTTTCCAGAAAAACTGAAAAAAATGTTCATAGTATTCCTCCAAAGGGGGAAAAAATAAAAAGAAGCCCTAATTAGCACAAAAATGAAAAAGGGAAAGTTTTGTAAGGGTCTATAGCAGCAATCCAGAAGAGAGGTGAACCTGAAAGTAAGATAGCAAAACATCGCCAAATCATAAGTTAGTAAACAGGTCACAGGAGATGAGGCCATACTCTGGCCTTCTGTGGTTGCTGATTGTATTGGTACCACTTAGCAACAAACTGATACTTCAACTTATATAATATCATGTATATGACTTCAGTGACAAATGCTATATAGAAAGAAACTGAGATTTAGATTCAAGGCATATCTAGGAATGTTGGAAAATCTTTTACCTCTCTAGAAATGAAAAGATTATACAAGGGTTAAAAGGCTTATTTTAAGTGGGGAAATAGCATTAAAATATAGCTCAGTGTTAGAACCAGGCAGGCATTTACTAAGGAGCAAACTAAAAGTATAAATAGCTTTGTATCTCATTACCATTTGGGGCTAGTAGTGTTCAAAATAATTTTAATTCCTAAGAGAAGGAACATTATGAATCCAAGATAAAAATAAGATATGATCTACTAAAATAGTGGTTTAATGAAAGCTTATTTGCTTTTACTTTAAAATTTTAAAGCACACAGTAGCCTTACCTTGAATAAACATTGTTATTAACCTTCAGCTGTAAAGTGACTTTCAATAATCGGAAGAGGTATAATATCAAAGAACATTTTCTAATACAAATAACAATGTTTAGAGAGATTACATACAAAATGAGACTTCTTCATTGAAGCTGGCCAAAGGAAACTGCAAATCAAGAATTTACCACAAGTAAAGTAGGTACCCATTTGATTAGAAGTAAAGCAAAATGAAGGCTTCAGCCACCTGAAAGTCACACATCAGTGATTTAATTGAAAAGATCATTCCTTATAAACAGGATTAATTCCAATTAATGGAAAATTCAAATTATGCTTATCAATATAAACACAAACAAAATGCTATAATTCCATAGCATATTACTTGCATAGCACCTATCCTATAAGATATTTTATAAGAGACAAGGGTTCATTAATTTTCCTAATCTCAGTTTAATAAATAAAGAAACTCAAACATAAAGCATTTAGAAGACAAGCCGCTGAAAGTTTCCAGAAAAACTGAAAAAAAAAATGTTCATAGTATTCCTCCAAAGGGGGAAAAAATAAAAAGAAGCCCTAATTAGCACAAAAAAATGAAAAAGGGAAAGTTTTGTAAGGGGTCTATAGCAGCAATCCAGAAGAGAGGTGAACCTGAAAGTAAGAAATAAATATTTACAAACCACAAAGACTTCAATTCCCCACTCTGTGGCCCTTCTAATAAGGTAGGAACCCAAGGTGCTGGCTTTGTATCAAGGAAGGATTTCTTGATACAAAGCTCTTAGGTTTGTACCTCCTGACACCTTCTTTTGAAGCACTTGTCAGACATTTAGCATCCTTGAATGAGCACAGTTCATGCCACTGTTGACACCACCAGGCACAATACGACCTGGAAAACTGGGGTTTCTCTATGGAAGTCTATCCTTAAGTCAAAAAGCCAGTGCAACCCCTGACCTGCTGCACTGAGACATCTCAATTAGAAAAACCCCGCAGTCCAGCAGGTAAGGGCAAAGCCTGTCTGACCAATCGGCAGAGAAATACACCTGCTGATATTCTGTATGAGAACACAGAAGCCATTGTTGATTCTCCCAGGTTGTGTGTGTGTGTGTGTGTGTGAGAGAGAGAGAGAGAGAAGGAGAGAAAGGGAGAGAGAGAACAGAAAAAGCAAGCCCAAGGGATCTTTGTTGTAGCTACCTGCCTGCCCTCCAGAGGACCTTCTGTAGTTAATTACCCAGCAGAGCCTAAGGCAGGAGCCGAGAACCAAAGTATGTGGTTGGGTAGGGAGGAGGGGCCTGGTCATGGAGGGTCTGTGCTGCTCTCTATACTGAAGAGCTCAGAGTTCATCCAAGGGAAAGGATTTAGCAGAGAAATGCACTTGAGAATGATCCCTCAGCCCACTGCACATATGTTTATAAGCATTTATAACAGGATTAATTCCAATTAATGGAAAATTCAAATTATGCACATATAAACACAAACAAAATGCTATAATTCCATAGCATATTACTTGCATAGCACCTATCCTATAAGATATTTTATAAGAGACAAGGGTTCATTAATTTTCCTAATCTCAGTTTAATAAATAAAGAAACTCAAACATAAAGCATTTAGAAGACAAGCCGCTGAAAGTTTCCAGAAAAACTGAAAAAAAAAATGTTCATAGTATTCCTCCAAAGGGGGAAAAAATAAAAAGAAGCCCTAATTAGCACAAAAAAATGAAAAAGGGAAAGTCTTGTAAGGGGTCTATAGCAGCAATCCAGAAGAGAGGTGAACCTGAAAGTAAGAAATAAATATTTACAAACCACAAAGACTTCAATTCCCCACTCTGTGGCCCTTCTAATAAGGTAGGAACCCAAGGTGCTGGCTTTGTATCAAGGAAGGATTTCTTGATACAAAGCTCTTAGGTTTGTACCTCCTGACACCTTCTTTTGAAGCACTTGTCAGACATTTAGCATCCTTGAATGAGCACAGTTCATGCCACTGTTGACACCACCAGGCACAATACGACCTGGAAAACTGGGGTTTCTCTATGGAAGTCTATCCTTAAGTCAAAAAGCCAGTGCAACCCCTGACCTGCTGCACTGAGACATCTCAATTAGAAAAACCCCGCAGTCCAGCAGGTAAGGGCAAAGCCTGTCTGACCAATCGGCAGAGAAATACACCTGCTGATATTCTGTATGAGAACACAGAAGCCATTGTTGATTCTCCCAGGTTGTGTGTGTGTGTGTGTGTGTGAGAGAGAGAGAGAGGGGTGGGGGGGAGGGGGGGAGAGAGAGAGAGAACAGAAAAAGCAAGCCCAAGGGATCTTTGTTGTAGCTACCTGCCTGCCCTCCAGAGGACCTTCTGTAGTTAATTACCCAGCAGAGCCTAAGGCAGGAGCCGAGAACCAAAGTATGTGGTTGGGTAGGGAGGAGGGGCCTGGTCATGGAGGGTCTGTGCTGCTCTCTATACTGAAGAGCTCAGATTTCATCCAGAAGGTATTTGGAAACTAGTGAAGATTTTTAGCAGAGAAATGCACTTGAGAATGATCCCTCAGCCCACTGCAACACAGAGAGAAGTGAGCAAGAAACGTTTTGTTCATCACTGTAGCACAGTATCTGGTGCAAAATAACTCCATGGATGCATAATATATTTCTTTAGAGTGGATGAATGAATGAATGAATGAATGATTTCAGTAGGAGAGCAAAAAGAGCCTGGCAAAGAACTTGGCTGAAGGTTGCCAACAGTGTTTTAGTCACAAGACAAATGAGATTTCTTAATGTACAAGGGGGAGGGGGCACACTGTCTACTTTGTAGGATTGATGATGCCTTTTGGATGCTTTCATTATGGTAGAGGAAGCAGAAACAAAGACAATTAACTAAACTATTAACAAATTGTGGTTGGTAGCTTGAGAGAAACCTAGGGCTAAGATAGAAAAGAATAAAGGGGACCTACTTTAGAGGATATGATTGAAGAAAATCTCCCTATGAGACTGAGCCCCAAAGTAGGAGACAGAACTAGTATGGGAAGAATCAAGAGAAGAGTTTTACAGGAAGAGAAATAGTTTGTGTAATGGCTCCAAGGCAGGAAGGAACTTGCTTTGTTCCCAGAACAGCAAGAAGACCAGAGTGACTGGAGCTAAAAGCCTGAAAGAGGAAATAACTGAGGCAGGGGCCAGATCCCCCAGGGCTGGGAGATCGGGAGCTGACAGCTTTATCCTGGCAATCCCGTCCCCTGGTCCAGAAGGAGGAATGAAAGGAATCAAAGGGAGGTAGCAAAGTAGACAAACAACTGGAAGAATGAGGGGAATTTCAGACCAGTTTTATTCTAGGTCTTCCCCCAAGGGATCACCACATTCTAGAAACACTCCAAAAGGAAAGGAGTGCATGTATTAAAGATAAAAGACTTTAAATCGGTCAAAGAAGACATTTGGGAAGCCAGATTCCTGGGCAATTGGTCCTTTTCCAAAGGAAAAGTAGCACTCACCTGCCTCATGGAAAGAAAGGCTTTGGGTTTTTATTTTGCTTCAGTATTTTAAAGCCAAAGCAAAATTGATGGGGAAAGAAAAAAAAAACATGACTCAGATTTCATCCAGAAGGTATTTGGAAACTAGTGAAGATTTTTAGCAGAGAAATGCACTTGAGAATGATCCCTCAGCCCACTGCAACACAGAGAGAAGTGAGCAAGAAACGTTTTGTTCATCACTGTAGCACAGTATCTGGTGCAAAATAACTCCATGGATGCATAATATATTTCTTTAGAGTGGATGAATGAATGAATGAATGAATGATTTCAGTAGGAGAGCAAAAAGAGCCTGGCAAAGAACTTGGCTGAAGGTTGCCAACAGTGTTTTAGTCACAAGACAAATGAGATTTCTTAATGTACAAGGGGGAGGGGGCACACTGTCTACTTTGTAGGATTGATGATGCCTTTTGGATGCTTTCATTATGGTAGAGGAAGCAGAAACAAAGACAATTAACTAAACTATTAACAAATTGTGGTTGGTAGCTTGAGAGAAACCTAGGGCTAAGATAGAAAAGAATAAAGGGGACCTACTTTAGAGGATATGATTGAAGAAAATCTCCCTATGAGACTGAGCCCCAAAGTAGGAGACAGAACTAGTATGGGAAGAATCAAGAGAAGAGTTTTACAGGAAGAGAAATAGTTTGTGTAATGGCTCCAAGGCAGGAAGGAACTTGCTTTGTTCCCAGAACAGCAAGAAGACCAGAGTGACTGGAGCTAAAAGCCTGAAAGAGGAAATAACTGAGGCAGGGGCCAGATCCCCCAGGGCTGGGAGATCGGGAGCTGACAGCTTTATCCTGGCAATCCCGTCCCCTGGTCCAGAAGGAGGAATGAAAGGAATCAAAGGGAGGTAGCAAAGTAGACAAACAACTGGAAGAATGAGGGGAATTTCAGACCAGTTTTATTCTAGGTCTTCCCCCAAGGGATCACCACATTCTAGAAACACTCCAAAAGGAAAGGAGTGCATGTATTAAAGATAAAAGACTTTAAATCGGTCAAAGAAGACATTTGGGAAGCCAGATTCCTGGGCAATTGGTCCTTTTCCAAAGGAAAAGTAGCACTCACCTGCCTCATGGAAAGAAAGGCTTTGGGTTTTTATTTTTGCTTCAGTATTTTAAGTACGCCAAAGCAAAATTGATGAGGGAGACAATGTGAAGAACAAAACAAAGAGGAGAGAAAAACAAAGATTGGGGGTGATGGTGTGTATAGATGCAAGTCAGCAGAGGGAGAATGGCCCTCTTTGACCCTGCCTCAGACCTCTCAGCATCCTCATCCTGATGAACTCTGGACTGGGCAGGGCAGGATTAGAATAGAATAGGCCCCGGAGGGAAGAGGATTGTTTACCTCCTTTCCTCCCTAAACACGGTGCATTAATCTGTTGCAGTTTTCTCCTGAACAAGGTACACCTGCATAGAAAGTTCTCCTTACAGTGGGGAGAATGGCCTTTTCTTTTATTCTCTTTGATAATTCTCAATTAAAGTTCTTTGTATTTTGCCTGCAGCCCTGTAGTTCCATAAATTGTCTAGGAAGAAACATTTTGTAGCTGAAAGCAGATGGGGTTCCAGTAGTAGGGGGAGAAAGTGTATCCCATATGGACTAGAAAAGTCTGAGAGATGAAGACTGGTTGTATCTGGGGTACCTCTGATTGATGGGTGGGGCTTCTCCTTCCTGGGCCCCTTTCAAGCTCACCATAGTAAGTGTGGGGTAAATCCCAAACCCACCATTAACAATATGTGACCTTGAGCAAATTACTTAGGTGAGTCAGAAAACAACTTTTATATAGCTCTGTGTTTTCCCAAGATTGGCAACGACTAATGGGTCATGAAATCAATTTACAGGCTCAACAAATATGTTTTTAAAAAGGTAAGAGAACAGAGTGTAAGTATTGTCCATGAAGCTTGTTTTAGATGTGTATGATGTGCATGTGGTGGGTGGGTGGGTGTATGTGTATGTGGGGAGGGGTGTATACACACTCCTGTGTTTACTGGTTGCAATGTTAGATGCATTACTTACTGTGGGTAGTGATCAAAGAAGTTTGAAGAATACTGATAACTTATTTTCCACCTCCTATTCCAACCCCACCAATTCTAGAAACACTCCAAAAGGAAAGGAGTGCATGTATTAAAGATAAAAGACTTTAAATCGGTCAAAGAAGACATTTGGGAAGCCAGATTCCTGGGCAATTGGTCCTTTTCCAAAGGAAAAGTAGCACTCACCTGCCTCATGGAAAGAAAGGCTTTGGGTTTTTATTTTTGCTTCAGTATTTTAAGTACGCCAAAGCAAAATTGATGAGGGAGACAATGTGAAGAACAAAACAAAGAGGAGAGAAAAACAAAGATTGGGGGTGATGGTGTGTATAGATGCAAGTCAGCAGAGGGAGAATGGCCCTCTTTGACCCTGCCTCAGACCTCTCAGCATCCTCATCCTGATGAACTCTGGACTGGGCAGGGCAGGATTAGAATAGAATAGGCCCCGGAGGGAAGAGGATTGTTTACCTCCTTTCCTCCCTAAACACGGTGCATTAATCTGTTGCAGTTTTCTCCTGAACAAGGTACACCTGCATAGAAAGTTCTCCTTACAGTGGGGAGAATGGCCTTTTCTTTTATTCTCTTTGATAATTCTCAATTAAAGTTCTTTGTATTTTGCCTGCAGCCCTGTAGTTCCATAAATTGTCTAGGAAGAAACATTTTGTAGCTGAAAGCAGATGGGGTTCCAGTAGTAGGGGGAGAAAGTGTATCCCATATGGACTAGAAAAGTCTGAGAGATGAAGACTGGTTGTATCTGGGGTACCTCTGATTGATGGGTGGGGCTTCTCCTTCCTGGGCCCCTTTCAAGCTCACCATAGTAAGTGTGGGGTAAATCCCAAACCCACCATTAACAATATGTGACCTTGAGCAAATTACTTAGGTGAGTCAGAAAACAACTTTTATATAGCTCTGTGTTTTCCCAAGATTGGCAACGACTAATGGGTCATGAAATCAATTTACAGGCTCAACAAATATGTTTTTAAAAAGGTAAGAGAACAGAGTGTAAGTATTGTCCATGAAGCTTGTTTTAGATGTGTATGATGTGCATGTGGTGGGTGGGTGGGTGTATGTGTATGTGGGGAGGGGTGTATACACACTCCTGTGTTTACTGGTTGCAATGTTAGATGCATTACTTACTGTGGGTAGTGATCAAAGAAGTTTGAAGAATACTGATAACTTATTTTCCACCTCCTATTCCTACTCAGAAGTAGGAAAAAACGTGAAAATTGTACCTTCAACACTACTCAGCACCTTTCAGTTTCCAATCGTCTATTTGGAGAGGTTGTATGTCCATTCTCCCCTCCCCTTTTACTTTCTTCTCTCGCTCGTTTTCCTCCCTGCTTCCTTAGGTGGTGAGTCTCCATCTCAATGCTTGGTTTTGATGGAACTAGAGCCTCAGAGAGACAAACTAATCAACAGTAAACCCCTAACTTACCAAGGCAGAGAAAGACAGCAGAAAATGTTTTTAAAATAACATGCCACACTACATATAAAACCTATCCAAAGTAGCATGAAAACCTATACTATCATATGTGAAAAAAATAGCTATTGTCATTGTGCTGTGAGAAAAGGGGATCCTGCAGGGGTGCTGTGTGACGGCCTGGAGGGATAGGATGGGGGGGATATATAGATGACTGATCTGGGATTATATGTATCTGTAAACAACAAAACTCTGTAAAAGTAAAAAGTAAAATAAAAATTAAAAAACCAAAATCCTTTCCAAGACTCAGTTCCTTAATCTATTAAATGTGGTGAAGATCAGATAAATTTAATATTTAAATGTCTGTCACATTTTAGATACCAAATAAACATGAAGTTGTTCCCTCTTTGGGCACTTATTTGCTCGGAGAATTTCTCTAAGCCATCTTTTGTTCCTGGGAACTTAGGCTGGGATATGGATGCTTCAGTACATAGAGAAAGCAAAATGAAAACAAATCAATATCAGTGGGCTGGAAGGTATTTATATCATACTCAGGGCTTTTCAAATATGTGCCGAGCAAATTTTAGGAGTCAGAAAACAATTTTATATAGCTCTGTGTTTTCCCAAGATTGGCAACGACTAATGGGTCATGAAATCAATTTACAGGCTCAACAAATATGTTTTTAAAAAGGTAAGAGAACAGAGTGTAAGTATTGTCCATGAAGCTTGTTTTAGATGTGTATGATGTGCATGTGGTGGGTGGGTGGGTGTATGTGTATGTGGGGAGGGGTGTATACACACTCCTGTGTTTACTGGTTGCAATGTTAGATGCATTACTTACTGTGGGTAGTGATCAAAGAAGTTTGAAGAATACTGATAACTTATTTTCCACCTCCTATTCCTACTCAGAAGTAGGAAAAAACGTGAAAATTGTACCTTCAACACTACTCAGCACCTTTCAGTTTCCAATCGTCTATTTGGAGAGGTTGTATGTCCATTCTCCCCTCCCCTTTTACTTTCTTCTCTCGCTCGTTTTCCTCCCTGCTTCCTTAGGTGGTGAGTCTCCATCTCAATGCTTGGTTTTGATGGAACTAGAGCCTCAGAGAGACAAACTAATCAACAGTAAACCCCTAACTTACCAAGGCAGAGAAAGACAGCAGAAAATGTTTTTAAAATAACATGCCACACTACATATAAAACCTATCCAAAGTAGCATGAAAACCTATACTATCATATGTGAAAAAAATAGCTATTGTCATTGTGCTGTGAGAAAAGGGGATCCTGCAGGGGTGCTGTGTGACGGCCTGGAGGGATAGGATGGGGGGGATATATAGATGACTGATCTGGGATTATATGTATCTGTAAACAACAAAACTCTGTAAAAGTAAAAAGTAAAATAAAAATTAAAAAACCAAAATCCTTTCCAAGACTCAGTTCCTTAATCTATTAAATGTGGTGAAGATCAGATAAATTTAATATTTAAATGTCTGTCACATTTTAGATACCAAATAAACATGAAGTTGTTCCCTCTTTGGGCACTTATTTGCTCGGAGAATTTCTCTAAGCCATCTTTTGTTCTCTGGGAACTTAGGCTGGGATATGGATGCTTCAGTACATAGAGAAAGCAAAATGAAAACAAATCAATACATCAGTGGGCTGGAAGGTATTTATATCATACTCAGGTCAAGTGCATTTTATGGCCCATGGCCAAGGGTTGGAGATACCTCAACTGATGAATCCCTCAGGAAACTCGTTCCAACATAGGAGATTTAAAGATAAACAGATACTGAATTACAACTGCATGGACACGGGCAACCTAAGCAAACATGAGAGTGGTGGAATGCCTGGTCCTGAGCCACTTGTCTGCCTGTGCTGCCCCGTGCAGAGCCTGGTGATAGTCTTCTCACTGAGCATGTGGTTGCTGTGTGCTCCTTTCACAACCCAACCCCCAACCACCCTCATGAGATTCTGATAGCATGTAATATAATTGACACTCCAACCTATTCTCACTGAAATGTTTCTGTGGAAATACACACACACTCAAATATATTTTTCCCCTAAAAAAATTTTCCAGTAGAATCAAGGGACCTGAAGGAACCCTAATTTAGTTCCTGAGTGTGGCAGAGTAGATAAGGAGCAAAAAGGGGAACAGTGGTGGCCTGCCCACAGAGTATGCCCTCCTCAGCTAAAGACCCTCTGACTGGGCCCTGAAGCAAATGAGGTAGAGAAAGATGCCCCGCCTTTCAAGGACAGTTGTTACTGTTGTCCAGTCAGTAAGTCATGTCTGACTCTTTGCTGCCTCAAGGACTGCAGCACACCAGGCTCCAGTGTCTTCCACTGTCTCCCAGAGTTTGCTCCATTGGGTCAGTGATGCCATCCAACCATCTCATCCTCTGCTGCCCTTTTTTCCTCTTGCCTTAAATCTTTCCCAGCATCAGGGTCTTTTCCAATGAGTTGACGCCTCATATCAGGTGGCCGAAGTACTGAAACTTCAGCTTCAGCATCAGTCCTTCCAATGAGAATTCAGGGCTGATTTCCTTGCTTCTCCAGCATCACAATTCAAAGACATCAGTTCCTTAATCTATTAAATGTGGTGAAGATCAGATAAATTTAATATTTAAATGTCTGTCACATTTTAGATACCAAATAAACATGAAGTTGTTCCCTCTTTGGGCACTTATTTGCTCGGAGAATTTCTCTAAGCCATCTTTTGTTCTCTGGGAACTTAGGCTGGGATATGGATGCTTCAGTACATAGAGAAAGCAAAATGAAAACAAATCAATACATCAGTGGGCTGGAAGGTATTTATATCATACTCAGGTCAAGTGCATTTTATGGCCCATGGCCAAGGGTTGGAGATACCTCAACTGATGAATCCCTCAGGAAACTCGTTCCAACATAGGAGATTTAAAGATAAACAGATACTGAATTACAACTGCATGGACACGGGCAACCTAAGCAAACATGAGAGTGGTGGAATGCCTGGTCCTGAGCCACTTGTCTGCCTGTGCTGCCCCGTGCAGAGCCTGGTGATAGTCTTCTCACTGAGCATGTGGTTGCTGTGTGCTCCTTTCACAACCCAACCCCCAACCACCCTCATGAGATTCTGATAGCATGTAATATAATTGACACTCCAACCTATTCTCACTGAAATGTTTCTGTGGAAATACACACACACTCAAATATATTTTTCCCCTAAAAAAATTTTCCAGTAGAATCAAGGGACCTGAAGGAACCCTAATTTAGTTCCTGAGTGTGGCAGAGTAGATAAGGAGCAAAAAGGGGAACAGTGGTGGCCTGCCCACAGAGTATGCCCTCCTCAGCTAAAGACCCTCTGACTGGGCCCTGAAGCAAATGAGGTAGAGAAAGATGCCCCGCCTTTCAAGGACAGTTGTTACTGTTGTCCAGTCAGTAAGTCATGTCTGACTCTTTGCTGCCTCAAGGACTGCAGCACACCAGGCTCCAGTGTCTTCCACTGTCTCCCAGAGTTTGCTCCATTGGGTCAGTGATGCCATCCAACCATCTCATCCTCTGCTGCCCTTTTTTCCTCTTGCCTTAAATCTTTCCCAGCATCAGGGTCTTTTCCAATGAGTTGACGCCTCATATCAGGTGGCCGAAGTACTGAAACTTCAGCTTCAGCATCAGTCCTTCCAATGAGAATTCAGGGCTGATTTCCTTGCTTCTCCAGCATCACAATTCAAAGACATCAGTTCTTCGGTGCTCAACCTTATTTATGGTTCAGCTCTAACACCTGTATGTGACTACTAGAAAAACCAGTTTTAACTACACAAACCTTTGTTGGCAAAGTGATGTCTTTGCTTTTTAATATGCTTGGTAACTGCAGCCATAATATTAAGAGATCCTTGCTACTTGGAAGAAAAACTATGACAAACCTAGACAGTTTATTCAAGAGCAGAGACATCACTTTGCCAACAAAGGTCCACATAGTCAAAGCTACAGTTTTTCCAGCTGTCATGCACAGACATGAGAGCTTGATCAAATAGAAGGCTGAACACTGAAGAATTGATGCTTTCAAACTGTGATGTTGGAGGAGACTCCTGAGAGTCCCTTATTTTGCAAGGAGACCAAACTAGTCAATCCTAAAGGAAATCAACCCTGAATACTCATTGGAAGGATTGATGCTGAAGCTCCAATGCTTTGGCCATCTGATGCAAAGAGCCAATTCATTGGAAAAGTCTCTGATGCTGGGAAAGATTGAGGGCAGGAGGAGAAGGGGGTGACAGAGGATAAGACGGCTGGATAGCATCATTGACTCAGTGGATATGAGTTTGAGCAAACTCTGGGAGATGGTGAAGGACAGGGAAGCTTGGTGTGCTGTAGTTCATGGGGTCACAAAGAGTCAGACATGACTGAGTGACCGAATAACAACAACAACAACAAATTTGTCATAGATTTTCTTTCAAGGAGCAAGTGTCTTATGATTTCATGGCTGCAGTCACCATCTACAGCGATTTTCTATTACTCACCTAATAGAAATTAAAAGGCCTCAAACACCCTCCAGCCCAGGTCTGTCCCCAACTTTACTGCTATGATGATCATGGTTCTCCAGAGGAAAAACAGAACCAAAGAAGCAGGGAAGGAAGGAGAGAGAGAAGAGAGTGAACTGAGATTTAATTAAATCGACTGACTCACAATGATTATTATCCATGATTTGGACCTTTGGCAAGATCAAAATCTGTAGGGTGGGTTAGGAAACTGGAGATTCAGAAAACAGCTGATGCTACAGTGGAAGGCTGTCTGTTGGCAGAATTCCTTCTTGTTCAGGGAGGTCAGTCTTTTGTTCCTTTTAAGCTTTCAACTGATTGGATGAGGCCCACTTACATTATGGAGGGCAACCTGCTTTACTCAAAGTGTTAACAATTTAAATGTAAATGTCAAGGCTTCCCTGGCAGTTCAGTGGTTAAGACTCCAGGTTTCCACTGCTGGGGGTGTGGTTTTGATCCCTGGTTGGAGAACTAAGATCTCTCATGCTGCACAGCGAGGCCAAAACCAAAAGTGTAAATTTCACCCAGCAATTTATGACTCATAGAAATATCCAGAATAATGTGTGGCCTGGGCATCTGGTGATCCAGCCAAGGTGACACGTAAAATTAACCACGACAACTGCTAAGGTCAACTCCAACACATCAACTTTAAAACAATTGTTTTTCAACTCTTGCATTCTTTAAAAATTCCCAGATGCAAAATGCCTTATTCTAGCACATTTTACATTATTCAGGAGGTTAGAGATTGCTCATGGTTATAATTCTTTCTCCCTATTTGACACATAGAAACATTGTAAAGTACTGGAAGGCAAGATGCTTTCATATATACATACAGTTGTTCTCAGATTTTTTGGTTTCAGGACCCTTTTATATTCTTTTTTTGGGGGGGTGGTGAGGGGAGGGAGGGGGGCGGGCGGGCCACTTCTATTGGTCTTTCACTTATCTATTTTCATCCATCTTTGTTCTTTGGCCTGTGTGGGCCTCCCATCGCAGTGGCCTCTGTTGTCGCAGAGCGCAGGCTCTGGGCGCATGCGCTCTGGAGCTCCAGCTCGGTAATTGGACACATCGGTCCAGCCGCTCCGCGGCACGTGGGATCTTCCCAGGCCAGGGATCGAACCAGCGCCCCTTGCACTACAAGGCAGTGTCCTTACCCACTGGACCACCAGGGAAGTCCTCCTTTTATATTCTTAAAAATTAAGAATGTAAAAGAGTATTTACACAGGTCACATCTTTAGATACTATGCTTTAGAGAAATATTACAGCATATTAGAAATAAAAATGAGATAGTTAAATACATATTTATGAATTTTATTCAAAATAAGGCTAACAAATATGTTAACATAATATACTTTAAAGAATAGTTGTTTTCCAAAATGAAAATAATTGGCGAGAAATATATCACTCATTTACATCTTAGCATCTCTCTTTAATGCCTGGCTTAATAGAATATGGTTGGATTCTTATATCTGTGTCTGCATTTAACTTGTTGTACTATGTTGTTTTAGTTAAAACGTATGAAGAAAACCTAGCCTTATATGATATGTAGCTGAAAGAGGGAAGAATTGCCCAGGACTCTTCAGACCACACTTCGAGAATCACTGGTTTCATAGAACTACCCTTGCTGTGACTCAGAGGTCCCAGGTCCTGCTCTGCCATCAAACAGCTGTGCAACCTTAAGCAAGTACCTAAACCATTCTGAACTAAAGCTTCCTTATGTAAACAAGGAAAGTAACTAACATATTGTTGAACACCTATAAGGTGCCAGGCACGGTTCATTTAACTGAATCTTACTAACAACCTACCTTGTAAGCAGTTGTGTGGTGGTAAATGCTTAACTGTGGGGGAGGAATTAGTCCAAGATACTCATATGAATGTGACTTACATTGTTGAATAGGACACTGAGCCCATCAGTTTAATCTACTGCCTGTGTCAACCAATGCACACCCTAACTACTTCTTTCCCAGGAAGGATGGTGAGGAAGGGAAAGAGATTCAGTGGAAGGGAAGAATCCAAATTAAATTTGAATAATGATACAGAGTGTGCCAGAAGTGAAGGAGAGGGGCTCCATCTAGACATGCCATGAAGGTCAGGGGGTTAGGGTGAGCATACTGGGCTAGAGGAACTTATTCTTGTAGTATTTGCCAATTTTCGTGGTATAAATACATCGATCGTGGCCGACCTTATGCTACCAATCTAACATATGGAAAGGGAGCTGCCAAAAGATGGGCATAATTGATTTTCAAAAGCCAGTCCAATGTGAGACTATGCTTCTTACAGCAGAAATGAGAAACTGAGGCTGAAGTGATTAAAGCAATTGACTGAGACCATGCACAGCATCCCTGGTACATGAAACAGAGTAAATTTCAGATCAGATTAAGTATGAACTCAGATACATAATCATTTTTTAAAAAACTACATCTGCATATAAATTAACTGTATGTAAATGATAGAAAAAGGTCCAGACAGCTATACAACAAACTATACATACTGATTTATTTGGGAGAAAGAAATGAAATAGGCATGAATATGATAAAGACTTTTTATTTTTCTACTCTGTATATTTATTTATTGTTTAAGGGATATTTTAAAAATATATATAAGTGAGCCTATAATTATGTATTTTCTGTAGAATCTAAAATAAAACATTTTTAAAAAAGACTTAGGGATATGATTAGATATTTAATTACATAGCCTTAACAAAAACAACTCAAAATTTTCAATAGGGGACTTCCGAGGGGACCAGTAAGTATCAGAGAAAGAGAAGGAGATTTAAAAAGAGAGAAAAAGACTATATATTGATGTAGTGCCTCCTCCGTCAAATACCTTAGGAATTCTCTTCTCAAGTAATTTCTCTCCAGTGGTTAAACTTGAAATATTGAACATAAAATGTCTTATATTCTCTGGCTAATTGGAAAGGCCAGTAGCTTTTTGAGCTAGACAAATATTAAAATAAACCCTGAATTCCATTTATAGGCCAGAGCTCAGGTCTTAGTTTGTCAATACATACTGAGCCACTTAACTGACTAAATCTGGGGTCAGCACAAAGCAAGCTTCAAGTTGTCAACCTTTAGTCGAGGATGTGTGTGGGGTGGGTGGATGTGGGTGTGTGTATGCATGAATATATGCGTGTGTTGGTGAGAGTGGTCTTTGGTGAGTTGAGCTAAGTAAAAAGGAATAGAAAGAAACCCTGCTAAGATCGTTTTCTCACACGTTTCACAAATTAATGATTATCTTAACTTGACAGATTCTTCTGAGCATGAGAGTCGACAATAGCATAACATAAATCAGTATGAGAGTGTCTTGCTTTTTCCTTACAACAAAAACTTAAAGAGTCAAAAAATTAGAAAGAAATAAGTTTTTTTTTTTAGCCACTTCTATTGATTTTTTTTTTTTTAAAGATTTATTTATTTATTTACTTTGGGCGGGGGTCGGGTTGGGGAGGAAGGGGAGTGGGTGGGCCACTTCTATTGGTCTTTCATTTGTCCATTTTCATTCGTCTTCGTTCCTAGGCTCCTGTGGGCCGCCCATCGCGGTGGGTCTGTTGCTGCAGAGCACCGGCTCTGGGCGCATGCGCTCCAGAGCTGCGGCTCGGTGATTGGACACATCAGTCCAGCCGCTCCGCGGCACGTGGGATCTTCCCAGGCCAGGGCTCGAACCGGTGCCCCTTGCACTGCAAGGCGGTGTCCTTACCCACTGGACCACCAGGGGAAGCCCTCTATTGATCTTTCATTCATTTATCTTTGTTCTTCGGTGTGTGTGGGCCTCCCATGACAATGGCCTCTCTCATTGCAGAGCACCAGCTCTGGGCGCATGCGCTCCAGAGCTCCAGCTCGGTAGACACATCCGCGGCACATGGGCTTCCCAGGCCAGGGACTGAACCGGCGCCCACTGCAAGGCAGTGTCCTTACCCACTGGACCACCAGGGAAGCCTAGGAAAGAAGTTTTTGTAGTATGGGGCACTAAATTTGGGTAGGGGAAGGGGCCCCCAGTGTGGTTTGGTAGAAAAGGCAGCCTTGATGTGAATCTGGACTTTTTCCTTTGCTGGTATTGCTTCCTAGGGCAAATTTCTTAACCTCTTCTATGCCAAATTTCCTATACCATAAAATAGAGATTGTATAAATAGCAAGACTATTGTAAAGACATACACACACACACACACACGCACGCACTCATATGTACATGGGACCTAACATAGAGCCTGGTACCTAGGGGCTATGCAATAGATAGCAGCTACAATTGGGACAGAAATAAAGGATAGTCAAAAAAATCTTAAGGGAAACTCTCTGAAGTGATACATATAAGTAAGTTTCAACTCTACATTTAAAAAAATGTAATTTAAGCACCTACTGGTTAGACTGTCATTTAGGCATCAAAAGATGGAACCAGCCACTTTCTGAAAATTGGATACTTAGGCATACCAGGAGCTGAGAGGTACAGAAAGGGCTGGAGAAAGTAGCTGAAGGAAAGCACTGTTCAGGAGTGACAAAGGAAACTACACTACCTGTTTCTCAAACATACACCTAGGGGGCAAGAGGATACAGGAGAGTGTGGTAATGGCTCATCACCATTCTCCCTTAACTCAGAAAACATTTCCAGTGGGCAGCCTAGGAAGGTTGGTGCCCAATGCCATCTTTCTGGAACAAGAACATGGTGTTAATGTCTACTGTACTTCACCCATAAATAGCAATGATGGTCCTGATAAAAAATTAAATGAGGGAGGCTAGTTTCCCTTCAGGAACTCTCAGTTCAAACAGAGGGCATTTATGCTGAGAAGAACGGAACACATGAAAGGCAGAAGCCAACAGACATCAGGGAGCGAGATTAGCTTCTGTCATCAGTCATCTCTGACACTGGGTACTTCTGAGATTGTGGATGGTTAAGGAAAAAGTCTTAGAGGAGAAAATGAATCTTTCAGAAGATGTGAGCTTGCTTAACCTGGAGGACAGAGGGGAGGTTTGAAGAAGAAGAGTAAGACTGGAGCAATGGGAGAGAAAGATTACTGAGAGAATTTTGAACTGCCTGGATCAAAGACAGGAAAGAGTCTGCAGGAGCTGAAACACCATGGCACTGGGGAAGGTGGTGTGGTGATGGCAATGACAGTGATTTCAGAGGTTCTAAGAGTGTAACATTAGACTACCCTAAGAGCTACCAAATCACTTTAACGCTCATCTCTTCACCTTTTTTTCTCCCCATAATGCCCTAGGGGTACATGGCGATGTACAAGTCAGAATTCATCCAAAAAGCTGTCAATATCAGAATTAAGGGAGAAGGCATGTAAAATACCAAGTTTTTATCTATAGTTTTCCTCTAATTGAAAGGAAAGCATTCTTAAGGAAACTCTCTGAAGTGATACATATAAGTAAGTTTCAACTCTACATTTAAAAAAATGTAATTTAAGCACCTACTGGTTAGACTGTCATTTAGGCATCAAAAGATGGAACCAGCCACTTTCTGAAAATTGGATACTTAGGCATACCAGGAGCTGAGAGGTACAGAAAGGGCTGGAGAAAGTAGCTGAAGGAAAGCACTGTTCAGGAGTGACAAAGGAAACTACACTACCTGTTTCTCAAACATACACCTAGGGGGCAAGAGGATACAGGAGAGTGTGGTAATGGCTCATCACCATTCTCCCTTAACTCAGAAAACATTTCCAGTGGGCAGCCTAGGAAGGTTGGTGCCCAATGCCATCTTTCTGGAACAAGAACATGGTGTTAATGTCTACTGTACTTCACCCATAAATAGCAATGATGGTCCTGATAAAAAATTAAATGAGGGAGGCTAGTTTCCCTTCAGGAACTCTCAGTTCAAACAGAGGGCATTTATGCTGAGAAGAACGGAACACATGAAAGGCAGAAGCCAACAGACATCAGGGAGCGAGATTAGCTTCTGTCATCAGTCATCTCTGACACTGGGTACTTCTGAGATTGTGGATGGTTAAGGAAAAAGTCTTAGAGGAGAAAATGAATCTTTCAGAAGATGTGAGCTTGCTTAACCTGGAGGACAGAGGGGAGGTTTGAAGAAGAAGAGTAAGACTGGAGCAATGGGAGAGAAAGATTACTGAGAGAATTTTGAACTGCCTGGATCAAAGACAGGAAAGAGTCTGCAGGAGCTGAAACACCATGGCACTGGGGAAGGTGGTGTGGTGATGGCAATGACAGTGATTTCAGAGGTTCTAAGAGTGTAACATTAGACTACCCTAAGAGCTACCAAATCACTTTAACGCTCATCTCTTCACCTTTTTTTCTCCCCATAATGCCCTAGGGGTACATGGCGATGTACAAGTCAGAATTCATCCAAAAAGCTGTCAATATCAGAATTAAGGGAGAAGGCATGTAAAATACCAAGTTTTTATCTATAGTTTTTCCCTCTAATTGAAAGGAAAGCATTCCTAAGAAACCTTTCATAAGCTGGAATGATGTGACATAAAGAAGCAATTACCCTTATATATTAATTTTTATTTTTTTTACAGAGTTTTGTTGTTTACTGTACATATGTCCCCTACATCTTGAACTTTCCTTCCCTTTAAATTTTTTTTTGACCTCTTTTATTGGTTTTTAAATTTTTTAAAATTTTCATCCATCTTTATTCTTTGGCTTGTGTGGGCCTCCCATTGCAGTGGCTTCTCTTGTTACAGGGCACCAGCTCTGGGCACATGCAGTCCAGAGCATTGGCTCATAACTGTACACATGGGTCCAGCTGCTCCGCAGCACCTGGGATCTTCCTGGGCTGGGGATGGAAGCGGTTCCCCCTGCACTGCAAGGCAGACTCTTTACCCACTGGACCACCAGGGAAGCCCTTAAACTCTTCTTTCTAAATAAAAGTGAAAATTCTCTTTTGGTTCATGAAAACAGGTACTAAAATAGGTCTTTCATAAAAGAGAAGTGGCATAAATCAAACTTTGAATGGAAAAATGGGGATGCTTGTCTTTGAGATTCATCACAACTTTAAATGTGCTCTTCAGTCTGAGGAACCAAAGATTTTGCTCTTAAATGTGTTTATTTAATTTTTGGTCGCACAGCATTAGGGGATCTTAGTTTCTCAACCAGAGATTGAATCTGCACCCTTTGCCGTGGAAGTGCAGTCTTAACCACTGGACTGCTAGGGAAGTTCTCAAAGATTCTGCTCTCAAAAAGGAAAGTCAACTATGTATTTGTTCTAGGACCGTGAATTAGTATCACAACAGTGTCCCTTAATATCAGTCAGGTAGAAGCTTCCCATTCCAGGCCTCAGTGGTGAAAATTCAACCCACTTGACAATGTTCACCTAAACTCTCTCTGTACACTGGCCATGTTCCCCTTCCACTAGACATTATTGTAAAATACTTGAAAATCTAAATGGAAAAGTTGCTGTAGAAGCAGACTAAAGAATTAAAATAAAGATGGCAAGGACAACTGCTAGCAAAAGCACTGTAGAGCCGGCAAATATTACATTTAACTCCACATGAATTCTCTGAAGGAATTTAACACAATTTCTCCCATTCTAACTCAAAAATTAATTTCTGTATATTGTCCTTGAGATTTGGATTGGGAATGGAAAGGAGAAAACTGAAAGTGTGAAGATTTTATATGAATTAATCAACCAAGGGCTCAGACACTAGGGAGTGAAGATTAAACTTTATAGTTTAGAAACCCAAGGACAGTACTTTTCTCATGAGTGTATCTCACATCAAAAAAAAAAAGTCTCTACTGATACCTATGTCTCATATACAACATTCAAGTAAAGAGGTAATTTTTATGACATCCCAATGAGAAGATACAAAAAGGTTAAATATTTTATAGATAAATTAAGGGAGAGTCGAAATTAGAACAAAATGGCCCCAGTCCTGACACTGTTTGTATTCCAGATGAAAAGATAATTTCATCCCTCTGTCCATTTGTGTTAAAGCCTAAGCAGATGAGACAATTCAACCTCAAAGAATCAGAAAAAGAAAGCTGTCCATGGGGTATTAGTATTCAGAAAGAAGCTGCTATGTTATTTCAGGAGTAATTAGTGGTTTCCCAGCCATTGACCACCTCTGTCCACTGCTGACAGCCTGTTGAAACTGTCAGGTACTGCTTGGAAGAATTCAGTCTGCCAGATAAGATACAGATGCATGACTGGTATATAGGTTTCTCTGAGCTGGTCTTCCCTAGCCCAGTCAGGAGTACTCTATGGGACTAAGATATGGGTGAGCGTACATGCCTCACTGTGTGGCGAAAAGCCTACTTTTAAAAGTTGTCTCTTAGATATTAGACTACCAGAAACTTTTCTAGAAAAAAATTGAAAATAAATATGTGAGCAAAGGAAACCTATAGGATCTGCCAGCTTTCATCATTTTCATGTACCAGTCAACTTAAAATTTGAGTCCAGAATACCATATGCTAAAGTTAGGTTTTATACTCCATAGAAGCTTCCCATTCCAGGCCTCAGTGGTGAAAATTCAACCCACTTGACAATGTTCACCTAAACTCTCTCTGTACACTGGCCATGTTCCCCTTCCACTAGACATTATTGTAAAATACTTGAAAATCTAAATGGAAAAGTTGCTGTAGAAGCAGACTAAAGAATTAAAATAAAGATGGCAAGGACAACTGCTAGCAAAAGCACTGTAGAGCCGGCAAATATTACATTTAACTCCACATGAATTCTCTGAAGGAATTTAACACAATTTCTCCCATTCTAACTCAAAAATTAATTTCTGTATATTGTCCTTGAGATTTGGATTGGGAATGGAAAGGAGAAAACTGAAAGTGTGAAGATTTTATATGAATTAATCAACCAAGGGCTCAGACACTAGGGAGTGAAGATTAAACTTTATAGTTTAGAAACCCAAGGACAGTACTTTTCTCATGAGTGTATCTCACATCAAAAAAAAAAAGTCTCTACTGATACCTATGTCTCATATACAACATTCAAGTAAAGAGGTAATTTTTATGACATCCCAATGAGAAGATACAAAAAGGTTAAATATTTTATAGATAAATTAAGGGAGAGTCGAAATTAGAACAAAATGGCCCCAGTCCTGACACTGTTTGTATTCCAGATGAAAAGATAATTTCATCCCTCTGTCCATTTGTGTTAAAGCCTAAGCAGATGAGACAATTCAACCTCAAAGAATCAGAAAAAGAAAGCTGTCCATGGGGTATTAGTATTCAGAAAGAAGCTGCTATGTTATTTCAGGAGTAATTAGTGGTTTCCCAGCCATTGACCACCTCTGTCCACTGCTGACAGCCTGTTGAAACTGTCAGGTACTGCTTGGAAGAATTCAGTCTGCCAGATAAGATACAGATGCATGACTGGTATATAGGTTTCTCTGAGCTGGTCTTCCCTAGCCCAGTCAGGAGTACTCTATGGGACTAAGATATGGGTGAGCGTACATGCCTCACTGTGTGGCGAAAAGCCTACTTTTAAAAGTTGTCTCTTAGATATTAGACTACCAGAAACTTTTCTAGAAAAAAAAATTGAAAATAAATATGTGAGCAAAGGAAACCTATAGGATCTGCCAGCTTTCATCATTTTCATGTACCAGTCAACTTAAAATTTGAGTCCAGAATACCATATGCTAAAGTTAGGTTTTATACTCCATAGAGTGAGCAACCTTTTCACTTCTGTCATACAAAATCAAGTTGGTGGACTTGATGCAAAAGGTATGCCAGGGTAATTCACTCTGTGCCACATTTAAGGCCCATGAGAACACGGTGATTTCTTTTTCCTATGCACTTCTCTAAGATTCCCATATAGCTTGATCTATAGTAGATACTCTATCTATGTATTTGGTCAACAATTATTAGATGGTCAACAATTATTCTGATGGTTAACCAGTTAGAGGAAAAAAAGGTATAAGATGTGGTCTTTATCAAAGACTTCAGGGTGGAACTGAACTTACAAGAAATAGCTAAAAACATGTACAAAGCATGATGCTATACAAGGAAACTAGGCATCTAAGGATTAAGAGAGGGTCAGCATGACTTTAGAACTGTAACCTTCAAGAAAAGAAGCTTTCCCTACATTTTGGAGTTTTCCAAACAGTCTATTCCTTCATTCTTCCCATAGGTTTCTGTTTAGTCTCTAAGTTGTGCCCAATTCTTTTGTGACCCCATGGACAACAGTCTGCCAGGCTCCTCTGTCCTTGGGACTTTTTCAGACATACTGGAGTGGGTTGCCAGTTCCTGACCCAGGGATCTAACCTGCACCAGCAGGCAGACTCTTTTTTTTTTTTTTAATCGCTATGATTTTTTTAAACAATTTTTTTGGCCTCTTTTACTGATTTTTTAATCCATTCATTTTCATCCATCATTATTCTTTGGCCTGTGTGGGCCTCCCATCACAATGGCCTCTCCCATCACAGAGCACCAGCTCTAGGAGCATGCGCTCTACAGTGCTGGCTTGTAATTGGACACACCAGTCCAGCCATTCTGCAGCATGTGGGATCTTCCTGGGCCAGGGATCGGACTGGTGCCCCTTGCACTGCAAAGTGGACTCTATCCACTGGACCACCAGGGAAGCCCAGAAGGCAGACTCTTTACCAGTGACCAAGGAAGCCCCTTCCCATAGGTAGAAAACCCAAAATAAAAGTGAATGTGTTCACACTTATAGATACTGAGAAATTTCCACTTCTGGGAAGACGGAGGAGACACACTTTGCCCTATTCCTCTCACTAAATACAATTTTAAAAGACTCTGGACATTATATGTATAAAATAAACATAAGAAGACTCTGAAAGGCAGAGACAAGAGGTGAACTTAATAGGGACCTCGGGATCTGAGGAGGGATGCAGTGGTGTATGCATGCTCAACATAATTAGTTATCTGAGAAATGCAAATCAAAACTACACTGAGGTATCACTTCATACCAGTCAAAATAGCTATCATCCAAAAAAATCTACAAATAAGTGCTCCAAAATTGACAAATAAGAGAGGTTGTGGAGAAAAGGGAAGCCTCTTACATAGCTGATGGGAGTGTATATTGATGTAGCCACTATGGAAAACAGTATGGAGGTTCCTTAAAAAACTAAAACACTGAGTTATCATATGATCCTTCTATCTCACTCCTGGACATACACCAGAAGAAAGCTCTAATTTGAAAGCATACATGCACCCCAGTGTTCCTAGCAGCACTATTCACAATAGCTAAGACACAGAAACAATGTAACTGTTCATCAGATGAATGGATACAGTGACTAGAGGGGTGGTATGGGGAGGGACATTCAAGAGGGAACAGACATATATATATCTATGCCTGATTCATGCTGATGTTTGGCAGTAAAAAACAAAAATCTGTAAAGCTATTATCTTCAATTAAAAAAATAATAATAAAAAGAAAATGTGGCATACATGTTGTACAGCAGAAACTAACAGAATGTTGTAAAGCAATTATACTTCAATTAAAAAATAAATATAAAAAGATGCTATACAGATATACAATGGACTACCACTCAGCCATAAAAAAGAATGAAATAATGCCATTTGCAGCAACATGGATGAATCTAGAGATTATCATAGTAAGTAAAATAAGTCAGAGAAAGACAAATATCATATGATGCCATTCATATGTTAAATATAAAATATGATAAAATGACCTTATTTACAAAACATAAATAGACTCTCAGACATAGAAAACAAATTTATGTTTATCAAAGGGATAAAGGGAGGAGGGATAAATTAGGAGTTTGGGATTAGCAGATAGAAACTACTATATATAAAATAGATAAACAATAAAGTCCTTCTGTATAGCACTATACAAGGGTTTTTCCTACTGTATAGGAAACTATATTCTGTATTTTGTAATCAACTATCTCTTGTGGGGTCACTACTCCTTTCCCCTGGGTCTAGTGCACACCAGGTTTTGTTTGTGCCCTCCAGAGTCTGTTTCCCCGGTCCTGCTCAGTGCCTCTGTAGTCTGGCCAGTGGCAACCTCCTCCAAGAGGACTGATGCCACATGCTGCAGGCTGCTGCAGACCACTGCTGACCTGTGTCTCTGCAGGAGACACTCAGATACTCAAAGGCAGGTCTGGCTCAATCTTTTGTGGAGGCCTTTCCCTGGGTTTTGGTGCATACAAGGTTTTGTTTGCACCCTCCCAGCATCTCTATTGAGTATGAGGTGTGATTTTAAAACCAGACTGTGCCCCTCCTACCATCTCATTGTGGCTCCTCCTTTGCTTTTGGATGTAGGGTATCTTTTTTTCATGGGATCCAACCATCTCTTGTCAATGGCTATTCAGCTGCTAGTTGCAATTTTGGTGTTTTCACAGGAGAAGATAAGTGCACGTCCTTCTACTCCACCATCTTTCACATAGGCTATTGTATGAAACCTGTATGCAGATCAAGAAGCAACAGTTAGAACCGGACATGGAACAACAGACTGGTTCTATATTGTGAAAGGAGTACATCAAGGTTATATATGGTCACCCCACTTATTTAACTTATATGCAGAGGACATCATGCAAAATGCTGGTCTGGATGAAGCCCAAGCTGGAATCAAGATTTCCAGGAGAAATATCAATAACCTCAGGTACACAGAAGATACCACCATTATGGCAGAAAGTCAAAAGAAACTAAAGAGCTTCTTGATGAAGATGAAAGAGGAGAGTGAAAAGTTAACTTAAAACTCAACATTCAAAAAATGAAGATCATGGCATCTGGTCCCATCACTTCATGGCAAATACATGGGAAAACAATGGAAACTGTGACAGACTTTATTTGGAGGGGTGGGGGAGGTTTCCAAAGTCATTGTGGATGGTAATTGCAGTCATGAAATTAAAAGATACTTGCTCCTTGGAAGAAAAGCTATGACAAACCCAGGACAGCATATTAAAAAGCAGAGACATCATTTTGCCCACAAAGATCCACATGATCAGTGCTATGGTTTTTCCAGTATTCATGTATGGATGTGAGAGTTGGACCATAAAGATTGAGCACCAAAGAATTGACGTTTTTTAATTGTGGTGCTGAAGAAGAGTCTTGAAGTTTCCTTGGACTAGAAGGAAATCAAACCAGTCAATTTTAAAGGAAATTAACCCTGAATATTCACTGGAAGAACTGATGCTGAAACTCCAATACTCTGGCCACCTGATATGAAGAGCCAACTTGTTGGAAAAGATCCTGATACTGGGAAAAATAGAAGGTAGAGGAGAAGGGGATGACAGAGAACAAGATGATTAGATGGCATCACTGAGTCAATGGACATGACTGAGTCAATGGACATGAGTTTGAGCAAGTTCCAAGAGATGGTGAAGGACAGGGAAGGCTGGCATGCTGCAGTCCATGGGATTGCAAAGAATCACACATGACTGAGTGACTGAACTGAATTGATAATGGAAAAGAATATATATATATATATATATATATATATATACATACACACATATAGGTATATACACACATATAGGTATATACACACACACACATATATATACATATATATGTATATTTATATCTGAATCACTTTACTGTATACCAGAAGGTAACCCAATATTGTAAATTAACTATACATCAATAAAAAAATAAATAAAATAAACTGTAAAAAAAAGATATTTAGTGATAGCATTTAGGAACAATGTATTAATCTTAGACAACCTCTCTATCTCACATTCCTTAATTTAATGGTACCTATAAGATCCTTTTTACATATAATGTTACATTTACAGGTCTGGGATTTAGGACTTAATATTGTACTATCAGAATATTTTATTTTTTTAAAAAATTTTGGCCTCTTTTTATTGATTTTTTATTTATTCATTTTTTACCCATCTTTATTCTTCAGCCTGGGCCTCCCATTGCAGTGGCCTCTCTCATTGCAGAGCACTGGCTCTGGGCACATGCACCCCAGAGTGCTGGCTTATAACTGGACCCACCGGTCCAGCCTCTCCACAGCATGTTGGGTCTTCCTGGGCCAGGGATCAAACTGGGGAGGTTTCCAAAGTCATTGTGGATGGTAATTGCAGTCATGAAATTAAAAGATACTTGCTCCTTGGAAGAAAAGCTATGACAAACCCAGGACAGCATATTAAAAGCAGAGACATCATTTTGCCCACAAAGATCCACATGATCAGTGCTATGGTTTTTCCAGTATTCATGTATGGATGTGAGAGTTGGACCATAAAGATTGAGCACCAAAGAATTGACGTTTTTTAATTGTGGTGCTGAAGAAGAGTCTTGAAGTTTCCTTGGACTAGAAGGAAATCAAACCAGTCAATTTTAAAGGAAATTAACCCTGAATATTCACTGGAAGAACTGATGCTGAAACTCCAATACTCTGGCCACCTGATATGAAGAGCCAACTTGTTGGAAAAGATCCTGATACTGGGAAAAATAGAAGGTAGAGGAGAAGGGGATGACAGAGAACAAGATGATTAGATGGCATCACTGAGTCAATGGACATGACTGAGTCAATGGACATGAGTTTGAGCAAGTTCCAAGAGATGGTGAAGGACAGGGAAGGCTGGCATGCTGCAGTCCATGGGATTGCAAAGAATCACACATGACTGAGTGACTGAACTGAATTGATAATGGAAAAGAATATATATATATATATATATATATATATACATACACACATATAGGTATATACACACATATAGGTATATACACACACACACATATATATACATATATATGTATATTTATATCTGAATCACTTTACTGTATACCAGAAGGTAACCCAATATTGTAAATTAACTATACATCAATAAAAAAATAAATAAAATAAACTGTAAAAAAAAGATATTTAGTGATAGCATTTAGGAACAATGTATTAATCTTAGACAACCTCTCTATCTCACATTCCTTAATTTAATGGTACCTATAAGATCCTTTTTACATATAATGTTACATTTACAGGTCTGGGATTTAGGACTTAATATTGTACTATCAGAATATTTTATTTTTTTAAAAAATTTTGGCCTCTTTTTATTGATTTTTTATTTATTCATTTTTTACCCATCTTTATTCTTCAGCCTGGGCCTCCCATTGCAGTGGCCTCTCTCATTGCAGAGCACTGGCTCTGGGCACATGCACCCCAGAGTGCTGGCTTATAACTGGACCCACCGGTCCAGCCTCTCCACAGCATGTTGGGTCTTCCTGGGCCAGGGATCAAACTGGTGCCCCTTGCTCTGCAAGGCAGACTCTTTACCCACTGAACCACCAGGGAAGTCCCAGAATATCTTATTATCCAAATAAAATATTGTTGTGCCTACCACAATATGCTAAGCAATCCATTGTGTGGATATGGCATATTTAACAAATTTACAATCTTACAGAACACTCAGTGTGTTTTGTTTTTCTTTACTATAAGATAGCAAAGCTATTTTGGCATTAACAAAATTTTCTTTTTAAACATTTTGTTTGGCCACTTTTATTGGTCTTTCATTTATTTATTTTCACCCATCTTTGTTCTTTTGGCCCATGTGGCCTCCCATCGCAGCGGCCTCTCTCCTTGAAGAGCACTGGATCTGGGCACATGTGCTTCAGAGCACTGGCTCATAATTGGACACATTGGTCCAGCTGCTCCATGGCATGTGGGATCTTCCCAGGCCAGGGATTGAACCGGCGCTCCTTACATTGCAAAATGGAGTCCTTACCTACTGGATCACCAGGGAAGCCCCTAACAAATATTTTTGAGCATTTACTGTATATCGGCTTCTCTTCTAGGCACTGGGGATAAAACAGTGAACAAAATAGGCAAAAATCCCTCCCCCATGAAGTTTATAATCTAGTAGGGGAGGAGGACATGGGCAACGAATGAGTGAGGAAAAAGGGTAGATATTAGATCATTATCTGGCAAGTGCCATGGAGAAAAGTCAAGCCACAAGAGGCTAAGAAGTATTAAGGAGCTGCACACTGCAATTCGAAATAGGAGGCCCAGGGAAGACCTCCCCGAGAGGGCGACATCTCAGAAAAGACGGGTAGGATGGAGCTCCAGCCCTGTTGATTTATCTTGAATTGCAGTGTGGCCAGAGCAACAGCAAGGGCAAGACCTGAGGAACAGCAAGAAATCAGGGTGGCTGGAGTGGATGGAGAGGGAGGTCAGTAGGGGCTGAGATGTATCTCTGAGACCCTTCTCTACTTATTTTTAGATAAGATTGTTCAGTTGCTTAGTCATGACCTACTTTTTGTGACCCCATAGACAACAGACCACCAGGCTCCTCTGTCCATGGAATTCTCCAGGCAAGAATACTGGACTACCATTTTCTTCTCCAGATAAAATAAAGATTAAGTTCCTGGGCCAGGGATCAAACTGGTGCCTTGCTCTGCAAGGCAGACTCTTTACCCACTGAACCACCAGGGAAGTCCCAGAATATCTTATTATCCAAATAAAATATTGTTGTGCCTACCACAATATGCTAAGCAATCCATTGTGTGGATATGGCATATTTAACAAATTTACAATCTTACAGAACACTCAGTGTGTTTTGTTTTTCTTTACTATAAGATAGCAAAGCTATTTTGGCATTAACAAAATTTTCTTTTTAAACATTTTGTTTGGCCACTTTTATTGGTCTTTCATTTATTTATTTTCACCCATCTTTGTTCTTTTGGCCCATGTGGCCTCCCATCGCAGCGGCCTCTCTCCTTGAAGAGCACTGGATCTGGGCACATGTGCTTCAGAGCACTGGCTCATAATTGGACACATTGGTCCAGCTGCTCCATGGCATGTGGGATCTTCCCAGGCCAGGGATTGAACCGGCGCTCCTTACATTGCAAAATGGAGTCCTTACCTACTGGATCACCAGGGAAGCCCCTAACAAATATTTTTGAGCATTTACTGTATATCGGCTTCTCTTCTAGGCACTGGGGATAAAACAGTGAACAAAATAGGCAAAAATCCCTCCCCCATGAAGTTTATAATCTAGTAGGGGAGGAGGACATGGGCAACGAATGAGTGAGGAAAAAGGGTAGATATTAGATCATTATCTGGCAAGTGCCATGGAGAAAAGTCAAGCCACAAGAGGCTAAGAAGTATTAAGGAGCTGCACACTGCAATTGAAATAGGAGGCCCAGGGAAGACCTCCCGAGAGGCGACATCTCAGAAAAGACGGGTAGGATGGAGCTCCAGCCCTGTTGATTTATCTTGAATTGCAGTGTGGCCAGAGCAACAGCAAGGGCAAGACCTGAGGAACAGCAAGAAATCAGGGTGGCTGGAGTGGATGGAGAGGGAGGTCAGTAGGGGCTGAGATGTATCTCTGAGACCCTTCTCTACTTATTTTTAGATAAGATTGTTCAGTTGCTTAGTCATGACCTACTTTTTGTGACCCCATAGACAACAGACCACCAGGCTCCTCTGTCCATGGAATTCTCCAGGCAAGAATACTGGACTACCATTTTCTTCTCCAGATAGATAAGATTAAACAAGGATTATTAATTGGTGAATGTTCCCATTCTTTACCTCCCGGATAACTTCAGCTTCCTTGGCTGCTCTGCCCTTAGGGAACACACATTCTTGATCTCTGTCCAAAGGGAGAGAGGAGAGTTGCCTGGGGCTGGGGCCAGAGGAATACTTTAGGGCAGAGTATCTGAGGCTCATAGCTCCAAAACACAGGCACAGTGAGTGAGGAAAGAGGATGAAAAGGGATCTAACAACAAAAAAAATAGGGATCTAACACAATTTGGGGAGCTCATCCTTTCCACGATGTTTGACACAAACAGGTAAAGGATGTTAGTCATTTTGAAATGACTTTGAACTATGAATTTACTTTGCATTACATGAACGCTATATTCTAAGATACCATTCATGGTGCACAGCCCTTCTTTCAGGATAAATAAATTCCTACAAGCACAATTTCTCGGCAAAAATGAAGACTTTAAATTTCGATACACAGTAGCAGATACACCTGCTCCCCCACACTAGAAAGGGTATGCCATTTTAGATTCCCAATAAATTGTTCCCCACAAGTTCACCACATTGAATATTATCACTTTTAATCTATCAATATGATACGGGAAGAATGATTTCTCAACAATATTTGAAAATTTTGCATCCTGGAAATGCGAGGGCAAAAATCTTTTTTTATGTTTATTGACTAAAATGTTACTGTGTTTATTTCCTTGGGAGTGTATTGTTTGTTCATGTCCTTTGCCCTGTTTTCTATTGGAATATGTATCTTTCCTTATTGAATTTGTTACAACCATTTGTATTTGGGTGATGTTTTGCTTATGACTATAAAATACTTTTAAGTACGTTTCCCAGTGTGTTGTCAGGGATTTTAGGGTGCATGCAATGGAAAGCTGATTGGCTTATTCCAGCAGAAAACGAATGTTTTAAAAGGATATCTACTAGATCACAGAATTTGAAATGCTGAAAAGGTGGATGGAGAGGAGGTCAGTAGGGGCTGAGATGTATCTCTGAGACCCTTCTCTACTTATTTTTAGATAAGATTGTTCAGTTGCTTACATTTTGTGACCTGACAACAGACCACCAGGCTCCTCTGTCCATGGAATTCTCCAGGCAAGAATACTGGACTACCATTTTCTTCTCCAGATAGATAAGATTAAACAAGGATTATTAATTGGTGAATGTTCCCATTCTTTACCTCCCGGATAACTTCAGCTTCCTTGGCTGCTCTGCCCTTAGGGAACACACATTCTTGATCTCTGTCCAAAGGGAAAGAGGAGAGTTGCCTGGGGCTGGGGCCAGAGGAATACTTTAGGGCAGAGTATCTGAGGCTCATAGCTCCAAAACACAGGCACAGTGAGTGAGGAAAGAGGATGAAAAGGGATCTAACAACAAAAAAAATAGGGATCTAACACAATTTGGGGAGCTCATCCTTTCCACGATGTTTGACACAAACAGGTAAAGGATGTTAGTCATTTTGAAATGACTTTGAACTATGAATTTACTTTGCATTACATGAACGCTATATTCTAAGATACCATTCATGGTGCACAGCCCTTCTTTCAGGATAAATAAATTCCTACAAGCACAATTTCTCGGCAAAAATGAAGACTTTAAATTTCGATACACAGTAGCAGATACACCTGCTCCCCCACACTAGAAAGGGTATGCCATTTTAGATTCCCAATAAATTGTTCCCCACAAGTTCACCACATTGAATATTATCACTTTTAATCTATCAATATGATACGGGAAGAATGATTTCTCAACAATATTTGAAAATTTTGCATCCTGGAAATGCGAGGGCAAAAATCTTTTTCTATGTTTATTGACTAAAATGTTACTGTGTTTATTTCCTTGGGAGTGTATTGTTTGTTCATGTCCTTTGCCCTGTTTTCTATTGGAATATGTATCTTTCCTTATTGAATTTGTTACAACCATTTGTATTTGGGTGATGTTTTGCTTATGACTATAAAATACTTTTAAGTACGTTTCCCAGTGTGTTGTCAGGGATTTTAGGGTGCATGCAATGGAAAGCTGATTGGCTTATTCCAGCAGAAAACGAATGTTTTAAAAGGATATCTACTAGATCACAGAATTTGAAATGCTAGGAAACAGGACTCAGAAAATAGAGTAGCATTAAGCAAGAGTAGGCAGAGAGCCACCCAAACTAAACTCGGGACTAGCTGGTGAGAACCTGCCTTATGACAGGAGATGCTGAAAGCCACTCCAGCACTCTTGCGCACACAGTCCCCGGAGTGGTCGACTCTCTGTCCCTGATTTAGAGTGTCTTACTGGTATGTCTCTGTCACAGCCTACTTCCTAGTTGCCAGAGAGCTGAGAGTGAATATGGGGAGTTTTGATCTCCTGAAATGGAAAGTAGACCCTTCGTCTCACCTAAAGTGGCTCAGTGGAGAATTCTACTAACAAGGAAGTCAGAGGCTAGAGAGATAGAGATAGAAAGTTAACCCTATCACCAGCTAGTTGTTTAACTTTTAACTTGTTCACTGTGCTCTTAACTTTACAGGGAATTTGGTTTGGGGGGTGAACATAACTTGAAAATATCTCCCTTTATGATTTCTGATCTTAACAACTCTACACTAACCTTCACTCTGTCTGATTTTCTATACTCTCCCAGTTGAACCAGCCAGGGCTGCATTTTTCCTCCTAAGGACTTCCTGTGTGTGTATCCAGGGCTCTGTGTCCGCAGGCAGCTCTGGTGTCCCAAGTCCTCCTCTTGTGTCAGAGATGTCCTTGACTCTGAGACATGTGTGGTCCGACTCTGAAGGCTAATTATGTTAAGTGGTGGCCCTGTCACCGCCTAGGTTGGGAATCTACTGCCTCTGAAAATGTTTAACATTCTGTCTTTTAGACAGGGGACTTTTTCTGACCTGTTCATCAAATGTGTGCTTTCATAGCTTAGGAGTACCTAACTCTCCTACTGCTTTAGGTGTATTTTATTACTCAGTTTCAATTGGCCTAGAAAATTGATTTTTTTTTTTTTCCTTATTGAATTTGTTACAACCATTTGTATTTGGGTGATGTTTTGCTTATGACTATAAAATACTTTTAAGTACGTTTCCCAGTGTGTTGTCAGGGATTTTAGGGTGCATGCAATGGAAAGCTGATTGGCTTATTCCAGCAGAAAACGAATGTTTTAAAAGGATATCTACTAGATCACAGAATTTGAAATGCTAGGAAACAGGACTCAGAAAATAGAGTAGCATTAAGCAAGAGTAGGCAGAGAGCCACCCAAACTAAACTCGGGACTAGCTGGTGAGAACCTGCCTTATGACAGGAGATGCTGAAAGCCACTCCAGCACTCTTGCGCACACAGTCCCCGGAGTGGTCGACTCTCTGTCCCTGATTTAGAGTGTCTTACTGGTATGTCTCTGTCACAGCCTACTTCCTAGTTGCCAGAGAGCTGAGAGTGAATATGGGGAGTTTTGATCTCCTGAAATGGAAAGTAGACCCTTCGTCTCACCTAAAGTGGCTCAGTGGAGAATTCTACTAACAAGGAAGTCAGAGGCTAGAGAGATAGAGATAGAAAGTTAACCCTATCACCAGCTAGTTGTTTAACTTTTAACTTGTTCACTGTGCTCTTAACTTTACAGGGAATTTGGTTTGGGGGGTGAACATAACTTGAAAATATCTCCCTTTATGATTTCTGATCTTAACAACTCTACACTAACCTTCACTCTGTCTGATTTTCTATACTCTCCCAGTTGAACCAGCCAGGGCTGCATTTTTCCTCCTAAGGACTTCCTGTGTGTGTATCCAGGGCTCTGTGTCCGCAGGCAGCTCTGGTGTCCCAAGTCCTCCTCTTGTGTCAGAGATGTCCTTGACTCTGAGACATGTGTGGTCCGACTCTGAAGGCTAATTATGTTAAGTGGTGGCCCTGTCACCGCCTAGGTTGGGAATCTACTGCCTCTGAAAATGTTTAACATTCTGTCTTTTAGACAGGGGACTTTTTCTGACCTGTTCATCAAATGTGTGCTTTCATAGCTTAGGAGTACCTAACTCTCCTACTGCTTTAGGTGTATTTTATTACTCAGTTTCAATTGGCCTAGAAAAATGTCATGGGATACTTGACGTTTTGATGTCTCGGGCATTAAATGGAAAAGCATCTATCATTTTCATACAGAAAGCCTAAGTTCCTCTCTCCTACTCCAAGGAAGATGGTACAGTGTAAGGACATATTGAACCCTTTTAACTGGTCTTTGAAGGGTTGAGTCATCCGTCTTTTTGTCTTTACTGTTAGAAGCCTGTCTATGCAGACTTGAACAGACCAGTAACCCTGAACACGTGCTAGTCCAGAGGAACTTCTGCAGGATTCTCTGCTCATTCAGGGTACCTTGAGAAAGTTCACATACTGGCTCCCTATAAAGGCCCCTTCTAGACTCAGCAGGGGAAGGAGAGGGAACAATTTAGCGGCTGTGAAAATGACGGGTCACTCTCTTCCACGGCCAAGGCACTCCCTACAGAGAGAAGCCCAGCGGGTCACCCTCAGGAGTGGAGCTTGGACCACTGTAGTCACACCCATGCCTGGAGATGCTGGAGCCTCGCTGTGGACTGTCCAGTGTAGAGTAGCAAGGGGCTGAGAGATCAAAGTCCCCATGGGTGATGGAGGGAACCTGGCCAGAAAGGTCCTATAGGGAATGTTGGTATTAGGCAGCATCAGAGAGTCCTAAAACTGAGTGGAAGTAACAGGGCTAATGGCCTAAGACTCACAGTCAGGGCTGTGGCTGCTGAGGACCCAGTAGTTAGGACCTAAGACCCCAGGCAGGCCGTCACCGCAGCATTCAGTCAGACAAAACAAGCTGGGATCTTGATTTTTAGAATAGGAGAACAAGTTGGGGTCTGAGACAGAGGAATAAAGGAGAAGCTTATAAAGGGTAAGTGGTTAAGTACCTGGCCTATACAACCAGCCAGTCTGGGCTCAAATCTCCATTCTGTCACTTACTACCTGTGTGGCCTTTGTTCAAGTTGCTTAGCCTCTCTGTGCTACAATTCCCTCAACTGCAAAAGGAGAAAAATAACAAAGTCTATCTCATAGGGCTTTTATGAGAAGCAGATGGAAAAAGTAAAATGATTAAAATAGGAGTAGCCCAGGTAGGTGTTAAAAATATTAGTTACTGTTGCTCATATTTTCTTTACTAGAACAGGCACAAATAAAGTCAAGAAAAGCCTGGGTGGTCCTGACATGGAATCACCAAGGTCTTTCTCATTCTTGTTTCCTCTAAATAAGAACAAGATTGGTCACTTGACGTTTTGATGTCTCGGCATTAAATGGAAAAGCATCTATCATTTTCATACAGAAAGCCTAAGTTCCTCTCTCCTACTCCAAGGAAGATGGTACAGTGTAAGGACATATTGAACCCTTTTAACTGGTCTTTGAAGGGTTGAGTCATCCGTCTTTTTGTCTTTACTGTTAGAAGCCTGTCTATGCAGACTTGAACAGACCAGTAACCCTGAACACGTGCTAGTCCAGAGGAACTTCTGCAGGATTCTCTGCTCATTCAGGGTACCTTGAGAAAGTTCACATACTGGCTCCCTATAAAGGCCCCTTCTAGACTCAGCAGGGGAAGGAGAGGGAAGAATTTAGCGGCTGTGAAAATGACGGGTCACTCTCTTCCACGGCCAAGGCACTCCCTACAGAGAGAAGCCCAGCGGGTCACCCTCAGGAGTGGAGCTTGGACCACTGTAGTCACACCCATGCCTGGAGATGCTGGAGCCTCGCTGTGGACTGTCCAGTGTAGAGTAGCAAGGGGCTGAGAGATCAAAGTCCCCATGGGTGATGGAGGGAACCTGGCCAGAAAGGTCCTATAGGGAATGTTGGTATTAGGCAGCATCAGAGAGTCCTAAAACTGAGTGGAAGTAACAGGGCTAATGGCCTAAGACTCACAGTCAGGGCTGTGGCTGCTGAGGACCCAGTAGTTAGGACCTAAGACCCCAGGCAGGCCGTCACCGCAGCATTCAGTCAGACAAAACAAGCTGGGATCTTGATTTTTAGAATAGGAGAACAAGTTGGGGTCTGAGACAGAGGAATAAAGGAGAAGCTTATAAAGGGTAAGTGGTTAAGTACCTGGCCTATACAACCAGCCAGTCTGGGCTCAAATCTCCATTCTGTCACTTACTACCTGTGTGGCCTTTGTTCAAGTTGCTTAGCCTCTCTGTGCTACAATTCCCTCAACTGCAAAAGGAGAAAAATAACAAAGTCTATCTCATAGGGCTTTTATGAGAAGCAGATGGAAAAAGTAAAATGATTAAAATAGGAGTAGCCCAGGTAGGTGTTAAAAATATTAGTTACTGTTGCTCATATTTTCTTTACTAGAACAGGCACAAATAAAGTCAAGAAAAGCCTGGGTGGTCCTGACATGGAATCACCAAGGTCTTTCTCATTCTTGTTTCCTCTAAATAAGAACAAGATTGGTCACAGGCCTGGGGTGAGGCTAAGCTTACAGAGAATGGGGTCAACAAGTAGACAAGAGCTGCAGAGGAACGGAGCCTGGCAACTTCTTGCAAGTACAAATTGTGAGCATGGCAGTTGGGTGTGTGGCATTTCCTCCTGTGGGGAACTCTGCACGCAGTCACTGTGCCCCTGGCCCAGCCAGCATTTCTGGGGCCCCTGCAAGGTCCTCTACCATCTCAGGGACTCTCTCACAGGCTGGCTCACCTAACCCCTCAGGCTGTGCAGTGGCCACAAGAGAGAGCATGCACCTCTGGCCTCACTCGGGCCCTATTCTGGGGGTGAACCAGGACCTGGAGGTATTCAAGTACAGATTCTGTTTCACAGGTCATGTCCTTATGGATCCTTCCCATACGCAGGCTGACAAAACAGGGCCTTAAGAAAGAGTTATTGGGGGAGGGCACTGGGGAAGGGGTGAAAAGGGAGGTTGGGGTTATCAGCTGTAAGCCATAATATACAGGATGGATAAACAACAAGGTCCTACAATACGGCACAGGGAACTATATTCAATTACCTATGATAAACCATAATGGAAAAGAATATTTTAAAAAAGAATATATCTGTATCTACATATATATGTATAACTGAATCACTGTGCTATACAGCGGGAATTAACACAACATTATAAATCACCTACACTTCAAATTTCTTTTTAGAAAAGAGTTACTTATAATACAGTTGACCCTCAAACAACATGGGTTTGAAACACATGGGTCTACTTTCAGGCAGTTTTTTTTTTTTAATAGTAAATATTACGGTACTGCCCTATCTGTGGTTGATTGAAACTTTGTGGATCAGGAGGAGCTATGCTCTTGGGAGGCCAAATGTAAGTTCCAGTCCTTGCATGGCTCAAGGGTCAGCTGTAATAACAATGGCCACCACAGCTAGAGTGGTCAGCACTGGGCCAAGGCACTGTGTCTGAGCCTAAGGGTCACATATCCCTCCCAGATTTAGTCCTCATTACAATGCTGTAAGTTCTATGGCAGTTTTGCATATGAGGAAATGGTCTCAGAAGGGTCAGGTAACTTGCTAACACCAAGCAGGCAGCAAAAGTTGAGTCAGAGTTCCAGCTGAGGCAGCTCAGTACTCAGCCCGAGTTTTTCTCGAGAAGAAACAAAGAATGCTTTGCGGCTGCTCTCTGAAAGGAAATGGTGCACTTCTGACAGACGTGAAATATGTGCTGACATGTGCCCTTCCTTGGTGAGCGGACACCGACTTGAACATTAACTCTCCGCAGCAGCATCTGCTTTGGTTCTCCAAGGACATGGGTTCACTCTGTGGAGACTCTCTCTGTGAGAGGCCAAAGTTCCTTACAGCTTCTGGGATCACAAAACCCTTTCCAACAAGATCCCTCAGGCCCAGTCCCCTAAAAACTATGTAATAAATTTACCATCAAAACAATCTCACTCGGTCCCTCTGAGACCATTATGCTACAAACAAAGGTAACACGATATTCCAATAAATATTTCTCCTGTGAAGTCATTAGGGTATTTTTTTCTCATACACTAAACGTAGGATTCAAATTTAATATCATTTCATAGTTTCCCTAAATCATTCACGGCTATATATACAATATTCAAGTGTTCCACATCCTGTCATTTGAATAAGAATGATGATTAAAGTTTAGGCTGAGTCTAAAATGCAAAAGCAATTTTTACTGTTTTTATTATTAAAAATGCCATAATGAAATATTTTAAAATGTTATAGCAATTATCTTTTCATTGCACAAAACTGCATTGTCAACTAAGCCACATTAAACTGTTAAATCACTATTTTAATATCAAATTACAGAAAGAGAGGGAGAAACTGCTAAAATTCATCTTCCTGTACAGTGTCTTCCTCTGCAAAATTCTAGCACACATGGATTCTTATGGCTGAGAGATGCTGCATCATATACAGGAAATGGCAGGGATTCTGGAGGTCTCAGAGTTGAGATAGCGAAGGAGTCGAAGAAATGTGTGATTCTTTTTTTTTTTTTTTTTCTAATTTTGACCTCTTTTTATTGATGTTTTATTTATTTATTTTTCATCCATCTTTATTCTTTGGCCTGTGTGGGCCTCCCATTGCAGTAGCCTCTCTCCTTGCAGAGCACTGGCTCTGGGTGCATGTGCTCCAGAGTGCTGGCTCATAATTGGACACGACAGTCCAGCCCCTCCATGGCATATGGGATCTTCACAGACCAGGGATCAACCTGGTGCCCCTTGCACTGCAAGGTGAACTCTTTACCACTGGCCCACCAGGGCATCCTGGAACGTGTGATTGTTTAGTATTTTAAAACCCCAGGACAAAAGAAGCTTGGGATTAACATACACACACACACACTACTGTATATAAAATAGATAATCAACTGGGACCTACTGTATAGCACAGGGAACTCTATGCAATATTCTGTAATAACCTATGTAGGAAAAGAATCTGAAAAAGAATGGATATATATATATATGTACAACTGAATTGCTTTGTTGTACACCTGAAACTAACACATTATGGTATAGCAACTATACTACAATAATTTAAAAATAAATAAATAATTAAATACCTCCCCAAATCAATAAAACACTGGGATAATTAGCTATTTTTCTGGGTTTCCAAACCCAAGCCTGCAGGACATCACTGGAAAGTGAGCTGAACCTGAATTGTTGAATTTGGAAAATGAGATGATTCTCGGAAGTCATTCTGTAGGCTGGCTGTTGTGGACTTCAACACCATGAGTCCAGGCCAGTGCGCTGGGCTCTCACCAGTGGAGGTGAGAACATTAAAGCAGCTCCAGCTGCCCTGGGATGAGGGCTAATGAGGAAAAGGCAGGGAGATGAGAGATGCTACCCAGAATAGCCAAAAATAAATACATAAATAAAATTGAAAAAACAAAACTGGCCCTGTTATTATCAGCATTCAGAATCATCTGAGTAATACCAATAGGTTATTAGCAAACTGCACCTTAATAGTGAGGCAGAAATTGGTTATCTTATGCATACTTAGTAAATACTTGACTAATTGATTAATACTGGTGTTATTTACACTAATACATCAAATCAGCCCTGAGGGATACTACAGATTCAAACTTATAACCTTTAAAAAAAATTAAGACTGAAGTAATAAAGAAGTAATTCCTTCTACATCTCCTTCCTGCTCCATATTTACTTTGTTTAGTTCTTTAGTATCTTGGTTTTGATTTCTTGGGAAACAGACAAAGATGAAGTTATGTGCATAATAGTTTCAAGAGGATGTGCTTTGGAAAGCGAAGGTTGTAAAAATGGGTGAGGAAAGCAGGATTGGGCAGAAGAAGTTAAACTGTTGGTGCACTTAGAACAAGAATTCAGCCAATCTTACTGGAAGTCTGACAGTGGGTGGACCTTCACAGAAGCTGCAGACTGCAGCCAGGGAGCCAGGACCTGGTATGACCTCATCAACCAGTCACTGGATATGGCCTATCCCTGGTGAAAGAAACATAACTTGGGGTGAGAGAGCACCTTTTGGCTACAGGCATTCCTGGAGAGGGACCTGGCCGTGAATCATCAACAGGTAAGGAGAAGAAGGTGACAAAGGATGAGACGGTTGGATGGCATCACCAATTCAATGGTCATGAACTTAGGCAAACTCCAAGGGGTGGTGAGGGAGGCTGGGTGTGCTGCAGTCCATGAGGTCACAAAGAGTGGGACACGACTTAGCAACTGAACAATAACAACACCACCTTAATAGATGGGCAGGGGGAGGGATCTTGGTCCTGTTTGAGGAATTTGGGTGGCACACCACAGCACTGACTATACTGGGTTACACTACAAATTAACTATGGGGGAAGTAGACTCAGCCTCCTTTTAATAAGTTAAAATTTCCTTCTGACTTTCCTCTCTTTGTTGTAAGCATCACCATTTTTCCTTACCCAAGGTAGCAGAAAAGAAGTCTGAAGATTTCTAAAAATTGCCTTGGGCGATTTTTAACAGTCTGTCACATTTAATTTCCAGCATATTTATCCTTTTAAACAATTTTAAATAATTCACTACAAAGTGAAATCTGGCATAAGTCCTATCTGTCTTTTACTCCCTGAATTTATGGAAGAAGCCAACACAACAGATTTCTAGGCTGTTTCCAGGGCTTGGGTTGGGGCCTGGTGGTATAACTAAGGAATGAGGAAGGGGCTGTCAGATTCAAACGTATAACCTTTAAAAAAAATTAAGACTGAAGTAATAAAGAAGTAATTCCTTCTACATCTCCTTCCTGCTCCATATTTACTTTGTTTAGTTCTTTAGTATCTTGGTTTTGATTTCTTGGGAAACAGACAAAGATGAAGTTATGTGCATAATAGTTTCAAGAGGATGTGCTTTGGAAAGCGAAGGTTGTAAAAATGGGTGAGGAAAGCAGGATTGGGCAGAAGAAGTTAAACTGTTGGTGCACTTAGAACAAGAATTCAGCCAATCTTACTGGAAGTCTGACAGTGGGTGGACCTTCACAGAAGCTGCAGACTGCAGCCAGGGAGCCAGGACCTGGTATGACCTCATCAACCAGTCACTGGATATGGCCTATCCCTGGTGAAAGAAACATAACTTGGGGTGAGAGAGCACCTTTTGGCTACAGGCATTCCTGGAGAGGGACCTGGCCGTGAATCATCAACAGGTAAGGAGAAGAAGGTGACAAAGGATGAGACGGTTGGATGGCATCACCAATTCAATGGTCATGAACTTAGGCAAACTCCAAGGGGTGGTGAGGGAGGCTGGGTGTGCTGCAGTCCATGAGGTCACAAAGAGTGGGACACGACTTAGCAACTGAACAATAACAACACCACCTTAATAGATGGGCAGGGGGAGGGATCTTGGTCCTGTTTGAGGAATTTGGGTGGCACACCACAGCACTGACTATACTGGGTTACACTACAAATTAACTATGGGGGAAGTAGACTCAGCCTCCTTTTAATAAGTTAAAATTTCCTTCTGACTTTCCTCTCTTTGTTGTAAGCATCACCATTTTTCCTTACCCAAGGTAGCAGAAAAGAAGTCTGAAGATTTCTAAAAATTGCCTTGGGCGATTTTTAACAGTCTGTCACATTTAATTTCCAGCATATTTATCCTTTTAAACAATTTTAAATAATTCACTACAAAGTGAAATCTGGCATAAGTCCTATCTGTCTTTTACTCCCTGAATTTATGGAAGAAGCCAACACAACAGATTTCTAGGCTGTTTCCAGGGCTTGGGTTGGGGCCTGGTGGTATAACTAAGGAATGAGGAAGGGGCTGTCTCTTCTTCCTACTTTAAAGAGGAAGGCTTAAGTCATTGGTCAGGCAAATAAATTCTCCACTATTCTCTGGGAGTCCTATTCTGTCTATAAGAATGCAAATGAATAACCTTGACAAAGAAGGCTATTTCATGTAAGAAATTTTTTCCACAGGAGTCAAATGTTTCCAGAGATTGTGATTAAAAAAAAAAAAAAAAAACTACGAAGTAGTTGTGAGTATAGCCTCATCTTCCACAGTATAACTATGCTGTCAAAGACCTAGCTGCCACTCCAAACACTGTCCTCCAAGTACTTGCAGAGAAACACAGGGATATTAAATTATCATGTAATTAAATTAAATTATCACTTTGCAATCCCACCAATAAGGCTGAGATGGCACTTCTGTTATGAAACCTTGCTTGCAAATCCTTTTACTCTGAGAAGAGAACTCCTTTCTGGCAGAAGCAGTCTCAGCCAAAGGTGAAGTTGTGGATTGGATGATTGTACAAGGGTTTCTTGGTCTTCCGGGTGGCATTAGTGGTAAAGAAGCCATATTCCAGTGTAGAAAGCATAAGAGATGCAGATTCGATCCCTAGGTTGGGAAGATCCCTTGGAGGAGGGCAGGGCAACTCACTCCAGTATTCTTGCCTAGAGAATCGCTTGGACAGAGGAGCTTGGTGGGCTATGATCCGTAGGGTCGCACAGTTAGACAAGACAGAAGCAACTTAGCACACGCATATGCGCAAGGGTTCTTATGCCCCAGAGATTCTAAGGACAAAAAATTAACATTTGTTTTGAAAAATGTATGATTGTTGGTTTTTGAATAATGTAACTTGTTCAAAACATGGATCTATATGTTACCTATTGATAACTGCACACTCTAAATATAAAGCTTTTTCAAATCTTTAGAACACTTTATTTTCTTGAGTAGTAAAGTTGGATATTTTAATGTAAGGAACTCTTGGATATGCAAAGAAAATATCTATTTCTGAATAAATGGACCAGAAACCAGTACTGATGGTTTAAAGCAGGAACTGTGGGAGGCATGAGAGTCTGTTGTCTCCATGCCTCCTGTGTGCACAGCTCTTACAAGATACTATAATGATGAGCACAGTGCAGGAAAAACATGATCTCAGATTTCTAACAATATAAAATGGAAAATAGGGCAGGAAAACTCTTGCGGTTCAGCTTTCTTCTTTAAGCCCATGAGATTTCTTAAACAAGGCTTCACATTGGGTGCATGGGAAAGATGAGGTTCCTCCAAGAACCACCTTAATGTCTCTGGGGCCACAAGGAGCCTGTGGAGCTCCCTGTACATTTTATTTTATTTTATTTTATTTTAAGATTTATTTATTTATTTATTTTGGGCGGGGGTAGGGTTGGGGAGGGAGGGGAGCGGGCGGGCCACTTCTATTGGTCTTTCATTTCTCCATTTTCATCCATCTTTGTTCTTTGGCTCCTGTGGGCCTCCCATCGCGGTGGCCTCTGTCGTCGCAGAGCACCAGCTCTGGGCGCATGCGCTCCAGAGCTCTGGCTCGGTGATTGGACACATCGGTCCAGCTGCTCCGCAGCACATGGGATCTTCCCAGGCCAGGGATCGAACCGGCACCCCTTGCACTGCCAGGTGGTGTCCTTACCCACTGGACCACCAGGGGAAGCTCCCTGTACGTTTTAGATGTGTGTGCTTGTGCTGGTACAGGTAAGTGCCCATTGCTATGAACAAGCCATATAAAAGCACCCTACAGAACAGCTTCATCCATTCTCCCCTTATCCTTCAGACTCTCTATGGGGTCTATCTAGGCAGGTGATCCAAGTGGCCATGGACGGATGCACAGTGGCATTGCATGGTGGCCTCATGAAGTGAGAACTCAGAGACATCAGATGATAGGCCAACATCCCTGGGCCCAACTGTTTTCCCTTAGGAATATTCTGGAGAGGCCATCTAACAAAGGGCTATTGAAGGGACAACTCAGAGTAGAAATTTTCAAACTTTAACCTGCTTCAGAATTACCTAAAGTGTTTATTGTTTTAAATTTTATTTATTTTCTTGAGTAGTAAAGTTGGATATTTTAATGTAAGGAACTCTTGGATATGCAAAGAAAATATCTATTTCTGAATAAATGGACCAGAAACCAGTACTGATGGTTTAAAGCAGGAACTGTGGGAGGCATGAGAGTCTGTTGTCTCCATGCCTCCTGTGTGCACAGCTCTTACAAGATACTATAATGATGAGCACAGTGCAGGAAAAACATGATCTCAGATTTCTAACAATATAAAATGGAAAATAGGGCAGGAAAACTCTTGCGGTTCAGCTTTCTTCTTTAAGCCCATGAGATTTCTTAAACAAGGCTTCACATTGGGTGCATGGGAAAGATGAGGTTCCTCCAAGAACCACCTTAATGTCTCTGGGGCCACAAGGAGCCTGTGGAGCTCCCTGTACATTTTATTTTATTTTATTTTATTTTAAGATTTATTTATTTATTTATTTTGGGCGGGGGTAGGGTTGGGGAGGGAGGGGGGCGGGCGGGCCACTTCTATTGGTCTTTCATTTCTCCATTTTCATCCATCTTTGTTCTTTGGCTCCTGTGGGCCTCCCATCGCGGTGGCCTCTGTCGTCGCAGAGCACCAGCTCTGGGCGCATGCGCTCCAGAGCTCTGGCTCGGTGATTGGACACATCGGTCCAGCTGCTCCGCAGCACATGGGATCTTCCCAGGCCAGGGATCGAACCGGCACCCCTTGCACTGCCAGGTGGTGTCCTTACCCACTGGACCACCAGGGGAAGCTCCCTGTACGTTTTAGATGTGTGTGCTTGTGCTGGTACAGGTAAGTGCCCATTGCTATGAACAAGCCATATAAAAGCACCCTACAGAACAGCTTCATCCATTCTCCCCTTATCCTTCAGACTCTCTATGGGGTCTATCTAGGCAGGTGATCCAAGTGGCCATGGACGGATGCACAGTGGCATTGCATGGTGGCCTCATGAAGTGAGAACTCAGAGACATCAGATGATAGGCCAACATCCCTGGGCCCAACTGTTTTCCCTTAGGAATATTCTGGAGAGGCCATCTAACAAAGGGCTATTGAAGGGACAACTCAGAGTAGAAATTTTCAAACTTTAACCTGCTTCAGAATTACCTAAAGTGTTTATTGTTTTAAATTTTATTTATTTTTGGCTATTCTGGGTTTTCACTGCTGCTGCAGGCCCTTCTCTAGCTGCAGGAAGTGGGGGCTACTCTCTAGTTGAGGTGAGCAGGCTTCTTGTTGCAGTAACTTCTCTTGTTGTGGAACTCGGGTTCTAGGGCACAAAGGTTTCTGTAGTTGTGGCACATGGGCTCAATAGTTGTGGCTCCGAGGCTCTAGAGCACAGACTCAATAGTTGTGGATCACAGACTTAGCTGCTCCGCAGCTTGTGGAATCTTCCCGAATCAGGGATCAAACCTGTGTCTCCTGCATTGGCAGGCAAACTCTTTACCACTGAGCTACCAGGGAAGCCCTTAAAGTGTTTTTAAAAACAGATTCCTGGGCTCCCTACCTAGAGTCTCAGATTCAGGACATCTTGGGTAAATCCTGAAAAGTGTGCATTTCTAACAGATATTCAGGTCATACTGATGCTGCTGGTCCAGACAGCCTACTCTCAGAGCTCACAGTGTAAAGAAAAGAGTCTTTACTGTCCTATTCTGGGGTCTTCAAGTTCATTCAAGTTATGGGCCAGGTTGTGAGGATGGCTGCTAAGTGAAGGTGAGTGAATGTCTTAGGTAATGATTCTAATCCCTGAGATAAGCCAAAGATCTGAAGTGGGAGCATGGAGTATGGAAGAGGTCTATATGAGAACCTTGGGAAATCAGACAAAAAACCCATTTGCTCTTCTGTTCCTCTGTAGATGATACAGCAAAGTTGTGTCGCTCCACCTCTTTCCAGGGATGCACTTGTTCTGTCTGCACTGAGAGGCATTCCTGTTTTCTTGAGGAACTGCCCTACCCTCTCTCCAAGCATATATTTCTGGTGGGCTTAAAATCAGAGCATTATGCTTCAGGATCACAGGGATACATGAAGTTCCCTTGGCAAATATTCCTTTGCAACATGACCAGAGCCTAGCCAATCAGCATTGTTCCTTCAGAATTTGTAAGTTTACTGGTGGGGAAAATCCTCATTCATTTCTGGTCACTGAGCTATAAGAATGAGTCCAAGAGCCTTTAGCTGTACCATCCACTATGTAGAATGTGCAAGAGAATGAAGAGACAAAAGTGGAATATTCTGGAGAGGCCATCTAACAAAGGGCTATGGGGTTGAAAAAAGCTAAACTTCTCTTTTTCTGCTGCAGGCCTTCTCTAGCTGCAGGAAGTGGGGGCTACTCTCTAGTTGAGGTGAGCAGGCTTCTTGTTGCAGTAACTTCTCTTGTTGTGGAACTCGGGTTCTAGGGCACAAAGGTTTCTGTAGTTGTGGCACATGGGCTCAATAGTTGTGGCTCCGAGGCTCTAGAGCACAGACTCAATAGTTGTGGATCACAGACTTAGCTGCTCCGCAGCTTGTGGAATCTTCCCGAATCAGGGATCAAACCTGTGTCTCCTGCATTGGCAGGCAAACTCTTTACCACTGAGCTACCAGGGAAGCCCTTAAAGTGTTTTTAAAAACAGATTCCTGGGCTCCCTACCTAGAGTCTCAGATTCAGGACATCTTGGGTAAATCCTGAAAAGTGTGCATTTCTAACAGATATTCAGGTCATACTGATGCTGCTGGTCCAGACAGCCTACTCTCAGAGCTCACAGTGTAAAGAAAAGAGTCTTTACTGTCCTATTCTGGGGTCTTCAAGTTCATTCAAGTTATGGGCCAGGTTGTGAGGATGGCTGCTAAGTGAAGGTGAGTGAATGTCTTAGGTAATGATTCTAATCCCTGAGATAAGCCAAAGATCTGAAGTGGGAGCATGGAGTATGGAAGAGGTCTATATGAGAACCTTGGGAAATCAGACAAAAAACCCATTTGCTCTTCTGTTCCTCTGTAGATGATACAGCAAAGTTGTGTCGCTCCACCTCTTTCCAGGGATGCACTTGTTCTGTCTGCACTGAGAGGCATTCCTGTTTTCTTGAGGAACTGCCCTACCCTCTCTCCAAGCATATATTTCTGGTGGGCTTAAAATCAGAGCATTATGCTTCAGGATCACAGGGATACATGAAGTTCCCTTGGCAAATATTCCTTTGCAACATGACCAGAGCCTAGCCAATCAGCATTGTTCCTTCAGAATTTGTAAGTTTACTGGTGGGGAAAATCCTCATTCATTTCTGGTCACTGAGCTATAAGAATGAGTCCAAGAGCTGCTTTCAGCTGTACCATCCACTATGTAGAATGTGCAAGAGAATGAAGGAGACAAAAGTCAAAAAAGAAGGAGCAGAAGAGAACCATGGCAGGACCAAGTCTCTGCCTCTAGACATGAAGAGCTCAGAGCTATTTGGTTTCTGCAACAATTTCTTCTGTTCTGTGGTCTCTATCAGTATCTTTTTAACTTCTATGCTTCTCTCATTTCTCCAATAACCCCTGCTTGTTTGCTTAAAGTAATTTTAGTTGTGTTTCTGTCCCTTGCAAAGATAAGAATCCTGACTACCATCCCTCTTGTAATCAAACCAGCAAAGACAGAAGTAGGAGCAAAAAGCCTCGGAAGGGCATTGCTGGAGGGGTGTTCATATGTGCTGTCAGACTTTTGCAGCTGCAAGAAACAGCCTCACTCAGGTCTCCCTAAGTACAAGGATACATATGCAGAGACGGAAAGTGGAAAGCCACCAAAACAAGACAGGTCAGGGGCAGCTACTCTCTAAGGGGCTGTCTCCTGGCCTCTCCTCCGTGTCAGCTCTGCTTCTCAGAGTATCTGTTCCATTCTCCATTTGCTCCTCTCTGATGGATACTCTCCCACTTTTCAGTCCAAATCCCAGGAGGTCAGCTAGTGACACTGGTGTTCCCATTGCAGAGCCCTTTGTTCCAGGTCACTGGTGGGGAGGCACCATCTCTGGTCCCATCAGGGTGTCCTCTGAACAACAGTAACCAAAGCTGGAGAATTCAGGATGAAGAAGCCACTCCATTGCACCCATTGTAGGAGAAGTGTGCCAGAACACCAGGAATGAAGACTCACAGTATGAAACATTGAATAAATATTAAATCAAAACATTTGTATGATATATGTAATAGCTTCAGACTGCCCACCTCTCTCCAAGCTTTTTAATATTTCTGGTGGGCTTAAAATCAGAGCATTATGCTTCAGGATCACAGGGATACATGAAGTTCCCTTGGCAAATATTCCTTTGCAACATGACCAGAGCCTAGCCAATCAGCATTGTTCCTTCAGAATTTGTAAGTTTACTGGTGGGGAAAATCCTCATTCATTTCTGGTCACTGAGCTATAAGAATGAGTCCAAGAGCTGCTTTCAGCTGTACCATCCACTATGTAGAATGTGCAAGAGAATGAAGGAGACAAAAGTCAAAAAAGAAGGAGCAGAAGAGAACCATGGCAGGACCAAGTCTCTGCCTCTAGACATGAAGAGCTCAGAGCTATTTGGTTTCTGCAACAATTTCTTCTGTTCTGTGGTCTCTATCAGTATCTTTTTAACTTCTATGCTTCTCTCATTTCTCCAATAACCCCTGCTTGTTTGCTTAAAGTAATTTTAGTTGTGTTTCTGTCCCTTGCAAAGATAAGAATCCTGACTACCATCCCTCTTGTAATCAAACCAGCAAAGACAGAAGTAGGAGCAAAAAGCCTCGGAAGGGCATTGCTGGAGGGGTGTTCATATGTGCTGTCAGACTTTTGCAGCTGCAAGAAACAGCCTCACTCAGGTCTCCCTAAGTACAAGGATACATATGCAGAGACGGAAAGTGGAAAGCCACCAAAACAAGACAGGTCAGGGGCAGCTACTCTCTAAGGGGCTGTCTCCTGGCCTCTCCTCCGTGTCAGCTCTGCTTCTCAGAGTATCTGTTCCATTCTCCATTTGCTCCTCTCTGATGGATACTCTCCCACTTTTCAGTCCAAATCCCAGGAGGTCAGCTAGTGACACTGGTGTTCCCATTGCAGAGCCCTTTGTTCCAGGTCACTGGTGGGGAGGCACCATCTCTGGTCCCATCAGGGTGTCCTCTGAACAACAGTAACCAAAGCTGGAGAATTCAGGATGAAGAAGCCACTCCATTGCACCCATTGTAGGAGAAGTGTGCCAGAACACCAGGAATGAAGACTCACAGTATGAAACATTGAATAAATATTAAATCAAAACATTTGTATGATATATGTATACATATAGCTGATAAATTCTGTTATACAGCAGAAACTAACATTGCAAAGCAATTGTATTCCAAAAAAAAAAAAAAAAAACTTAAAAAAATTTGTACCAGGAAACCAAAAGTGTACCAGAGAGGTGAGTATGACACAGAGCAAGGACTTAAGAAAGTGATCTAGGCTAGGACTAGTGGCACTAGGTTCCAGCGAACCCAGGGTGGGTGCATTCCAGATCAGAAGTTTGAGGCCTCTCACAATCCCCGCAAAGCCATGGCCTCTGCTTGGCTGGCATCCCACTATCAAATGGGGGAAACCAGGGATGTTCTCACATTGTCTATGGTTTCCATCATCTCTCAAAGACAGGTCACACTCTGAAAGCTCACACAGACCACGAATGGGGTTCCTGTAAGTGACCTTGGGCAAGTTTCTTAGCTTCTGAAGCCTCCGTTTCCTCATCTAAAGGCAGCATTATCTGCTTTCATAGGATTATTGTGAACAGCAAATGAGACAACGCCTGCGAAAACACTTAGCCTGGCTCCAGGCACAAAGCGTTCACTGAATGCCAGCTCTCATTGCTACATCATCATCATCATCATTATCCTCATTTTCATTATGCTGCTTTGAAGGTGAGTGAGTGCAATATGACTCCCGGGATACATTTGTGAACAAAGCTTATCTCTTTACCTGTTTGCTGATACTAGTCGTTTCTCTAATAAAACACTCCCCACTTGCAGATGAAAAATTAAAATCAGAATATATTTTAATTGGACAGCTACATGTGCAAAGTGAACACTACACTAGGAGGTCTTTATTTTAAAAAAAGAAAGAGGAAGGAAGAAAGCAAGCAGGGAAGAAAACAGGCAAGGAAAGAGGGAGGGAAGAGAATTGCTTGTCAAAGTCCTCAGTCACTTGTAACATTTTATATTTCATTATAAGAGATGCTGATTGCTATCTGAAGTTTCAAGGCAATACCAACTAACAACAACAACAACAGAAATAGCCAGAAGAGATACCTAAAATCATTTTACTCTGTAAGACAGAATATTTGGGTATATTTACCTGGTGTAAAATCATTCATTTGGTCTGACATGCCTCTAGTATAACCAACAGTTTACTTGAAAAAGATATGAGAAGGTTGGGAGGGTGTGGTTTAAATATAATCTGCAATTTTAAAATTTAACTTTACATATTGCCATGCTATTCCATTATACATGCAGGAAAGGGAAGAGCAGTATTCTTCAGGCTTGAAAAAAATTAATCCGTGTTTCCTGGCATGGACAACCAATGTTATGTTTAAAATATACATGTATAATGTGAGACATATTATCTAATAAAAATCATGCAATCTAGCTTGTTCACTTTGTAACACATAATAACTGGAAGTTGATCAAAGAGAACTACTTCCATTTTTATTACCACATTGTTCCTATTTTTATGAACAAAATTTAAAATGCATGATAAAAATCCAATATACAGTAATTGAAACATACAGTCTGACCTCACATTGCTCTGATAAATCTGCTCATTTCTGGCCATTTTCTGTGTTGCTATAGTGAACAGTGTTGACAAGCGGATGAAAAAAAGCTTACAAATGGGATTCTGATCCTAGATAAAACTGAACATAAACCATCTCCCCACATTTCTGCATGTTGGGAGGCCCGGTGTGTGCCACAGATGGCCATCTCCCAATAATACATAAAACATTTCTTGCTGGAGCTCGGCTCACGTTGTTGAATTCACAGGTCATTTGAACAGAACAATAATTCAATTCACTTAATAATGACCTCACTGGGAACAAACACAGACACAGGATGATGCTGTTAGAAGAACAAAATCATACTCGAGTTTTAAAAATGAAATTCTTAAAAAGCCGCCATGCTCTCTTGTCAAAATAGCACTTAAATGTATTCAGTGTTTAGCGACCAGGCAGGCTCACTGAGTTAATTTTAGTCTCTTGAATTTTACTGCAGCATCTCTGTGCCATGTTTTCCCCATGTTCAGGCTGGTAGCTCTCCTGGGAAGGTCAGTGGTGCCCACGGAACCCCCTATTGGCTTATTGGCTGAGCTCATTGATGAAGAAGCCTTGAGTACATCTTTGTTCTTCTCAAATAGCTGAGATGGCAGTCAATGAAGAATGACTGCAGAAAGTTTCAGAAGGGCACATGGGAATTATTTAACCAGACCAATAAAATCAGCTATTTATGTAAGTAACAGTTATTATAACCTTAACCATCCAGGCCATATTTCTCTAGAGTAATTTTTAGGTTTAGTGCTGATTTCATTTCTAGCTTATAAGGCGTAAAGCTCTGGATTCCTGGCATTGGCAGAAATGAATGGGCTCGGGAGAAACTAGAATCTAGACTGACCTCCTTCTAGCAAGTAGCTATTTGCTAACAAGATGGTATGTATTGATACCACTGGTGTTATAAGATCAGGTCTTACCTACTCAGAATTCTTAGCCATGATGTTAATCTCTATATTATAAAACCAAGATCAAGTGCTACTGAAATTAGGTCCTTTACCGTCACGATTTTAACTACCAAACCATGTTCTCCTTTGACATCCACACATACTATAAAAACACACTAAACAAAGAGCAGGGGCTTTAACTATGATTTTGCTTAATACATATCAAAACAATGATTTTAACTTTTAAAATCCAAATTATAAACTTACAGAATTATAGGGATTTTTTTTAAAAGCAACTAATGAAGATACAGTTTATTCAAATTATTACTATTTTAATAATAATTTGGACTGAAAAGTGGGAGAGTATCCATCAGAGAGGAGCAAATGGAGAATGGAACAGATACTCAAGAAGCAGAGCTGCAAAATCAAAAAAGCCGCCATGGAATTCACAGGTCATTTGAACAGAACAATAATTCAATTCACTTAATAATGACCTCACTGGGAACAAACACAGACACAGGATGATGCTGTTAGAAGAACAAAATCATACTCGAGTTTTAAAAATGAAATTCTTAAAAAGCCGCCATGCTCTCTTGTCAAAATAGCACTTAAATGTATTCAGTGTTTAGCGACCAGGCAGGCTCACTGAGTTAATTTTAGTCTCTTGAATTTTACTGCAGCATCTCTGTGCCATGTTTTCCCCATGTTCAGGCTGGTAGCTCTCCTGGGAAGGTCAGTGGTGCCCACGGAACCCCCTATTGGCTTATTGGCTGAGCTCATTGATGAAGAAGCCTTGAGTACATCTTTTTTTTCTTCTCAAATAGCTGAGATGGCAGTCAATGAAGAATGACTGCAGAAAGTTTCAGAAGGGCACATGGGAATTATTTAACCAGACCAATAAAATCAGCTATTTATGTAAGTAACAGTTATTATAACCTTAACCATCCAGGCCATATTTCTCTAGAGTAATTTTTAGGTTTAGTGCTGATTTCATTTCTAGCTTATAAGGCGTAAAGCTCTGGATTCCTGGCATTGGCAGAAATGAATGGGCTCGGGAGAAACTAGAATCTAGACTGACCTCCTTCTAGCAAGTAGCTATTTGCTAACAAGATGGTATGTATTGATACCACTGGTGTTATAAGATCAGGTCTTACCTACTCAGAATTCTTAGCCATGATGTTAATCTCTATATTATAAAACCAAGATCAAGTGCTACTGAAATTAGGTCCTTTACCGTCACGATTTTAACTACCAAACCATGTTCTCCTTTGACATCCACACATACTATAAAAACACACTAAACAAAGAGCAGGGGCTTTAACTATGATTTTGCTTAATACATATCAAAACAATGATTTTTAACTTTTAAAATCCAAATTATAAACTTACAGAATTATAGGGATTTTTTTTAAAAGCAACTAATGAAGATACAGTTTATTCAAATTATTACTATTTTAATAATAATTTGGACTGAAAAGTGGGAGAGTATCCATCAGAGAGGAGCAAATGGAGAATGGAACAGATACTCAAGAAGCAGAGCTGACATGGAGGAGAGGCCAGGAGAGAGCCCCCTAGAGAGTAGCTGGCCCTCGCAGGCTACACTCCATGAAGCCATAAGAGTTGGACTCAGCTTAGCGACTAAACCACCAATGTTGGAGAACAGGGAAAAAATCTTGTAGGGCTTTCATGAACAATTTTAGAGTTGTTTAGTTTAGTTTTATGGTTTAATTATTTTATTCCTTATCCCCGCCACCATCTATCCTAGTAGGCTTGAAAAAGCTAAATCTACTTTCCTCTAGAGTAGGGCTTTTATGCTTGGGAAACATTTTTTATAGGAACTAACCTATTAACTTATTTCTGTACCTGCCTCATCAATATCAGCTTGGAATACCCTGTAATCACGGAAATTTATTAACCTGGCTGTTAAAAGCAGGAGAAAAAACACTCATGCTATTTCCCCATGAAAATGGTGTTTAGAGGAAGGTGTGTCTCAGGGATACAGTAGCATGGGGTCAGGGGAGAAGAGAGAATTAAAGAAACAGAGTACATTTCCAACTACACATATATCAGCTTTTAAAGCTCAAAGAGGCACCCATGATCCAAACAAGACAACTCTTTTACTTGCTCATCTTTCCCTCTCTCCATTAACTGACACTTCTCCCAGAAGACACAGTTCTTGCCTCTAAAAGAACTTACTGTGTGAAGGGAAGAAAACACGGACTGTAAATAAATAAATGACAGCAGGCGACATAGAGAACACGCTGATATTATAGGTGTTCAGGGAAAAAGACATCAGGAAAGGCTTCTTGAAGGAACTGCAGAACGTGTGGCAGATTCTGCTCGTGTGACAAACATTAATACTAGGTTGTCTCTCAATTCCCAGCAAGACAAAGGGGAATCTCCCTTCCTCTCCCACCCCAGAGGCTCCTTCCTCCTCTTAGCTCCCAAGAGGCAGGAAGTCCTTCTGCAGCCACGGCCACCATTTCAGTAGCAACAGCTCAGCTCCCCAGTTTACCTGGTGGAAGTACCAGGCAACAGCTCAGTTCCCCAGCTTACCTGAGGGCTTTCAGAGACTGAGTGGGATACTGAAGAGTCTGTGTACCCTCCTCTCAAGGGAAAGGGAGTGGAGAGGGGCCCAGGAAGCTACACTCCTCTCTGGACTTAGGCACCTGGAAAGGGGGAGCTGGAGGGAGGAAATGTTCAGCGAATGCTGCTAATAATCAGAACAGTAACATTTACCCAGCATTTACTGTGTGTGGAACTGTTCAAAGCCATTTACATGGGTTATTAACCCAGGTGATTCTTACAGCCACCCCTGTGAGGAAGCACTATTAATATCCCCATTTTACAGATAAGGCACAGAAAAGCTAATTAACTTGCCTAAGATCACACAGCTACATGACTGGCATAGTTTGGACTGGAGCCCAGACTCAGCTGGCTCCAGCACTTACATGGCTCACAACTCAGGCTGCACTTGGAGAGCTGTTAAACAATATTGATACCTGGGCCTCCATCCCAGAAATACAGATTTAACTGATCTGTAGTGGGGCCCAGGGTGGAAGGACTATGAAATTTCCCCAGGTGATTCTAATGTGTGGCCCCAATTGCCAACCTTGCTCTTCCTCCTCTAGCCATCCTGCCTCCTCATTATTTCTGCACCTCTCCCCTCCTCTCTGCTACTCAGAAGATTCTGCCTTGATCTGTTTTTCTTCTCACACAAAATGGCCCTTGAGATCGTTTGTAAATATGTCCATGAATTTTTTTGACATTTTTCCTTCAAAAGATGGAGTCTTAACCCCATCCCCTTAAGTGCAGGCTGAATGTAGAGACTGGCTTCTAATGAATGGAATTTGGTGCAAGTGATGGTCTGTGGCTTCCAAGACCAGGTCCTAAAAGATATTGCAGCTTCTTTCTTGTCCTCCCTTGTGAATTGTAGAGTGCTCACTCTGGGGAGAATTAGCTGCTATGCTGTGAGAACTCTCAAACAGCTCTATGGAGCAGATCTAATGGCAAGAAAGTGTGGATTCCTGCCGATGGCCAATGAAAAACTGAGGCCTTCCAGCAAAAACCCTTCAGTGAATGAAACTGGAGGTGAATCTTCCAACCCCAATGAACCCTCAAAATGACTGTAACCCCAGCTGACATCTTGAATGCCGCCTGGGAGAGACCCTCAGCTGGAATCATTCTGTTAAACCGCTTCCAGATTCCTGACTCTCAGAAGCTGTGAGATAATAAACACTCATTGTTTTGTGCTGATAAACTGTGGGGTGGTTTGTTACGTAACAAGAAATAACTAATACAGACATCTCCTGCCCAACTCCACATCAGACCATCCCAACCTTGACTTGGAAGTGGGCAAGTTGCCAGGGCTGCAACAGAAAAGTGTCTGACATCCCAAGGTGGAATTCTGAATGTCTTTACCACAGAAAGGTAGCTCCATGCATATTTATATATGTACATATATGTATGTAAATGCATAGGAAAAGTCTGGGAGAAACAAGCCATACTGTTAACAGTGTTAGAGCCAGAGATAAGGGAGGAGTGGGGCCAGGGTTGGAGGAGAAAGCCAAGGAGAATTTTCCCTCCTGCCTTGTAGGCTGCTGTGTTATTTGGATATTTCACACCAAGAATGGGGCCCAGGGTGGAAGGACTATGAAATTTCCCCAGGTGATTCTAATGTGTGGCCCCAATTGCCAACCTTGCTCTTCCTCCTCTAGCCATCCTGCCTCCTCATTATTTCTGCACCTCTCCCCTCCTCTCTGCTACTCAGAAGATTCTGCCTTGATCTGTTTTTCTTCTCACACAAAATGGCCCTTGAGATCGTTTGTAAATATGTCCATGAATTTTTTTGACATTTTTCCTTCAAAAGATGGAGTCTTAACCCCATCCCCTTAAGTGCAGGCTGAATGTAGAGACTGGCTTCTAATGAATGGAATTTGGTGCAAGTGATGGTCTGTGGCTTCCAAGACCAGGTCCTAAAAGATATTGCAGCTTCTTTCTTGTCCTCCCTTGTGAATTGTAGAGTGCTCACTCTGGGGAGAATTAGCTGCTATGCTGTGAGAACTCTCAAACAGCTCTATGGAGCAGATCTAATGGCAAGAAAGTGTGGATTCCTGCCGATGGCCAATGAAAAACTGAGGCCTTCCAGCAAAAACCCTTCAGTGAATGAAACTGGAGGTGAATCTTCCAACCCCAATGAACCCTCAAAATGACTGTAACCCCAGCTGACATCTTGAATGCCGCCTGGGAGAGACCCTCAGCTGGAATCATTCTGTTAAACCGCTTCCAGATTCCTGACTCTCAGAAGCTGTGAGATAATAAACACTCATTGTTTTGTGCTGATAAACTGTGGGGTGGTTTGTTACGTAACAAGAAATAACTAATACAGACATCTCCTGCCCAACTCCACATCAGACCATCCCAACCTTGACTTGGAAGTGGGCAAGTTGCCAGGGCTGCAACAGAAAAGTGTCTGACATCCCAAGGTGGAATTCTGAATGTCTTTACCACAGAAAGGTAGCTCCATGCATATTTATATATGTACATATATGTATGTAAATGCATAGGAAAAGTCTGGGAGAAACAAGCCATACTGTTAACAGTGTTAGAGCCAGAGATAAGGGAGGAGTGGGGCCAGGGTTGGAGGAGAAAGCCAAGGAGAATTTTCCCTCCTGCCTTGTAGGCTGCTGTGTTATTTGGATATTTCACACCAAGAATGCGTCTATGCATCACCTGGGTAATTAAACATAGTTTTCCTATATAACAACAAGGGATGTTAAAAAAAAAAAAAAAGAAGCATAATCATACCTGAGGGTGGGTTCTGTTGGCTCGACAGTCGAGTTATTAAGGATATAGTTCTTCAAGTACATTATGGTTCCGTAGTATTGATCTTCGCAGCTTGTTCTGACTGCCTTAGCACCAGGTAGAAGGCCGGATTGTAGGAACTGCAGTGATGAAGAATTAAGAACAGCTGGGCTTGGAGCCTGATGCTCATGTGTTTTCGATTCCTGACTCTGACACTTACCAGCTTGGCAAGTCATGCAACTGCTCCGGGTCCATTCATTCCTATCTGTAAAGTTGAGAGAATGATGTGAAAATTTTAAAAGCTAATTATACAAGGGGCCTGAGACAGTAGGTGATCCAGAGGCAGCACTCATTTTTTTTTTTTTTTTTTCTGTGAGCACTCATTTAATGGTAGCTATCATCCTATGGAAAAAAATACTTTTCTAATTTCAAACACATAATAGGGGTTATGGCATGTAAATAAATTGAAAAGTGAAAGTGTTAGTCACTCAGTCATGTCCAACTCTTTGAGACCCCATGGACTGTAACCTGCCAGGCTCCTCTAACCATGGAATTCTCCAGGCAAGAATACTAGAGTGGGTAGCCACTTCCTTCTCCAGGGAATCTTCCTGACAGGGGGATTGAACCCAGGTCTCCTGCATTGCAGGCAGATTCTTTACCATCTGAGCCAGCAGGAAAACCCAAATGAATATACTTATATACATATATGTATTTCAGACTGCTCTTAAAGAACTGGTACATCTGCCTATCTTGGGCCAGTTGGCTGGCACTGAGTCATGGATTCCTCCTTTAAGGCAGGGTAAGGGTTCTCCAGAAGATCACAATTCTTCTGTGGACTGGCCTGTGTTAATCATAGGGGTTACATCCCTGCCTCTGCAGGCTCTGTATTTGCACCTCTGAAACTTGGAATGTTTACTTCAATGCAATGAGAGTGTTACTGGGCTAGGATGATCACATGCTTCTATAATTATAAAAACTGCCTCAGCATGCCTGCAATGTAGAGATCCCAGAAATGAAGGCCATCTCTCTCTGTTTACTTTTTAATGAACTGAAGAAAAGGAATGTAGAGCTCACTAAAATGTTTCTACGAGGAGATGAAGAGCTGCTATTTATAATCTACCATGCTTCTGCAATGAGCTGGTATTTATGAGGAGGACCTCAAGTCTCTCCAACACTGTAGGGCTACACGGCATCCTAGCCCATCTATTTATGTCATCTTTTCCATTTGACTGAGATTCTTTCCCCCTGCACATGCTCAGATCCTACAAATGGAAAAGAAAGCTGAACCATGACCCTTGCCTTTGATATATGGAGATGCTTATCAACTTTGGTGATATTGAGTTCTTTTTTTAATATCATGGAGTCACTTGTGAATCAATACCTGTCCCATACTTGTTTAATAAATGTTTCTGTCTGACCGTTATTAAAAACAAACAAACAAAAATCAGTCCTGTTTCCTTAACTCTGCTTGAAGATCTCTCCATGGCAAAATTATTCCATAACTCACCAAAGCACAATGTAAACTTGTGATAAAAAACAAACAAACATTTGTTTGCTAGTTAATTTTTTTAGCTTAAATAATTTTCCCCCAACATTTTATTTAGAAAACTTTCAGGGATTCCCTCGTGGCTCATTGGTAAAGAATCCACCTGCCAATGCAGGAGACAGAGGTTCGATCCCTGGTGTGGGAAGATCCCCCATGCTGCAGAGCAACAAATTCCATGCACCACAACTACTGAGCCTTCGCTCTAGAGCCCATGTGCCACAACCAACAAGAGAAGCCACCACAATGAGAAGCCTGTGTACTGCAACTAGAGAGTAGCCTGTACTCGCCACAACTAGAGAAAAGCCTGCACATCAACGAAGACCCAGCACAGCCAAAATAAGTAAAATCATAAAAAAAAAAAAACAGAGGGTCTCTTTAAAAAAAAAAAACAAAAAACAAACTTTCAAACATACTGCAAAGTTGGAAGAATGGCAGTCAATAGCCATACATTTGGCGGATTCAGATCGATGTGTGGCACTAAACAACAAAACACTGTAAAACAACAACAACAACAACAACAAAACATACATTTACCATCTAGATTCTGTCAATCACATTTGCTATAACGTATCATATATTCAATCTATCAATTCATCTTCATTTCTTTTTTAAAAATTTATTTTTTGTTGCACTGTGTTGCTTTTGCACAGGCTTTGTCTAATTGCGACAAGTGGTGGGTGGGGTGGGTTCTCTCTAGTTTCAGTGTGTGGGCTTCTCACTGCAGTGGTTTCTCATGTTGCGGATCACAGGCTCAAGGTGTGTGAACTTGAGCAGTTGTGGTGCATGAGCCCAGTCACTCCAGGGCATGTGGAATCTACTCAGACCAAGGATCAAACCCATGTCCCGGGCATTAGCACGTGAATTCTTATCCACTGAAATACGAGGGAAGTCCTCATCTTCATTTTCTGATAACCTTTCAGAATAACTTAAAGACCTGCAAACACTTCCTCATGCCTATCATTAGAGTTCAGTATTTGTTTATAGGTTTTAAAAATGTGTTTTTAGTGTGGTAACATATCCATAACATAACATTTACCATTTGAATTGTGTGTAAGCATACAGTTTGATGGCATGCACTTTGTTCACCTTGCGGTACAATCACTACAACCATCTCCAGAACTTTGCATTTTCCCCAACTGAAACTCTCTACCCAACAGACACTAGATCCCCATTCCCCCCTCCCACCAGGTACTGAAAACCACAATTTACTGGAGGCCCTAATGCAGGAGACAGAGGTTCGATCCCTGGTGTGGGAAGATCCCCCATGCTGCAGAGCAACAAATTCCATGCACCACAACTACTGAGCCTTCGCTCTAGAGCCCATGTGCCACAACCAACAAGAGAAGCCACCACAATGAGAAGCCTGTGTACTGCAACTAGAGAGTAGCCTGTACTCGCCACAACTAGAGAAAAGCCTGCACATCAACGAAGACCCAGCACAGCCAAAATAAGTAAAATCATAAAAAAAAAAAACAGAGGGTCTCTTTAAAAAAAAAAAACAAAAAACAAACTTTCAAACATACTGCAAAGTTGGAAGAATGGCAGTCAATAGCCATACATTTGGCGGATTCAGATCGATGTGTGGCACTAAACAACAAAACACTGTAAAACAACAACAACAACAACAACAAAACATACATTTACCATCTAGATTCTGTCAATCACATTTGCTATAACGTATCATATATTCAATCTATCAATTCATCTTCATTTCTTTTTTAAAAATTTATTTTTTGTTGCACTGTGTTGCTTTTGCACAGGCTTTGTCTAATTGCGACAAGTGGTGGGTGGGGTGGGTTCTCTCTAGTTTCAGTGTGTGGGCTTCTCACTGCAGTGGTTTCTCATGTTGCGGATCACAGGCTCAAGGTGTGTGAACTTGAGCAGTTGTGGTGCATGAGCCCAGTCACTCCAGGGCATGTGGAATCTACTCAGACCAAGGATCAAACCCATGTCCCGGGCATTAGCACGTGAATTCTTATCCACTGAAATACGAGGGAAGTCCTCATCTTCATTTTCTGATAACCTTTCAGAATAACTTAAAGACCTGCAAACACTTCCTCATGCCTATCATTAGAGTTCAGTATTTGTTTATAGGTTTTAAAAATGTGTTTTTAGTGTGGTAACATATCCATAACATAACATTTACCATTTGAATTGTGTGTAAGCATACAGTTTGATGGCATGCACTTTGTTCACCTTGCGGTACAATCACTACAACCATCTCCAGAACTTTGCATTTTCCCCAACTGAAACTCTCTACCCAACAGACACTAGATCCCCATTCCCCCCTCCCACCAGGTCCTGAAAACCACCATTCTACTTTCTATATCTAAAATTTAGTGTACCCATAGAAGTGGAATCATATACTATTGTATTTTTGTGACTAGCTTATTTCACTTAAGATAATGTCTTCAAGGTTCACTCATAGTGTGAGTCAGAATGTCCTTCCTGCTTCGGGGTAAATAATATCTTTTGTTGTATGTACATAGCACATTTTGTTTATCAATTCATCTATCAATGGCATTTGGTTGCTTCTACCTTTCACCTATTGTGAATAATATCTACACGAGTAGACAGATATCTAAGTCTCTGCTTTCATTTCTTTTAGGTATATTCTCAGAAGCAGAGTTGTTGGATCATATGGTAACAATATGCTTAGTTTTTTGAAGACTCTAATCTGGTTTTTTTTTTATGTAAAATTGTTACACAGTGAAATGCACATATCTTAACTTACCATTTGATGGATTGTAACAAATGCATACTCCAGTGGATATTTTTTGTTTCTTTTTTAAGGTCCTCCAAATAGTAAGAAATTTTCACTTAGAATGCTGCCACTTTTTTTGGCCAAAATCCCAATGGAAAGACTGTGGGCTTGGATGACATCAGGTATCTAGTTTCAGGATCTACTGACCTTACTGGCTGACATATTTTAAAATCTGTAAAGGAACTCACAGTCCTGAAACCAGGAATTTACAAAAAAAAAAAAAAGGTTCCTCTAGTTGACTACAAATACTTTACCCTGTGTGAGCAACAACTCTAATAGTTTCAGAAAGAGAGCTTTTTCTTAAACAGATGAATGTATGCCAAGATCAGTTTTTTAGCTCTTGCCCATTACATGGAATGAGATGATCTCCCCACTGCATCTCTCATGCAGATTTTCCAGAGTCTATAATGAGGCTCTTTCTAAAGAGTCCAAGCAGGCAGTAAGCAAAGTTTATCTTGCACATCAAGAATTTACATTATTGAAAATGAAAACAACAATGGCTGTGGCACGTTTTTGCAATCAGATCGACAAAAAGTGATAGTAATCGCTTTGGGAAGGATGTGGAGAAACAGGTATTCCCTGAGACTGTAGATGGCATTAAATGACAGTTTGCTTATGTTTGTTAACATTTTTAATATAACTTTTGCCAACCCAAGGAATTTCACTTCTGGGAATTTTTCTTATAGAGACGCTTATACAAGTCCACCAAGATACATTTGTACACTGTTGTTCATTGCCACATGGCTTATAGTAGTGAAAAAAACTGGAAACAACCCACATATCAGTCAGTAGGTAACTGCTAAAAATAAATCCTGATATATCCACATTTAACTGGTATAACTTGCTTTCCCAGCTTGGACGTAAGGTTACATCTTTTTTATTTTTTTGAAATTACATTAGGCCCAAATATTGATGTACTGGATTAGTACCAGAGGAAGTCCACTGCCTGCCTTCTTTCTTAAGGCCTATTCCTTCCCATGAGTTATCCAACCACCCTGGGGCTCCTCTTCTTGCAAAGTGGCCAGTCCTGCTTCTAAATGACTCATAGAGAGAAAACTAGGGAAACTGATTCGTCTATTAAGAGCCTTATTTTCAGTGTCTGTTGCTTCTGTTTGCCATCATATGCTGATGAAAGCTGCAGAACTCATAAATAGGGTCGAGCGTTGTTAAATGAAAAATGAAAAAAAAAAAGGTCTGATTGAGACTTTGTTTTGAAAAAAAATTGAAGATTATCTTATCTTTAAATATGGTTTATCTTGGAAAATATATGTATAACAAGTCTAATTGCAATAATGCCCTAATTTTTTAGAATAAACAAAAGATGAATCAAGTGTTGATTTGGTGAGGGGGATAATTTTTCTAGCAAAATTACTTGATAGCAAATTTTGACACTCTTCACTTCACACTGACTTTTACAGCAGAATCATACAAAGGTCATTTTGAAAAAAAGATGTGAGTGCTTCATCAGTTTTCCCGAGAGCCTCTCTTACTCCTTTGATATTCAAATAATTTTCCTTTTGAAGAATGTATTCTCTTATCATCCTCGTTGTTTTTCTCATCTTTAATTGTTAACTGGTCTAACACTGCCGGATACTCATTTGGTTACAGAACAGTTCTCTAGAATCACTTTCAATGACTTCATAAAATTCTGCATCTTTTGCAAGATTAGCAATTTTACATGGCAACTGAAATGCATTTTATTTACATTGTATTGTTGGATGTTTATAACATCTACAATCAGCAAAACTGACTGGCTGGGTGGGAATAAATGCTGGCATTAAATCGGGAGGGCTATTTGAGTGGGGACTAATTTAGTAAGTGGCCAGTTCATTAGTGGATATTTTTCTGTTATGACCAATTTCTGCTTCCCTATACAACTTAGCTACTACAGGGAATCAGATAATGGTAATGTGCAGTTGGATCACAAGAAATTTGTATTATGCAGCTCTAAGTAAGAATGAAGTGTGTGTTGACATGGGGGAATATTCACAATGTATTGTTAAATGAAAAAAGCAAGTTCCAAAAGTCAATGAACTGTGTAACCATGTTTCTGTGAAATAATAACAAATGTTAGTACATGCATCAAAAGCATAAATAGATCAAACAAGCTGGAGGAATATATTCCAAAATATTAGCAATAGTTTTCTAATTGGTGTGTGGAAAATTGGGAAAGCCATCTAGGTAGGATTATTTCAAATGAGTACTTATTACATTTTCAAATATGATTTTAAAAAACCACTTACAAAGATATTTTAAACTAGTATAGTTGAAATCAGACCAGAATAAATAAGGAAAAAAAAGGAAAGCGAAAGGGGCTGTTATTACATTAGTGTCCAAACCAGGTTCTCCTAGAAAGAGCTTTTTATAGGCCTGCTTTGAAAGTGCGTAATAGGATTCTTCAATATGAACTTGTTTTGTTATAAATACACCAGAATTCTCAAAATAACCAAACCACAAACATTTGCTAAGAATCTGTTATTTTCAAAGTACTGTGTTACACTTAGTGCCCAGAGGGATACAAGCACCTTTGAGACTGCTGGAGCCTGTCCTCCTCGGAAAGCTCACAGTCTAGCTGAGACAGTGAGAAGCTGCTCAGTGGAAGAGGCTGGCAACAACACTTGGTCTCAGAGACTGCAGTCTGAGCAACAGCAAACAGCTATATGATGGGACAACTGAGAAACTGGCTCTCTGACTTCTGAGATTTTGCTGGTACTTAGGTTTCAGTGGGTCAGTGATTAGTTGAGAGTGTAAGACATTACACTGAGTGTAAGATATTAACTTTTAGAGAGTAATGCAACCCTTAACTTCCGTGCGAAGAGAAAATCACCGACTGATCCAAAGGCTAGTTAGAGCGTCATCAATTGTGAGAGCTTCAGCTGAGGGGCAATTTAATGGCAATACAAATGAAGTGAGATGGTAAACAATGGCATTTTTTTTTCATCTTCAGCCTTCTCTTATGAACAAGGAACTTAAGACTGACTCAAGGTTACAGTGTTGCTAAAACAGAATTAGGATTTGAACCCAGCACTCTGATGGTTGAGCCTGCAATCTTTATTTTTCTGACCCACTCCTTCCTTATTGCAGATTACATACTAATTGTCACCTGGAAGGAAGAAAGGTTCAGCATGGTGCTAACTGATGTGTATATTTACTGTGAAGTCTTACTCCAGGAGAAAAGAGGCAACCAGCGGAATGAATGGAATTTGGAGAAAGGTAATACCTCCTGGCAATCAACAGCAAGATTCATGAAATCTCTGTAGTCTTCCTGGATAAGAATTTGCCAAGATTTCTGTAGACTCCGTCTTCCTTTCCACTCCTGAAAACAACCTCTTTAGGGCAGAGTTGAAGCACATAAACACAGTAACACTTTCTCTTCTGTCTGTATTCTGCCTAAGCAGTGAATCAGAAGTGCTTTGAGTTCTGAGTTCAGCTGCAACGAAACCACTTTTTAAACAATTGCCATTGAGATGCCTGTATCGCAGTCACTTTGTATGACATCTTCAATATCTAGGATGAAAGTAATGTGGCATACTAGTTACCACTTAATTATACCAACTTGTTCTGTAGAACTCTTTGAAATACAAGAAAAGTGCAACTTTACTATCACTAAAGTTTGAAAGTAAAGTGTTAGTTGCTCAATAGTGTCCAACTCTACGACCCCATGCACAGTAGCCCACCAGGCTCCTCTGTACGTGGGATTTTCCAAGCAAGAATACTCGAGTGGGCAGCAATTCCCTTCTCCAGGGGATCTCTCCAACCCAGGGGTCAAACTCTGGACTCATGCAATGCAGGCAGATGCTTTACTGTCTGAACCACCAGGGAAGCCCCTTATCATTAGAGTTTAGGTTGGATTTATGATCCATTCTGGAAAAGTTAAAGAACTTTTAGCGAATATTTTGAAAAGAAAAAAAAAAATTACTTTACCTTTTAGGCAAAGTGTATTTCATATTAGCTTGCAAAACTGTATCATAGAAGAACCAAATATAAGAGGAAAAAAGTTTTAGTTCACTACTGTGGTCATTATGAAATGCAAGACAAATTATTTAGGTCATTTTCTTGTTTCAGAGTGAAAACAAACTGGTTCTTACACCCACTCTTGGGACAGTACATGAAACACAAAAATATTCCTTTTATAGAAAATGGCTAGGAGTCCTCGCCTTGAAAAATTTCTAAAAAAATGTTCTTGATATCCTGAAAAACAAGAAAATAACTTGCGGATAATGAGCTATACATTCTTTCTCTCCTACTTTGCCTTCTTTATCTCTGAGAATGCAAGGACTTGGCATTGAACATTGCAATGACATATGGACAATTTCAAAGGTTTATGAAAAGAAAAAAAGTTGCAGTTTTGCTGAGAGAAGCATCAGAATCCCAAACATAACTGTCTCAGAACAAATCACTGTACTAGTGAGTGGGCCCAGCCATCACCTGGGAGTCACAGCTTAAGCAAGTTCTTACGGTTCTCTCTGAATGTCACTTCTACAATAAATATAGCCAAGAGATAATGACTTTGTTTCTTTGTGAAACAAGTCCCTGAAAAGAAAGTCAACTGCTAGGGTAGTACTGAAAAGTGATGGCATTTATTCATTGGCATGATTAGATTTAGATAATTCCATGATTATGTTTATATTAATAATTAGGTCCATGACATTGAAGCCCTCTTGATAACTTTTATTTTTTAACTTAATTGGAGTATAGTTGATTTACAATGTTCAGGTCTATAGCCAAGTAATTCAGTTATACACACACACACACACACACACACTCATTCTTTTTTATAGATTTTTTTTTCTCATATGTCTGTGTGTGTACTAAGCTGCTTCAGTTGTGTCTGACTCTCTGTGATGCTATGGACTGTAGCCAGCTAGGCTTCTCTTTCCATAGGATCCTCCAGACAAAGATACTGGAGTGGGTTGCCATTTCCTCCTCCTGGGGCTCTTCCTGACCCAGGGATCCAACACATGTCTCTTATGACTCCTGCATTGGGAGGCAGGCTCTTTACCACTACGCCTGGGAAGCCCTTTTTCTCATATAGGTTATCATATAATATTGAATAGAGTTCCCTGTGTTATACAGTACGTCCTTGTTGATTATCTGTCCTATATATAGTAGTGTGTATACATTTATCCCAAGTTCCTGATTTACCCCTCGCCACCACATTTCCCCCTTTGGTAACCATAAGTTTGTTTTCAATATTTGTGAACCTGTTTTGTAAATAAGTTCATTTGAATCACTTTTAAAATTAGATTTCACATGTAAGTGATAACATATGATATTTGTCTTTGTCCAGCTGACTTACTTCACTTAGTGTGATTATCTCTAGGTTCATCAATGTTGCTGCTGACATACTTTTAAATTTGAAGACTCCCTGAATATTTCTCCTCAGATTGGCAATGTTACTTCTTTGAACAGATAGGAGAAGACACTTTCTGGTTTCACTTATTGGTTAAAAAAAAAAAGCAAAGAAGAAAATATTATACTGCTATGATCTTTTGGGGACAAACACCTCTGGAAAACAAAAATACTGTGTAACTACTGGGCTCTGTGTGTGTGTATGTGTGTGTTGCCATTTCCCTCCGAGATGACTGTTTGGCAACAAAAGCTCTCTTTCCCCTAAATTTTGCTTTTTTAAAAAATAATCCTCTATGGTTGACCTTGTTGTTCACCATTTGCAGCTGAGAAAGGGCTCATTGTTTACAGCTAAGAGTCCCATATAGTAATCACAATAATTCCAGAATTTTACAAACCACATTATTAAGGTGGCTCCCAGCCACATATCATTGGGCTGTTGACAGGTGAAGAGCTGATGCCACCTTTGATACACAGTCCCCATATCCTCTTCCAGGGAATGTTACCAGGCATGTCAGGTTCTAACTCAGGCATTAAAACTTGAATTGCTCATTATTCTGCATATACTCCTTACTGGTAGTCAGTGAAACTCAGATAAGAATACACTATCCAAAAGATGATTTTGATGACACATGGTAAGATGTCAAGCATCTCCAGAGGTCTTAGATGTCTGGCCTATTGCCGTTGGAGAGAGAGTCTCTGCTTTTGCAAAAAATTATTCTCATAACTGCTTCTAGCTGCAATTTTTAATGGTTATTTCAGGAAGGTTGTAGCATCTTGGGCATGTAGATTCTGAAGAATTTTTGCTGCCTCAAAAGAACTCAAGGAAACTTAATTTCCAGACCTGGAAGTGATCCACTTTTTTTTTTGTAATCACTTGTTTAGCTTTGTTGCCTTGAGTCAAATAAAGTGAGTGACTCTTTATGAAGCATGAACAATGCCAGAAATACATCATTAAAGTGTTAATTTAATTTGGCCGGTTGAAGTAAGAATCCAGATAGCTTGGTTCACCTAAAAGTGACTGAGATTGATGATATTGTTTTTAATCTGGAATAATTCTGATCATGTGAATGAAAGTTCTAAGGCAAGGAGATCCAGCAGAGTTGTGAAGACTTACCACCTTTGCCGTAGGCTGGAGACCAAAGTATAAAAAAACAGACTTTTTCAGTGTTGATTTTGTACTTTTGGCAAACAATAAATTCATTTTTAAGAGGAAGGTAAAAGTTAAAATCTATTTGGCTGATAAGTCTGATTTTGTGACCTTGGTTTTTTTCATCTGTTCTTTACTCCCTTGCCAACTTCTCTGAACTGAAATGCTCACTGTCAAGTGACACAGACCTTATTTCACTAATCGCCAGCAGGTCCAGAGAAGAAGTTAAAACTTTGCAGGCCCAGATATCACAAGAATATTCTTTTTCTATTTGCCAAGATACCATTCCAACTTTTGGATTGGGACCATACTGTAAAATGTAAATAACATTTTAATGAGCTCTGCAGAGGAAGACTCTGTTAGGCCAGTTGCCCACCACTGAAGAGCTGGATTTAGTGTACCTTGGGTTATAATGAAACTCATTTGGTGGTCTTTGCCTCCCCAGTTGACATTTTCCCATATTAGAAAACTAGCATAGGAGTTCCTGCAATTCCCTACAAAGGACAGTTGCAAGTTCTTCCCAAAACCAGAACTGGAATGTGGATGTGGTAACTGGAGGAGAAGCTAGAAGAGACACTGTACAGAGATTTTTAATCCTAAATTAAACTTTTGCCTAGATTTAGAATGAAAGGGAAGGGGGCAATAATTGCACGTGTATTTTTATTTCTGTCCATATTCTGTAATCTCAAATACTATGTAAGGACATCTTGTTTCCATTTCCTTCACTGTTGGTGTTCTTGACTCTGTGAGAATACATTTTCAGAAACGTTGACTAAAAGCTTTTGTTAACCTCTCTGAACTAGTAACTTCAGCTCCTGGGGCTATAGAACTGAATGCCCACATCGCAACAAGACTCCATGTGAAATGTACTTAGGTCTTACTTAACCTCTCTGATTCCAAATTCTTCTTCTCTAAGTGTAAGGGTATACTAGGCTCCCCTGTCCATGGAATCGTCCAGGCAAGAATACTGGAGTGGGTAGCCATTCCCTTCTCCAGGAGATCTTCCAGACCCAGGAATCAAACACAGGTCTCCTGCATTGCAGGCAGATTCTTTACCATCTGAGCCACCAGGGAAGCCCATCTTCTCTAACCAACTATTTAATATAACCCATTTTGGGGGACCAAAGTATAAAAAAACAGACTTTTTCAGTGTTGATTTTGTACTTTTGGCAAACAATAAATTCATTTTTAAGAGGAAGGTAAAAGTTAAAATCTATTTGGCTGATAAGTCTGATTTTGTGACCTTGGTTTTTTTCATCTGTTCTTTACTCCCTTGCCAACTTCTCTGAACTGAAATGCTCACTGTCAAGTGACACAGACCTTATTTCACTAATCGCCAGCAGGTCCAGAGAAGAAGTTAAAACTTTGCAGGCCCAGATATCACAAGAATATTCTTTTTCTATTTGCCAAGATACCATTCCAACTTTTGGATTGGGACCATACTGTAAAATGTAAATAACATTTTAATGAGCTCTGCAGAGGAAGACTCTGTTAGGCCAGTTGCCCACCACTGAAGAGCTGGATTTAGTGTACCTTGGGTTATAATGAAACTCATTTGGTGGTCTTTGCCTCCCCAGTTGACATTTTCCCATATTAGAAAACTAGCATAGGAGTTCCTGCAATTCCCTACAAAGGACAGTTGCAAGTTCTTCCCAAAACCAGAACTGGAATGTGGATGTGGTAACTGGAGGAGAAGCTAGAAGAGACACTGTACAGAGATTTTTAATCCTAAATTAAACTTTTGCCTAGATTTAGAATGAAAGGGAAGGGGGCAATAATTGCACGTGTATTTTTATTTCTGTCCATATTCTGTAATCTCAAATACTATGTAAGGACATCTTGTTTCCATTTCCTTCACTGTTGGTGTTCTTGACTCTGTGAGAATACATTTTCAGAAACGTTGACTAAAAGCTTTTGTTAACCTCTCTGAACTAGTAACTTCAGCTCCTGGGGCTATAGAACTGAATGCCCACATCGCAACAAGACTCCATGTGAAATGTACTTAGGTCTTACTTAACCTCTCTGATTCCAAATTCTTCTTCTCTAAGTGTAAGGGTATACTAGGCTCCCCTGTCCATGGAATCGTCCAGGCAAGAATACTGGAGTGGGTAGCCATTCCCTTCTCCAGGAGATCTTCCAGACCCAGGAATCAAACACAGGTCTCCTGCATTGCAGGCAGATTCTTTACCATCTGAGCCACCAGGGAAGCCCATCTTCTCTAACCAACTATTTAATATAACCCATTTGGCCCGAAATCCAGGCACAGTCCCTGTTTCTACAGAGTCCTCTGTCATGACAAGTACACATCTTCATCTCTTCTCTTTTGCAGCTTTCTATATGGAACAGTGGGACTTCCCTCGTGGCTCAGCAGTAAAGAATCTGCCTACCATGCAGGAGATCTAGGCTCAATCCCTGGGTCGGGAAGATCCCCTGGAGCAGGAACTCACTCCAATATTCTTGCCTGGGAAATTCCATAGACAGAGGAGCCTGCCGAACTACAGTCCATGGTGTCACAAGAGTCGGACACAACTTAAGGCACTCAAACAACAACAGCATGTGGAACAGTTAAGGCCTAAGCATATACATCTGAATTTCCTATTACTATGTTATTTGACTGATTGAAATATAAGTGAATATGTAAAAGGGAGAGTGAGAAAAATACTTTCCAGATATAACATGCTACATTTTTTATCTCAATATCCTTCAACAAAGAGGACTCTTTGGGTCTTTTTTTCCTTTGGAAAGAGACACCAGCTCTAAATCCCTTAATAATTCTATTTGATTTAAATCTGACTTTAATCCTGCGTGATAAATTAAGATTCTGTATCTTTTCACCTTCGTTTTTTGGAGTAATTTGTCTAACCCAACACCTGCACAAATAGATCAGATCCTCAAGTGATACGAAGGCACTGGGAAGAGCAGCGTTAGCTCCAAGAAGAGTTACCTTACAAGGGGGCACCCTGACCTGATGGGTGCTTGAGGATTTCAAGAGTGGTTGCCTTTAGAGACTCCCCCTCCACTGGAGGAAGGACATTTGGTTCCTCTGATTGAGCGTAGAGTTCCCTGGACAGCCACTATCAGTCTCCTCTTACAGCATTCCCAATCTGCCAAAGAACCTTCCCCCAAAAAATTCCACTTAGAAAGGGCTTCCCAGGTGGTGCTAGTGGTAAAGAATCCACCTGCCAATGCAGGAGACACAGCAGACAGGAGTTCAATCCCTGGGTCGAGAAGATTCCCTGGAGCAGGAAATGGCAACACACTCCAGTATTCTTGCCTGGAGAATCCCATGAACAGAGGAGCCTGGTCGGTCTCAGTCCAGGGTCACAAAAGAGTCAGACATGACTGAAGCAACTTAGCACACACGCAGAGTAAGAAAGCATTGTCCCTGGGAGGATGAAAAGGTAGCCAGCCAGAAGGTGGAATCCAGAGGTCTGCCCCAGCACTTCCCTGTAGCAGGATAATGTGCCTTTCCTGGAGCTGGGCCGACTTTGCCCCAAGGTTACATTTCCACACAAAGAAGCCTTTAAGGGTGCTGTTGCAGGCCTCCACACTGGAGGCTTCTGTCTGTCAATCTTACAAAGGAAAAAAAAAAAAAAAAAAGGAGGCCATAATAAAACTGCAGGAGACAGCAGTAGGGAACTACAACTTCAGGATCAGCAGAGGTCTGCCTACAGCCCTGTTAGATGCTGAACACTGGCCTAAGGAAGGAGAACAATAAAACAAAATGAATTGAAGTCAATTGGCTGCTGGAGTGCATGAGCAGGACTCAGAGAAGGGGGCACTTGGTGACGGTGGTGCATGATTCTTGGTCACTGCCATCATATCAGCCCAGCTGGCAGATCCAGAGTCAGAGAGAAGAAAAGTTCAAGTTCACCCAAGTCAAATGAGTCGAGCAGGCAACCCAAGGTGGAGACAACCCAAGGTGGAGACTGTGTGTGCAGCAGCCAGAGCAACTCCAAGTGTAATTTGGATGATTCAGTTAATAAAAACAAATGCTAATTAAGGTCTCAGTGAGCAGTCACAATAGGCAGAAAAACAGGAAATACATCAGAAGATGGACCGGAACATTTTGCAGAGAGACAAGGGCGGGGGAAAGGTGGTGGTATCTGGGAGCTAGGCAAAGAGAGGTGAGGAAGCCACTGAGTGCATCTGACTGGCTGGGGTAGGGGTGTGGTGGGCAGGGTGAGGTGAGGGGGGATGGGAGAACAAGTGGGTAGTGGAGCTGAGAATAGAGAGGGCATCACTGCCACCTGTCCAGGAGTTCAGTCCCTGGGTCGGGAAGATTTGCTGGAGCAGGAAATGGCAACACACTCCAGTATTCTTGCCTGGAGAATCCCATGAACAGAGGAGCCTGGTCGGTCTCAGTCCAGGGTCACAAAAGAGTCAGACATGACTGAAGCAACTTAGCACACACGCAGAGTAAGAAAGCATTGTCCCTGGGAGGATGAAAAGGTAGCCAGCCAGAAGGTGGAATCCAGAGGTCTGCCCCAGCACTTCCCTGTAGCAGGATAATGTGCCTTTCCTGGAGCTGGGCCGACTTTGCCCCAAGGTTACATTTCCACACAAAGAAGCCTTTAAGGGTGCTGTTGCAGGCCTCCACACTGGAGGCTTCTGTCTGTCAATCTTACAAAGGAAAAAAAAAAAAAAAAAAAGGAGGCCATAATAAAACTGCAGGAGACAGCAGTAGGGAACTACAACTTCAGGATCAGCAGAGGTCTGCCTACAGCCCTGTTAGATGCTGAACACTGGCCTAAGGAAGGAGAACAATAAAACAAAATGAATTGAAGTCAATTGGCTGCTGGAGTGCATGAGCAGGACTCAGAGAAGGGGGCACTTGGTGACGGTGGTGCATGATTCTTGGTCACTGCCATCATATCAGCCCAGCTGGCAGATCCAGAGTCAGAGAGAAGAAAAGTTCAAGTTCACCCAAGTCAAATGAGTCGAGCAGGCAACCCAAGGTGGAGACAACCCAAGGTGGAGACTGTGTGTGCAGCAGCCAGAGCAACTCCAAGTGTAATTTGGATGATTCAGTTAATAAAAACAAATGCTAATTAAGGTCTCAGTGAGCAGTCACAATAGGCAGAAAAACAGGAAATACATCAGAAGATGGACCGGAACATTTTGCAGAGAGACAAGGGCGGGGGAAAGGTGGTGGTATCTGGGAGCTAGGCAAAGAGAGGTGAGGAAGCCACTGAGTGCATCTGACTGGCTGGGGTAGGGGTGTGGTGGGCAGGGTGAGGTGAGGGGGGATGGGAGAACAAGTGGGTAGTGGAGCTGAGAATAGAGAGGGCATCACTGCCACCTGTCCAGGAGTTCTGCAGCCCTCATGTTGGCAGTGTGGCCCTGATTCCTGCACGGAAGGCTGGTTGGACCCAGCTTGAGAGCTTCCTAAAATATCCTTGGGTCTGATGCAACATCACTTTGTGACGGCACTGCATTGCCATGCGGTGAAAGAATAACCTGGTAGTGGAGGCCGTTTATGTCTTCATATGATCGAGCCTGAGAGAGACCAGGCAGGCAGAGTGTTCCCAAAGGGGAATGGGGCACTGGAAGAGTGGGTAAGTTCTCTGATGCGGAAGGAACAGAGTTCCCAATCACCCACCCCCCTGCAGAGACTGACCACTGTGCAGTGCAGAGGGCTCAGTCAGGGGATGAAGACTCAGGCAGACCACAGGTCACCCTAAACTGCACAGTGAGCAGAGGAAGTGTTGTGCTAAAAACCAACCTTCATCTAGAGGAAAGCAGAAAAAACAAGGTATAGCTGGTCCTAGAGGATGCCCTCTAGGGAAACGAGTTGGGCTGGGGAACTGGAGAGGAGATGGGCCTAAGCTGGAGAAAGCCATCAAAAACTACCAAGAGCTGGCAGCAAGGTCCAAGTTGGCCTAGGTCTCCAAATAAAAACAGTTTGTCTAGCCTTAGGCAAATCCTTGTTCTGCATCATCATATGAAATTTGAAATGTGAATTAAACCTTGCAAAGGAATGCAACTCTTTCCTCCCTCCCCCAGGCCATTCTATCATTCTTAGAGAGGGTCAGGTGGGTCAAAGAAAGGAAGATTTAACATTTTTGCCCCTTTACCAAAATGTGGAAAGTGTTCACCACCTCTCCGCTATCCCTGCCCCCAATGCTCCAAGTGTTCAAAACTAAAAGCTGCAGCATCTTTTCAGCCAGTAATCAGCACAAGTTGAAAGGCACATGCTGTTGCATTTCTGATCAGATTGTATGTTACAGGGAACATTGCAGAGAGACAAGGGGAATGGTGGTATCTGGGAGCTAGGCAAAGAGAGGTGAGGAAGCCACTGAGTGCATCTGACTGGCTGGGGTAGGGGTGTGGTGGGCAGGGTGAGGTGAGGGGGGATGGGAGAACAAGTGGGTAGTGGAGCTGAGAATAGAGAGGGCATCACTGCCACCTGTCCAGGAGTTCTGCAGCCCTCATGTTGGCAGTGTGGCCCTGATTCCTGCACGGAAGGCTGGTTGGACCCAGCTTGAGAGCTTCCTAAAATATCCTTGGGTCTGATGCAACATCACTTTGTGACGGCACTGCATTGCCATGCGGTGAAAGAATAACCTGGTAGTGGAGGCCGTTTATGTCTTCATATGATCGAGCCTGAGAGAGACCAGGCAGGCAGAGTGTTCCCAAAGGGGAATGGGGCACTGGAAGAGTGGGTAAGTTCTCTGATGCGGAAGGAACAGAGTTCCCAATCACCCACCCCTGCAGAGACTGACCACTGTGCAGTGCAGAGGGCTCAGTCAGGGGATGAAGACTCAGGCAGACCACAGGTCACCCTAAACTGCACAGTGAGCAGAGGAAGTGTTGTGCTAAAAACCAACCTTCATCTAGAGGAAAGCAGAAAAAACAAGGTATAGCTGGTCCTAGAGGATGCCCTCTAGGGAAACGAGTTGGGCTGGGGAACTGGAGAGGAGATGGGCCTAAGCTGGAGAAAGCCATCAAAAACTACCAAGAGCTGGCAGCAAGGTCCAAGTTGGCCTAGGTCTCCAAATAAAAACAGTTTGTCTAGCCTTAGGCAAATCCTTGTTCTGCATCATCATATGAAATTTGAAATGTGAATTAAACCTTGCAAAGGAATGCAACTCTTTCCTCCCTCCCCCAGGCCATTCTATCATTCTTAGAGAGGGTCAGGTGGGTCAAAGAAAGGAAGATTTAACATTTTTGCCCCTTTACCAAAATGTGGAAAGTGTTCACCACCTCTCCCGCTATCCCTGCCCCCAATGCTCCAAGTGTTCAAAACTAAAAGCTGCAGCATCTTTTCAGCCAGTAATCAGCACAAGTTGAAAGGCACATGCTGTTGCATTTCTGATCAGATTGTATGTTAAGCAGGAAAATGTATCCCCCTCCCAACTCTCCCCCACCTTTTTTTTTTTTTGGCTAAACGCTAGTCTGTTTAAAGAAGCCACCAGGCAGTTGCCTCTCACTTTGTCTTGGCAGGGCACAGCCATCAGACGAAGTGGGAGGAAGAAACATTAACTTCAACAGCTGTTTCTTGACCCCGGCTGTCAGTCTTCCCAAGAATAAATTTTGGAGAGTCCTATTTGAAACAAAGAGGGAGTTTGGGGGGAGAGAAAAGTTGGTTGGTTCCAGGGCGGCCGCCCAAAGGAGCAGGGAACAAGATGTTGGCAGTTACCACGCAGCCTGCCAGCCTCTGCCGGGTGCAGGGAAGGAGCAAAGTAACTTGAAAGCTCCCCTCTCGGCGCCCTGTGCCTGCAGCTTCCCCCCCTAACGCGCGCCCAGATCCAGCGCCGGTGGTAAGAGCCGTAGCTCGACTACAGTAATTCCCCAGCTCGGGCGGCTTGAAACTGCTCGGGCTGAATAGCATTTGCTGTTCCGTCCGGCGGCCGCCTCCCGCCGGTGCTGCCGCGCTCCCTGCAAAGCAGCGCTCATTATCCCGGAAGTTGTGCTGACACAGTCTCGCTGCCACCAGAAGTTTGTCAACATCAAACTTCTCCTGTGTGGGGTACGTTCACCTTCCACGAGTATTTAATCGAGCCAACAAGCAAACAAACAAACCCAAATAAACCTGCCTGTGATGACATGGTCTTTTTTTTCCCCCCTTTTTTTCATTTGGATCCCTGGAAGGCTGGGGCTGGTAGGAATTTGCTGGTGGGCGCTCAGCGCGCCGGTAGGTTTCAGGGGCAGATCAGGGGCGCCCCCGGGTGAAAAGTGGGGAAGAGACTGCAGAGGGCGTGCGGAAGGTTGGGGCTCTGCGCAGGGTAGGCTGGGGGCAGTGGGAGGAGGCTGGGACTGGGGTCAGCGGATTGGTCCTGCAGCCTTTGCGGGGGTTTGGAGGACGCACTGACGGGGCGAAGGTGATTGCTTGGCGGCCCCGACCCCGCAGCAGAGGTTACCTGGACGAGGTGGCCAGGCGCGTACAGTGGGGGGTGTCTACAGTTCCACAGCGTTCTGCAATCCTGCAGGACATTTCTACAAACACTTGGAACTAAAGGGCGTTAGGGTCATAAAATGTATTCTGAAGCTTCAACTGCAACATAAGATAAATCCTCGCGATTTGATTGCACGGATGCACCCACCTTTTCTGTTACCTTGGTAAAACCCTTTGGTCTAAAGTTAACTCCTTTCCCTAAGCCAGGTTTAGTTTGAGTTGCTCCCGGGTTTGGGAGTTTGCGGTTTCCAGTTGCTCCCCTGCTGAGATACTCCTGGCTCTGGCGCCAGGTGGAGGAGGGAAGAGGATTCTGATTAACCCTTTCCAGCCCGCATATTTATCCCGGTACATTCACTCTTAATTCAGACTGGAGAGAAGAAGGCCTCACTGGATGGGCTGTGACCCTAGGCACTGAAGAATTAGTGCTACTTGGGGGTCACGGGTTTTGAGGGAGGAGCTGGAACCTCAGACACTGATACTAACTTTGTATCTAGTTTGGGAGGCCACATAGTGAATTCAGACCCGGGAGATCCCAGGGCGGGTGCTTCCGAACCCCTGGGGTTATAATGTCAAGTCAGTTATGGGTGACAGAGGGTTTGGTAGCCCTAAAGAAGGCGGCAGCCAGAAGCCTGCTTCCTTGAATTAGAAATCTGTCCACTTGTGGATGCAGTAAAATTTTTCTATATTCTTCAAAAATAAGTCAGAGTGAATATATATATCTCTAAAGAGAATATTACCCATTATCTACTATGGTATTGTGGGGAGGCTGATTTAATCTGTTTAGGGAGCCAGATACTCGACTTACTCTTGTTGGCAGTCTGTTATTAGCCATGTTTTTTTAGAAAAAGTGTATCTACAGTCATGTATCTTTGAAAACAAGAAGCAAGACATTCTCTCCTATTTTTCAAAATACCCTAAACAGGAAAATTGTGCTCTAGTCCCAAAGGGACTAGCTTACCTTAAACACAAAACAAAAACAAAAAGCTAGAAATAAAACCTAAAGAACTGAGGTGTTTTTCTGGCATTGGAAGTTACTTTTGACAAACACAAATAAAACTGATTCAAATACAGTTTAGAGCAGGCAGTCCAAAATAAATAAATAAATAAATACATAAGTAAATAAAAGCTACACACAAAGAAGTGTATTTTCTTGAAAGTTGAGCTATTCACTGAATTTTCCCTGTTGGCCATGCCTCAAAAATCTCCCTGAATTATTCAGACTTCTTTCCTTTGGGTGGTACTTTAATTTTTATTTATTTTCTTATAATCCACAAAGTACTACTCAACATTGTTGTACCACCACTGTGGACATGAATCAAGAAGCCTGGTGGAGGATTCCATTTCCAGGTTCACATGCATGAATTTTTTGCCCTGGTTGTTAATCTGTCATGGTGTAAAAAGCCTGATTTACAAAGGCTGGAGGACTTTTGCAAGGAAAGTTTCGTATGGTTTCTATGGCTGAACTCATATACAAATAAAACTATTTTGCATTTCTGTCCACAATTTCCTAGTTGCACAAGGATAGTTTTCAGAGTTTTCAGTTTCTAGTCCCTGAATGGGAGCGGTATGCATGAGGAAACAATTTCTTTTTTCAGTGATGTGAGCTCTATGCTCATCTGGATTTAGTTACTTCATAAGGTAAATATCACTAAATGTGCGCTGACATCTTTGGGGATCTAAGGTGGTGGATGGGTGAAAACAGTCTACTGTGAAATGCTAAAGAATGTCAAACAACAGAATTCGTTTACAGAGCTAATTGGGTCAACTACGGTACCCTTTAGAGTGGAAATTAATTCGAACATTAAAAAAAAAGTATTGTCAATTTACTTTTGGTTATATTTCGGTTATTTTAGTCCCTATGATTTTTAGAATTTTTCCCCAGGAATTCAATTAAAACAGATCCTTCTGAAAAATATATACTGTCTAGCGAATAATGTCCTCTAGTGAAAATGTGGGTTTTAAATTTCATGCTAATTATATTTTTAAATAATGAAGTTCTTGTAATTATTTTTATTTAAAGGAAAAATATCTGAAAGATAATGGCCAAAGCTAACCAAACTGCTTTAAAAATTAATGAATATTAATGAAGTTCATGAACAGCACAATACTGCCCCTGCTTGCCTCAGGAAAACAAATGGATTGACTTCATTCACCTAAAATAACAGCCCTTAGTTATTGATGGTTAAAATAATTTTTATTGCTAAAAAGATTGTACATAATGCAGTTTTACAATTCATGAGAGTTGGCCCTGTTTACTGGACTTTACTAGATCTCTCCCCCAAACTAAACATATTTTACCCTTTTACATATCTGAATGTTATTTTTTTAATTAATTTACCACCTCAAGACATTTTGTTTTCATTTTTCTAAGTTCTCCTCCTTTGTCATTAAAGTAGCTCCCATAAATGACTCAGGATTTTCAGGCCTTCATTTGTAGTTGGTAACAGATAATAGCATCGTTAGTCAGCGCCTCCATTCATCTAAATTTGTGTGAGCATATTGAAGCTGCCCATGAAATTTTCCAATGAAAGTGACAATGGATGTCAGTGAACTCATATACAAATAAAACTATTTTGCATTTCTGTCCACAATTTCCTAGTTGCACAAGGATAGTTTTCAGAGTTTTCAGTTTCTAGTCCCTGAATGGGAGCGGTATGCATGAGGAAACAATTTCTTTTTTCAGTGATGTGAGCTCTATGCTCATCTGGATTTAGTTACTTCATAAGGTAAATATCACTAAATGTGCGCTGACATCTTTGGGGATCTAAGGTGGTGGATGGGTGAAAACAGTCTACTGTGAAATGCTAAAGAATGTCAAACAACAGAATTCGTTTACAGAGCTAATTGGGTCAACTACGGTACCCTTTAGAGTGGAAATTAATTCGAACATTAAAAAAAAAGTATTGTCAATTTACTTTTGGTTATATTTCGGTTATTTTAGTCCCTATGATTTTTAGAATTTTTCCCCAGGAATTCAATTAAAACAGATCCTTCTGAAAAATATATACTGTCTAGCGAATAATGTCCTCTAGTGAAAATGTGGGTTTTAAATTTCATGCTAATTATATTTTTAAATAATGAAGTTCTTGTAATTATTTTTATTTAAAGGAAAAATATCTGAAAGATAATGGCCAAAGCTAACCAAACTGCTTTAAAAATTAATGAATATTAATGAAGTTCATGAACAGCACAATACTGCCCCTGCTTGCCTCAGGAAAACAAATGGATTGACTTCATTCACCTAAAATAACAGCCCTTAGTTATTGATGGTTAAAATAATTTTTATTGCTAAAAAGATTGTACATAATGCAGTTTTTACAATTCATGAGAGTTGGCCCTGTTTACTGGACTTTACTAGATCTCTCCCCCAAACTAAACATATTTTACCCTTTTACATATCTGAATGTTATTTTTTTAATTAATTTACCACCTCAAGACATTTTGTTTTCATTTTTCTAAGTTCTCCTCCTTTGTCATTAAAGTAGCTCCCATAAATGACTCAGGATTTTCAGGCCTTCATTTGTAGTTGGTAACAGATAATAGCATCGTTAGTCAGCGCCTCCATTCATCTAAATTTGTGTGAGCATATTGGAAGCTGCCCATGAAATTTTCCAATGAAAGTGACAAGTGGATATCAGTGAAATGACCCCACCCATTTCAACCTTATTTTGTATGGTGTGCACGTTTGTGTGTATTTTGGCCATAAAAATGGGGTATTTGCTGATCTGGACATCTGCCTGCTAAGGTAGGTTTCCCAGGCAGATCACTGGTTGGCATTAGACTAAATCTGCAAAATTTAACACCAAATGAATGACAAAAGAAGAGAAATGGGATATAAAATTAATTATGGTAGAATCCATTCCCTAAAGATAAATAATTTTTGATGCTCTAAATTTTAAGATTCTACAGTTTTACTTCAAATGAATTTATAATGAGAAAGGTAAAATCATTTCAAGTAAGCCAGCAAATTTGGGTCAAAATGAAAGCAGTTCTGAGAGAGAAAGAGTGAGAGATGTTCCTGCTTCCCATAGGGCTGGTTGTGATTTTCTGTCTATTAATAAAAATTTATATACATATATTTTTTCTATTAATATTTTGTGTGTGTGTGTAAAACACACACACACACACAGTAGTATACTCTGGTGTCCTCCTTGCTTCCCTTTGTTTTTAATAATCAGTTCAATCTCTTGTACTGTTTGGAAGGTGAATTCTTATTAGAGCTTGATGCCAGTTTTAATCTGAGATTACTTTGCACTTGGAATTAATTGCTGTTTTGTAATCTGTGACATGTTTTTACATGTTTAGAAGTGCTCTACGGCTGTAAAAAATTCTGTGTGGATATTATAATGAATTTATGTGTTTAGCCAAAAAGTACAGTATGCTAAGATTAGACAGTAAAGATTCTAAAATCCTAAATGGGTTAGTAAACCCTTGGTAATAATTATAGTTTTATGGATAAAAAATATTTCTAACAATTTAATACTGCATAAAAGTGCATTTTTTTCCCTTAAGTTGTTATGGAATTTCTTTTTCAATAAGGAATATTCTTTAAAAGTTTATCATGTGAAGTTATTTGATTTGGCAATGCTTAGTGAAGTTCTTTAGACATTTTGTTTTCATTTTCTAAGTTCTCCTCCTTTGTCATTAAAGTAGCTCCCATAAATGACTCAGGATTTTCAGGCCTTCATTTGTAGTTGGTAACAGATAATAGCATCGTTAGTCAGCGCCTCCATTCATCTAAATTTGTGTGAGCATATTGAAGCTGCCCATGAAATTTTCCAATGAAAGTGACAAGTGGATATCAGTGAAATGACCCCACCCATTTCAACCTTATTTTGTATGGTGTGCACGTTTGTGTGTATTTTGGCCATAAAAATGGGGTATTTGCTGATCTGGACATCTGCCTGCTAAGGTAGGTTTCCCAGGCAGATCACTGGTTGGCATTAGACTAAATCTGCAAAATTTAACACCAAATGAATGACAAAAGAAGAGAAATGGGATATAAAATTAATTATGGTAGAATCCATTCCCTAAAGATAAATAATTTTTGATGCTCTAAATTTTAAGATTCTACAGTTTTACTTCAAATGAATTTATAATGAGAAAGGTAAAATCATTTCAAGTAAGCCAGCAAATTTGGGTCAAAATGAAAGCAGTTCTGAGAGAGAAAGAGTGAGAGATGTTCCTGCTTCCCATAGGGCTGGTTGTGATTTTCTGTCTATTAATAAAAATTTATATACATATATTTTTTCTATTAATATGTGTGTGTGTGTGTGTAAAACACACACACACACACAGTAGTATACTCTGGTGTCCTCCTTGCTTCCCTTTGTTTTTAATAATCAGTTCAATCTCTTGTACTGTTTGGAAGGTGAATTCTTATTAGAGCTTGATGCCAGTTTTAATCTGAGATTACTTTGCACTTGGAATTAATTGCTGTTTTGTAATCTGTGACATGTTTTTACATGTTTAGAAGTGCTGCTACGGCTGTAAAAAATTCTGTGTGGATATTATAATGAATTTATGTGTTTAGCCAAAAAGTACAGTATGCTAAGATTAGACAGTAAAGATTCTAAAATCCTAAATGGGTTAGTAAACCCTTGGTAATAATTATAGTTTTATGGATAAAAAATATTTCTAACAATTTAATACTGCATAAAAGTGCATTTTTTTCCCTTAAGTTGTTATGGAATTTCTTTTTCAATAAGGAATATTCTTTAAAAGTTTATCATGTGAAGTTATTTGATTTGGCAATGCTTTGGAGTGAAGCTAATCTTTACACCCAGGACCACAGATTGCAATTTCACTTACCATTATCCATGGCAGGATGTTTAATTTTGCTCTTGTGACCTAAAGAATTTTTAGTGACTTTTTAAAAGTGGAATGTGGAAAATAGCTCCAGCTCATTGTGAACGTGGAAATTTGATAAATAATGCTCTAAATGACCACCTATTCTGTGACTTGTATAATGAGTAAATGTGAAAACATGGCTAGCAACTAGACTGTGGGTTTAAAGTTTAAAATGTTTTTTGGCTGTGGCTATAGTCAGAGTTATCATGGGAGTTACATTAGCCCTGTAATTGGCAATATGTGTTTTGATCCATCAATTCTTTTTTTCCTCAGATTTGCTGAAGATACAATGCATATTCTGCAAACTAAACTTGCTTTCTAAAAATCAGACTGGACATCTCTTTCTGTTTACATATGGCAACCAAGAATCCTGAATTAGAAAAATACGTGGCTCTCTTGCTTCAGATTTTTGGAAACAAGATGTACATTGTAGGGCAACTGCCTTCTTTTTGGAGGAAAGAAGCAGCCTTGGTTTTGTTTATAAACAGTTCAAACCCAGTTCAGAACTACTGTTGAGAGTTAGATATGGGAAGGTTCAAGCTGTTCTGACTTAAATTTTTAGATACATAACATATGAGATGACCACCCACCTAGTGGCTAAATAATATGTTTACTTTCCTACAATTTTCTGAACCCAAACTTTGGAGATCTAAATATGGCATAAATCTCAGTGCTCAGGAACCTGGTGTGGGAATTCTCACGTAGCAGGAACGTCTAGCCTTGACCCTGGTTTGTATTAGTCTTTTCTTCAGGACAGTGGTACCTTCCTTCCTTCTCCATCCCGCGCACATGACTCTTCTTCTAAGCCACCCCACTGTAGCGTGCCCCTCTGGGCCTGGCTGGAGTTCCCAGAAGGCAGCTGTTTAATAGCCTTTCAACATCTTGGGGGTACAGTTTGACAGATTTAACCTCATACACAAGCTCTTTGAGGTTAAAATTAGCCAGGACTTTTTTTCCCTCTCTTCTTCCAAAAGTCTGTATTTAATGGGAGAAGTTCTAGAGGAGGCCAATAAGCTGTGGTTACATTTAGATTCTGGTTCCTGAAGAATCGACAGCCCAGGACCCAAAGGCTCTTTAAAATACTGCATGATCACTAGAGAGATCTGAAGGGATCCCTAAGGGCCTTTAATGTCCCAGCACCCTCCCTTCTCATCTAGCCAGGGCTTGCAACCACACTGGGCCCATTGCCTCAACAAGGGCGTGAAGAAGTTTGGAGAGCTTGGGTAGGCTTGGAAAAATGACAAGGATGGATGTTTCTCGTCCCACTGTTCCAAGGAGAACATTGGAGGACAGGCGGCTGAAGGGACAGATACCCGGTACAGACACTTGACAACTCCCGGGCAGTGGGCCAGCCACTGGGCCAAGCACTGGGCGCAGCTCCAGAGCCCGAGCCCATGCCCAGGGCACTCAGTGGTTTAAAGCTGGCACGGAAAGAACACTCCTGCCAGCAGGAAACTGAGTTGAACAGATTGGGAAAGAGCAAAAACAGGCTGCCCAGGAGGCTGTCTCCTGGCCTGGAGTTTCCAGTTGTCAGCGGCAACCCAGGGTAAAGCAGATTTCGGGTTTCCTGCTGCCTAAGGGCTGGGAGAGGTGGGATTGGATCCAGGGTGGATGCCGTGAGTAGAATCCAGCACAGGACAGCAGAGAGGCATCAGCTTCATCAGCTTGGGCCTTACAGGTCAGCTTCGTCTGGGCTCTGCAGTGTCCTCTGAGAGTGAGAACTGATGTGTTATAATTTCTGAAAAATGTCAGAACTTCCTTGCCCCAGATTTATCTCAAGAATATTTTTTGAAAGGGTAAGGCAAAGAGCAACATTTTCTTAACCTCTTATTTCATTTCTTCTATTTACCTGTTTATAAGAAAAAGGAAAATTGAAGAGTGTGGTCAGTCCTCCTCCTGTTGCTATAATAGACTCCTATTTTTGATATGTTAAACCACTGCAGCTATTTCTTAAGGGCTAAAAGTTGGTAAGTCAGTCCCACTTTCCTATAGCTGGAGGAAGGCAAAATAGTTCTGAGTTTTATTAAAAGAATTCTGGACCCTGGAGAATCCAGGCATTGTGTTAGAGCCAAGAGAACAAGAAAGAGAATGAAGCTCTGGGTTTGCAGAAGTCCAAATGGGCTTCAGGTTAATAGCAGGGAGTTGAAGCTGGTGGCTCATATAATTAGCCGAAAAGAAAAACATAAAGAGAAAGACGTCTTTTCTCTAAGTAAGACATGACATTTACTAAAACTCAGTAGTCACCTCAGACCTCCTGAACTAGCATCTTACATAGGAGGGGAGGAATGTGTTGAGGGAATCTGAAGTTTCAAAAGAAATGTCACAAGTGACTGATAAATAGGCTGAATTTTGAAAGCTATAGCCATGCAGTTTAAGAATAATGCCATCCTTCCATGATTCTAAAGCATGAAGGTAAATATAAGACTTCATCTGAAGTCATTTCTCTGTTGTTTTTGAAAGCATTGTAATCATTTTGCAGCACTTTTCCCCTTCCTAGTTGCCTTCACTTAGGGCAAATTTTTTCTTGGCTAATATTTGATAGAAGAAGGTTACTGAGAGGTTCTAATCTGGCTATCAGTAAGCATTACAGCAAAAAAGTATGCTACCCACTTTTCTAAAGTGCTTAAATACAGTAGCCCCACTTTACAGATGGGAAAACTTGACTGTAGAGAGGTCAGACAACTTTCCCAAGGTCAAGATGAGTGGCAGAGCCAGGTTTCAGACACAAGCTTGTGGTGTTATAGTCCCTACTTCTAATCATTCTGTCCTGGGCAACCACTTAATCACTCTGTCCTGGGCTACCATAGAGGCAAAACCTATTTTAAGGAGGTGTGAGGGTTAGATATTAACATAAGTGAAGTTCCTGGCACGTGACAGTCACTCAGTAAATGGTTGTTCTTGTTATTACCAAGTAATGGAGTAAGCCAAACACTGGATAATCCACACAAAGATTCCAGTAATTGACTGGATCTTGTGGATTAGCTTCATGCTTACATTTTATGAGGCCTGCACACCTACTTCATCCGAATTTTGTATAAGAAAGTCATTTCCTGGTCACTACCCACTGCTCTGAGTGGGGACCACCGAATACCCAGGAGATGAACAAGCCACAAGACTAAAAATCTCTTGCTGATTTACCTAGTGCCAGCCTAACAAAATCTAAAAGTCATTTCTAAACACTCAAGATGACTGCCTGAATTTTTCTTGACTAATGTATACAACATCTAAGGAAGATTTCTTAAAGCATCTATGATGTCACGTGGCATCTCCAGAGCTTTGAAACCCATTTTCAGAAATTGATTTGGTTACATCATTGCTTTATTAAGACCATAAAGTCTGTCTACCTTGCCTGGTTCATCTCCCCAGACAGACTTTCTAACACTTTCCAACATGCCTTCCCACCTGCTGTTCTCTGCCGAAATATATCTCTTTTTTCTCTCTTCGTTTTTCAAGGCCGCATCTCTCATGTTACCTTCTGTGTGAGTCCCTCCATCCTACCTCCCCAGAGAGAGTTCCTCTCCTCTGTACTTCTACAAACACAGTCACCCCTCAGTTAGAGCCCCATCACAAGATGCTACCCATCTAGACATATATCAGCACAACTGTGACAGTTGATGGAACATTTTAAGTGCTAGGTAAATGCCTATTAAGTGAGTGAAAAGTTTTAAGTGGTGTGATGCAGGTTTTTAAATTATTATTATTCAGGGGAATTGACTGCACAAAGTCACCTGACTAGTTTTCAGTGGGCTGTTGCAGGATTTCATAGTCATTCGTTATGATGGAAGAAATGAACTTGAAGAAATGAACCTGACTTCATGCACGTACATACTCTCTGCTTTCATCTGTAGTGGTGGAAGTCTGCTTAAGAACCTGAACTTGCATGGGTTAAGGAGAACAAACACCAGCAGGAATGATGGCCACAGTTGCATTGCCAGGGGGAGAAACACAGAGTAGATGGCCTTAGTTTAGCACCCTAGCTGAGACTACATAAAAGATGACCCTGGAGCATTTTAAGTCCAGTAGCATCTGTTACTCAATTTTCAGTTGTCCCTTTTTTTCTGCACTCTGCTATATTTCCTCTTCTCTTACTCTCACACTTTCTGTAAAATTCTCTTCTTCATAGCAGTTTTTGGCTAGTGGTGAATGAAGAGTCAAGAGAGAGAATGAAGTGAATTAAAGCATTTTCTTCCTTCTCTTTGGCCAGGACCAGCACCTTATCAAGAAAAATGGTGTCCTAAACAGTAGAATGAGTGGAGATTCTGGGCCCTCCTCCTGTTACTACTACCTTCCTAACCAGCAGTATCCAGCACAAGAGACTCTCTCCATACAAGTCTTTTTCTACACAGATTGTATATGCTGTTCCCTTTACCTAGGAAGCTTTTCCATTCCCCTTTTGTCAAATGAACTATTTCCCATACTCAACTCAACCTTCATTTACATAGGCAAATTTTCCCTGACTAGGTCAGTCTCCTCATGATTGTTTCTTCTTAGTGGCATGTATTATAGTTACAAGTTTACATTAATCTGTAAGATTATTTCATTTATGTCTGCTTCCCTCTCCACAAGAGCTGTTTTTGCACCATTATATCCCTAGTTTTCTTAAATAATGCCAGATGAAAAGTGGGTTTCATTAAATACTTGTTTAATGATGTGTGAAAAAAAAAAGTTATTTTCCCCCAAAGACATTACAGATAGACAACCCCTGAAATGGAAGGCAGCATATGGAACTTGGATTCCATATCCATTCATTGGGTCCTTCGTGTGTTCCTGATGCTGTTCTGAGTCTTAAGGATGCCTGATGAATGGGACCCTGAGTGTTGCTTTCATGATTTCTTTAAAGCTTCTCTTAACTATGTATAAGCTAATGACAGTGATGATGACAATGATGATATTAATGTAAAACTGATAGTGAATGTGTATAGTAGATTGAGCATCTACTATATATCAGATACACTACCATGTTGTTGCCTTCTGTTCATCGATTCACCTGATTTCTACACAACATATGAGATAGGTATTTATTGTCTCTAGTTTATAGCTGAAGAAACAAAAGCATCAGAAAAGTTAAATTTCTTGCTGAAGATCACTCATCTAAAACTCAAACTCAGAAACTCTCTGGTGGTCCAGTGGTTAGGACTCTGTGCTTTTACTGCTGTGGTCCTGGGTTCAGTCCCTGGTTAGGGAACTAAGATTCCACAAGCTGTGTGCTCAGATGCTCACCTGTCTGTGACTCTCTGTGACCCCATCTGGTCCAGATAACTTTTTAGACTCTATTTTGGAGATTAGAGATAGGAATGAAAGTCAATCAGAAGTGAATCTGAAATCTCCTTAAGATCTCAAACTCCAATATCTTGTTCTCTGAGTACAATCTGTCTTTTCAAGCTTCAGTCTCAACCTCAACCAAACTCACCGAGACCCTCAGAGCCTCACCTTCTCACCCTGCCTATTCACTGATCTCCCTCCAACCCCACTTCCACCTTAGCTTTCACAGAGGCTTGATCCTCTCATGACCCTCTGCTTTTACTGCACCCATCAATGAAGACTCAATGCCATGATCAGTCTCCTCTCATCATACACAGTTTGATCCCTACATCACTCTCATGGAGTTGTTGTGATGATTAAATGAGTCGGTACATGCACTCTTTAAAACATACATATACACATACATACATGGTATTATTGTTTTTTTTTTTATCCCTGAGTAGTCAAACGCTGTTAGATAAACTCTTGTCTGTACTGACTTAGACAACTTCAGTTGGATTGTTAACGTTCTGTCAATCTTATTCAGCAAAGTTAATCTCTCATATATTTTTAAGGAGTATTCCAAGTCTCTATTCTTCATAAGTCTTCTACTTAACTATGTATAAGCTAATGACAGTGATGATGACAATGATGATATTAATGTAAAACTGATAGTGAATGTGTATAGTAGATTGAGCATCTACTATATATCAGATACACTACCATGTTGTTGCCTTCTGTTCATCGATTCACCTGATTTCTACACAACATATGAGATAGGTATTTATTGTCTCTAGTTTATAGCTGAAGAAACAAAAGCATCAGAAAAGTTAAATTTCTTGCTGAAGATCACTCATCTAAAACTCAAACTCAGAAACTCTCTGGTGGTCCAGTGGTTAGGACTCTGTGCTTTTACTGCTGTGGTCCTGGGTTCAGTCCCTGGTTAGGGAACTAAGATTCCACAAGCTGTGTGCTCAGATGCTCACCTGTCTGTGACTCTCTGTGACCCCATCTGGTCCAGATAACTTTTTAGACTCTATTTTTGGAGATTAGAGATAGGAATGAAAGTCAATCAGAAGTGAATCTGAAATCTCCTTAAGATCTCAAACTCCAATATCTTGTTCTCTGAGTACAATCTGTCTTTTCAAGCTTCAGTCTCAACCTCAACCAAACTCACCGAGACCCTCAGAGCCTCACCTTCTCACCCTGCCTATTCACTGATCTCCCTCCAACCCCACTTCCACCTTAGCTTTCACAGAGGCTTGATCCTCTCATGACCCTCTGCTTTTACTGCACCCATCAATGAAGACTCAATGCCATGATCAGTCTCCTCTCATCATACACAGTTTGATCCCTACATCACTCTCATGGAGTTGTTGTGATGATTAAATGAGTCGGTACATGCACTCTTTAAAACATACATATACACATACATACATGGTATTATTGTTTTTTTTTTTATCCCTGAGTAGTCAAACGCTGTTAGATAAACTCTTGTCTGTACTGACTTAGACAACTTCAGTTGGATTGTTAACGTTTCTGTCAATCTTATTCAGCAAAGTTAATCTCTCATATATTTTTTAAGGAGTATTCCAAGTCTCTATTCTTCATAAGTCTTCTACTCAACTATTAATATACTTGCCTTTAGCAAATGACCTTGGCAGTAGACATATCTTGTTACCTGTTCAGCATCCATTCCCCTTTTATTCTGGTAATCACCACCACCCACCCAACTCATTCACCGTTTTCATCTCTGTGGTTTCGGTGGGTGACTGTATCCTCTTGGCCATAGCAATTGGTTCAGGAATTGATATTTGACTCAACGTGAGCCAATCAAAAACTTTACTAAGACCTTAGAAGCATGACTGTAAAAGACATCGTTGGACCATAAGTAAGCAGGCCTCTCTTTTACTTCTGTCAATGTCTATCACATCACTTCTAAAGCTCTCCATCTAAGTTCCAAGATGAGGCAGCTCTCAGCCAGTCCCCCTAAAACCACTCTTCCTTATATCTCCCTTCTGTCCCCTGCTTTTCTCATGCTATATTCTCCTTGCATGCTCTAACCATTCCACTGTTTTCATTTTTACTATATGCCAGTGACTCTCAGATCTATGTTTACCCAATTCAGTGTTCCACCTGGAACTTCAAATGTTTGCTGTGTATTTATACCTTGATGTTCCAAGGGCATCTCAAATTCAATTTAATAAAAACAGAAATTATTATCTTACTTCCAAATGTGCTTGCCTATATTCTGTGTCTCTCTTTATAGTACCACAATCTCCCAGAAGTGCAAGCCCATGATTGTTTTCTGACCTTCACCTCACATGTCCTGACCCTCCCCCTTTTAGCAGATGCTGATGGCCACCTGCCTAACAAACATTCTCCCTGTCTTCTTCCCTGCTAATGGAATTCCTGTTTTGCTCAGGTATCCACGTGATGCTGTAAAGATATGTGCTCGAGGGGAAGCTGGCATCAGTTTCTGTTCCAGATCCAAAGGATGAGTCTTGATTTGTCTATTCTAAGCCAATCATGATAATTCTTGTCAAAGAGTAACTCAGAAATATTTAGTTAGTTATCTGCACAGAAATAATTGACTCATATATGAGAGAAACAGTCATTAGATTGCTGTCAGTGAACAAAAGCAGAACAACAGGAATTATGGGAAGAAGGGAGGAAAAAGAAAACCCAATCATTCTGCACACATTACATCTTGTTTTATATTTTGGATAAACTGATTAGCCAGCAGCTGCTTTTGTGCATTCTGCTGTCACTTTTTGCAAAATCCTTTTACCCTCTCTACCTTCCACTAGCTCAGCAGGTATCACATTCTCTGGAAAACCTCCCTGGTCAATTCCTAATCCCTGCTACACAGCAAGTGTATTAGAAGCCCTTCCTTTGTTTAGGACAGACACACACACACACACACACACACACAGAGTTTTGCACGCTGGTTGCTAGCTTACTCTTTCTCTAGTTAGATGGAGGAAACTCTACAGTTTAAGGGGAAACTATGTACTATATGCTAACTATAGATCTACTTGGGTAAGGTGGGATTTTGAAAAAGGAAAGAAAATGTCACATGCATTGCCTCTGATTAGTTCTGACTAAGGACCCTTAGTATTTTGCAATTCTAGAACCCGGCTTATCTGATGTACATAATTTCTGAAATGGGTGGTTACTAAAGTTGAACTTCTAAATAACTGGAGAGAGACTTCCTTAGGGAATGCATAAAACTTGATATGTCATTTATTTAGCCTTTTGTTCAAGAGTTATAAAGTGCTTCATAATAGCCTTGTTAATAGATGCATGCCCAGGTCAAGCAATCATTTACTGGGAAAGTTATAAAGGTTCTCATTTTATTCATTTCCTATGGTATATTTAATATGAAGGAAAACAACTCATAGAACTTTCAACTCTCCCTGACAACTTATTTTGAAAATATTTAAATATAATGAAAATTCATTATACCTTTCACTTAGAATCATCGATTGTTAGCATTTTTCCATATATGCTATCTTACCTTCCTTCCTTTCTTCTTCTCCCCAACATGAACACAATACACTTTTTTATGACTGAAGAGTCTGAAAATCTCACCACACTATCCTTTCATCCTTCAGCAAGAATCTCCTAAAGACACTGTCCTATACAGTCACAATATCATTGTTATACTCAAGAAATTTAGCATTTAATACAATGAAATGATGTAATACATAGACTATATTAAAATTTCTCTAATTATCCCAAATCTGACTTAGCTTTTTTTCTCCCCTGGATCTTATCAATACTCGTGCATTACATTTGGCTGTTACGTCTTAGTCTTCTTTTCTCTGCAACAGTCCCTCAACTTTTTTTTTTTAAAGATTTATTTATTTATTTATTTATTATTGGTGGGGGGGGGTGGGGTGAGGAGGGAGGGGAGCTGGCGGGCCACTTCTATTGGTTCTTCATTTATCTATTTTCATCCATCTTTTTTGTTCTTTGGCCCGTGTGGGCCTCCCATCGCGGTGGCGTCTGTTGTCGCAGAGCACCAGCTCTGGGCGCATGCGCTCCAGAGCTCCGGCTCGGTAATTGGATACATCGGTCCAGACGCTCCGCGGCACGTAGGATCTTCCCAGGCCAGGGATCGAACCGGCGCCCCTTGCACTGCAAGGCAGTGTCCTTACCCACTGGACCACCAGGGAAGTCCCAGTCCCTCAACTTTTTAAAAATCTTTCATGACATTGATATTCTAAAGAATCCATACCCACCATCTTGTAAAATGCTCCTCAATATATTTGCTTATTGCCTTATGACTGGATTGCCTTATGGTTAAGCATTTTGGGGAATAATATTGAATAAAAGATATTTCCTTCTCAGTGCAGAGCATGAGAAAGTACTTTCATGGGTTGAAAGTACTGGTGATGTGCAGTTTGATCACTTTTCTCTCTCCCTTCTTTTTTTTTTTTTTTTTTTTTGGTACACTTCTCAAGTGAATCATTTATTACAGGAAGCCTAGATGGTCTCAGAGATGAGACCAATATCTCCATTTATTGAGCATTTAGTAAAGTGAAATAATGAGTAAGGTAATTATTTAAAAAAAAATACTTAAAAATAAATTGGTCAGGTTTCAATTATCTGGATATTTTCATTAAAACATTTTTAGCATCTTAGGAAACAGAATTATCTGCACAGTTGTTTCAAATCTGCAGTTTTCTTTGTTCACACAGATCTGGCCAGCTAATGGCATCTATTATCTCCAATTCACAGATCAGCACAAAATTCAAATAGCTTAAAAGCAGCACAGTATTGTAGAAAATAAAGATTCATCTAGAGTCCAGAGTAGTCAAACTTATCTTGTGCCCTTAAGCAAATGACATGCTTTCCCTGCACCTCAATTTTTCTCCTTTGCGTAATGAAGAAAGAGGACTTTAAGATCTTTAAAATTCTACCATTTTAACAGCTCATTCATATCTTTAATTCACTATTAAATATATCCCAAATCATTGTGACTTCTAATTTTAAATCCTTACACCTTATGCACAATCAGATTCACATTACTGTTTTTTCCCGATGGAAATAACAGAATTTTAGTTGTGGAAATTACCCCATTGACTGCCCATGTGATGTGGAATCTGACCCTATTGGGTCATCTGGATGGCACTTAAACATTTTAGGTGGTGTGGGAGTGATCCCAGGAAGCAACGTGTTCATGTGTGGACTCTCTGAAGTTCTGCCTCAGCCATTTCAGGTTCTACCTATTGATCAATGTTTTTGCTGTTGCTCAGTCACTCAAGTGGTGTCTGACACTTTGTGACCCCTCATGAACTGCAGCACACCAGGGTTCCCTGTCCTTAACTGTCTCCTGGAGCTTGCTCAAATTCATGTCCACTGAGTTGGTGATGCTATCTAACCATCTCATCCTCTGCTACTTGCTTTTCCTTTTGCCTTCAGTCTTTCCCAACATAAGGGTTTTTTCCAGTGAGTCAGTTCTTCACATTGGGTGGCCAAAGTATCGTAGCTTTAGCTTCAGTGTCAATTCTTCCAGTGAATATTCAGGGTTGATTTCCATTAGGACTGACTAGTTTGATTTCCTTGCTGTCGAAGGGACTCTCAAGAGTCTTCTCCAGCACCACAATTTGATGATTGATGATGTCCTCACTATCTTAGTTTGTTAGGGCTGCTGTAACACGATGCCATAGACTGGGGGGCAAGGAGGGTTATAAACAATAGAAATGTATTGCTTACAGTTCTGGAGGCTGAAAAGTCCTTAAATAGCATTAATTATAAAAGCATCTTAGGAAAAAAACAGTTGTTTCAAATCTGCAGTTTTCTTTGTTCACACAGATCTGGCCAGCTAATGGCATCTATTATCTCCAATTCACAGATCAGCACAAAATTCAAATAGCTTAAAAGCAGCACAGTATTGTAGAAAATAAAGATTCATCTAGAGTCCAGAGTAGTCAAACTTATCTTGTGCCCTTAAGCAAATGACATGCTTTCCCTGCACCTCAATTTTTCTCCTTTGCGTAATGAAGAAAGAGGACTTTAAGATCTTTAAAATTCTACCATTTTAACAGCTCATTCATATCTTTAATTCACTATTAAATATATCCCAAATCATTGTGACTTCTAATTTTAAATCCTTACACCTTATGCACAATCAGATTCACATTACTGTTTTTTCCCGATGGAAATAACAGAATTTTAGTTGTGGAAATTACCCCATTGACTGCCCATGTGATGTGGGAATCTGACCCTATTGGGTCATCTGGATGGCACTTAAACATTTTAGGTGGTGTGGGAGTGATCCCAGGAAGCAACGTGTTCATGTGTGGACTCTCTGAAGTTCTGCCTCAGCCATTTCAGGTTCTACCTATTGATCAATGTTTTTGCTGTTGCTCAGTCACTCAAGTGGTGTCTGACACTTTGTGACCCCTCATGAACTGCAGCACACCAGGGTTCCCTGTCCTTAACTGTCTCCTGGAGCTTGCTCAAATTCATGTCCACTGAGTTGGTGATGCTATCTAACCATCTCATCCTCTGCTACTTGCTTTTCCTTTTGCCTTCAGTCTTTCCCAACATAAGGGTTTTTTCCAGTGAGTCAGTTCTTCACATTGGGTGGCCAAAGTATCGTAGCTTTAGCTTCAGTGTCAATTCTTCCAGTGAATATTCAGGGTTGATTTCCATTAGGACTGACTAGTTTGATTTCCTTGCTGTCGAAGGGACTCTCAAGAGTCTTCTCCAGCACCACAATTTGATGATTGATGATGTCCTCACTATCTTAGTTTGTTAGGGCTGCTGTAACACGATGCCATAGACTGGGGGGCAAGGAGGGTTATAAACAATAGAAATGTATTGCTTACAGTTCTGGAGGCTGAAAAGTCCTAGGTCAGATGCCAACATGGGCATGACCTGATGAGAGCTCTCTTTCTGGCTCTTAGCCGGAGTCTTCACTGTATTCTCACAGCAAGGAAGGAAAGGGAGCTTTCTCAGGTCTCTTTTATTTATTTATTTTCAGTTCTCTTTTATAAGAACACTAATCTCACTCAGAATCTAAGGCTCTGCCCTGATGTATGGCAAGAGTAATACGGAAACTTACATTACCATATGTAAAAGAAACAACCAATATGAATATGCTGTATGACTAAGGGGACTTACACAGGGGTTATGTAACAACCTCGAGGGGTGGGGCGGGGAGGGAGATGGGAGGAAGGGTCAGGTTGGAGTGGTCAAGGGGATGCCTATGACTGATTCGGGTTAATGTATAGTAGTGAACAACAAAACTGTGTAAAAGGAAAACACAAATAAATTAAAAAAAAAAAAAATCTAAGGCTCTGTCCTTATGACCTAATCACCTCCCAAAGGCCCCACCTCCTAATACGATCATATAAGGATTAGGATTTCAGCATATACATTTTTTCAATTTAGAAACTAGATTTTTTTTTTGTTTTGTTTTTCTTTTTTAAAATTTATTTATTTATTTTTTAAACCTTTATTTTACTTTTAACTTTTACAGAGTTTTGTTGTTCACAGACATGCATGTTCTCAGATTAGTCACATGTATATCCCCCCCTTCCCTCCCCTCCCGACCATCACACAGCACCCCTGAAGGATCCCCTTTTCTCACAGAGCAATGACTAGAGCTATTTTCTTCACTTATGATAGTACAGGCCTTCATGCTACTTCCCTTACGCCTCTCAACCACTGTTCCTTCCCCACAATGTCCATATGTCCACTGTCCATGTCTGTCTTTCTGTCGCTTCACTGCATGTGCCATCATCACCATCCTACTAGATTCCATATATATGTGTTAATATACTGTATTTGTCCTTCTCTTTCTGACTGACTTCACTTTTTAGGATACGTTCTAGATCCAGCCACCTCATGAGGGCTGATTCTTCTGCATTTCTCTTTACAGCTGTGTAGTATTCCATTGTATATATGTACCAGAGCTTTTGGATCCATTCGTTCGTCGATGGGCATCTAGGTTCCTTCCATGTTCTAGCTATTGTATAGAGAGCTGCAATGAACATTGGGGTACAGGTGCTTCTTTCAGTTTTGATTTCATCAGGGTATAAGCCTAAGAGTGGGATTGCTGGGTCATATGGTGCTTCTATTTTTAGTTTTTTAAGAAATCTCCAGACTGTCTTCCATAGAGGCTGTATCAATTTACACTCCCACCAGCAATGCAGGAGGGTTCCCTTTTCTCCGCAGCCTCTCCAGCATTTATTGTCTGTCGATTTGTGGATGATGGCCATTCTGACGGGTGTGAGGTGACATCTCATTGTAGTTTTGATTTGCATTTCTCTAATTATTAGTGAAGTTGAGCATCGTTTCATGTGTTTTTGGGCCATCTGTATGTCATCGTTGGAGAGGTGTCTGTTTAGGTCCTTTTCCCATTTTTTGATTGGGTTGTTTGTTTTTCCAGTGCTGAGTTGTCTGTGTTAGTTTGCGATAAATCTAATAAGTGAACAACAAAACAGTGTAAACGCAAAACACAAATAAAATAAAAAAAAAAAAAATCTAAGGCTCTGTCCTTATGACCTAATCACCTCCCAAAGGCCCCACCTCCTAATACGATCATATAAGGATTAGGATTTCAGCATATACATTTTTTCAATTTAGAAACTAGATTTTTTTTTTGTTTTGTTTTTCTTTTTTAAAATTTATTTATTTATTTTTTAAACCTTTATTTTACTTTTAACTTTTACAGAGTTTTGTTGTTCACAGACATGCATGTTCTCAGATTAGTCACATGTATATCCCCCCCTTCCCTCCCCTCCCGACCATCACACAGCACCCCTGAAGGATCCCCTTTTCTCACAGAGCAATGACTAGAGCTATTTTCTTCACTTATGATAGTACAGGCCTTCATGCTACTTCCCTTACGCCTCTCAACCACTGTTCCTTCCCCACAATGTCCATATGTCCACTGTCCATGTCTGTCTTTCTGTCGCTTCACTGCATGTGCCATCATCACCATCCTACTAGATTCCATATATATGTGTTAATATACTGTATTTGTCCTTCTCTTTCTGACTGACTTCACTTTTTAGGATACGTTCTAGATCCAGCCACCTCATGAGGGCTGATTCTTCTGCATTTCTCTTTACAGCTGTGTAGTATTCCATTGTATATATGTACCAGAGCTTTTGGATCCATTCGTTCGTCGATGGGCATCTAGGTTCCTTCCATGTTCTAGCTATTGTATAGAGAGCTGCAATGAACATTGGGGTACAGGTGCTTCTTTCAGTTTTGATTTCATCAGGGTATAAGCCTAAGAGTGGGATTGCTGGGTCATATGGTGCTTCTATTTTTAGTTTTTTAAGAAATCTCCAGACTGTCTTCCATAGAGGCTGTATCAATTTACACTCCCACCAGCAATGCAGGAGGGTTCCCTTTTCTCCGCAGCCTCTCCAGCATTTATTGTCTGTCGATTTGTGGATGATGGCCATTCTGACGGGTGTGAGGTGACATCTCATTGTAGTTTTGATTTGCATTTCTCTAATTATTAGTGAAGTTGAGCATCGTTTCATGTGTTTTTGGGCCATCTGTATGTCATCGTTGGAGAGGTGTCTGTTTAGGTCCTTTTCCCATTTTTTGATTGGGTTGTTTGTTTTTCCAGTGCTGAGTTGTCTGAGTTGCTTGTAGATTTTGCAGATTAATTCTTTGTCTGTTGTTTCATTTGCTATGATTTTCTCCCATTCTGTGATTTGTCTGTTGAACTTTTTTGTGATTTCTTTTGCTGTACAAAAGCTTTTAAGTTTCATTAGGTCCCACATGTTCATTTGTCTTTTTAGTTCCACTATTCTAGTAGGTGGGTCAGAGAAGATAGAAACTAGATTTTAATTTTTTAGAGAAATTTTAGGTTCACATCAAAAGTGAACAGAAAGTATAGAGTTCCCATATAGCTTCTGCACCGTCACATGCATAACCTTCCCCATTTATCAACATCCACCCAACAGAGTGATATACTTGTTAAAATCAATGAACCTATACTAATACATAATAGTCACCCGAAGTTCATAGCTTATATTAGTTTCACTCATGATGTTATGCATCCTATGGTCAACGTATAAATTGGGGGCAAGACAAAGATAGCTGGTAAGCCTGCACCTTCTCTTGACTTCAAACAGCTTTTCCTTCATTCTCCTTCAAGAATGCACCTGTATGTCTGTACCTGGAATTCATAGCTCAGCTCTTCTCTGCCTCTGAAATCTAGACTTTCAGTTTTCTCCCCTTAGTTCATTCCTTCCCCGCTTCTCATTGGTCTTGAACAATACCTGAATATAAAATCCCTGGACAATTTCTGTCTTCCCAATTGAGTCCACCAATCCCTTACAACTCTATTTATCTTCTACCCAGCCTGGGAAGTCACTTCAGCATTGTCCTTGCAACTTCCTCAACACCCACAGCATTTCTGATTATGCCAGGTGTACCTGAATATTTATTTATGTGCCAAACACTGCATGACACACTTGCATAATATAGAACAGTTATGCAGAGAAACAAAAAATCAACTTGTGAAGAATGCTGTAGGGTGAGTGTACACTTTCTAGAATAAAAATGTGTACTTAACTATATTGTTACCTAACCAAGCAAATACTGCTGACCAAATCATGAATATTATTCATATAGAGTAATAATGGCAACTTTTCCAGGTGAAATGAGACACCTGCCAATGAAACTGAAAATATTACATATGTAATCTTAAGGGCCTTAAAATATTGAGGGTTGCAGACATGTGAAGTAACGAATGTTCCCTCTGATGTGCTATGGTTTAAGTAGGAGATGGCATACAATGACTGCATATCAAGAAATGTGACCCTGAGGGTTTGAAAGGGGTTTTATTGTATTTTTCAAGAGTAAATAAGTACACCATATTTCAAAACAACATGTTTTTAATGCTAATGTAAACCATGGGTGCCTTTCTTCATATTTTATTCCCAGTAGATTTCTTTGCAAAGTATTTATGTAACAGTTATATTAAAAATCAGAATAAAATATTGGCGCAGGAAGGACTCTTAGAGATCATTCAGTCTATTAGTAAGGGAATTGAGGCCCAAAGGGATAAAATCGCTTTTCCAATGTTGTACAGCTCTGGTGATCCAGGCAGATCTAGAGCCTGGTTTTGAGGTCAAGCCTGTCTGTCTGGGAACTTGAGGAGTCTCTGGAGGCATGTTAGCACTCCCTTGGAAGGGAGCATTGATTGTTCTTCATCTTCTTCAGCTAATACCCCCTACGTTTGAGTGTTTTACATATTGTGGTTCTACTTAAAAAACTGAACTAGGTAAAAGGATTCTGTTAAAACATATATATTTATAAAAATTGGGGGCTTCCCTTGGTGGTCCAGTGGGTGAGGACACCGCCTTGGAGTGCAAGGGGCACCGATTCGATCCCTGGCCTGGGAAGATCCCACGGAGCGGCTGGACCGATGTGTCCAATTACCGAGCCAGAGCTCTGGAGCGCATGCGCCCAGAGCCGGCGCTCTGCGACAACAGATGCCACCGCGATGGGAGGCCCACAGGAGCCAAAGAACAAAGATGGATGAAAATAGAGAAATGAAAGACCAATAGAAGTAGCCCGCCCGCTCCCCTCCCTCTCCAACCCGACCCCCGCCCAAAATAAATAAATAAATAAATCTTTAAAAAAAAAAAAATTGGTAACCAGGCCTTATTTATTAAAATGGTTATTGAATTTTCCCCTGTAGCTAATTGAGTAGGAATAGTCAATATTAGTATAATGTTCTAGATTATATGCATTTCATGTATTTTATTTAAATTGGTTCTTTATGTAAATGCATCAGACAATGATGCAGAAAAAACTGAGCAAAGTCCTCTTTTTTGCTCTCTTTGAAATCAGCAGCCTTCTCCTTGATTTTTCCTGGTATACTACCTGGCTATTTCAGAATGAAGAGAAATAAAATAGACACCATAAGATGAAATTTTAAAAAACAAGCAAGTTTAGGTTTCTACAAACTATTCACACTCACCTAGAGGGAGTCTGACATGTTGTTATGTATAAATAACTAGAAACCTATCAGATTCATACTATTATGTGGTAAGAAATTTATTTTCACAGCTCTATTCCTTCTCAAGAATTTCTTCCCTGTGACCCTGATTTTGATATCAGATTAATAATAGCACACATTTTCCTAAGGTTTTTTGAATATTACAATTAATAGTAAGAGTACTCCTTTTAATATTCTGGTGACTACAGCCATGTTTTCTTGGGGTCATGGAATGGCCTATATTTTAGTTTCTCTGAGTTTTCTGGATTTCTAGTTAACTGATATTTTACTGCCTGAAATTTTTCAGGTATCATTTTATCTTCCCCTAATCCTAAAATGTATTTGATTATTGAAATAAATTTGAACAGATTATTAAACAATGAAATCCCATTTCTTGAAGTGGCTGTTTTCCCCATTAGAACAAACTCAGCTTGCACAGTGATAATTCATAAACATATTGGATTCCAGTTATGAGCTTCTTTCCTTTGTTAGAGCAATTAAGATCCATGAGAATGGAAGCATGCTTCAAAAATATCAGGAGCACAGATTTCCCTTAACATTTTTTTCTAAAATTTCACAGAAAATTAAGATTTTTTTGAGCTATAGTTTTCACTTTTTTGACAGTCTAATAGGAGTATGGTTTTCCTTAATACAGCTGTTTTCCTTCACTACCTGTGGTGATGTGGTTGCAATATTAAAAAACCAAAGGCATGTGCTAAACTCTGGCAATAACGTTTCTAAACTAATCCAGCATGAGGAGAAAAGTGATTAGAAAGGTGACAGTTCCCAATGGAAGATGGATAAGCTATTTCTAGAAACTACCATTACTACTGAAAAAACTAATTGCTTTCCTCCCATTTTGGGATATTTCTACTAGTTCAGGAAGGACAAAGTGTGAAGAAACTTCACCTTGCTGCTACTTACAACGTTTCTTTCCTGGAACTATAGAGAGCATTGGGTCTCTGAGACACTAGCAAGTTTCTGAGATGATAGGCTAATGTGCTTAAGAGAGAAAATATGAACATGCCTCTGTGTCTATAATTGAGTAGATCAATGTCTCACTATTAATTTGATAAATATTAAGGGTTTCCCACTACATGGCAGACACTGAGCTGGACAAAAACAAAAAAATATAGATTCTTTGGCCTGGATGGGCTTACATATTAATTCTAATGTGATACAAATAGTAATAAGCAGTAAGAAAAATTACTATGGTAGCCTCAGCAAAAAGGATGTCTCAAATATCACCCTGGTGCCCTTTTAGGACTTTGCAAAATCTGTTTTAAGCCAATTCTACCAAAACTTACATTAGGCTAGCAGTTTATTATAGGTATGGCAGGTATACTACCTGTTTCTACAAAGCTCAGTATAATATACTAATAATACATTGTGAGATCTGGGAACATTTGGGCTGATGACTGAAAGCAAGAGCCTCAGAGCTGTCCTAGTGACTGTTCTACATAACATGGTACTGTGGAAGAACATAAACTTTGATCTTAACCCAAGTTCTTGCAGTTATTAATTGAAATAGCATGACAAATCACTTAGCTTTCCTCAGTCTTAATGTCCTTATGTGTAAAACAGAGCTAATATAATATCTGCCTCGCGAGATTGTTGTGAGAATGAATTGAACTAATATATATGAAAGCATTCAAAGTCCAGTAAAAAGTGCCTTTTCTTATAAAGTCCCAACAGTGCCCATTAATCAACATGGAAACAATATTGCTGTAATCATAGTACCAAACTTTCAGATGAAGAATGATTGACATGTCTGTCAGAAACCCTGATCATGGTTAACCATATGGCTAGTTGACATTTTTAGGTAGTTCGTTTTTGATTTCATGAGAAGAAAGATCCTATTTATTTTCTTGAGATGATTACTAATTATTTAAAATTTATGTAAACTGGACTAATAAATAAAAAGGACAAACTAAATCATTTCCATAATCACATGACAAAATGATGAGAACTTATGTCCTGGAAGGAAAGGAATTGTATTGGCTGGGATGCTTGTGATTGCAAATATCAGAAAGTCTAACAAATACTAGTTTAAGTCAAAAGTATATTTATTGTTTATTTAACAAGAACCTAGTTATAAGCAGTCAGAGGACTCAACGGTGTTAGGGCACTGGGTCAGTATCTTTGACATTATCTTTATCTTTTATCAAGCTCTTGCTTTATGGGCAATGACAGGATGTATGTTTTAGCTCTAAGCATTAGTCCCTTACATCATTATCTCAGACAGGAAGAACAGGAGAACTCCAATAAAATCTTTTAAAATACTTATACCTGTAGTCAGAAAGAAACCCAAGATATAGATTCTTGTATGGCAAATTAGGATAAATAAAGCAGTAAGAAAAATTACTATGGTAGCCTCAGCAAAAAGGATGTCTCAAATATCACCCTGGTGCCCTTTTAGGACTTTGCAAAATCTGTTTTAAGCCAATTCTACCAAAACTTACATTAGGCTAGCAGTTTATTATAGGTATGGCAGGTATACTACCTGTTTCTACAAAGCTCAGTATAATATACTAATAATACATTGTGAGATCTGGGAACATTTGGGCTGATGACTGAAAGCAAGAGCCTCAGAGCTGTCCTAGTGACTGTTCTACATAACATGGTACTGTGGAAGAACATAAACTTTGATCTTAACCCAAGTTCTTGCAGTTATTAATTGAAATAGCATGACAAATCACTTAGCTTTCCTCAGTCTTAATGTCCTTATGTGTAAAACAGAGCTAATATAATATCTGCCTCGCGAGATTGTTGTGAGAATGAATTGAACTAATATATATGAAAGCATTCAAAGTCCAGTAAAAAGTGCCTTTTCTTATAAAGTCCCAACAGTGCCCATTAATCAACATGGAAACAATATTGCTGTAATCATAGTACCAAACTTTCAGATGAAGAATGATTGACATGTCTGTCAGAAACCCTGATCATGGTTAACCATATGGCTAGTTGACATTTTTAGGTAGTTCGTTTTTGATTTCATGAGAAGAAAGATCCTATTTATTTTCTTGAGATGATTACTAATTATTTAAAATTTATGTAAACTGGACTAATAAATAAAAAGGACAAACTAAATCATTTCCATAATCACATGACAAAATGATGAGAACTTATGTCCTGGAAGGAAAGGAATTGTATTGGCTGGGATGCTTGTGATTGCAAATATCAGAAAGTCTAACAAATACTAGTTTAAGTCAAAAGTATATTTATTGTTTATTTAACAAGAACCTAGTTATAAGCAGTCAGAGGACTCAACGGTGTTAGGGCACTGGGTCAGTATCTTTGACATTATCTTTATCTTTTATCAAGCTCTTGCTTTATGGGCAATGACAGGATGTATGTTTTAGCTCTAAGCATTAGTCCCTTACATCATTATCTCAGACAGGAAGAACAGGAGAACTCCAATAAAATCTTTTAAAATACTTATCCCTTTTGTCAGAAAGCAAAACACTACCCAGAAAGCCCCCTGAGGATTCCCTCTTATATCTGACTGACCAGAACTGGATCACAAGAGCACTATGAATTGTAGGGGAAGCTAGCTGAGAGAACAAATACCCAGCAAAAGGGCTTATGGCCATACCATAAGGATCTTAAACAATTCATGATTCATTCCTTGGGACCAGGGACACTGACCAAACAAAATCAGGGTTTATTTATTAGGGACAAGAAGGATTGAAAAAGATTGATGGAAAACTTCCTAATAATTATCATTCTGAAATATTTTAAATGTATGTCCATAACTAGTTAATGTTAGTTAGTGTTAGTCAGGCAGTCATGGCCAACTCTCTGCAACCCCATGTACACCACCAGGTGCCTTTGTCCATGGAATTCTCAAGGCAAGAATACTGGAGTGGGGCTTCCCCTGGTGGTCCAGTGGATAAGGACACCGCCTTGCAGTGCAAGGGGCGCCGGTTCGATCCCTGGCCTGGGAAGATCCCACGTGCCGCGGAGCGGCTGGACTGATGTGTCCAATCACCTAGCGGGAGCTCTGGAGCGTATGCGCCCAGAGCTTGCTCTCTGCGACAACAGACGCCACCGCTATGGGAGGCCTGTAGGAGCCAAAGAACAAAGACAGATGAAAAATAGAGAGATGGAAGACCAACAGAAGTGGCCCGCCCGCTCCCCTCCCTCCCCAACCCGACCACCGCCCAAAACACCACATTAAAAAAAAAAGAAAAAAAAGAATACTGGAGTGGATCGCCATTTCCTTTACCAGGGGATCTTTCCAGTCCAGGGATCGAACTCAGGTCTCCTGCATTGCAGATGGATTCTTTACAATCTGAGCCAGCAGGGAAGACCAGTTAATGAGCTAGACCCTATATAAAAGAAATCTCATCCTTGCCTTTTAAGAGAGATTCTAAAAACCATAGCCTGAATTGTAAGTTTCTGGTAAAGAAAGTCCAGTAGAGCGGCAAATAAACCCTTATGTATTATAGCAAAGAATGTCAGACTAAAAGCCATTTGCTTCTATTCCCCCTGAAGCACCCATTCTATGACTCAGTGACTGCTTTCTCTCTAGTGAAGTACTGATCCTCTAGAATGGTATTTTAGTGTTTTAGCCAACAAGTTCTTACCCATCTAAGAACAAATTCTGTGATTAATTACAAGATGTAGTTGCTTTTGCCAACCTGTCAGCCTTTTCTGTTAATTTGTTTAAAATTTTGTTTCCTAGGCTGGGCTTTGATTATACAAATAGAAACAATTAAGTGTCAACTCCCACCTGCTAACTCAAATCAGGGCTATGCAATTTGCCCTCTTTTTATGTTATATCTCACTGATAGCTGACTTTACATAATTCTCTGTTTTGATAAAGCTAGATCTAAATTGCGACAAATTGCTTTTTTATAAGTACTATCTCTTCAACTTCCTCTGGATCCAGCCAGAGACAAACCACCTCACGATTCCACTGAATATCCTCTAAGAAGGAACATTAGTTTCAGAAGAATGTTATCTGAGGACAGCCTAGAAAGGCAATGACCATGTGTATTAGTTCAGATTTTGAATCCCTACTAAATTTGAAAAAGTGATCAGTCTTTTTTTTTTAAAGATTTATTCATTTATTTATTTTGGGCGGGGGTCGGGTTGGGGAGGGAGGGGAGTGGGCGGGCCACTTCTATTGGTCTTTCATTTCTCCATTTTCATCCATCTTTGTTCTTTGGCCCGTGTGGGCCTCCCATCGCGGTAGCCTCTGTTGTCGCAGAGCGCCGGCTCTGGGCGCATGCGCTCTAGGGCTCTGGCTCGGTGATTGGACACATCGGTCCAGCCGCTCCGTGGCACGTGGGATCTTCCCAGGCCAGGGATCGAACCGGTGCCCCTTGCACTGCAAGGCGGTGTCCTTACCCACTGCGCCACCAGGGGAAGCCCAGTGATCAGTCTTAAGTCTTAAGTGATCGCTTATTTCTTTCGGCATTTAAAAAAAGCTTGCTTTTTCCTCCTTTACAATTTCAATAAATTATAACAGCATTTTTGTCATACCAGATATCAGATAATATGTGTCCACTGGCAAAAAAAAATCCAAAAGAATAAATGAATATAATTACAACTTCTCTCCACTCTCCTCCCATTCAGCTTATTCCATCTTTCAGTCGGGTTTCACATATTAGTAAATAATGGAATCATACATGGGAAATGAATAGCCCCTCCTCTGCCCTGTAAATCAGAAAAGTCACTTACAGGAGCTGAGTGAATGCAGGGAGAGGTATGTGGCAAGAGAATTGCAACTTAATGGTCCCTCAAGAGCTGTAACTATCTCTCTGCCTGTCTCTCTGTCTGTCTCCCCCTACTTTGTCATCTTCCTCAATCTTACATCTCCACCCCATTCTCTTTTCTTTATTTCAGTCTCTCTCTACTAGTTTACAAATTTCTCAGTCCTGGGGTGGGAGTTGGGGGCTTCCCTGGTGGCTCATTGGTAATGAATCCACCTGCAATGCTAAAGATGTGGGTTTAATCCCTAGGTTAGAAAGACCGCCTGGAGAAGGAAATGGAAACTCACTGTAGACTACTGCCTGGAAATTTCAAGCTGAAAAGATCCTCATAACATTGTTTGAAATGTATTTCTTAGTAATATTCAAATATGGCCTCTGTGATAAACTGAGAGTTTTCAAAATTCAAGCAAGAAAATGGATAGTTCTGTCAGATTCTGAACAAGAGATATAAGGAGTTATCAGTCTTTTTTTTTTAATCTGCTTTCTATTATTTCTTTTCTTTCTTTCAACTGCAGACTAGTATGAGCTCCATCACTTCTCAAGATACCAGCAGATCAATCTAAACCATCTTCTTAACCTTGACTATACATTTAGAATCACCTCAAAAATTTTGATTCTTGAATCTCTCCCAGAAATTACTATTACATCATTGGTTTTCAGTAAGCGCTGAATATCAAGATTTTTTAAGAAGTCCCAGATGTCATACTACCAAATCAAAGTTGAGGATCATTGACGGTTATGGAAGAAGTTGTAAAACAATGGTAGAAAAACATATTTGGTGGGCACATCATTTTGTGAAAGACTGGGCAACTTATGCTATAGTTCTGGCTGCTGTGATAAAAATCCAAAATAACAGTAGTTTGAACACAACAACAGTTATTTCTTTCTTATACTACAGACTAAGGTAGAGGGCATCGCTGCTTTGAGAGGTTACTAGAGATCCAAGTTCTCTTTATCTTGTTGCTTTGTTCTCAGTCACATGGTTCAGAACAACTCACCACTCTGTCCACATTCTACGTAAAATGGCACACTCTTTCTTCTTAAAGAAATAACCTAGACATTGCATATGTCACTTCTACTCCCATCCAACAAACCTGAACTTAGTCAGAAAACCACAGTTTGTTGCAAAGAGAGCAAGGAAATGTGAGCAGTCATTCAGCCTGATAAAAGTGTGGACTTCTACTTTTTTGAGGACAAAGGAGAAAATGGAAATTTTTCCACATCTAGCCTGTCTCTCTGTCTGGCTCCCCCTACTTTGACATCTTCCTCAATCTTACATCTCCTCCCCATTCTCTTTTCTTTATTTCAGTCTCTCTCTACTAGTTTACAAATTTCTCAGTCCTGGGGTGGGAGTTGGCTTCCTGGTGGCTCATTGGTAATGAATCCACCTGCAATGCTAAAGATGTGGGTTTAATCCCTAGGTTAGAAAGACCGCCTGGAGAAGGAAATGGAAACTCACTGTAGACTACTGCCTGGAAATTTCAAGCTGAAAAGATCCTCATAACATTGTTTGAAATGTATTTCTTAGTAATATTCAAATATGGCCTCTGTGATAAACTGAGAGTTTTCAAAATTCAAGCAAGAAAATGGATAGTTCTGTCAGATTCTGAACAAGAGATATAAGGAGTTATCAGTCTTTTTTTTTTAATCTGCTTTCTATTATTTCTTTTCTTTCTTTCAACTGCAGACTAGTATGAGCTCCATCACTTCTCAAGATACCAGCAGATCAATCTAAACCATCTTCTTAACCTTGACTATACATTTAGAATCACCTCAAAAATTTTGATTCTTGAATCTCTCCCAGAAATTACTATTACATCATTGGTTTTCAGTAAGCGCTGAATATCAAGATTTTTTAAGAAGTCCCAGATGTCATACTACCAAATCAAAGTTGAGGATCATTGACGGTTATGGAAGAAGTTGTAAAACAATGGTAGAAAAACATATTTGGTGGGCACATCATTTTGTGAAAGACTGGGCAACTTATGCTATAGTTCTGGCTGCTGTGATAAAAATCCAAAATAACAGTAGTTTGAACACAACAACAGTTATTTCTTTCTTATACTACAGACTAAGGTAGAGGGCATCGCTGCTTTGAGAGGTTACTAGAGATCCAAGTTCTCTTTATCTTGTTGCTTTGTTCTCAGTCACATGGTTCAGAACAACTCACCACTCTGTCCACATTCTACGTAAAATGGCACACTCTTTCTTCTTAAAGAAATAACCTAGACATTGCATATGTCACTTCTACTCCCATCCAACAAACCTGAACTTAGTCAGAAAACCACAGTTTGTTGCAAAGAGAGCAAGGAAATGTGAGCAGTCATTCAGCCTGATAAAAGTGTGGACTTCTACTTTTTTGAGGACAAAGGAGAAAATATTGAAGGAAAGCACATTCTTTGCCACAAACATCTTATTGTCTTTCAAAGTCTTATAGGTCCTGATGTACTTGGATTCAGCGGGAGGGAAAAAAACGGGAGAAGAGGAGAGAACTCTGTGATCAGATAGAGTGAGTTCAGTGTTCAAAGTATTGGAATAGGAATCATCCAGGAGTTGGTTTGGGTGCATCAAATAGTGATCAATGAGAATCCCAAAGTAAAGGAATGCAGGACAATGGGGCTACAAGTCTCACATGTGGAAGCCCTTGATCCTCCGCTGTGATTGTTGTTGTTTTCCCCATCCTATGTATTTAATAATGAAAATAAAATGGGATTATTTATCAGGTCATATCTGATCCCTGGAAGGGCTTGGAAAGAAATGATTTTTACAGCACAGGATTGCAAAAACTTAGTGCTGAATGAGGAATTTAAACTTTTCTTTCAAACATAGGCCATTGCTGGTAGGCCAAAACACTGGGTGTGTTGACTGCTAACGTGATTTATTGCTGTCCCTGTGTATTCAGCTACATTCTATAACCTTTCTTCCACAGTGCCCTCTGCCTTGATAAAATCACTCTATTCTATGTCGAGTCTTTTTAATTCTTTTTCTGAATCAAGTAAGAAACAATTTCCAATGCATTCATCTCTAACATTTTTTTGTTCATTGTTTATTCCCTGAAGACGGAATAATACATTTCGAAGTTGAAGGAGTGTAAGCTGCTGCTTTGTATACAGTGTCTTTAACTTTTTTGTCCAGATTTTCAGTCTGGCCTCAGATGAACTCTTTATTTTTTCCTTTTTTATACATGAACTTAGGGTGTCTCATATTAATCACTTGGATCTGCAATTAACCATTTGTATCCCCCGAATTTGTGGAATCATCTCATTGGGCACTTGGGGGATAATAGTACATACAAGAAAGAATGGTAATTAAGCAGTTATGCAAAAAAAAAAAAGAAGAAAAGAAAAAAAAGTAGTATGCCAACAACAGAAAAAGGGGAGGGATGTCTTAGGAAAGGACTTAACATTTTGGCCTGTGGTGACCCATCCATCCACATGCAATCGTCCATCCATCATTCCACTAAAAATTCTTACAAAGTGTCGGTCTCTATAGGACTCACTTGGATTTAAAGATTATTATAAAATGCTTCCAGTCTTTGAAGAGTTTGTATGTAGATTAGGAAAAAACAAAAGGAAACTCTGTGATCAGATAGAGTGAGTTCAGTGTTCAAAGTATTGGAATAGGAATCATCCAGGAGTTGGTTTGGGTGCATCAAATAGTGATCAATGAGAATCCCAAAGTAAAGGAATGCAGGACAATGGGGCTACAAGTCTCACATGTGGAAGCCCTTGATCCTCCGCTGTGATTGTTGTTGTTTTCCCCATCCTATGTATTTAATAATGAAAATAAAATGGGATTATTTATCAGGTCATATCTGATCCCTGGAAGGGCTTGGAAAGAAATGATTTTTACAGCACAGGATTGCAAAAACTTAGTGCTGAATGAGGAATTTAAACTTTTCTTTCAAACATAGGCCATTGCTGGTAGGCCAAAACACTGGGTGTGTTGACTGCTAACGTGATTTATTGCTGTCCCTGTGTATTCAGCTACATTCTATAACCTTTCTTCCACAGTGCCCTCTGCCTTGATAAAATCACTCTATTCTATGTCGAGTCTTTTAATTCTTTTTCTGAATCAAGTAAGAAACAATTTCCAATGCATTCATCTCTAACATTTTTTTGTTCATTGTTTATTCCCTGAAGACGGAATAATACATTTCGAAGTTGAAGGAGTGTAAGCTGCTGCTTTGTATACAGTGTCTTTAACTTTTTTGTCCAGATTTTCAGTCTGGCCTCAGATGAACTCTTTATTTTTTCCTTTTTTATACATGAACTTAGGGTGTCTCATATTAATCACTTGGATCTGCAATTAACCATTTGTATCCCCCGAATTTGTGGAATCATCTCATTGGGCACTTGGGGGATAATAGTACATACAAGAAAGAATGGTAATTAAGCAGTTATGCAAAAAAAAAAAAGAAGAAAAGAAAAAAAAGTAGTATGCCAACAACAGAAAAAGGGGAGGGATGTCTTAGGAAAGGACTTAACATTTTGGCCTGTGGTGACCCATCCATCCACACATGCAATCGTCCATCCATCATTCCACTAAAAATTCTTACAAAGTGTCGGTCTCTATAGGACTCACTTGGATTTAAAGATTATTATAAAATGCTTCCAGTCTTTGAAGAGTTTGTATGTCATAACTTGAGCAGACCTAGTTTTGAGGAAGGAAAGGATGTTGGTCAGGAAGAAAGGAAGGAAAGGAGATTATGCACCAATTGTGTGTCCTAACTACTGTACCAAGCTTTACATAAATCATCTCATTAATTATCAGAACTAAGAAAGACAAAGGCTATATTACAATTTAGTAGAAGAATATAAATAACTGTAACCCCATGTCTTTAGTGTTGTAATAAGAGTAGGAGCCCAGATAAGGGATAGGCTGATTCTGCCTAGAATGGACAAAGAAAGCTTCCCAGCGGAGCCCCAATTTCATGTGGGTCCTGATGAATGATCAGGAGTTACCCACTTACAGTGGAAGGACACTGTAAGTGAAAAGAACAAAATGCACAGAAGCATAGGGACGTGAGGAGCAGGGCAGGTTTGGACACTGTTGAGTGGTTAAGTGCTAAGAGGAGAGACTGGAGAGGGAGGTTAGAACTTTATAAGTCAACCAAGGTATTTGAATTGTATTATGTAGATGATGGGGGACTAGTGAAAGTTTATAAGCATGGGGGTAACATGATCAGATTTATGTTTTGGAAAGATGACTGGAAAATAAACAAAGAGAAAAAAAGACTAAACACACTCCCTTTTCACCTAGCAAATATTTACTGAGTACTATCATATTCCAAGCATCTTCTAGGGACTGAAGATCATTGAGCTGTTAATAAATAATCAAAAATCCTTGCCCCCATGCAGCTTTAAGGAGGGGGAGCAGGCTATAAACAAATACACACACACACACACACACACACACACACACACAAAATCACTGAGTGGTAAAAAAAAATCTGTGGAGAAAATAAAAGCAGGGAAGGAAAATAGACACATTCTTTGCAATTGGGTGACCACTTTACCCTATATTCAGTTCCCATTGATAAGGAAGGTAATATCTGACAAAAGCCTGAAGGAGGGGAGAGTAAGACATGTGGCTATCTGTATGTAGGAAGAGAATTTTAGGCAGAAGGATTAGTTCAAAGCCCTTCGTATTATATGAGAGTTTTAAAACCCTAAGACGACAAAAGACAGGGATTTAAGACCCACATTCCCATATTCATATGAAGGAGGCAGTGAGTTAAAGAAATACTGATTACCAGTTATATATCATTCAGAATGTCTAGTCATTTGTCTAAAAGTATTGGAGCTTTACAGGATATTCTTTTATAAATCATGTTGTTTAATCACTAAGTTGTGTCCATCTCTGACCCCATGGACTATAGCCCACCAGGCTCCTCAGCCATGGCATTTTCCAAGAATACTGGAATGGTTGCCATTTCCTTCTCTAGGGAATCTTTCTGAGGCAGGGATCAAACCTGTGTCTCTTGCACTGGCAGGCAGATATTTTTTAACACTGAGCCATCAGAAAAACCACAACTCTTTAGAAAATAAGCAAGATGAGTGAGATTGATAATGTGTTTGATTGATCATGGTCTAGTTGAGTGCATTGCACACACAGAGATAAAAATGAAGCCAGAATCTGGAATGAGATCATAAGTGTATACCATCCTGGAACTGTAGTCAGACCACACACATAGTTAATGCACTGAACACACCTTGAAATGCCCCTCAGCCCCTAAAGAACAAAGTACTAGAAAAATCAAGGGGGTGGGGGGAGGGTGTTGCATGATCCATAATGCTGTCAATGTCACAATTCATCCTGAACAGCAGAATAAAGTTAATAGGAAAAGTTCTTTCATGCTTGTTCAGCTACCTGCCACCCAATTCTGTGGTAGAAAACCAAGGAGGAAATAGATATATCATTATAGAATATATCAATAATAAATTGTAGAAATGCCTTCTATATAAGGATTAGTTCCCTTTATTTAAAGTATCAGTCTTTAGGATTGCATATTTGACCACTCAATGCCAAAAAAAGTGAATAATCTTAAGTTATTTTTTACAACTATTGGCATTTTAATAATTAATTAAATTTAATACTATGAGTCAAAAATATTGAAGACAAGAACTGAAAAGTGTCAAGAAAAAAGAAGAGGAGCAATGTATTTCCTAGTATTCAATAAATAAAAAATTGCCTTGGAATAAACACTGAATCTATTTATATCATACATAAAGGAATACCTCTGGAAGTCAACTATTCTATCTGAAGTTTAAGCATTATTTTTCAGCTCAGAGGATTTCATGGTTCGTAGTAGAATATTTTCATCCCAAATCTATGTACCTTTACCTTCTAAAATTTTTTTCTAAACTCTTTCAGCATTTCACTACTTGGTTATAGAGTCAAGAACTTGGGCAATTCATCTAAAAGCTATCAAACATTTATTTAGAAGTTAAACACCTTCTGTGTTCAAGGTGCTGACTGGGCACCATACAGCAGGAAATATAAACTGGGGAAGATCTAGTGCCTCCTTCCAAAGACCATAGGAGGTAAAGTAAAAAATGATAGTAGATGACACAGAATATGTTTAGTGCCCCAAGGCTTTGAAGGAGAGAGAATAGACCACGGGTTAGAGAAATCAAGGAAGGCTTCAAGGAGAAGCGATATATGATCTAGAACATTGATGCCTTGATGGATGGATAAAATTTTAACAGGCAGAGATGAGACTTATGAGCAGAGTAAAGCAAACAATTCAGGGAAAGAGAGGACTTATTTGAGAGGAGAGTTTCCTGTTTTGCTGGAGCATCGTGCATGTATATGAGAGTAACTGGACTAATGCTGGAAGGTGAGCAGCAGTCATGGAGTCTCTGGACTGGGATGTCAGCCTGCAGGCTGGACTCTAGTCAGTCAGCAGTGGGGCTCCATGGAAGTCAATGGATGTGACATAATGTGACATGACACTGCTCTCTTTACGCTCTGATGCTCAGGTTTTTGTACTCAGCCAAAGTCACCTGCTGCAAGAGTGAGGCTGGTTCTCCAGCCCAGGGGGAGAGATTGGTTCTGTACTACAGATTCACTTGGAGGGCAGAGCATGGTAGGGGGCATTTGTACATTCCTCTCACTCCCCCAGGGACAATCTAGCTGCTGAATGTGTCCTGTGTCCTGGCTACTTAACTGTCTTTTGAGCTCCTGAATAATTTCAGAAGTGAGAGGAAAAGTCATCACCAGCCACAAATATTTTTGAGGTATACATTTAAAATAAATTAATAAAATAAAAATTAAAATATTTTAAAAATACATTTTAAGTTCACCTCTGAGATGAAAAGCAACAGTTTTTCCCTGCTCCATGTTGGTAGTACAATACCAGTCCTAGCCAGAGGCTAAATAAAAGTCTGAACTCAGACTAGGGAAGGACTAAAGTTAAGGATGGTGCACCCAGTCAACAGGTTATGAAATCCTTGCCTTTGCAATGCTACAACGTTATATAAAGATTTCTCAGGTAGTTTTTTTACATTCTAATTTTAGGAGATGCAAAGATAGTGTTAGGTATTTAGCAAGATACAAAAGAAGTGACTGCCATTCTAGAAAAACAGAAATTCAAAAGAGACTTTAACCTATCTGCAATGTGCACCATGTAACATGATATATAGGTAGCATATAAAGTCCCAGACTGTTTTCCGCTGGGTTATGTTCAGCACACATAAACCCTGCTTAAACATCATCTTACCAGGGGACTGTTTGCCCTGTTTGTCCATTCTGGGCACCAGAAGCTAGGCTGCAGGGGTTAGTTGACTTTGTAGTCCACATACAGACTTTTTCTTTTTGGCCACTTCTATTGATCTTTCATTCATTTATCTTTGTTCTCTGGCCTGTGTGGGCCTCCCATAGCAGTGGCTTCTCTTGCTGCAGAGCACCAGTTCAAGGCGCATGCGCTCCAGAGCTCCGGCTCGGTGATTGGACACATCGGTCCAGCCGCTCCGCGGCACGTGGGATCTTCCCAGGCCAGGGATGGAACCGGCGCCCCCTGCACTGCAAAGCGGTGTCCTTATCCACCAGATGACCAGGGAAGCCCCACATACAGGCCTTTAACAGTACAAAAAATAGTTACATACAGGCCTTTAACAGTACAATGGATTTAGAAAAAACAAACAAACAAACACGGAAACCTTAAGAACACCTAAAACCCCTGTAGGTTGAGAACTTCGTAGTATGCAACTCATATGTGTGTGTGTGTCTGTGTGTCTGTGTGTGTGTGTGTGAATTAGTCCAAAATTTGGTTAAAGCCGTGAATCATAAAAATAACAAAACATGCTTAGGCAATATTTTGATGTAGGTCAAGGTCTTTTTTCCTCACTGAGTGTAGGTCTGTATTTTAAACACTGTCTTGCATAAATCACATCCATAATGCATCTATTTCTGAGACAGTCTGAGTGTAGAACCTTTTGGAACTTTTATGATCCCTATTGTAGTCTTTTAAAAATTTTTACTTACCCGTAATGTAATAATAACTTTTTTTCAGTGATTTGAGGTTATTAATACTTTCCAAAGCATTCAACTTAATTTTCAGAATAACAGCTACTCTCATTTTTGCTATCTTAGCTTATTGATTTTCATAATATTTAATTAAAATATGATTAATTAAAGAAAATGCTACAATCAAAATTCTAATGAACCCAAACAGGCTTGAGAAAGAAAGACACTGAACTCTTGGTTAGTAAACCACAGCAGCAGTGGGAACAGAAGTTCCTGGGTGTACTGGAGAGCAGTTACAGCCCTCGTGTGCTTGGCCTGCACTGCATATTGGAGAACTGAGTCACAGAGGGAATGGAGAGCATCTGTGAATCTGGCAAGTTAGTTATGCGCAAGTGGTTGGAAGTTTCTACCGCATAAAGTTAGCTAAGCAGTTAGTTTATGTGTATTTACTCAGAATATGCTATGTGATTCCAGATAAACACCACTAAAGAAATGGTTAAATAGGGGCTTCCGGGGCTTCCCCTGGTGATCCAGTGGGTAAGGACACCGCCTTGTAATGCAAGGGGCGCTGGTTCGAGCCCTGGCCTGGGAAGATCCCACGTGTCGCAGAGCGGCGGGACTGATGTGTCCACTCACCGAGCCGGGGAGCTCTGGAGCGCATGTGCCCAGAGCCGGCGCTCAGCAACGACAGTCGCCACGGCGATGGGAGGCCCACAGGAGCCAAAGAACAAAGACGGATGAAAATAGGGGAATGAAAGACCAATAGAAGTGGCCCGCCCGCTCCCCTCCCTCCCCAACCCGACTCCCGCCAAAAAATAAATAATAAAATAAATAAACCTAAAAAAAAAAAAAAAAAAGAAATGGTTAAATATACCCAGACAGACACATACCGAAAGCAAAGGTATTTGTCTCAGGTGTGGAGAAAGGAAATGTTGGTTCTGGCCCTCTTGTGAACTTCCATTTACATGCTGCTGATATTTTGGAGTGTTCTACTTTGAATGTCCATCTGTGCTGTAATTTCTTTATATATCAGGGCATTTATATTAATTATAGAACTTTTAAACTCCTAAAACTGTAAATACTGCTAATTTTATAGGCTTTTCTAAGAATTAGTGAAATAATGCATATGGAGCATTAATCACAGAGCGAATGAGTTTTATCCTCCCTCTGCCATCTTCTCATTTGAATGTAATTGTCCAAAATCCAGACTTTGAGTAGAGTCTTTTTCAAAACTGTATCTACCAACTTGAAGGGGTTCCCACTGGTCAAACTTGGAATAATTCAAGCATCAGAATGAATAATGACAGGAATTGACTAAACACATTAAATTTTAAAAATATCTACATAGGGAAATAAATTTAAAAGAGAGGGGGAGGGCTTCCCCTGGTGGTCCAGTGGATAAGGACACCGCCTTGCAGTGCAAGGGGCGCCGGTTCAATCCCTGGCCTGGGAAGATCCCATGTGCCCAATTACCGAGTCGGAGCTCTGGCGCGTGTGCGCCCAGAGCTGGTGCTCTGCGACAACAGAGGCCACCGCGATGGGAGGCCCACAGGAGCCAAAGAACAAAGATGGATGAAAATACAGAAATGAAAGACCAATAGAAATGGCCCGCCATCCCCCTCCCTCCCTACCCCGCCCCCCAAAAGATAAATAAATAAAAAATAAATAAATAGAAGAGAGGGGGGAAAAGAGAAAGCTCCTCTCTAGTAAAAAAAATTAAAATGCCAATTAGTAAATGTAGAAAAAACAATACATTATCATTTTAAAATAACCATAGCGATTACAATTCTTTAGCCAAAAATTATCATGGATGCTAAAACATTTGGGAGAAAGAAAACTGGGCAAAGGGATTTCAAACAATTTTACCTGATAGATTCTCATTTATTACAAAGGGAGAATACACTTTACCATTTGAACCACCAGGGAAGACCAACAAAGGGAAAATATACTTTTCACAATGGAGAAATCTGGTGAATTCTACCTTCACCAAGAAACCACACACAGCACCACCAGTGAGGTACAAACTGGCAACAGGAGGTCCCTATATGCTGCACACAAAGTCACGTGTGTGGTGTTCCTGCTCCAACTCCCCAAGTCCCACGTTAGCCTGAATCTAACTATGAGAAGGCAGTCAGACCAATCCAAATTAAGAAACTGTCTGTAAAACAACCATATCATCAACAACAAAATATGTAAATCAATATTGTAAAAGAGGAAAGGCTGGGAAATTATTTAGGTTAAAAGAGACTAAAGGGACAACTGGAGAAATTCGAATATGGCCTGCATAGTATGTAACGTTATCATGTCAATGTTAAATTTTCAGTTTTATGGTTATGCAAGAGAAGATCCTTATTCTTAGGAGTAAAGTGCCAGCAAAATAATAATAATAACAATGTTTGTATTTATGCATAGATGTATAAAGGCATATATATGAGACAGAGAGAGAAATAAAATGTGACAAAATAATTGTGAAATCTCCATAAAAACTATATGGATCTTCATTGTACTTGGAAATTTTCTGTAGGTTTGTAATTTTTCAAAATAAAAGCTGAGAGAAATAAATTTTTACCTACAAGTCTAGATACTGTTCAGAAGAACCTTGGGGGCCACAATCCATGGGATCACAAGAGCCAGACACTATTTACCAATTAAACCACCACGACAGCAGAACATGCAGAGCCAATGACTTCATCTTACACATAAAGATATTAGTGGAACTTAATAGTGGAAGAAGACAGAGCAAATCTTCTGACAGGGTCTCAGGAGTGTTTGCTAGAATTCCCACTAACTGCATAGAATATTAAGCTACTCACCAAATGCCCTATGCAATACTTTAATCTGAAGAACACATTACTGAGACTGTTAGGAAAAATAAACAGGCCAAAAAGCTGACATGAGAATTAAAAGAGAAAATAAAGTAGATGGCAGTCACAAGACACAAGTCTTACTTGAGCTGATTAAAACTCAAAAGTTCAACTGTTTGGGAATTATGTATCTGAAAAAAATGAAGAAACTGCTTTCATTTACAAAGGGAGAATACACTTTACCATTTGAACCACCAGGGAAGACCAACAAAGGGAAAATATACTTTTCACAATGGAGAAATCTGGTGAATTCTACCTTCACCAAGAAACCACACACAGCACCACCAGTGAGGTACAAACTGGCAACAGGAGGTCCCTATATGCTGCACACAAAGTCACGTGTGTGGTGTTCCTGCTCCAACTCCCCAAGTCCCACGTTAGCCTGAATCTAACTATGAGAAGGCAGTCAGACCAATCCAAATTAAGAAACTGTCTGTAAAACAACCATATCATCAACAACAAAATATGTAAATCAATATTGTAAAAGAGGAAAGGCTGGGAAATTATTTAGGTTAAAAGAGACTAAAGGGACAACTGGAGAAATTCGAATATGGCCTGCATAGTATGTAACGTTATCATGTCAATGTTAAATTTTCAGTTTTATGGTTATGCAAGAGAAGATCCTTATTCTTAGGAGTAAAGTGCCAGCAAAATAATAATAATAACAATGTTTGTATTTATGCATAGATGTATAAAGGCATATATATGAGACAGAGAGAGAAATAAAATGTGACAAAATAATTGTGAAATCTCCATAAAAACTATATGGATCTTCATTGTACTTGGAAATTTTCTGTAGGTTTGTAATTTTTCAAAATAAAAGCTGAGAGAAATAAATTTTTACCTACAAGTCTAGATACTGTTCAGAAGAACCTTGGGGGCCACAATCCATGGGATCACAAGAGCCAGACACTATTTACCAATTAAACCACCACGACAGCAGAACATGCAGAGCCAATGACTTCATCTTACACATAAAGATATTAGTGGAACTTAATAGTGGAAGAAGACAGAGCAAATCTTCTGACAGGGTCTCAGGAGTGTTTGCTAGAATTCCCACTAACTGCATAGAATATTAAGCTACTCACCAAATGCCCTATGCAATACTTTAATCTGAAGAACACATTACTGAGACTGTTAGGAAAAATAAACAGGCCAAAAAGCTGACATGAGAATTAAAAGAGAAAATAAAGTAGATGGCAGTCACAAGACACAAGTCTTACTTGAGCTGATTAAAACTCAAAAGTTCAACTGTTTGGGAATTATGTATACCTGAAAACAAGAAAACTCTGTAAAAATGTATAACAACTTCGCTGTACACCTGAAGCTAATGCAACATTGTAAAACAAATAAACCCCAATAAAAATTAAAAAAAAAAACACCTCAGAAGTTCAAGGCTTCCCTGGTGATCCAGTGGGTAAACAGTCTGCCTTGCAGTGCAGGGAGCACCCGCTGGATCCCCAGCCATAGAAGATCCATGTGCGGTGGAGCGACTGAACCAGTGTGTCCAATTACAGCCAGTGTCTGGAGCACATGCGCCCAGAGCTGGTGCTTTGCAGTGAGAGAGGCCACTGCAATGGGAGGCTTACACAGGCTGAAGAATAAAGACGGATGAAAACAAATAAATAAAAACCAATAAAAGAGGCCAAAATTAAAAACAAAAAAACAAAAAAACTCAGAAGTTAAGCAGACAGTCTCTGACCAAGTAAGTCAAAAGGCCAAACAGAGGAAGAGTTTGCTCCGCTAATGTTTCCCAAGGACATTTCACTTGAGCAAAAGCAATAGGGTGGTCTCTGCAACTCAAGCAAAACAGAATCTCAAGATGTAACTGTGGCCTGGGCAAGATATCACCACGAAAAACTTTGGTCTCTTTAAGAAAGGAGTAGGCATCTACATTGTGCATCTCATACACTAGTCCTGTCAGCAAGAGACACATATAAGAAAGGGACCTTCCATAGTAAGGGAAACTCTAAGGTACAGTTCAAACAACAAGATTAGAAAGTATACACGGGTAACAAGGTATGACAGTGAGGTAAGGGTGAATTTCCACTGATAGGGTAGATTAAGACACATTCAACTCATCAGCAAAATATGTGAGAGTGACTTGTAAAGTTTGGCCAAGTTTGTGTGTAGTAATTCTCTTCTTCAAACTAAGAAGTTTATTTAGTGGTAGTGAAAAACAGAAGATACAGACAATAAATCCTATTTAAGAGAATAACCCCTACCTATGTTGGCTGTGTCCTGTAGTCTTAGGATCAAAGGAATAAGAACTGTGATGGCTGCCTCTGGTGTCAGAGATGGTCCTATTTGTTTGACCTAGATGTTAGTAGCCTAGAATGGGAAGACATTTTGAACAACAAAAACAAAAGCATTAGGATAAACATGAATACTAAAGGGCCAAAGCAGACAGGCCATGGGAATTGGGAACGTATAAATTGTGGCTCCACCTTCAAGGATTTTCTGACCGTAGGATCAGGTCCTACCGCAATCATAAACATTCTAAAGAACATAAAACATCAAAAAATAAGAGAGGGCTTTCAATATGATAATAATAATGTCTGAAGCTTTCAAGTTCTTGCCAGGTACACAGAGTACTAAGTATTTTATCTCATTTAATCTAATGCTCTGAGTTAGGTGCTATTATTCCCATATTACTTATGGGAAAATGAAAGCACAGGGCAGTTAAATAAACTAACAGAGGCAGAGCCAGAGTTCAGGCAAACTGACCCATATGCTCTTAACTACTGTTCTTTGCTGAAATGTTACTCAACCATTGCAATAATCTTTAGACCACTTAATGGCATGGTAAATTGTTTTTTAAAAAAAATAGTAGCAAATATGTATGCACAATATGTTCCTGATTTTAAAAATATGACAATTAAAGGAGAGAGAGAGACTGAGGGGAAAAAAATCAAGCATGAGCAAGCCCAAGAGAAGATAGGAAGACAGTATGCAAGATATTAGTGTTAATTGCTCAATTATGGTTTGTCAGTAATTTTATCTTCTTCCCATTTTTATGAAATTAAAAAAATCATGGTTAAAACGTAGCATTCTATAGTTTTTTTTTTTAAAGCTATATAGAAAAGAAATATTGTGCAACTTAAAAAGTAGCTATCAAGCAGTAAAGACAAAAAAAAAAAAAAGTAGCTATGTCAAATATTCATAGAGGCAGACCTAGTCATTAACTCACTGTTTCTCCAACTTTACCATGTACACGCCACTTTCAATTTCTGCCATGAGTTCTACCCCGTTATGATTTACTTAATAATCCTTTCAATTAAATCACTATTGTAGCATCTTAAGTTTTTATGCTATTTTGCTACTGTGTGAGTTTTTAAGTGTAAGTGAATACAACTATGTAACTCCTAACCCCCAAATTCATAGGATCAAAGGAATAAGAACTGTGATGGCTGCCTCTGGTGTCAGAGATGGTCCTATTTGTTTGACCTAGATGTTAGTAGCCTAGAATGGGAAGACATTTTGAACAACAAAAACAAAAGCATTAGGATAAACATGAATACTAAAGGGCCAAAGCAGACAGGCCATGGGAATTGGGAACGTATAAATTGTGGCTCCACCTTCAAGGATTTTCTGACCGTAGGATCAGGTCCTACCGCAATCATAAACATTCTAAAGAACATAAAACATCAAAAAATAAGAGAGGGCTTTCAATATGATAATAATAATGTCTGAAGCTTTCAAGTTCTTGCCAGGTACACAGAGTACTAAGTATTTTATCTCATTTAATCTAATGCTCTGAGTTAGGTGCTATTATTCCCATATTACTTATGGGAAAATGAAAGCACAGGGCAGTTAAATAAACTAACAGAGGCAGAGCCAGAGTTCAGGCAAACTGACCCATATGCTCTTAACTACTGTTCTTTGCTGAAATGTTACTCAACCATTGCAATAATCTTTAGACCACTTAATGGCATGGTAAATTGTTTTTTAAAAAAAATAGTAGCAAATATGTATGCACAATATGTTCCTGATTTTAAAAATATGACAATTAAAGGAGAGAGAGAGACTGAGGGGAAAAAAATCAAGCATGAGCAAGCCCAAGAGAAGATAGGAAGACAGTATGCAAGATATTAGTGTTAATTGCTCAATTATGGTTTGTCAGTAATTTTTATCTTCTTCCCATTTTTATGAAATTAAAAAAAAAATCATGGTGAAAATGTAGCATTCTATAGTTTTTTTTTTTAAAGCTATATAGAAAAGAAATATTGTGCAACTTAAAAAGTAGCTATCAAGCAGTAAAGACAAAAAAAAAAAAAAGTAGCTATGTCAAATATTCATAGAGGCAGACCTAGTCATTAACTCACTGTTTCTCCAACTTTACCATGTACACGCCACTTTCAATTTCTGCCATGAGTTCTACCCCGTTATGATTTACTTAATAATCCTTTCAATTAAATCACTATTGTAGCATCTTAAGTATTATCTATGACATAATATTTTGCTACTGTGTGAGTTTTTTAAGTGTAAGTGAATACAACTATGTAACTCCTACAATCTCTTGGGCCACCACAGTATGAATGGCCACTTTGGGACAGATTATGTTCTCCAATACAGGCATCAGAATCACTTAAAAGAAGAAAAAGAGGCAGATTCCTGGCTTCCTGAAGCACAATTGTAGCAAGGAGTCTGGAAACTGGCCTTTTAAATACACTCTCCAGGAGATTTTCATCAGCCTAAAGTTAAGGGGTTCCTCATAGGTTCCCGAAGAGGATGTACGATGGTCAAGGATTTGGTATTGACTCTCAGGTAATTAAAGAATTTAGTAAGATAACCAGGATGCAGCCCAGAACTGTACCAAGAGACTCCAGGGGACAACTCGTGGAAAGCATTAGAGATACCCTCGATGATGGTTGGGGGGAAAGGTGAATTACTGTAAACTAAGTGAAATCCCCAGTTTTTTTTGTTACCAAGAATGACACCCTAGAGAGTGACTTTGCTGTCTTGTTTTGTGACAATTCTTACTGCTGATAAATCTTACCGTAAAATATATTAAGGTAGCAGTATGTGACATTTGAGGGTGAGGTGGACCTATAAAAGTAGAGACAGATTTGCCCGTGAATCCACAGTCCAGAAAGAAGTTGTTGCAGTAGGGGAGCAAGAGAAGCTCATGCGAAAGAGCCAGTTAAGATTTGGATACTGTGGCAAAACAGAAGTTGGCCAGCCAGTGGGAATCAGAGGCATGAGTGGATCTGAAGAACCGAATGAATAAAGTCTTCAGTTTAATTTCTGTGTTGGAAGAGACCAGTCTTCATTGAGGTGCTTTGATGTTGAGGTGTTCTTCAGGATAGAAAAGAAGCCTCAGGGCCTGGGAAAGAAAGTTGCTTGAACTTTCCCGGTGGTCCAGTGGTTAAGAATCCACCTGCTAATGCAAAGGACATTGGGTTTGATCCCTGGTCCAGGAAGTTTCCACATGCCGTGAGGCTGGACCCACGTATCTAGAGCCTGTGCACTGTAATGAAGAGTAGTGCCTGCTTGCTGCAACTAGAGGAAGCCCACACACAGCAAAGAAGACCCAGCACAGCCGAAAATAAATAAATAAGTAGATAGATTGATAAAAAGAAAAGAAAAACTGCTCACATAACCAAGAGCCAGAGCCAGAAATAGCCTGAGGGTAAGGGGTAAAGTCTGAGGAGGGGCTTTGTGGCAACTGCCAGCAGGAAGAGTTACTTGGGGCTTGGGAAGAGGTGTGTAAAAGGTGTGTCTCTGATGAGATGCCGTCATTGTGTAAGGTGACTCTTCTCCATAAGTTACCAACAGAACCATATATATCATGAGGTGTGTGGGTGATCAGACTCCTAGAAGCTAGCAAGGGATTAAGCAACAGTTGCTATGTGTTATATATATATATGCTATGTGTTATATTATTGTATCGTTATACAATTAATGGCAAATGTGTGGGCGTGTAAGAACAGAGGAGCCTGGTGGGCTATAGCCCATGGGGCTGCAAAAGAGTCAGATGCAACTTAGCAACTAAACAACAATGGAAGACCATAATTGAGATTAGAGATGACTTCATTCAAATATGCAACAGAGGTCTGTAGAGTGATGAGGCCTCAGTAATGTAGCTCAGCTGGAGGTGGGCGAGGAGAGAAGTATCATGTAAAGAAACGTTCTTGGGGGGATTTCACATGGGGACAAAGTGGAACCTTCACTGGGTTACCGCTAGAAGCACTGGGGCTAGGGAGTTTGTAGTTAGTATTACAAAGATCCACAAGAAGAAATTTTGTCCTTAAGAGGAACAAATATTTGAGCAAAACTGGGATACAGAAGTTGGCCAGCCAGTGGGAATCAGAGGCATGAGTGGATCTGAAGAACCGAATGAATAAAGTCTTCAGTTTAATTTCTGTGTTGGAAGAGACCAGTCTTCATTGAGGTGCTTTGATGTTGAGGTGTTCTTCAGGATAGAAAAGAAGCCTCAGGGCCTGGGAAAGAAAGTTGCTTGAACTTTCCCGGTGGTCCAGTGGTTAAGAATCCACCTGCTAATGCAAAGGACATTGGGTTTGATCCCTGGTCCAGGAAGTTTCCACATGCCGTGAGGCTGGACCCACGTATCTAGAGCCTGTGCACTGTAATGAAGAGTAGTGCCTGCTTGCTGCAACTAGAGGAAGCCCACACACAGCAAAGAAGACCCAGCACAGCCGAAAATAAATAAATAAGTAGATAGATTGATAAAAAGAAAAGAAAAACTGCTCACATAACCAAGAGCCAGAGCCAGAAATAGCCTGAGGGTAAGGGGTAAAGTCTGAGGAGGGGCTTTGTGGCAACTGCCAGCAGGAAGAGTTACTTGGGGCTTGGGAAGAGGTGTGTAAAAGGTGTGTCTCTGATGAGATGCCGTCATTGTGTAAGGTGACTCTTCTCCATAAGTTACCAACAGAACCATATATATCATGAGGTGTGTGGGTGATCAGACTCCTAGAAGCTAGCAAGGGATTAAGCAACAGTTGCTATGTGTTATATATATATATGCTATGTGTTATATTATTGTATCGTTATACAATTAATGGCAAATGTGTGGGCGTGTAAGAACAGAGGAGCCTGGTGGGCTATAGCCCATGGGGCTGCAAAAGAGTCAGATGCAACTTAGCAACTAAACAACAATGGAAGACCATAATTGAGATTAGAGATGACTTCATTCAAATATGCAACAGAGGTCTGTAGAGTGATGAGGCCTCAGTAATGTAGCTCAGCTGGAGGTGGGCGAGGAGAGAAGTATCATGTAAAGAAACGTTCTTGGGGGGATTTCACATGGGGACAAAGTGGAACCTTCACTGGGTTACCGCTAGAAGCACTGGGGCTAGGGAGTTTGTAGTTAGTATTACAAAGATCCACAAGAAGAAATTTTGTCCTTAAGAGGAACAAATATTTGAGCAATTGGGAGGAATATTCTCTGGTAAGATAAGAGGCGTATATGAGTACAAAACCAATATAAATGGAATCAAGCTGTAATTTGAAAAGGGTTTGATAAAGATGGCAAAGGGAAAATGTGAAAAGAGGACTGAAACCCTGACCTGTGACCTGGAAGCTGTTCTCTTTCTGTTGTAAGTGTATCCTGGGGCCCTCAAGACCCACTGACCTGAACACCTCCAGCCTAGCAGTCCTTGGCTTATTGGTTTAACTATTGGATTGACCAAAACGTTTGTTCAGATTTTTCCATGTTACAGAAAAACCCAAATGGAGCTAAGGAAGCACTGAACACTGGATTGGCCACTGGTAGCTAAGCTGTTTGAAAAAGGACTGCCCTGGGCTTGCAAAGAACTTCCACTGGTAAAGAAAAGGGAGGCATTGGGTGGCACAGAGTTGGTGGTGTAGTTGTTGTTCAGTCACTGAGTTGTGTCTGACTCTTTGTGACCACATGGACTGCAGCATGCCAGGCTTCCCAGTCCTTCACTCTCTCTCAAGAGTGTGCTCAAACTCATGTCCCCTGAGTTGGTGATACCATCCAACCATCTCATCTGCTTTCACCCCCTTCTCCTTCTGTCCTCAATCTTTCCCAGCATCAAGGTCTTTTCCAGTGAGTCGGCTCTTCACATCAGGTGGCCAAAGTGGTGGTGTAGAGAAGCTCCAATTGGCTCTGAAACACATTGCTGAGAGTCTGATCAATGCTGCAGGGAAATACACAGACTCACTTCCACAGCACCTGAGTACTCACAGCCAGAAGGCCACTCTTTAGAACCCCTATCCACTCTGCTATCATCAGCTGAATTCTGTACTTACTAAGACTCACGTTATTTGTTCCTCAGACTACTTAATGTCAATTATTATAATAATAATTAAGTTAAATATTACATAAATAGATGAAACATGAACACAAAAACAAAAGTTGTTTATATGAAAAGTTTTTTGAATATTTTGAAAAGATTCAGTAAAAGTAAGTTGTTAGGTAATGGTTAAGGTGGCAAAACAACTATATAAATCTATACACACTCTGCATGCAGTTTGTCTAACAGGTGTCTAAGTTTCCTTTTAAGAAATTATAATTGGAAATAGTACAAGATACATTATGGTGCAGTTTAGGCATGAAAGATGAGACAGAATTCCAATGAACCGACCAACATTCAAAGAAAAGCATTCACATCAAAAGTTTGGCCAACGTCTAGTCACATCTTCGGTACAAGGCCTCAGGGCTCTCTATAGGAAAAAGACTGAGACAAGAAGGGTTCCGCAATGAAACCGACCAACATTCAAAGAAAAGCATTCACTGACCTGAACACCTCCAGCCTAGCAGTCCTTGGCTTATTGGTTTAACTATTGGATTGACCAAAACGTTTGTTCAGATTTTTCCATGTTACAGAAAAACCCAAATGGAGCTAAGGAAGCACTGAACACTGGATTGGCCACTGGTAGCTAAGCTGTTTGAAAAGGACTGCCCTGGGCTTGCAAAGAACTTCCACTGGTAAAGAAAAGGGAGGCATTGGGTGGCACAGAGTTGGTGGTGTAGTTGTTGTTCAGTCACTGAGTTGTGTCTGACTCTTTGTGACCACATGGACTGCAGCATGCCAGGCTTCCCAGTCCTTCACTCTCTCTCAAGAGTGTGCTCAAACTCATGTCCCCTGAGTTGGTGATACCATCCAACCATCTCATCTGCTTTCACCCCCTTCTCCTTCTGTCCTCAATCTTTCCCAGCATCAAGGTCTTTTCCAGTGAGTCGGCTCTTCACATCAGGTGGCCAAAGTGGTGGTGTAGAGAAGCTCCAATTGGCTCTGAAACACATTGCTGAGAGTCTGATCAATGCTGCAGGGAAATACACAGACTCACTTCCACAGCACCTGAGTACTCACAGCCAGAAGGCCACTCTTTAGAACCCCTATCCACTCTGCTATCATCAGCTGAATTCTGTACTTACTAAGACTCACGTTATTTGTTCCTCAGACTACTTAATGTCAATTATTATAATAATAATTAAGTTAAATATTACATAAATAGATGAAACATGAACACAAAAACAAAAGTTGTTTATATGAAAAGTTTTTTGAATATTTTGAAAAGATTCAGTAAAAGTAAGTTGTTAGGTAATGGTTAAGGTGGCAAAACAACTATATAAATCTATACACACTCTGCATGCAGTTTGTCTAACAGGTGTCTAAGTTTCCTTTTAAGAAATTATAATTGGAAATAGTACAAGATACATTATGGTGCAGTTTAGGCATGAAAGATGAGACAGAATTCCAATGAACCGACCAACATTCAAAGAAAAGCATTCACATCAAAAGTTTGGCCAACGTCTAGTCACATCTTCGGTACAAGGCCTCCGCAGGGCTCTCTATAGGCAAACAAGACTAGACTAAGAACAAAAGAAGTGGTTAACACCTAGATTCTATCTTATCTTTCCCAGAACTCCAGTAGGTTTTGCTGGTGACATGGGTGATAGCAAAATTCAGTTTCTAAAAATCCATAATATACCAACTCTGAAGTTGAGATTCTTGGTATATTTAGAAGCAGTTTGAGAATCTGCATTCATTTCAGTTTGTTCACAAAGACATTGCTATTTTATATTACATAATTTATAACTGGCCTGTATCAGATCCAACACTTTTTCTGGGACAGTAGAATTAAGTCTCTTAAAGAGGATGTTTCTGGGCAACACCTCTCGTGATTTGGGTCTCTCTCTTTGAGCTTTGTTTTAGTATAGAAGCTTATGGTCATGATAAGCAGTGGTATTCTCTGAGTTTTTTCCTGGAATAAGTCACTTTTAAAATATCTTCTCTTGGGGTTTCCTGGTGGTCCGGTGGGTAAGGACACCACGTTGCAGTGCAAGGGGTGCCGGTTCGGTCCCTGGTCTGGGAAGATTCCATGTGCCGCGGAGCAGCTGGACCAATGTGTCCAACTACCAAGCCAGAGTTCTGGAGCCCACGCGCCCAGAGCCACTGCTCTGTGAGGAGAGAGGCCACTGAGATGGGAGGCCCACACAGGCCAAAGAACAAAAAAGATAAGTAAAATGAAAGATCAATAGAAGTGTCAAAAAAGGAAAAAATCTCTTCTCTTACCTCATAGGCTGTGACTGTACTAAGTTGCTCCAGTCGTGTCCAACTCTGTGCGACCTTACGGACTGTAGCCCGCCAGACTCCTAACCATGGGGTCTCCCAGGCAAGAATACTGGAATGATTCAGATAGGTGTGTGGCAGTAAACAACAAAGCTCTGTAAATAATTTAAAGAGAAAGGAATGAAATAGATTAATCAAAGATTCAAAAAGTTTTTTTCCAAAAAAAAAGCATGCAGTTTGTCTAACAGGTGTCTAAGTTTCCTTTTAAGAAATTATAATTGGAAATAGTACAAGATACATTATGGTGCAGTTTAGGCATGAAAGATGAGACAGAATTCCAATGAACCGACCAACATTCAAAGAAAAGCATTCACATCAAAAGTTTGGCCAACGTCTAGTCACATCTTCGGTACAAGGCCTCCGCAGGGCTCTCTATAGGCAAACAAGACTAGACTAAGAACAAAAGAAGTGGTTAACACCTAGATTCTATCTTATCTTTCCCAGAACTCCAGTAGGTTTTGCTGGTGACATGGGTGATAGCAAAATTCAGTTTCTAAAAATCCATAATATACCAACTCTGAAGTTGAGATTCTTGGTATATTTAGAAGCAGTTTGAGAATCTGCATTCATTTCAGTTTGTTCACAAAGACATTGCTATTTTATATTACATAATTTATAACTGGCCTGTATCAGATCCAACACTTTTTCTGGGACAGTAGAATTAAGTCTCTTAAAGAGGATGTTTCTGGGCAACACCTCTCGTGATTTGGGTCTCTCTCTTTGAGCTTTGTTTTAGTATAGAAGCTTATGGTCATGATAAGCAGTGGTATTCTCTGAGTTTTTTCCTGGAATAAGTCACTTTTAAAATATCTTCTCTTGGGGTTTCCCTGGTGGTCCGGTGGGTAAGGACACCACGTTGCAGTGCAAGGGGTGCCGGTTCGGTCCCTGGTCTGGGAAGATTCCATGTGCCGCGGAGCAGCTGGACCAATGTGTCCAACTACCAAGCCAGAGTTCTGGAGCCCACGCGCCCAGAGCCACTGCTCTGTGAGGAGAGAGGCCACTGAGATGGGAGGCCCACACAGGCCAAAGAACAAAAAAGATAAGTAAAATGAAAGATCAATAGAAGTGTCAAAAAAGGAAAAAATCTCTTCTCTTACCTCATAGGCTGTGACTGTACTAAGTTGCTCCAGTCGTGTCCAACTCTGTGCGACCTTACGGACTGTAGCCCGCCAGACTCCTAACCATGGGGTCTCCCAGGCAAGAATACTGGAATGATTCAGATAGGTGTGTGGCAGTAAACAACAAAGCTCTGTAAAATAATTTAAAAAGAGAAAGGAATGAAGAGAAACAAATGATAAATGAAGACATTAAATGAATACTTAATACATGAAAAAAAAGAATACTGGAGTGAGTCTCTAGCAATATCAGTGGACTTCAGCTCATTTAGGCTCCTGCCTGAAGCTTGTGAATGACTGCAGGTTTTTTTTTTTTTTCTTTAATTTTGGCCTTTTTTATTGTTTTATGTATTCATTTATAATCATCCATCTTTACTGTTTGGCCCAAGTGGTCCTCCCACTGCAGTGGCCTGTCTCGCTGCAGAGCACCAGCTCTAGACACATGTGCTCCAGAGCGCTGGGGACGCACACCAGTCCAGCCTCCACGGCACGTGAGATCCTACCGGGCCAGGAATCTAACAGGTGCCCCCTGCATTGCAAGGCAGACTCTTCACCCACTGGACCACCAGGGAAGCCCCTGCAGGTTGTTTTATATTAAAGTATAGGACTGAGATGGTGGTGGTGGTGGTGGTGGTGGTGGTGGTTTAGTCACTAAGTTCTGTCTGATTCTTGAGATCCCATAGACTGCATCCCACCAGGGTTCTCTGTCCATGGGATTTCCCAGGCAGGGATACTGGAGTGGATTGCCATTTCCTTCTCCAGGAGATCTTCCTGACCCAAGGATTGAGCCTGGGTCTCCTGAGTTGCAGACTATTTCTTTACCATTGAGCCACCAGGGAAGCTATTTGATTTCTTCCACATGTCGATCTTCATTGCTAGGTCTCTGACCAGAATGTCATTCTAGACTCTTTCTATTGCTTTCATGCTTGAGTGCTTAATTGCTTCAGTTTTGTCCAACTATTGTGACTTTATGGACAGTAGCCCACCAGGCTCCTCTGTCCATGGGATTCTCCAGGTAAGAATACTGGAGTGGGTTGCCATGGCCTGCTCTAGGGGATCTTCCCAACCCAGGGATCAAACCTGCATGTCTTAACGTCTCCTGCATTGGCAGGCAGATTCTTTACCACTAGCACAATCTGGGAAGCCTCTAATATTTTCAGATAACCTGTTAGTGTCCTTCAGGTTAATCATGAGATACTGACATACATTATCTTGGCTCTACCAAATGGAGTTTGATAGAGTTTCTCCAATTGAATTCTGAGAACTGGAGGTTCAAGAGGCAGTCCTGAGGGCATTACAGGAGTTAATGCAGCAGAGACAAGGACACCAACAAAAGGAACTCTTCTCCTGTGCCTTCTGAATTTCCCATTTTTATTCTGAAACAGCTGCTTTACATGAACTACCTTTATGCATTTGTATCAGACCTATGTGTAGGACTCAGAAGTTAAACAGAAAAAAGACTCTGGCCCCTAAACTCCCACACTTGTCAAAATGACATGCATAATATTTAGGCTCTTGACCCTTTTTTATAACATTTCTACTGAAATATAGTTCACATGTCATAAGCTTCAGTCCTTTAAGTGAACAAGCCAGTGGGTTTCACATCTATACATTGTCGTGCATCTGTCACCACTATGCAATTTCATAGCATTTTCATCATCTCAAAAAGACATCCCAAACTCACTAGAGTCATTCCTTTTACCCTATCCTTTTAGCTTGAGGCAACTATTCATTTACTTTTCTTCTCTGTAAATTTGCTTGTATTATTTTTTATTTATTTATTTATTTATTTATTTATTTATTTATTTATTTTTGTACATGTATGTTCCCAGATCAATCAGATGCATATCCCTCGGCCCTCCCCCCACCCAGGTTCCTCCCCCCCATCCCTCCAGACCATTGCTCCAAGTGGTTGTAGGTACTCCTATTCCCCTAGCACAATGACAATAGCTATCTTTTCTACACATGACAGTATAGGTTCCCATGTTACTCCCTCCCATTGTTCGGTCTCCACAATGTCTTTATGTCTATTCTCTGTTTTTTCATGAGTTCACTGTGTGTGTTATCATGACCATCTTACTAGATTCCATATATATGAGTTAGTATACTATACTTGTCTTTCTCTTTTTGACTTACTTCACTTTTTATGATAGGTTCTAAAGCCAGCCACCTCATTAGGACTGAGTCTTCTGCATTTCTTTTAACAGCTGAGTAGTATTCCATTGTATATATGTACCAGAGCTTCTGGATCCATTCATTTGTCGATGGGCATCTAGGTTGCTTCCATGTTCCAGCTATTGTATAGAGAGCTGCAATGAACATTGGGGTATAGGTGCCTCTTTCAGTTTTGATTTCATCAGGGTATAAACCTAACAGTGAGATTGCTGGGCTGCACGGTGCTTCTATTTTTAGTTTTTTAAGGACTCTCCAGACTGTCTTCCATAGCGGCTGTACCAATTTACATTCCCACCAGCAGTGCAAGATTGTTCCCTTTTCTCTGCACCCTCTCCAGCATTTGTTGTCTGTCGATTTGTTGATGATGGCCATTCTGACGGGTGTGAGGTGGTATCTCATTGTGGTTTTAATTTGCATTTCTCTAATAATAAGCGAGGTTGAGCATCGTTTCATGTGCTTTTGGACCATTTGTATGTCCTCTTTGGAGAGGCGTCTCTTTAGATCTTTTTCCCATTTTTTGATTGGGCTGCTCATTTTCCCTGTGCTGAGTTGTCTGAGTTGCTTGTAGATTTTGGAGATTAATTCTTTGTCTGTTGTTTCATTTGCTATGATTTTCTCCCACTCTGTGGGGTGTCTGTTGAACTTTTTTGTAATTTCTTTTGCTGTACAAAAGCTTTTAAGTTTCATGAGGTCCCATATGTTCATTTTTCTTTTCAGTTCTGCTATTTTAGTTGGTGGGTCAGAGAAGATCTTGCTTTGATTGATGTCCTTGAGGGTTTTGCCTATATTCTCCTCTAAGAGTTTGATGGTTTCTGGTCTTACATTGAGGTCTTTAATCCATTTTGAGTTGATCTTAGTGTATGGCGTCAGGGAATGTTCCAATTTCATTTTTGCATGTAGCTGTCCAATTCTCCCAGCACCACTTGTTAAAGAGGCTGTCTTTGTCCCATTTTATAGTTTCTCCTCCTTTATCAAAAATAAGGTACCCATAGGTGCGTGGGTTGATCTCTGGGTTCTCAATCTTGTTCCATTGATCTATAGTTCTGTTTTTGTGCCAGTACCATACTGTCTTGATAACTGTTGCTTTGTAGTAGAGTCTGAAGTTAGGGAGGCTGATCCCTCCAACTCCATTTTTCTTCCTCAGGATTGCTTTGGCTATTCGAGGTCTTCTGTGTTTCCATATGAACTGTGTTATTATTTGGTCTAGTTCTGTGAAAAATGTCAGTGGTAGTTGAATAGGTATTGCATTGAATCTGTAGATGATATTTGGAAGTATGGTCATTTTCACAATATTGATTCTTCCAATCCAGGAACATGGAGTATCTCTCCATCTGTTTAAGTCTTCTTTAATGTCTCTCATGAGTGTCTTGTAATTTTCTGTGTACAATTCTTTTGTTTCTTTGGGTAGGTTTATTCCTAGATATTTGATTCTTTTGGTTGCAATGGTGAAGGGGATTGCCTCTTTGATTTCATTTTCTGATTTTTCATTGTTTGTGTATAGGAATGCCAGTGACTTCTGTGTGTTGACTTTATATCCTGCAACTTTGCTGAATTCATTGATTAGTTCTAGTAGCTTTGTAACCGTGTCTTTGGGATTTTCTATGTATAATATCGTGTCATCTGCAAATAGAGTTTTACTTCTTCCTTTCCAATCTGGATTTCTTTTATTTGTTTTTCTTCTCTTATTGCTGTTGCTAGAACTTCCAGGACTATGTTGAATAATAATGGTGAAAGTGGACACCCTTGTCTTGTTCCTGATCTTAGAGGAAATGCTTTCAGTTTTTCACCATTAACAATAATGTTCGCTGTAGGTTTCTCATAGATGGCTTTTATTATGTTGAGATAGGTTCCTTCTATGCCCATTTTCTGAAGAGTTTTGATCATAAATGGATGTTGTACTTTGTCGAAGGCTTTTTCTTTTCATCTATTGAGATGATCATAGTTTTGGGGCGTCAGGGAATGTTCCAATTTCATTTTTTTGCATGTAGCTGTCCAATTCTCCCAGCACCACTTGTTAAAGAGGCTGTCTTTGTCCCATTTTATAGTTTCTCCTCCTTTATCAAAAATAAGGTACCCATAGGTGCGTGGGTTGATCTCTGGGTTCTCAATCTTGTTCCATTGATCTATAGTTCTGTTTTTGTGCCAGTACCATACTGTCTTGATAACTGTTGCTTTGTAGTAGAGTCTGAAGTTAGGGAGGCTGATCCCTCCAACTCCATTTTTCTTCCTCAGGATTGCTTTGGCTATTCGAGGTCTTCTGTGTTTCCATATGAACTGTGTTATTATTTGGTCTAGTTCTGTGAAAAATGTCAGTGGTAGTTGAATAGGTATTGCATTGAATCTGTAGATGATATTTGGAAGTATGGTCATTTTCACAATATTGATTCTTCCAATCCAGGAACATGGAGTATCTCTCCATCTGTTTAAGTCTTCTTTAATGTCTCTCATGAGTGTCTTGTAATTTTCTGTGTACAATTCTTTTGTTTCTTTGGGTAGGTTTATTCCTAGATATTTGATTCTTTTGGTTGCAATGGTGAAGGGGATTGCCTCTTTGATTTCATTTTCTGATTTTTCATTGTTTGTGTATAGGAATGCCAGTGACTTCTGTGTGTTGACTTTATATCCTGCAACTTTGCTGAATTCATTGATTAGTTCTAGTAGCTTTGTAACCGTGTCTTTGGGATTTTCTATGTATAATATCGTGTCATCTGCAAATAGAGTTTTACTTCTTCCTTTCCAATCTGGATTTCTTTTATTTGTTTTTCTTCTCTTATTGCTGTTGCTAGAACTTCCAGGACTATGTTGAATAATAATGGTGAAAGTGGACACCCTTGTCTTGTTCCTGATCTTAGAGGAAATGCTTTCAGTTTTTCACCATTAACAATAATGTTCGCTGTAGGTTTCTCATAGATGGCTTTTATTATGTTGAGATAGGTTCCTTCTATGCCCATTTTCTGAAGAGTTTTGATCATAAATGGATGTTGTACTTTGTCGAAGGCTTTTTCTGCATCTATTGAGATGATCATGTGATTTTTGTCTTTCAACTTGTTGATATGGTGTATCACGTTGATTGATTTGCGGATGTTGAAGAAGCCTTGCATGCCTGGGATGAACCCAACTTGATCGTGATGTACGAGTTTTTTGACATGTCGTTGAATTCTGTTTGCTAGGATTTTGTTGAGGATCTTGGCATCTAAGTTCATCAGTGAAATTGGCCTATAGTTTTCCTTTTTTGTGTTGTCTTTGCCTGGTTTGGGTATCAGGGTGATGGTGGCCTCGTAGAATGTGTTTGGGAGTTTTCCTTCCTGTGCAATTTTTTGAAAGAGTTTTAGAAGGACAGGCATTAGCTCTTCTTTAAATGTTTGGTAGAATTCGGCTGTGAAGCCATCTGGTCCTGGGCTTTTATTTTTGGGTAGATTTTTAATCACAAAGTTGATTTCTGAGCTTGTGATTGGGTTGTTCAAAGTTTCTGTTTCTTCCTGGCTCAGTCTTGGAAGATTAATCCTGTCCAAGAAACTGTCCATTTCTTCCAAGTTGTCCAGTTTGTTGCCATAGAGTTGCTCATAATAGTCTCTTAGAATCCTTTGGATTTCTGCATTATCTGTTGTAATCTCTCCTTTTCGTTTTGATTTTGTTGATCTGGTTCTTCTCTCTCTTTTTCTTAATGAGTCTGGCCAGTGGCTTGTCAATTTTGTTTACCTTTTCAAAGAACCAGCTTTTTGTTTTATTTATCTTTACTATTGTTTCTTTTGTTTCTTTCTCATTTATTTCTGCTCTGATCTTTATGATTTCTCTTCTTCTGCTGGCTCTGGGATGTTTTTGTTCTTCTTTCTCCAACTGTTTTAAGCGGAGGGTTAGGTCATCTGCTTCATATTTTCCTAGTTTCTTGAGGTGGGATTGTATTGCTATAAATTTCCCTCTTAGAACTGCTTTTGCTGTATCCCATAGGTTTTGCACTGTCGTGTGTTCGTTGTCATTTTCTTCTAGGAATTGTTTAATTTCTCCTTTGATTTCCTCAACGATCAGTTGGTTTTTTAGGTATGTATTGTTTAATCTCCATGTGTTTCTGTTTTTAGGGTTTTTTTCTGGTAGTTGATCTCCAGTCTCATTGCATTGTGGTCCGAGAAGATGGTTGATATAATTTCGGTTTTCTTGAACTGACTGAGGTTAGATTTGTGGCCCAAGATGTGGTCTATCCTGGAGAATGTTCCGTGAGCGCTTGAGAAGAAAGTGTATTCTTCTGCTTTTGGATGGAACGTCCTAAAGATATCGATGAGGTCCATCTTTTCCAGTGTAGCATTTAAGGCTTGTGTTTCTTTATTAATTTTCTGTTTTGTTGATCTGTCCATTGGTGTGAGAGGAGTGTTAAAGTCTCCTACTATTATTGTGTTATTGTTGATTTCTTCTTTTATGTCTGAAAGTACCTGTCTTATGTATTGAGGTGCCCCTGTGTTGGGTGCGTAGATATTCATGACTGTTATGTCTTCCTCTTGGATAGATCCCTTAATCATGATGTAGTGACCTGCCTTGTCTCTTAGAATCTTCTTTACTTTAAAGTCTATTTTGTCTGATATAAGGATTGCTACTCCAGCTTTCTTTTGATTTCCATTTGCATGAAATATCTTTTTCCAGCCTTTCACTTTCAGTCTATGAGTGTCTCTAGGTCTGAAGTGGGTCTCTTGTAAACAGCATATATATGGGTCTTGCTTCTGGATCCATTCAGCCAGCCTGTGTCGTTTGGTTGGAGCATTTAGTCCATTTACATTCAAAGTAATTATTGATACGAATGTTCCTATTGTCATCTTCTTAGAAATTTGGGGTTTGATTTGTAAGGCTTCTCCTACTCTTGTATTTATTGGCTATATCAGGTCCTTTAACACTTGTTGTAGGGCTGGTTTTGTGGTACAGAATTCTTTTAGTTTTTGCTTGTCTGTGAAGCTTTTGACTTCTCCATCAATTCTGAATGAGATTCTTGCTGGGTAGAGAATTCGTGGTTGCAGGTTATTCTCTTTTAGCCGTTTAAATGTATCTTGCCATTCTCTTCTGGCCTGTAGGGTTTCTGTTGAGAGATCCGCAGTTAAACGTATGGGGTTTCCTTTATATGTTATTTGTTTGCTCCTAGCTGCTTTTAGTAATCTGTCTTTATATTTAGTCTGCGTTAGTTTGATTAGTATGTGCCTTGGTGTGTTTCTTCTGGGGTTTCTCCTGTATGGAACTCTTTGTGCTTCCTGGACTTGGCTGACTATCTCCTTTCCCATGCTGGGGAAGTTTTCAACTATAACCTCTTCAAGAATTTTTTCATAGTCTTTCTTCTCTTCTTCTTCTTCTGGAACTCCTATAATTCTAATGTTGGTGCGTTTAATATTGTCCCATAGGTCTCTGAGGCTATCCTCAGTTCTTTTAATTCTTTGGGCTTTGTTCTGTTCTTCAGCACTTATTTCCACCATTCTGTCTTCCAGCTCACTTATCCGTTCTTCAGTCTCTGATACTCTACTGTTGAGACCTTCTATAGTATTTTTGAGTTCAGCAATTGAGTTGGTGGTCTCTATTTGCTTATTTTTCATTTCCTGCATGTCTTTTCTCAATGCACTAATTTCCTCTAATATTCTGTTTTCGGTGTTTTGCATCCTCATTAGTATAGTTTTTCTGAATTCTCTTTCAGATAGCTTGTCTATCTCCTCCTCTGTCATTTGAAGTGGTGTTTCTCTAGCTTGGTCCTTCATTTGTACAGTGTTTCTCTGACGTTTCATTATTAGGTTAATTTTTGTTTCTTTGTGTGTGTCTGTGTGTATGGAGTTCTTATTCCCACCAGGCTTCTTGGTTGAATTCTCCCTTCCTGTGGGTTTTTGTCCTTGTAGAAGGGTTCAGTGGCTTGTGTCTTGGGTGGTGATAGACCTTGTTTACAGGTGAATAATCTGTAGTATTGTATGTTCTTTGATAATCAGTGTGGGGTCTTGGAATCCGGGCTTCCGCTTCGAGGATCCTTGGTTTGATGATTGGTCAGGGAGTGTAGGCTCTATGTCTGGTTTGCTATGGTGTTCTGTGATACTAGTTCACACACTAGCATCTGAGGAACAAGAGGTGCATCCCTGATGGGTGACAGTCATAAAAGCATGCAGATGTTTTCTAACATAATCATAAGATACACATACATATACAGCAATCCCCACAACTGACCAGTTTTACAGAGATAAGGCGCAGGAAATCTTTCTAGCAACTCATGCAATCACAGATGATACTTGCCCGTTAAGCTTTGAATTAATTAAAATAGTGCCTGAATAATAGATCTAGCACAAGGTCCTGGCTTGGATAATTACAATGAAAGCAATTTTAAATTAGGACATGTGCTCGGGGTGACAAGGAGGAGAGTCTATAAGTAATAAAAAGGAAAAGATTTGTCTTGGAATTATTTTATAGGATTAGGTAGCAAAGATTAGTGTGTGTACTGTTTAGTGCATTTGGAAGTGAATATTGCAGACAGAAAGATAGGAAATAATTTGTCTAGAGGATATTGATAGCTAGGAAGATGTTTTACATTTAGAACATAGAGAAAGAAAGCAGTGGGAAAGAGGAAAGAGAAAAGAGAATTAGAGGTTTTCAAGAATTAAAATTAAAGTTAAAAAAATATAATAAAAGTCAAAAGAAGGTTAAAAATTAAAAAGAGCAAAAAAAAAAAAAAAAAAATTAATGAGACCGAAAAACAAAGAAAAAACACATAGAATAAATCAAACAAATGAAAACTACAAAAAAAAAAACAAACATAAAAAACCCCCAATAAACAAAGAAACTAATAAACCCCAAACCAATCAATTGAATAAGCAAAATAGTCCACCACAAACAAGCAGAAAAAAATGAAAAAAGAAAAAAAAAAAAGTTAAATACTGTCTTTGGTTTTTATCTTCATATCTGCCTGTTGGAAACCAATCTGCTCTTGATGGTGGTGTCTTGATGGCGTGGTCTTTCCCTTACAGTGCCGGTTGCTGTGGTTTCTGTTTTTGTGTTCAGCAAAATGAGGGCTTTGCTGCCATACTGGGTGCTGGCCGGGACGGTGGGCTGATCCCAGTCAGTCGGGCGGAGGCCGCGGCGCGCGCAGTCCCGTGTTGGAGGGGGGCGCCCCGGCTCGACCGTGCGCCCGCCTGTCGTCTCCAATCCCTGCTCTTTCCCCGGCTTCCTCCGCTGCTACTGCTGCTCTAGGGGAGCGCAGGCTCCTCCGACACTGCCGGTTATGTATCTAAGTACCAAAGGCGGACGCGAGCTTTCCCGTCCAACTCGTGCCCAGTCCCTGATCAGCAACCCGTGGACGACTTCCTCTCTCCGTTCAGCAAGCCCTCCAGTTGGAGTGGCTGAACTTACCCGCCCCTCGCGGCGTCCGCGGCTCCTCGCGGCGTCCGCGGCTCCTCGCGGCGTCCGCGGCTCCTCGCGGCGTCCGCGGCTCCTCGCGGCGGGCGGGTTCCGGCGGCTCCTCGCGGCGGGCGGGTTCCGGCGGCTCCGCTTGTATTATTTTTTAATAGCTGAATAATATTCCACTGTATGGATATACCACATTTGTTTAGATGCTCATCTTTTGATGGACATTTGGGTTGTTTCCATGTATTGGCTATTGTGAATAGAGCTGCTATGAACATTTGTGTACAGACTTTTAACAATTGTTTTCCACTATTTTAGGTACATGACTAGAAGCAGATATGGTGATTTTATGTATAACTTATTGAGAAATTGCCAATCAATTTTTCACAGCAGCTGTACCATTTTACATTCCCATCAGCACTGTATGAGAGATCCCGTTTATCGACATCCTTTCCAATACTTGTTTTTTCCATTTTAAGAAATTGTTATTATGGTTATCATCATAGATATGAAGTGAAATAAAGTGAATCACCTTATTAGTGTTTTGATTTGGATTCCTTGATAACTGGCAATATGAGCATCTTTTCATGTTCTTATTGGACATTTGTATACCTTCTTTGAAGAAAAGTATATTCAAGTAAGCTTTTCTTTTAAAAACTGAGTTGTCTGTTGTTTTGTTCTTGATTTGTGTGATGGTGAATTTTACATGTCAACTTGGCTAGGCTGTGGTACCCAACTATTTAGTCAAACTAAATACTAGTCTATGTATTGATAAGAAGGTATTTTATACATGTGATTACCATTTATAGTAGACTTTATGTAAAAGAGATTACCCTTTATAATGTGAGTGGACCTCAATTTCATTGGTTGTAGGAGCAAAATCTGAGGTTTCTTGAAGAATAAGTCTGCCTTAAGATTATAAATTCTGCTCACGTGTCCAGCCTTTTGTCCAGATTCCATAATATTGTGAGTCAATTCCTTAAAATAAATCTTTTCATATTTAAGTTTGTATGTATGCATTTGTGTGTAAATACATACACACACATATATATGTATTTATAAGTAGTGCTGGAAAAGATTCTTGAAAGTCCCTTGGACCACAAGGAGATCAAACTGGTAAATTTTAAAGGGAATCAACCATGAATATTCATTGGAAGGACTGATGCTGAAGTTGAAGCTCCAATACTTTGGCCACCTGATGTGAAGAGCCAACTCATTGGAAAAAAACCTGATGTTGGAAAAGATTGAAGGCAAGAGAATAACGGGGCAATAGAGGATGAGATGATTGGATGGCATTCCAACTCAATGGATCTGAGCTTGAGCAAACTCTAGGAGATAGTGATGGAAAGGAAAGCCTGGTGTGCTGTAGTCCATAGGGCTGCAAAGAGTTGGGCATGACTTAGTGACTGAATAACAACAAAAAGTGAATGATATCAAATATGTTTATATATATTAAATACATTATATATGTTAGGTATGTGTGTGTGTGTATATATATAGATGCTTAATATACAAGTCTGCTCACACAATATACATATATATCCTATTGGTTATATTTCTCTGAGGAACTCAGATGGATAAAAGTTGCTAAAGTTCTTTATATAGTTATATATTCTGCATACTAGACCCTTATCAAATATGTGAAAATAAAATCCATATTTGCTTAAGTCACTTCAGTTGAGTTTGCTACATGCATCCATAAAATCCTAAATGAGTCTCATAAGGGTTTCTGAGAATTAGATAGGTTAATGCATGTAAGACACCTAAAACAGTGCTTAACACATAACTCAATTAATGTTGTTATTATTATTATTTTCACCACATCTGAATTCATTTAGAAGAATAAGCCCTGCTCACTGAGGCTTAAATATATTCATTACTAAGTAAATGCTTATGAATTCCTATTATGTATAAAGCACTATATGAGGTATGATGCAGGGTCAACTTCATGGTGCACTGTCTATGCAGTCATACAGGGCCCTGGGCCTGGTTTAATGCTCTGCTGTCATCATCTTAAAATTCTTATCAAGTCTTGAACAAGAGGCTCTGCATTTTTATTCTGTGCTGGGCCCTACACATTACATAGCCAATTCAGTTATGATGAATAAAAATATCTTTGTGCTCAGAATAATAACTGATGTTTAGAAAATTACCATGTGTTGTTCAGAAAAAAATCTGCTAAATATACTGTTTCAAACGATTTAGAAATATACAGAAATATCTCACTACACATAATGGAATTAAATGAAGTTTTGACATTTAACAGGTAAGCTTACATTATCTGAAAAATCCACTTATTTTGAATAATCAAGTGCCCAATAAATGACATACTAATATCAATATATTTTGCAATAACAATAAAGAGAGAAACTGTAGGTTTTGTTGTGATAATAGTTACTAGGGGTTGGAGAGTTTCACTGCTGCTTTGGGGTATTATGAACTAAAATTTTTGAAGTGTGTATCTTCTCCTAAGTTATTACTGGTCACATACAAGAACTCGCTCTGAGACACTGGGCAAGTTGTTTAACTTCTCTTAGTTTCTCTTTCTGTGAAAATGGGGATGACACACAGCTGATGAGTCTATGCAGAGAATCAGATATTTAGCACTGTGTCATATACAGGACAACAACTGTCCTTTTCCCTGAATTTCCTTTTTCAAAGATGTATTGAGCACCTACTATGCGCTATGCCTCATTCTAAGCACTGTGGACACATAGCTAACTTTTTCTCAAGGAGATTATATTCTAGCAAAGAAAGATGTGACAAGTATGCAGAGAGAGAAATATAATCACCTCAGGCTGTAATAAGTGTTCATGAAAAGAATTAAATGAATGGGGTGGGGTGAGGCACACCTAAAACAGTGCTTAACACATAACTCAATTAATGTTGTTATTATTATTATTTTCACCACATCTGAATTCATTTAGAAGAATAAGCCCTGCTCACTGAGGCTTAAATATATTCATTACTAAGTAAATGCTTATGAATTCCTATTATGTATAAAGCACTATATGAGGTATGATGCAGGGTCAACTTCATGGTGCACTGTCTATGCAGTCATACAGGGCCCTGGGCCTGGTTTAATGCTCTGCTGTCATCATCTTAAAATTCTTATCAAGTCTTGAACAAGAGGCTCTGCATTTTTATTCTGTGCTGGGCCCTACACATTACATAGCCAATTCAGTTATGATGAATAAAAATATCTTTGTGCTCAGAATAATAACTGATGTTTAGAAAATTACCATGTGTTGTTCAGAAAAAAATCTGCTAAATATACTGTTTCAAACGATTTAGAAATATACAGAAATATCTCACTACACATAATGGAATTAAATGAAGTTTTGACATTTAACAGGTAAGCTTACATTATCTGAAAAATCCACTTATTTTGAATAATCAAGTGCCCAATAAATGACATACTAATATCAATATATTTTGCAATAACAATAAAGAGAGAAACTGTAGGTTTTGTTGTGATAATAGTTACTAGGGGTTGGAGAGTTTCACTGCTGCTTTGGGGTATTATGAACTAAAATTTTGAAGTGTGTATCTTCTCCTAAGTTATTACTGGTCACATACAAGAACTCGCTCTGAGACACTGGGCAAGTTGTTTAACTTCTCTTAGTTTCTCTTTCTGTGAAAATGGGGATGACACACAGCTGATGAGTCTATGCAGAGAATCAGATATTTAGCACTGTGTCATATACAGGACAACAACTGTCCTTTTCCCTGAATTTCCTTTTTCAAAGATGTATTGAGCACCTACTATGCGCTATGCCTCATTCTAAGCACTGTGGACACATAGCTAACTTTTTCTCAAGGAGATTATATTCTAGCAAAGAAAGATGTGACAAGTATGCAGAGAGAGAAATATAATCACCTCAGGCTGTAATAAGTGTTCATGAAAAGAATTAAATGAATGGGGTGGGGTGAGGCATGCTTCAGCTAAATTGGGAAGATCAGGGAAAAGCTCTCTGAGAAAGTGATGTGTGAATTGAGATCTGAAAAATGAAAACAAGAAAGTCAGGAGGAGGATCAAGGACAAGCATATTCTTAACGGAAGGCACGGCAAGAACAAAGGTCCCAAAAGTGAGATGAGCTTGGTTTGTGTGGAGATGGCGCCCAGAGCACAGGAGTCAGAGCACAGGGTGTCCTGTGAGAGCTAGCGGACAGACAGGTGCCAGGTCAGATAGGGCTCTCGGGACCAAGGGCAGGAATGTGGATCTTGTTCTGGTTCAGAGGGAGGCCTTTAGAGGGTTTCAAGCAGGGGAAATATATAATTCAACTTCTTGTTTCAGGACGATTCCTCCAGCTAGTTCTCTCTGGATGACTCAGATGGACTGAAGGTTGGAAAGACTGATGACAATGCCCACCTACTGGGGTTCTGCATTAATCCAGGAAAAGGAAGATGGGGGCTTCACTTGTGGTTATGATCTTGGGAGATAGTAAGAAGTTAGATTCAGGATATACTTCAGAAGTAGAGCTGATAGAACTTACTTTTTGTCTGAATATTAGGAAAGGAGAGAGATTTTTGTTTTTCCCTGATGAAAAATGCAGTACCACAAAAAACTTGGAAAATTCAGGAAAGGGTTCAGCAGGCTCTCTGTGTTAATATGCAAACTTAACTTTTTCTTGCACAAGAAGAAATCTATTATTACTATTGTGCTAAGGTTGCTTCAATCGTGTCCAACTCTTTGTGATCCCATGGACTATAGCCTGCCAGGCTCCTCTGTTCATGAGATCCTTCAGCAAGAATACTGAAGTGGGTTGCCATTTTCTCCAATTATTATTGCTACCCTTTTGAAGATTTCAGTGCACCTTAGCTTATTATTCAAGTTAAAAAAAAAAAAAAAAAAACTATCGTATAGCACATGGAACACTGCTCAATGCTATGTTCCAGCTTGGATGGGAGATGAGTTTGGGGGAGAATGGATACATATATATGTATGGCTGAGTCCCTTCACTGTTCACCTAAAACTATAACAACATTGCTGATTGGCTATATGCCAACATAAAATGTTTTGGTGTTAAAACAAATAATTTTTTTTTTTTTTTTAAAAAAGAGGGGTAGGGAAGGGGGAGAGGGAGAGGAAAATAAATAACCATTTCATCCAGTTTAATACAGGGTTTCCTAACCTTAGTTGAACTTTCAATCTTTTTGATGGTGTTTTTGTATAACATCTATTACTAGCTCTATCAATGGTCGCCAGAAAATAATATCCAATACTACACTGGACTCTTTCTTCTTGTTTTTCTCTGTCTTATGTATAGAGATAGATTTGCAGGTTCTAACCTCAGGACCATTTCCTGAGTGTACCAACACAGTTCTTCGTGAGAACTTCATGAGGATTTAATCTTGCACTGACTTTACTCCTTCTCTTAATATTCTAGGAGTCACACTGTGTCTGGGTTACATTGTTTTATATTTTCAACTGTCTTGCTAATCTACTGCTGTTTCATCGACTAGTTACTCTTTTTTTTTCTTAAAAAAATATTTTTAATGAGAGGATAATTACTTTACAATATTGTGATGGCTTCTGGCATACATCAACAAGAATACCATTTATACTTATAAAAGTGGTAGGAAACTTGTGTAAAATTCTGTCTAAAATTGACATTGTTGTCCAAATATCTTTTCTCTCTCCTAATGGAAAAAGTGACAGTCAGTGGAATATGAACTACATTGGTAACATACAACTAATCGGGATGAAAGAAACTGAGTTTAGATTTGAGAATGCACACGTAAGGTGTTCATAAGTTTATGTGGTCAAATGTCCTTAACGTAAATATCTATTTAATTGTCATATGGGGACAACACTAGTGGACATTCAGTGAGACTCCAAATGTTGAAGGGCCGAGGAGGCAGGTAGGGTGGTAGGACAAAGTTATTTCCTTTGTTCTTCTATGACTTGGCATTGTCTAAAATGTCATGAAGAAAAAATACTCATTTAAAATAATATTTGGGGATAAGTATTGGTAATAATAATTAATAATGAGTGCTTTTATCCTCCAGCAGCAGCTGATACTGCTTGTCCCATTAGGGTGTGCCTTATCCTCAGCTCGATTTCAAGATTTTAATAAAGGAAAAAATTTGTAGGAAGTGTGGTATATTATCATACTGAAAAGTAGCCAATTAAATTAGTCTCCTGATACAGGCTACTTTATAAACTCATTTATTACACAAGTTAGCTTGGTCTGACCTTTCCACCCCTTTCTGGATAAGGATGGTAGCAATTTCTCAGCAAAATTATTGATTTTTTTTTTTTTTTTTTGGATGGAGTTTCTTCTCCAGTTTGAGTTTCCTTCTTTTCTGAACTACTATTCTTGAATGACTTTCTGAGAGACTAGAGTTTCATTTACACATTGGTAAGAAAAAAAAAAAATCACTATTTGAAAGGACATGGGAAGATGTAACTTAACGTCTAAGATAATTAGCCACACCTAAACAGTTTATGAGGGCTTCCCAGGTGGCGCTAGTGGTAAAGAACCACCTGCCATTGCAGGAGACTCGAGATACATGGGTTCAGTCCCTAGGTCAGGAAAATTCCCCTGGAGGAGGAAATGGCAATCCACTCCAGTATTCTTGCCTAGAAAATCTCATGGACAGAGGAGCTTGGCAGGCTTCAGTCCATGAAGTCTCAAAGAGTCGGACATGACTTGAAGTGACTTAGCATGCAAAGAGTTTATGAAGGCATTTTGCTCCATGTGGATTATTTCCCTTATTCAATAAACAGAAGAAAGTGGTGGCTTATAAGCTTAGCATGCTTACTGGGCAAATGTCAATCTTTTTTTACACCATTCAATTTAATGGGCTCTAATACCTTTTTCCTGAGTTTTAATGTTGATTCTTACCTGTTAAATGATGATCCCTTTGTCACATGTAATATTGACATAGATCATTCACTCAGCTAATTGAGAATGTTTCCCTTTACTGACAATTTTTCATGGTTCAGGGGCAAGACATCTTTTGCAAAAATAATTAGAAGGTGACTCTGACTTTTTGAGAGATTTGACAAAAATAACTATCTTTGCAAAAATTTCATGTCCACTCAGTCTTCTCAAAAGATAAAGAATTTTCCAGAAAAATAACATGGGCAGGGATCATGAATGGAAGAAATCTTTCATTTACCGAATACCCATTATAAAGCAGAAACTGTAAAAAAGAAAGAAAGAAAGAAAGACAAGAAACTGTGCTCCGAGGTTTATATACATTATTTCCTTTAACACCATGAGGCGTTTCTTTTATTTGCATTCCGTAATGAAACTGAGTCTCAGGGAGGTCAAGTATGCTTGGCCTATAGCTTCAAGTCTGTTGGATAACATGCCATGCTCCTTCCATTTCACTATGCTTTGCTACTTCGCTGCTTTACTTGGTTTGATCAATGGGATCTCTACACTCTGAGGGTTGCAACAACTCAGTGGTCACAACTGGGTCAGATTTACAGTTCTCTTGAGTGCTGTCTCAGTGCTATTGAGTGCTGTCTCAGTGCTACTGATAGAGGGACAAGAGACTCTTATTCCATGTAACTCTGATCTCTCACCCATGGTCAAAAGGAGGCAGCCTCCCACTGGGAGCTCGAGAATAACATGGGTTCAGTCCCTAGGTCAGGAAAATTCCCCTGGAGGAGGAAATGGCAATCCACTCCAGTATTCTTGCCTAGAAAATCTCATGGACAGAGGAGCTTGGCAGGCTTCAGTCCATGAAGTCTCAAAGAGTCGGACATGACTTGAAGTGACTTAGCATGCAAAGAGTTTATGAAGGCATTTTGCTCCATGTGGATTATTTCCCTTATTCAATAAACAGAAGAAAGTGGTGGCTTATAAGCTTAGCATGCTTACTGGGCAAATGTCAATCTTTTTTTACACCATTCAATTTAATGGGCTCTAATACCTTTTTCCTGAGTTTTAATGTTGATTCTTACCTGTTAAATGATGATCCCTTTGTCACATGTAATATTGACATAGATCATTCACTCAGCTAATTGAGAATGTTTCCCTTTATTGACAATTTTTCATGGTTCAGGGGCAAGACATCTTTTTGCAAAAAATAATTAGAAGGTGACTCTGACTTTTTTTGAGAGATTTGACAAAAATAACTATCTTTGCAAAAATTTCATGTCCACTCAGTCTTCTCAAAAGATAAAGAATTTTCCAGAAAAATAACATGGGCAGGGATCATGAATGGAAGAAATCTTTCATTTACCGAATACCCATTATAAAGCAGAAACTGTAAAAAAGAAAGAAAGAAAGAAAGACAAGAAACTGTGCTCCGAGGTTTATATACATTATTTCCTTTAACACCATGAGGCGTTTCTTTTATTTGCATTCCGTAATGAAACTGAGTCTCAGGGAGGTCAAGTATGCTTGGCCTATAGCTTCAAGTCTGTTGGATAACATGCCATGCTCCTTCCATTTCACTATGCTTTGCTACTTCGCTGCTTTACTTGGTTTGATCAATGGGATCTCTACACTCTGAGGGTTGCAACAACTCAGTGGTCACAACTGGGTCAGATTTACAGTTCTCTTGAGTGCTGTCTCAGTGCTATTGAGTGCTGTCTCAGTGCTACTGATAGAGGGACAAGAGACTCTTATTCCATGTAACTCTGATCTCTCACCCATGGTCAAAAGGAGGCAGCCTCCCACTGGGAGGCTGGGATACTGAAAAGCTCCATGTGCTCTTATGGAAAGAAACAAGACTATTATTACTTCCTATCAATGATGGTCTCTGTTTTCTCTTGGTAGCTGGAACTTTGTTATAAGGAAGGACACTATTACACATTTTCCTCTGTGCTGCTCACGCTTTTGGTGGTAGCACTCAGTCAACTGCATCAATTACTGATAGGTTCAATACTCTAGTATTTAGACTATTACTCACAGTATTCACAAAACTGTTGAAATATCTATTTAAGAGAAACCAACAAAGGGTCATAAGAGCAGCATTCCTGTACTTATACACTTTTATAAAGATGAATGCTATGAAGAAATTCCATATTGCTTGGATTGTGTTAAATTTCCCTAAACATACATAGTTAAATTTTCTCAGGCCACTCTTTGAAGGACTGTATAGCCCTAAAACAAATAAAAAATATGTGTAGATCAGGAGTGAGAGGTAAAACTGGTCTCAGGAATTTTTTTCTACAAAATATAATTGCATTTTCTCCTACCAAAATACCTATGACTTGCTCAGACCAAGGCTGAAGTGACCACGTACCTTATTCTGATAGAACAAAAATAGACTCCACTCGAGTAATCAAGTTAATTGTTTTCTAACAATTAAGATCATTGGAGGTGCAAAGAAATATCCAATTTTAAAACCTACTTCTTTCCTGACTAGTGAGGTAACACTATTTTTACTATAATTTTTAGAAAATGCACCTAAAAGAATTAAAAAGATCTGTGATCACACACACCTAGGATAATCATTATTAACACTACATGTACATTGAGTCTTTTTACCTTTGCATTTTAATTAGCATTGATATACTAGTTGGAATTCTCAGCTGTAAGCAACAGAAAGAGCTGTTACCCCTCTAAGTAGAAGGGAATTTATTGAAAAGATATTTGATAGCTCAGAAATTCACAGGAAAGTCTGGAGAACCAGTTTTGAAAAACAGTAAAAGTAAAAATGACAAAGAATGGTTTAAAAACCAGAACCAGAAGTCGGATAATGCCTTGGAATAATTCTAGTCAGTTTCCCACATTAAAGACTTTAACTGATGTTGGTATTTCTGATCCTCTGGGCCCAGATGCTGATGCTGGTTCTGCCTCCCCTGCCAGACCTGCTGCCCTGGGAACTGTGTCCCCCTTCAATAATGGGATGGAGTTTCTACTATTCTTGCTTCTGTAGGTCACTGGTTTACAATTCAAAGTCTGGATGTGTGGGTGCTTGATGAAGTTCACATGCCTGCCACAGGAACCAGTGACAGAAAGGCTCTTAATTCTTGCCTCTCTGAAGGTAGGAGGACTTCACTGCACATGAAGAATCACATGATGGGAAATCCCTCAAACCTGGGAAGGGAGTTGAGATGCTGAGCAGCCAATATCTCATATGATGTGATCTCAATGAACTCATAGAAGTTTATATAGCTCTGTGTCCTGTTTCTCCCTCAAACATTAAAACATGGTTATTTTCCTAAAACATGATGTATTTTTCAAAATTAAGATTTTCAATGACTCTGTAAAACAGTTTTAATTTGATTAGTTAATAGCATATGTGATATTGTGTGTGTGCTCAGTCTTGTCCGACTTTTTGCAGCCCTCTGGACTATGCTCTCCAGTCTTCTCTGTCCATGGGATTTTCCAGGCAAGAATACTGACATGGATTGTTATTTCCTCCTCTGGGGATCTTCCCGACCCAAGAATTGAACCCATGTCTCTCATGCCTCCTACGTTGGCAGGTGGATTCTCTACCTCTAGTGCCAAATATGTAACACTATTTTTACTATAATTTTAGAAAATGCACCTAAAAGAATTAAAAGATCTGTGATCACACACACCTAGGATAATCATTATTAACACTACATGTACATTGAGTCTTTTTACCTTTGCATTTTAATTAGCATTGATATACTAGTTGGAATTCTCAGCTGTAAGCAACAGAAAGAGCTGTTACCCCTCTAAGTAGAAGGGAATTTATTGAAAAGATATTTGATAGCTCAGAAATTCACAGGAAAGTCTGGAGAACCAGTTTTGAAAAACAGTAAAAGTAAAAATGACAAAGAATGGTTTAAAAACCAGAACCAGAAGTCGGATAATGCCTTGGAATAATTCTAGTCAGTTTCCCACATTAAAGACTTTAACTGATGTTGGTATTTCTGATCCTCTGGGCCCAGATGCTGATGCTGGTTCTGCCTCCCCTGCCAGACCTGCTGCCCTGGGAACTGTGTCCCCCTTCAATAATGGGATGGAGTTTCTACTATTCTTGCTTCTGTAGGTCACTGGTTTACAATTCAAAGTCTGGATGTGTGGGTGCTTGATGAAGTTCACATGCCTGCCACAGGAACCAGTGACAGAAAGGCTCTTAATTCTTGCCTCTCTGAAGGTAGGAGGACTTCACTGCACATGAAGAATCACATGATGGGAAATCCCTCAAACCTGGGAAGGGAGTTGAGATGCTGAGCAGCCAATATCTCATATGATGTGATCTCAATGAACTCATAGAAGTTTATATAGCTCTGTGTCCTGTTTCTCCCTCAAACATTAAAACATGGTTATTTTCCTAAAACATGATGTATTTTTCAAAATTAAGATTTTCAATGACTCTGTAAAACAGTTTTAATTTGATTAGTTAATAGCATATGTGATATTGTGTGTGTGCTCAGTCTTGTCCGACTTTTTGCAGCCCTCTGGACTATGCTCTCCAGTCTTCTCTGTCCATGGGATTTTCCAGGCAAGAATACTGACATGGATTGTTATTTCCTCCTCTGGGGATCTTCCCGACCCAAGAATTGAACCCATGTCTCTCATGCCTCCTACGTTGGCAGGTGGATTCTCTACCTCTAGTGCCAAATATGTAATACTAACCATCCTAAAGAAAGCTTGAAAAGCATGGCAGTTACAAGGGAAGAAGCATCTTAATACAGAGCTATCTGAATTATTTTTCTAGCTTGAGTTAGCACTAGTCAGGAAGAAGTCAGCCTCTTGAGCTCTAGGCTTTATAGCTTGGGGCACTGTCTGAGATGACCTAGATAAAATGAGTGAGGCAGGACTGACTCGAAAAGGAAGGTTAAGGAGTTTGGAGCAGGCAGAGGGGGCATGGGACCAGCTGTGGAAGCTGGGAGTGAGTCCAGACCAAAAGGAAAAGAAGCCTGCATCTGACCTGGTTGTAGTCTAGCCAGAAGACTGCCAGCTTGGGGCTTGATGCAAGGAAGGATCCAGAAGCTGTCAAGGAATGAGAGTTCCAGTCCTTTGCCTGAGGTTCAGGAGCAGCCTAGGGACTGAACAATAGGACTGAGGTGAGCTTTAGTTCTAGAAGGACCCTTAATCGGTAAATTACCAAGGAGAAACGCAGTAAGGCAGCAGTTATAAGACTAGTGAATACAGTGGGAATGGGTCTTCCAAGCCTGGGTGTCAGAACTAAAGCAGGCATTACATTCCAGGGTCAGTTTCCTTGAAAATGAAAGTGTCTGTTGCTCAGTCCTATCCAACTCTGTGTGACTTCATAGACTGCAGTCCACCAGCCTCCTTTGTCCATGGAATTCTCCAGGTAAGAATACCGAAGTGGGTTCTCATTCTTCTGCAAGGTCTTTCCTGCCAAAGGTTTGACCCTGGGAGATCGGTTGAAACATTAAAACATGGTTATTTTCCTAAAACATGATGTATTTTTCAAAATTAAGATTTTCAATGACTCTGTAAAACAGTTTTAATTTGATTAGTTAATAGCATATGTGATATTGTGTGTGTGCTCAGTCTTGTCCGACTTTTTGCAGCCCTCTGGACTATGCTCTCCAGTCTTCTCTGTCCATGGGATTTTCCAGGCAAGAATACTGACATGGATTGTTATTTCCTCCTCTGGGGATCTTCCCGACCCAAGAATTGAACCCATGTCTCTCATGCCTCCTACGTTGGCAGGTGGATTCTCTACCTCTAGTGCCAAATATGTAATACTAACCATCCTAAAGAAAGCTTGAAAAGCATGGCAGTTACAAGGGAAGAAGCATCTTAATACAGAGCTATCTGAATTATTTTTCTAGCTTGAGTTAGCACTAGTCAGGAAGAAGTCAGCCTCTTGAGCTCTAGGCTTTATAGCTTGGGGCACTGTCTGAGATGACCTAGATAAAATGAGTGAGGCAGGACTGACTCGAAAAGGAAGGTTAAGGAGTTTGGAGCAGGCAGAGGGGGCATGGGACCAGCTGTGGAAGCTGGGAGTGAGTCCAGACCAAAAGGAAAAGAAGCCTGCATCTGACCTGGTTGTAGTCTAGCCAGAAGACTGCCAGCTTGGGGCTTGATGCCGAAGGAAGGATCCAGAAGCTGTCAAGGAATGAGAGTTCCAGTCCTTTGCCTGAGGTTCAGGAGCAGCCTAGGGACTGAACAATAGGACTGAGGTGAGCTTTAGTTCTAGAAGGACCCTTAATCGGTAAATTACCAAGGAGAAACGCAGTAAGGCAGCAGTTATAAGACTAGTGAATACAGTGGGAATGGGTCTTCCAAGCCTGGGTGTCAGAACTAAAGCAGGCATTACATTCCAGGGTCAGTTTCCTTGAAAATGAAAGTGTCTGTTGCTCAGTCCTATCCAACTCTGTGTGACTTCATAGACTGCAGTCCACCAGCCTCCTTTGTCCATGGAATTCTCCAGGTAAGAATACCGAAGTGGGTTCTCATTCCCTTCTGCAAGGTCTTTCCTGCCAAAGGTTTGACCCTGGGAGATCGGTTGTGGGGAAGGGTTCAGCAGAATAGCAGCATACAGAACCCAGGGACCCCAATGAAGACAATTTCAGAGACTGTTGAAAAGGCCATTGGACAGACTATTTGGTGAGCTTGTGCATTCTTGTGTCAGGAGGCCAGGCTGGAAAGGATGGACACAGGTGCTCCAGATGAGGCCGTGGGAAGTACTTGCTCACTTTTCATAGTTGTTGGCTCTCCTGAGGCTATGGAGTTCTACCTCTTTTGTTCTCCCTGAAGCCCTATTAAAAGGTTTCTCATTGTGTTCAATTTGTATGTGGTGTTACCATTCCTATGGGTTTCCTGAAAATTCTAACACAGGCTTCAGATGTCCTAGTAGTCATCTACAGATACCATGGCTCAATAGCTTTGCCCTGAAGATACTTATCTTTTAGGGAATCTGCTACCTGTTAAATGTCGAAGGATCCAGCAAAGCAACGCAAAGCCAAAACTACGTATAGTACAAGAACCCCCAGGTACTAGAGTGGAATTAACTGGTGTAACAATTTTCAATCTATTGCACATAATTTTGTGTTTTTATTCCATGGAACTTTAGCCACAAGAACATTAGTCACAGAAGGTGTCTGTGTCAAGTTATGCACTAACAAAAGAGCAAACTGCATTGACCACAGTATAATTACACTTCCTTCTTCATTGACTTCGTCCATGCCTGACAGGTGGAATCGGCTTGGGACTGGAAATGAACCCTGCAAAACCGCTATATGATAAATTATTGTCATCCTCTCTCAGAAGCTGTGTCACATTTGCCTGCAACCATTGGATGGACGTACCTTTTAAAAATAGATGTGTTTTTGCACTCTTGAAATTACGTATTTTCTTACTGTTTGTCACAGCCAGCCTAGTTTAAGCTGACGGTAAAAAGAGGTTTTGGAGGTTTTCCACCACAAGGTTATTTAAAGTTCTTTGAGCTGCCGCCAGACCTTCATTTAGCATTTTAATAAACTTCCTGGGCCAAGGAGTAATTTTCCTGTATCCTCTTTGTCCTCAGCATGAAGTAATCTCCAGGTAAGAATACCGAAGTGGGTTCTCATTCCTTCTGCAAGGTCTTTCCTGCCAAAGGTTTGACCCTGGGAGATCGGTTGTGGGAAGGGTTCAGCAGAATAGCAGCATACAGAACCCAGGGACCCCAATGAAGACAATTTCAGAGACTGTTGAAAAGGCCATTGGACAGACTATTTGGTGAGCTTGTGCATTCTTGTGTCAGGAGGCCAGGCTGGAAAGGATGGACACAGGTGCTCCAGATGAGGCCGTGGGAAGTACTTGCTCACTTTTCATAGTTGTTGGCTCTCCTGAGGCTATGGAGTTCTACCTCTTTTGTTCTCCCTGAAGCCCTATTAAAAGGTTTCTCATTGTGTTCAATTTGTATGTGGTGTTACCATTCCTATGGGTTTCCTGAAAATTCTAACACAGGCTTCAGATGTCCTAGTAGTCATCTACAGATACCATGGCTCAATAGCTTTGCCCTGAAGATACTTATCTTTTAGGGAATCTGCTACCTGTTAAATGTCGAAGGATCCAGCAAAGCAACGCAAAGCCAAAACTACGTATAGTACAAGAACCCCCAGGTACTAGAGTGGAATTAACTGGTGTAACAATTTTCAATCTATTGCACATAATTTTGTGTTTTTATTCCATGGAACTTTAGCCACAAGAACATTAGTCACAGAAGGTGTCTGTGTCAAGTTATGCACTAACAAAAGAGCAAACTGCATTGACCACAGTATAATTACACTTCCTTCTTCATTGACTTCGTCCATGCCTGACAGGTGGAATCGGCTTGGGACTGGAAATGAACCCTGCAAAACCGCTATATGATAAATTATTGTCATCCTCTCTCAGAAGCTGTGTCACATTTGCCTGCAACCATTGGATGGACGTACCTTTTAAAAATAGATGTGTTTTTGCACTCTTGAAATTACGTATTTTCTTACTGTTTGTCACAGCCAGCCTAGTTTAAGCTGACGGTAAAAAGAGGTTTTGGAGGTTTTCCACCACAAGGTTATTTAAAGTTCTTTGAGCTGCCGCCAGACCTTCATTTAGCATTTTAATAAACTTCCTGGGCCAAGGAGTAATTTTCCTGTATCCTCTTTGTCCTCAGCATGAAGTAATAGTACAAAAGAGGGTCATCAGTTTTAGGCCAGTCTTCTGCATGAATTATAAAATTATCCTTATGAATAACCAGATATAACATCTGGGGTAGAGAAAAGAGAGCAGGCTTCTTCCTGTGGTTAACATTAAAGAGGGGTGGTCATAGATACATCAAGGATTTAAGAAAGTGCCAACAGAAATATTTTTCACACAGATAGTTAGAAAGGACATTAAAAGAAACTGCACATACAGTCAAGTTATAGGAAGATAACTAGAATTAAATTGCCTAAACATTTGCTTACTCGTGGTGTCCTTATCTGGAGCCTTTCTAAAGGCAGAAGTATTGATAGATGCCCATGTTTATATGGTGATATGGAAATTGGCCTCCAAGACAGTTGTAAGTCTCCCCAGAGAATTTTTTGGAACCCACATGTCTGGGTGCAGTGTGATGTCACTTTTTAGTGTTTCTAGGCATTGTGCCAAAACTCCAGTTTCAGGAAAATAATTGCAAAAATGTTTAAAAAATTTGCATGAGGTTTGTGAAAGCAAAGGAAAAGCTACCCGTTCCATTCCCAAAGGAGATTTCAAGACACAATCAATGTTAGGCCGCAAAAACACTGTTTAGACAGAATAATTATCAGCCCTTTCCCTTCTCTTTCATTATTAAACTGAGGCGTATTCCCTCTGAGGGTTTCACCTGGCATATGGGAAGACTGTTGTTGCTAAGTCCCTTTTGTGGATGTTCAAACAGACTAAGCAAATTCAGAGTTTACTAAATTCATTCATGGACATGATTTGACATGAAGTTGCTTCTATGTCATGATTAGCTTTTGTGTTTCTATTCATATTATAATCAAGTACAATGGAGTTATATAGAATAGTTTCAAACTACATGGAGAATTCTTGAAAATATATCCCAATGCTGAGTTCATTTCATTCATTGTTGGCACCTTAAAACTGAGCTCAGGCCAGACACCTGCCGCGTCCGAAGCTGGAGTCCGCGCCCAAGATCTCCAGCCTGAACATATGCTGGTGGACATGGGAACACTGAGGCCAGCGGTTTAAGGATTTTCACATTTTCTTGCACTGAATGCAGAGCTCTGGACTTTTTGCCCACAGACTGACGGCCTGGAATCCTGAGGAAGACCAAGACTTCTACAGGTTTTTGGCAGTACAAACCAACCTTCTCCAAGATGCTAGTATGTGAACTAATATCACAGAACACCATAGCAAACCAGACATAGAGCCTACACCCCCTGACCGATCATCAAACCAAGGACCCTCGGAGTGGAAGCCCTGATTCCAAGACCCCACACTATCAAAGAACATACAACACTAGATTGTTCACCTGTAAACAAGACCTAACACCACCCAAGACACAAACCATTGAACCCTTCTAGAAGGACAGAAACCCAAAGGGAGGGAGAATTCAACCAAGAAGCCTGGTAGGGGAAAAAGAACTCCACACACACAGACACACAAAGAAACAAAAATTAACTTAATAATGAAACGTCAGAGAAACACTGCACAAATGAAGGACCAAGCTAGAGAAACACCGCTTCAAATGACAGAGGAGGAGATAGACAAACTATCTGAAAGAGAATTCAGAAAAGTTATACTAATGAGGATGCAAAACACTGAAAACAGAATATTAGAGGAAATTAGTGCATTGAGAAGAGACATGCAAGAAATGAAAAATAAGCAAATGGAGACAACCAACTCAATTGCTGAACTCAAAAATACTATAGAAGCCCTCAACAGTAGAGTATCAGAAGCTGAAGAATGGATAAGTGAGCTGGAAGACAGAATGATGGAAATAAGTAATGAAGAACACAAGAAAACTGAAAGAATTAAAAGAACTGAGGATAGCATCAAAGACCTATGGGACAATATCAAATGCACCAACATTAGAATTATAGGAGTTTCAGAAGAAGAAGAGGGGAAGAAAGGCTATGAAAAAATTCTTGAAAAGGTTATAGTTGAAAACTTCCCCAACATGGGAAAGGAAATAGTCAACCAAGTCCAAGAAGTGCAAAGAGTTCCATACAGGAGAAACCCCAGAAAAAACACACCAAGGCCCATTCTAATCAAACTAATGCAGACTAAGTATAAAGACAGATTACTAAAAGCAGCTAGGAGCAAACAACAGACAAACCTGAGGCCAGCGGTTTAAGGATTTTCACATTTTCTTGCACTGAATGCAGAGCTCTGGACTTTTTGCCCACAGACTGACGGCCTGGAATCCTGAGGAAGACCAAGACTTCTACAGGTTTTTGGCAGTACAAACCAACCTTCTCCAAGATGCTAGTATGTGAACTAATATCACAGAACACCATAGCAAACCAGACATAGAGCCTACACCCCCTGACCGATCATCAAACCAAGGACCCTCGGAGTGGAAGCCCTGATTCCAAGACCCCACACTATCAAAGAACATACAACACTAGATTGTTCACCTGTAAACAAGACCTAACACCACCCAAGACACAAACCATTGAACCCTTCTAGAAGGACAGAAACCCAAAGGGAGGGAGAATTCAACCAAGAAGCCTGGTAGGGGAAAAAGAACTCCACACACACAGACACACAAAGAAACAAAAATTAACTTAATAATGAAACGTCAGAGAAACACTGCACAAATGAAGGACCAAGCTAGAGAAACACCGCTTCAAATGACAGAGGAGGAGATAGACAAACTATCTGAAAGAGAATTCAGAAAAGTTATACTAATGAGGATGCAAAACACTGAAAACAGAATATTAGAGGAAATTAGTGCATTGAGAAGAGACATGCAAGAAATGAAAAATAAGCAAATGGAGACAACCAACTCAATTGCTGAACTCAAAAATACTATAGAAGCCCTCAACAGTAGAGTATCAGAAGCTGAAGAATGGATAAGTGAGCTGGAAGACAGAATGATGGAAATAAGTAATGAAGAACACAAGAAAACTGAAAGAATTAAAAGAACTGAGGATAGCATCAAAGACCTATGGGACAATATCAAATGCACCAACATTAGAATTATAGGAGTTTCAGAAGAAGAAGAGGGGAAGAAAGGCTATGAAAAAATTCTTGAAAAGGTTATAGTTGAAAACTTCCCCAACATGGGAAAGGAAATAGTCAACCAAGTCCAAGAAGTGCAAAGAGTTCCATACAGGAGAAACCCCAGAAAAAACACACCAAGGCCCATTCTAATCAAACTAATGCAGACTAAGTATAAAGACAGATTACTAAAAGCAGCTAGGAGCAAACAACAGAAAACATATAAAGGAAACCCCATAGGTTTAACTGTGGATCTTTCAACAGAAACCCTGCAGGCCAGAAGAGAATGGCAAGACACATTTAAACGGCTAAAAGAGAATAACCTCCAACCAAGAATTCTCTACCCAGCAAGAATCTCATTCAGAATTGATGGTGAAGTCAAAAGCTTCACAGACAAGCAAAAACTAAAAGAATTCTGTACCACAAAATCAGCCCTACAACAAGTGTTAAAGGGCCTGATATAGCCAATAAATAGAGTGGGAGAAGCCTTACAAATCAAACCCCAAATTTCTAAGAAGATGACAATAGGAACACTCGTATCAATAATTACTTTGAATGTAAATGGACTAAATGATCCAACCAAATGACACAGGCTGGCTGAATGGATCCAGAAGCAAGACCCATATATATGATGTTTACAAGAGACCCACTTCAGACCTAGAGACACTCATAGACTGAAAGTGAAAGGCTGAAAAAAGATATTCCATGAAAATGGAAATCAAAAGAAAGCTGGAGTAGCAATCCTCATATCAAACAAAATACCTAGAGACACTCATAGACTGAACCTGAGAGGCTGGAAGAAGATATTCCATGCAAATGGAAATCAAAAGAAAGCTGGAGTAGCAATCCTCATATCAGACAAAATAGACTTTAAAGTAAAGAAGATTCTAAGAGACAAGGCAGGTCACTATATCATGGTTAAGGGATCGATCCAAGAAGAAGACATAACAATCATAAATATCTATGCATCCAACACAGGAGCACCTCAATACATAAGACAAACACTTTCAGACATAAAAGAAGACATCAACACTAACAGAATCATAGTAGGAGACTTTAACACTCCTCTCACACCAATGGACAGATCATCCAAACAGAAAATTAATAAAGAAACACAAGCCTTAAATGACACACTAGAAGAAATAGACCTCATTGATATCTTTAGGACTTTCCATCCAAAAGCAGAAGAATACATCTTCTTCTCAAGTGCTCACAGAACATTCTCCAGGATAAACCACACCTGGGCCACAAATCAAACCTCAGTCAATTCAAGAAAACTGAAATTCTATCAACCATCTTCTTGGACCACAATGCAATGAGAATAGAGATCAACTACAGGAAAAAAAACCCTAAGAACACAAACACATGGAGATTAAACAACACATACCTAAAAAACCAACTGATCATTGAGGAAATCAAAGGAGAAATTTAAAAAATTCCTAGAAGAAAACGACAATGAACACACGACAGCGCAAAACCTATGGGATACTGCAAAAGCAGTTCTAAGAGGGAAGTTTATAGCAATTCAATCCCACCTCAAGAAACTAGGAAAACCTCAAACAGACAACCTTACTTTACGCTTAAAACAACTGGAGAAAGAAGAACAAAAACACCCCAAAGCCAGCAGAAGAAGGGAAATCATAAAGATCAGAGCAGAAATAAATGAGAAAGAAACGAAAGAAACAATAGTAAAGATAATTAAAACAAAAAGCTGGTTCTTCGAAAAGGTCAATAAAATCGACACACCACTGGCCAGACTCATCAAGAAAAAGAGAGAGAAGAACCAGATCACCAAAATCAGAAACGAAAAAGGAGAGATTACAACAGATAATGCAGAAATCCAAAGGATTATAAGAGACTATTATGAACAACTTTATGGCAACAAACTGGACAACCTGGAAGAAATGGACAGTTTCTTAGAGAAGATTATTCTCCCAAGACTCAACCAGGAAGAAATAGAAACTATGAGCAAGCCAATCACAAGCTCAGAAATCGACCTTGTGATCAAAAATCTACCCCAAAATAAAAGTCAAGGGCCAGACGGTTTCACAGCCGAATTCTACCAAACATTTAAAGAAGAGCTAATGCCTGTCCTTCTAAAACTCTTTCAAAAAATTGCACAGGAAGGAACACCTCCAAACACATTCTATGAGGCCGCCATCATCCTGATACCAAAGCCAGACAAAGACAACACAAAAATAGAAAATTATAGGCCAATTTCATTGATGAATCTAGATGCCAAAATCCTCAACAAAATCCTAGCAAACAGAATTCAACAACACATCAGAAAGCTCATTCATCACGATCAAGTTGGGTTCATCCCAGGCATGCAAGGATTCTTCAATATCTGCAAATCAATCAATGTGATACACCATATCAACAAATTGAGAGACAAAAATCACATGATCATCTCAACAGATGCAGAAAAAGCCTTCGACAAAGTACAACATCCATTTATGATAAAAACTCTTCAGAAAATGGGCATAGAAGGAACCTATCTCAACATAGTGAAAGCCATATATGAGAAGCCCACAGCGAACATTATCCTCAATGGTGAAAAACTCAAAGCATTCCCTCTAAGATCAGGAACAAGACAGGGATGCCCACTCTCACCACTCTTATTCAACATAGTCCTGGAAGTTCTAGCAACAGCAATAAGAGAAGAGAAAGAAATCAAAGGAATCCAGATTGGAAAAGAAGAAGTCAAACTCTCTCTATTTGCAGATGACATGATATTATGCATAGAAAATCCCAAAGACACTATTACAAAACTACTAGAGTTAATCAGCAAATTCAGCAAAGTCTCAGGATACAAAATCAATATACAGAAATCACTGGCATTCCTATACGCAAACAATGAAAAATCAGGAAACGATATCAAAGAGGCATTCCCTTTCACCATTGCAACCAAAAGAATCAAACATCTAGGAATAAACCTACCCAAAGAAACAAAAGAATTGTACACAGAAAATTACTAGACACTCATGAGAGACATTAAAGAAGACTTAAACAGATGGAGAGATATTCCATGTTCCTGGATCGGAAGAATCAATATCGTGAAAATGACCATACTACCGAATATCATCTACAGATTCAATGCAATACCTATCCAACTACCATTGACATTTTTCACAGAACTAGACCAAAGAATTACACAGTTCATATGGAAACACAAAATACCTCGAATAGCTAAAGCAATCCTGAAAAGGAAAAACGGAGTTGGAGGGATCAGTCTCCCCAACTTCAGACTCTACTACAAAGCAACAGTCATCAAGACAGTATGGTACTGGCACAAAAACAGAACTATAGATCAATGGAACAAGATCGAGAACCCAGAGATAAACCCACACACCTATGGGTACCTTATTTTTGACAAAGGAGGAGAAACTATAAAATGGGACAAAGACAGCCTCTTCAACAAGTGGTGCCAGGAAAACTGGATAGCTACATGCAAAAAAATGAAGTTGGAACATTCCCTGACACCATACACAAAGATCAACTCAAAATGGATTTTTTTTTTAAAATCTTTATTTTGTTTTTAACTTTTACAGAGTTTTGTTGTTTACAGATATGTATGTTCCCAGATTAGTCATATGTATATCCCCCCTTCCCACCCCTCCCGACCATTACACAGCACCCCTGAAGGATCCCCTTTTCTCACAGAGCAATGACTAGAGCTATTTTCTTCACTTATGATAGTACAGGCCTTCATGCTACTTCCTTTATGCCTCCCACCCTCTGTTCCTCCCCCACAATGTCCATATGTCCACTGTCCATGTCTGTCTTTCCGTCACTTCACTGAGTGTGCCATCATTACCATCCTGCTAGATTCCATATATATGTGCTAATATACTGTATTTGTCCTTCTCTTTCTGACTGACTTCACTTTTGATGATATGTTCTAGATCCAGCCACCTCATTAGGGCTGATTCTTCTGCATTTCTCTTTACAGCTGTGTAGTATTCCATTGTATATATGTACCAGGGCTTCTGTATCCATTTGTTCGTCGATGGACATCCAGGTTACTTCCATGCTCTAGCTATTGTAGAGAGAGCTGCAATGAACATTGGGGTACAGGTGCTTCTTTCAGATTTGATTTCATCGGGGTATAAGCCTAAGAGTGGAATTGCTGGGTCATAGTGTGCTTCTATTTTTAGTTTTTTAAGAAATCTCCAGACTGCCTTCCATAGAGGCTGTATCAATTGACATTCCCACCAGCAATGCAGGAGTGTTCCCTTTTCTCCACAGCCTCTCCAGCATTTATTGTCTGTCGATTTGTGGATGGCGGCCATTCTGACGGGTGTGAGGTGTTATCTCATGGTAGTTTTGATTTGCATTTCTCTGATTATTAGTGAAGTTGAGCATTGTTTCATGTGTTAAAGTCTCCTACTATGATTCTGTTAGTGTTGATGTCTTCTTTTATGTCTGAAAGTGTTTGTCTTATGTATTGAGGTGCTCCTGTGTTGGGTGCATAGGTATTTATGATTGTTATGTCTTCTTCTTGGATCGATCCCTTAACCATGATATAGTGACTTGCCTTGTCTCTTAGAATCTTCTTTACTTTAAAGTCTATTTTGTCTGATATGAGGATTGCTACTCCAGCTTTCTTTTGATTTCCATTTGCATGGAATACCTTTTTCCAGCCTCTCAGGTTCAGTATACGAGTGTCTCTAGGTCTGAAGTGAGTTTCCTGGAGGCAGCATATGTATGGGTCGTGTTTTTGGATCCATTCAGCCACTCTGTGTCTTTTGGTTGGGGCATTTAGTCCATTGACATTCAAAGTAATTATTGACGCAAATGATCCTATTGTCATCTTCTTAGATGTTATGATGGGTTTGTTCAGTGGATCTTCTCCTTCTTTTATGCTTGTTATGTATATAAGCCCCTTTAACACTTGTTGTAAGGCTGGTTTGGTGTGACTAAATTCTTTTAATTTTTGCTTGTCTGTAAAGCTTTTGATTTCTCCACCAATTTTGTATGAGATCCTTGTAGGGTAGAGGATTCTTGGTTGCAGATTATTCTCTTTTAGCCGTTTAAATGTGTCCTGCCAGTCCCTTCTGGCCGGCAGAATTTCTGTTGAAAGATCAGCTGTTAAACATATGGGCTTTCCCTTGTATGTCATGAGTTGCTTCTCCCTTGCCGCTTTGAGAATTCTATCTTTGTGTTTAATTTGTGTTAACTTCATTAATATGTGCCTTAGTGTGTTTCTTCTCAGATTGATTCTGTATGGTCCTCTTTGCGCTTTTTGGACTTGATTGACTATTTCTATTCCCATGTTGGGGAAATTTTCAACTAGAATCTCTTCAAAATTTTTCTCATAGCCTTCCTTTTTTTCTTCTTCTTCTGGAACCCCTATAATTCGAATATTGGTGCGTTTGATATTATCCCAGAGGTCTCTGAGGCTATCCTCTGCTCTTTTCATTCTTTGAGCTAGAGTCTGTTTTTCAGCAGTTACTTCCACCATTCTATCCTCCAGCTCACTTATCCGGTCTTCTGTCTCAGATACTCTGCTCTTGATTCCTTCTACAGTGTTTTTCAGTTCAGCAACTGAGTTTTTTGTCTCTGTTGCTTTTTTGGTAAGTTCTTGCATTTCTTTTTTCAGCGTGTTAGTTGTGTCTTGCAATTTCTGTGAAATTCTGGTTTCAGTGTCTTTGATCATCTTTACAATCATTCTTCTGAAATCACTTTCAGAAAGTTTGTCCAAATTCTCTTCATTGATTTTTTTGATTTTTTTGTGTTTTCATTTTGTCTGATATGAGGACTCTAGTGTTCCATTTGCATGGAATACCTTTTTCCAGCCTCTCAGGTTCAGTATACGAGTGTCTCTAGGTCTGAAGTGAGTTTCCTGGAGGCAGCATATGTATGGGTCGTGTTTTTGGATCCATTCAGCCACTCTGTGTCTTTTGGTTGGGGCATTTAGTCCATTGACATTCAAAGTAATTATTGACGCAAATGATCCTATTGTCATCTTCTTAGATGTTATGATGGGTTTGTTCAGTGGATCTTCTCCTTCTTTTATGCTTGTTATGTATATAAGCCCCTTTAACACTTGTTGTAAGGCTGGTTTGGTGTGACTAAATTCTTTTAATTTTTGCTTGTCTGTAAAGCTTTTGATTTCTCCACCAATTTTGTATGAGATCCTTGTAGGGTAGAGGATTCTTGGTTGCAGATTATTCTCTTTTAGCCGTTTAAATGTGTCCTGCCAGTCCCTTCTGGCCGGCAGAATTTCTGTTGAAAGATCAGCTGTTAAACATATGGGCTTTCCCTTGTATGTCATGAGTTGCTTCTCCCTTGCCGCTTTGAGAATTCTATCTTTGTGTTTAATTTGTGTTAACTTCATTAATATGTGCCTTAGTGTGTTTCTTCTCAGATTGATTCTGTATGGTCCTCTTTGCGCTTTTTGGACTTGATTGACTATTTCTATTCCCATGTTGGGGAAATTTTCAACTAGAATCTCTTCAAAATTTTTCTCATAGCCTTCCTTTTTTTCTTCTTCTTCTGGAACCCCTATAATTCGAATATTGGTGCGTTTGATATTATCCCAGAGGTCTCTGAGGCTATCCTCTGCTCTTTTCATTCTTTGAGCTAGAGTCTGTTTTTCAGCAGTTACTTCCACCATTCTATCCTCCAGCTCACTTATCCGGTCTTCTGTCTCAGATACTCTGCTCTTGATTCCTTCTACAGTGTTTTTCAGTTCAGCAACTGAGTTTTTTGTCTCTGTTGCTTTTTTGGTAAGTTCTTGCATTTCTTTTTTCAGCGTGTTAGTTGTGTCTTGCAATTTCTGTGAAATTCTGGTTTCAGTGTCTTTGATCATCTTTACAATCATTCTTCTGAAATCACTTTCAGAAAGTTTGTCCAAATTCTCTTCATTGATTTGATCTTGTGTGTTTGTGGATTGTTCCTTCACTTGTGTGGTATATCTGCCATTTCATTGTTATTATTAATTTTGTAACTGACTGTGTTTGGGATTTCCTTTTCCCCGACTTTGGGTTACATCTGTTGGTGTTTGTTGTTGGGATGGGGCTTCTTATTCTGGGTGATGCTGGTGATTGGGTGATGTCAGGACTTGCATACAAGTGATTACCTTTGTTGGCATTCTCACTTGTATACTGCTCTTTAGTGTTAAGTGTTGTCTAGTACTGTAGAGTTTTGGAGTCAGTGCTCCCTCCCTAAAGGCCTGGGGCTTGTTGCCTGACCAGGGAATGAAGATTTCAAGGCTGGTTTGTTATGGCATTAAATGATATTAAAACATATATATGTAAATGAGAAACAGAAAGTATACCTTTGACAAATGGCAATTAAAAAATTATGCAAATACTATCTAGCATATTGAATTATACACATAAACATATACAGCTGTAACATAACCCAAGCATTCCAACCAAAAATACAGTACAATACGTTAGCACGGCGAATAGAGAAAACCAAGAATGATATCCACCAGTTAATAACCAAACTAAGTAGAGCACCAATTGGCGAATAATGCTAGAGCAAGGTCCCTGTTGGGGATAAGGCAATGAGGACAGAACAGACTAAGAAATATGGTGGGGAAAGGGAAAAAGAGAAAGGGAGGATAGAAGAGAAATATAGGATAATATTGCAAAGTTAAATATAGGGAGATAAAGATTTGTATGTATTAGAGTTTAATGCTATAGGAAAGGAGCTTCAGAGAAAGCAAAGAACTATAGAGGAAATAGTAGTACAAATGAAAAATTTTAAAAAATTAAAAGAGCTAATTATATAGAAAAATATAGGAAAACAAAGCAAAAATAATAAAAACAAACAAAACCCCCACAGAACCTTAAAAGGCCAATGGGGAACCAGAAGTTTATACCAAAATAAAATGTGTGGTTTAAAAGGAAAAAGAACAAAAAATTATGTAAACTTGAATATATTCAGTCTTACTGATAAGATTAGTAGCTTCAATAGAATTCAGTGAAGGAAATGAACACACCCACTCTCTCTCTCACACACACACACACACACACACACACACACACACCAAAAAAAAAAAAAAAAAGGCGAGGGGTGCACTGAGTGGGTTTGGAAAAAAGAGAGAAGAAAAAAAAAAATTGAGACAAAGTGATACAAAACAAAAAATGAAATTTTAAAGTCCAGCAGTAACTCCAGCTTCAGGCACAACGTGAAAATAGTGTTTATGTTCTTCTGTCTCTTGCTGACTATTCAGGAATTATCAGTCTTTTTCTTGCCTCTGGCAGTCGTTGGATCTGAAGACCTCTTTGACTGCTTGTTTATTTCGGCCTATTCCAGAATTAAAAGGCCCGCCCAGGCTGGCCCTGGGAGTTTCTTAATACAAATCCCTTTTCTTGCTGGGTGGAGCTAAATTCCCTCCCTGTAGCTTGACCAGCAGTCAAACTACAGTAGGGAAAATGGCGTCTGTCTCACAGAGGATTTATTCCCACACGCTCTATGGGAAGCACTTCCACAGTGACCCCGACCCTGTTGCAGGCCACCGTCGACCCCCGCCACCGCGGGAGGCGTCAGGTTACTCAGAGGTGAGTCTGACTCAGTCTCATGTAGGATTGCTATTCCCCTCTCCCGGATCACAGTGCGCAGAGACTTTCGAGTCCTCCTCGGCGACTCTGTGATCGGGTTAATGGTAACGTCCTCCAAAGGAAACTGAGTGCCGTCCTTCTGAGGCCTGCTCAAGGGCACTTCTAGCTCAGGGCGGCACCTGGACCCTCCAAAGCAGGTGTGGCTCAGGTCCTTGTGGGTGTCACTGCTCCTTTCCCGGGTTTTGATCTGGAACAGGCTTTGCGCCTTTGGCCTGCCTGGCCTCTCTGGCGGGTATGAGGTTTGACTTTTAAAAGTGCCATTGCGCCCCTCCTACCGTCTTGATGCGGCTTCTCCTTTGTTCATCGATGTGGGGTATCCTCTCTGTGATCAGATCCAACCTCCTTTCCTCGATGGTTTCCCAGGAACTTGTCGCAATTCAGGCGATTTTGCAGGAGAGATCTCAAAATGGATTAAAGACCTAAATGTAAGACCAGAAACCATCAAACTCTTAGAGGAGAATATAGGCAAAATCCTCAAGGACATCAATCAAAGGAAGATCTTCTCTGACCCACCTACTAAAATAGTGGAACTGAAAAGAAAAATGAACACGTGGGACCTCATGAAACTTAAAAGCTTTTGTACAGCAAAAGAAATTACAAAAAAGCTGAACAGACAGCCCACAGAGTGGGAGAAAATCATAGCAAATGAAATAACAGACAAAGAATTAATCTCCAAAATCTACAAGCAACTCAGATAACTCAGCACCGGAAAAACGAACAACCCAATCAAAAAATGGGAAAAAGATCTAAACAGACACCTCTTCAGAGACGACATACAGATGGCCCAAAAGCACATGAAACGATGCTCAACCTCGCTTATTATTAGAGAAATGCAAATTAAAACCACCATGAGATACCACCTCACACCCGTCAGAATGGCCATCATCAACAAATCGACAGACAATAAATGCTGGAGAGGGTGCGGAGAAAAGGGAATACTCTTGCATTGCTGGTGGGAATGTAAACGGATACAACCTCTATGGAAGACAATATGGAGATTCCTTAAAAAACTAAAAATAGAAGCACCCTATGACCCAGCAATCCCACTATTAGGCCTATATCCTGATGAAATCAAAACTGAAAGAGGCACCTGTACCCCAAAGTTCATTGCAGCTCTCTATACAATAGCCAGAACATGGAAGCAACCTAGATGTCCATCGACAAATGAATGGATACAGAAGCCCGGGTACATATATACAATTGAATACTACTCAGCTGTTAAAAGAAATGCAGAAGACTCAGTCCAAATGAGGTGGCTGGCTCTAGAACCTATCATAAAAAGTGAAGTAAGTCAAAAAGAGAAACGCAAATACAGCATACTAACACACATATATGGAATCTAGTAGGACGGTCTTGATATCACACGCAGGGAACTCATGGAAAAACAGACAGAGCATAGACATATGGACATTGTGGGGAAGAAATAGGGAGGGGGAGTCATGAAGACAGTAACATGGAAACCTATACTGTCATGGGTGGAAAAGATAGCTATTGTCATTGTGCTAAGGGAATAGGAGTACCTACAATCACTTGGGGCGATGGTCTGGAGGGGTGGGAGTGGGGGAACTGGGTTGGGGGAGGGTCCAGGGATATGCATATGAATGATCTTGGAACACACATGTCGGTAAACAACAAAACTCTGTAAAATCTTTAAAATAAAGAATAATAATAATAAAAAAAAACTGAGCTCAAAGAACCCTAAGTGACAGGGTCCTCAAAACAACACACAGAAGGATGCAGTGGGTGGAATCGTATTAAGACAAAAAAGTGAAGTCATGTTTAAATTGTGTTACAGCTATCAATGCCAAAATTACAGTACAATTATTTCTTTTGGGAACTTCATAAAACATTGTTTGAATAGAATCAAAGCTGTTTTTACAGAGATTCTTGAAATGACATTTTGTTATTTAAAGAGACATGTACTCTCCATATTGCAGTTTATTGATTTTGATAGTTCAGGAATGATATTGAATAACTGGCACACTTTTACTCTCTCCCTTTCCCCGTTTTGACACGACTAAACCACCATCCTTGAACTTCCTGACCAAGAAGGCAGTGAGAATTACTAAACAAGAGACCATCTGATTCACCTTGTATTTTTAAAGGGTCCCTTGGCTACTGTGTAGAGAACGGATTGTAGTAGGGCAATATAGTGGGGAGATCAGTTAAAAGGGATGATGGTGGCTTGAAGTCAGGCAGTAAACAGGTATATGAAGAGAATTAGAAGATTTGAGGTATATTTTGAGGACAATAAAACTGAAAGCCAGACATGAAGCAATAAGTCCATCGACAAATGAATGGATACAGAAGCCCGGTACATATATACAATTGAATACTACTCAGCTGTTAAAAGAAATGCAGAAGACTCAGTCCAAATGAGGTGGCTGGCTCTAGAACCTATCATAAAAAGTGAAGTAAGTCAAAAAGAGAAACGCAAATACAGCATACTAACACACATATATGGAATCTAGTAGGACGGTCTTGATATCACACGCAGGGAACTCATGGAAAAACAGACAGAGCATAGACATATGGACATTGTGGGGAAGAAATAGGGAGGGGGAGTCATGAAGACAGTAACATGGAAACCTATACTGTCATGGGTGGAAAAGATAGCTATTGTCATTGTGCTAAGGGAATAGGAGTACCTACAATCACTTGGGGCGATGGTCTGGAGGGGTGGGAGTGGGGGAACTGGGTTGGGGGAGGGTCCAGGGATATGCATATGAATGATCTTGGAACACACATGTCGGTAAACAACAAAACTCTGTAAAATCTTTAAAATAAAGAATAATAATAATAAAAAAAAACTGAGCTCAAAGAACCCTAAGTGACAGGGTCCTCAAAACAACACACAGAAGGATGCAGTGGGTGGAATCGTATTAAGACAAAAAAGTGAAGTCATGTTTAAATTGTGTTACAGCTATCAATGCCAAAATTACAGTACAATTATTTCTTTTGGGAACTTCATAAAACATTGTTTGAATAGAATCAAAGCTGTTTTTACAGAGATTCTTGAAATGACATTTTGTTATTTAAAGAGACATGTACTCTCCATATTGCAGTTTATTGATTTTGATAGTTCAGGAATGATATTGAATAACTGGCACACTTTTACTCTCTCCCTTTCCCCGTTTTGACACGACTAAACCACCATCCTTGAACTTCCTGACCAAGAAGGCAGTGAGAATTACTAAACAAGAGACCATCTGATTCACCTTGTATTTTTAAAGGGTCCCTTGGCTACTGTGTAGAGAACGGATTGTAGTAGGGCAATATAGTGGGGAGATCAGTTAAAAGGGATGATGGTGGCTTGAAGTCAGGCAGTAAACAGGTATATGAAGAGAATTAGAAGATTTGAGGTATATTTTGAGGACAATAAAAATAATTGACCTTTATTGAACACATAATGGGCATTAGCTATTATCCTAATTTCTTAACAATTTATTAAACCTCACCATTATCCTATAAATAATGTCATCATCCTCATTCTACATTAGGCTTACCTGATGGCTCAGACAGTAAAGAATCTGTCTGCAATGCAGGAGACCCAGGTTCAATCCCTGGGTCAGGAAGATCCCCTGGAGAAGGGAAGGGCTACCCACTAGTACCCCTGCCTGGAGAATCCCATGGACAGAGGAGCCTGGCAGCCTACAGTCCATAAGGTCACAAAGAGTTGGACATGACTGAGTGACTAACATTGTTTCACATATGACGTCATATCCAAGTGTAGGTAGGTTACCCAAAGTTACATAATTAGTCAATTGTAGAACCAGGATCTGAACCCACATAGCCTGTTTCCAGGGCCCATATGCTTAAGCAGAATCCATGGATGCGAATGTTGGAAGAGTGAATGTTGGAGGTTGAAGGAAAAATTAGAGAAATCAGATATCAGAAAACCAGAAATCAGTGATGACTTAGGTTTTTGGATTATGCACCTTGGAGGATAGCAATCTTATTTAGTGAGACAGGAAATATTAGGGAAGCTATCATCTAGGAATGTGTATATATGTTTGAAGGCAGTGGTGGTGGGAATGTGAGAGTGGAAGGAGCATTACCTGTTCTAGTTTAGAAATACTAGGTTTCATGTCAAGTAGGCAGTTTAATGTATGATGCTACTGTTTACAAGATATATAAGAGCTAGAGAGAGTAATTTAGGGCTCATTGGTAGAGAGCTGGTATTTAAAGTCACATTCCTAGATAAGGCAGATCTAAAAAAGAAAACAGTGAGTTCATGTTCAAGTTTTGGTGCACTTAGATAGAAAAATAGAAGCCAATAAATGGAACACAAAAGGAGCAGCCAGACAGATGGGGGAAAGTTAGTACAGTGAGGTATCTTGGAAGTCATGAGGTAACTGTTCCAAAATATGACTTATTGAATAACCCATGCTTTCCCCCTGTTGATCTGAAATGCCACTTTTATCATATTTTTTCCCAGGAGTTTCCTGGTGGTATGGTACAATGTGTAAGAATCTACTTGCCAATGCAGGGGACATGCGTTCAATCCCTGGCCTGGGATGATTCCACATGCCATGGAGCAACAAAGACTGTGCACCACAACTGTTGAAGCCTGTGCACCCCTAGAGCCTGTGCTCCACATCAAGAGAAGCCATTGCAGTGAGAAGCCTGTACACTGAACTGAAGAGTATCCCCTGCTCACCACAACTAGAGAAAGATGGCGCCCCGCATCAAAGACCCAGAACAACCAAAAATAAATAAATAAGAATTAATTTTTTTCCATATTTACCTACGTTTATCTCCAGACTCTTCCCTTCTACTTGTCTGTTCTGCCCTAAGCACAAACAAGGTGCTGAATCAATCACTATCTTACCTTAGGCTATAATTTTCAAAAAGATTCTGGCTGCGCTCATGCATTATTTTTTTCTGCATTTGCACCAAAATGCCATACTCCAAATAATCCCATTGGAATAGTCTTGAATTTATACCACGCTTTGGAGGAATATTGACATCTTCATAACAGTCAGTTTGTCTCACCAGGAAGAATTCTTCCACTCAGGCTTTTTCCTATATCCTCAGTCATGATTTATAGTTTTCTTCCTGGAGGTCTAGCTTGCTTGCTCGTAAGTTTATTCCTAGATAGTTTATGGTTCTGGTTGCTAACATATATCAGCTCCTTTTTATTGCACTCCTTAATTGATTATTGCTGGGTTTTATTAGAGTTCTTTGTTGCAGCCCACAGACAGCAACTCTGACCAACTTAAGCCAAAAGAGAACTGAGTGGAAGCTGATGGCAGAATTTATTTGAATAAAGGAAAATGAAAGAACCAGCATCAGAATACATACTACTTTTTATAATAAGAAGAAAAGTTATTTTAGTTAATATATTTTAAAAACTAGTAAAGTTAAAATGTAGTAAAGAAGTTAAAATGGGAACATATTAATATTTTCATTATGTAACAACTCCTAAAACTAGAAAACACTATGAACCCTCCAAAAAATTTACAAAGGACAAAAATAAACACTGTACAAAGTTGAAAAATATGAAAATCACTGTAGCAAAGATTTATCATATTTTTCCCAGGAGTTTCCTGGTGGTATGGTACAATGTGTAAGAATCTACTTGCCAATGCAGGGGACATGCGTTCAATCCCTGGCCTGGGATGATTCCACATGCCATGGAGCAACAAAGACTGTGCACCACAACTGTTGAAGCCTGTGCACCCCTAGAGCCTGTGCTCCACATCAAGAGAAGCCATTGCAGTGAGAAGCCTGTACACTGAACTGAAGAGTATCCCCTGCTCACCACAACTAGAGAAAGATGGCGCCCCGCATCAAAGACCCAGAACAACCAAAAATAAATAAATAAGAATTAATTTTTTTCCATATTTACCTACGTTTATCTCCAGACTCTTCCCTTCTACTTGTCTGTTCTGCCCTAAGCACAAACAAGGTGCTGAATCAATCACTATCTTACCTTAGGCTATAATTTTCAAAAAGATTCTGGCTGCGCTCATGCATTATTTTTTTCTGCATTTGCACCAAAATGCCATACTCCAAATAATCCCATTGGAATAGTCTTGAATTTATACCACGCTTTGGAGGAATATTGACATCTTCATAACAGTCAGTTTGTCTCACCAGGAAGAATTCTTCCACTCAGGCTTTTTCCTATATCCTCAGTCATGATTTATAGTTTTCTTCCTGGAGGTCTAGCTTGCTTGCTCGTAAGTTTATTCCTAGATAGTTTATGGTTCTGGTTGCTAACATATATCAGCTCCTTTTTATTGCACTCCTTAATTGATTATTGCTGGGTTTTATTAGAGTTCTTTGTTGCAGCCCACAGACAGCAACTCTGACCAACTTAAGCCAAAAGAGAACTGAGTGGAAGCTGATGGCAGAATTTATTTGAATAAAGGAAAATGAAAGAACCAGCATCAGAATACATACTACTTTTTATAATAAGAAGAAAAGTTATTTTAGTTAATATATTTTAAAAACTAGTAAAGTTAAAATGTAGTAAAGAAGTTAAAAATGGGAACATATTAATATTTTCATTATGTAACAACTCCTAAAACTAGAAAACACTATGAACCCTCCAAAAAATTTACAAAGGACAAAAATAAACACTGTACAAAGTTGAAAAATATGAAATATTATTCAGGCCTCACGAGTAGCAGAAGAAATGTCATATAATAAGCTACTGTTTTTCCATCTTCAAATTATCACAGATTTTGTCTTTGTTCCCTTTGTAACCAATTACTTCTGGCAAGGGTTTAGAAAAATTATATTCTTAGCCGTAACTGGTAAAATGTAAAATGGTATAAGAAGTGTCAAAAGCCTTAAAGATGTTCACAATTATACTAAGTCATTGACTTCGTAGATGTACACTTAAGGTTCTATCTTTTGAAAGTGATTCTAAATATAGAATATATTTTATGTGCAAAGATGTTCAGTTTAGCTTTATTTATGAAATGACAGAAAATTGGATGTAACTCAAATACAGGAAATGGTTAAGGATATCATAGCATAGCCACTTGGTAGAATATTAAATGAAATCTAAATGTGAGCTTTTACGAAAGCTAAATGATAACTAGAAGTGCTACTGTTAACATGTGGAGGAAAAAAACCAACCAGTCTAAAAACTGTCTAAAAAGAATACATTCTACTGGTTTCCTAGGACTTCAGTGATTTTCTTTCCTACTTTTCCCAAATTTTCTATTTTGAGTACATTTTATTTCTATAATATAAAACACACAAAAAATCCGAGCAAGGCCTGTGTCTACTTTGAGATAATTGCTTTTTAATTCAAATTTCCTAAAGGCGAGGAGCTCAGACATATATTTTCCCATCTTTCTTACACTTTGCCTCTAAATGTCAATCTCTCTGCACTGTCTTGGATCTCTCCATTTTCTTTCTTTTTTTAAAAAATTTCTTTTTATTTCTTCTGAATGTCTCTCCATTTTCAAGGCTATCCTGTCTTCTCTGGAATCTTTCTCCATCAATTTCCCTCAGGCCCCTGAACTTTCAATCTCTTCCTCTTCATTAGCTCCTTCCCCTTAAGCAACACTGTATACAGTGTCATCTTTCTTTGGGCTTTCCTGGTGGCTCAGATTATAAAGAATCTGCCTGCAAAGCAGGAGACCCAGGTTCAATCCCTGGGTCAGGAAGATCTCTTGGAGAAGGAAATGGCTACCACTCCAATATTCTTGCCTGGAGAATCCCATGGACAGAGGAGCCTGGCAAGGAACAGTCCTTAGGGTCTCAAAGAGTCAGACATGACTGAGTGACTAACAGCACTTTCTTTGAAACTTTTTACATAACCCTTTTGCTTTTCAATGCTCACAATGCTTTTTCTTTTTTACCATCTTTTTTATACTTCTTTCTTTCATTATAATTGTGCTTTTATTTTCTCTCACTTCTGGGAAGATCATTATCAATTTTCTACTTTGCATATATTGAAATGGCAGAGCTAGAGTTTCTCTTTGCCTCAAAATGCAATCCTAGCTCTGTGTGCTCCCTCTGGATTGCTCTCTGCCTTTAATCTTATTGTGTTATGACTTCATCTATTTCTTCCACAGGCTGTGTGTCAATTTCCCGCCCTGCCTAAGACTGCAGCTTTATACAGCTCCAGGGTCTTCATGTACCTCCTAGTCCATGCGAATGCCACCCCCTTGAATCACGCAGTGCCTGACCTATGTGTCTATATGCTGTGACTCTGATCTGGACCTCTTTCCTTAGTCCCTACCCAACCTGTTAGACTGCACATCAGATGCTCCCACTTATATGTCCCTCAGTGTTGTGTTAGTCGTTAGCAGTGTCCTACTCTTTGCAACCCCATGGACTATAACCCAACAGGATCCTCTGTTCATGGAATTTTCCAGGCAAGAATACTCAAGTGGTTAGCCATTCCCTTCTCCAGGGGATTTTCCTGACCCAGGGATTGAACCTGGGTCTCCTGCATTGCAGACAGATTTCCTACTATCTGAGTCACCAGGGAAGCCCACTGTCTCTTTGTCACCTCTAATTTCTGTGTGAAAAGTGATTGCTTCACCTTATCTTCCAGACTAGTGGCTTTTCCTCAACTTTCTACCTCCACAGAGAGAAACCCCATTTAACCAGTCCTCAACCGCAGGTCCTAAATGCCAGGATCATATTCTCCCTCTTAATGTCTTATCTTTCATACTGACCAAACTGTCAGGCAGCTGAGCTCTGTTTTTGAAACCAGTACAAACCCAGAGAGAATTCTGTAGCAGCCTGAACTGGTCCTAGAGAAGATGTTTCATTGGATAGAAGGGAAGGAGACTGATGTGAACTTTAGCGATGGAGATAGGTGGAGATCAGAACCAGAGCAGCAGTGTCTGGGGTCAAATCCAAAATGAGAGGGATAGACCCATGACAGAGGAGCCTGGCAAGGAACAGTCCTTAGGGTCTCAAAGAGTCAGACATGACTGAGTGACTAACAGCACTTTCTTTGAAACTTTTTACATAACCCTTTTGCTTTTCAATGCTCACAATGCTTTTTCTTTTTTACCATCTTTTTTATACTTCTTTCTTTCATTATAATTGTGCTTTTATTTTCTCTCACTTCTGGGAAGATCATTATCAATTTTCTACTTTGCATATATTGAAATGGCAGAGCTAGAGTTTCTCTTTGCCTCAAAATGCAATCCTAGCTCTGTGTGCTCCCTCTGGATTGCTCTCTGCCTTTAATCTTATTGTGTTATGACTTCATCTATTTCTTCCACAGGCTGTGTGTCAATTTCCGCCCTGCCTAAGACTGCAGCTTTATACAGCTCCAGGGTCTTCATGTACCTCCTAGTCCATGCGAATGCCACCCCCTTGAATCACGCAGTGCCTGACCTATGTGTCTATATGCTGTGACTCTGATCTGGACCTCTTTCCTTAGTCCCTACCCAACCTGTTAGACTGCACATCAGATGCTCCCACTTATATGTCCCTCAGTGTTGTGTTAGTCGTTAGCAGTGTCCTACTCTTTGCAACCCCATGGACTATAACCCAACAGGATCCTCTGTTCATGGAATTTTCCAGGCAAGAATACTCAAGTGGTTAGCCATTCCCTTCTCCAGGGGATTTTCCTGACCCAGGGATTGAACCTGGGTCTCCTGCATTGCAGACAGATTTCCTACTATCTGAGTCACCAGGGAAGCCCACTGTCTCTTTGTCACCTCTAATTTCTGTGTGAAAAGTGATTGCTTCACCTTATCTTCCAGACTAGTGGCTTTTCCTCAACTTTCTACCTCCACAGAGAGAAACCCCATTTAACCAGTCCTCAACCGCAGGTCCTAAATGCCAGGATCATATTCTCCCTCTTAATGTCTTATCTTTCATACTGACCAAACTGTCAGGCAGCTGAGCTCTGTTTTTGAAACCAGTACAAACCCAGAGAGAATTCTGTAGCAGCCTGAACTGGTCCTAGAGAAGATGTTTCATTGGATAGAAGGGAAGGAGACTGATGTGAACTTTAGCGATGGAGATAGGTGGAGATCAGAACCAGAGCAGCAGTGTCTGGGGTCAAATCCAAAATGAGAGGGATAGGTGTACATATCCCTCTTCCCCTAAAGGGAAGGGATATGTGCTGAAGACATTGCAAACAAGTGATGAGAATACTGAGTATAAGATTAGGTGAAAACTCAGGCTGGAGATGATTGGGGGCTGACTCTGAAAGTTGCTTCTTATGTGGCATGGGAACTCATTCCTGGGGTCTTCTTTTTAAAAGTGGCTACCCATTCCCACTCCCACTATCTTAACTCGCTGCCTTGACTCACATTCTATTGGATCTCCTTGCTTCCAATTCTACTGCCATTCCCCCACCCCCACCCCTCACTACCCACACACAAAATAATTTTCTCTATTCTTTCTTTTGAGCATCTGTCTTAGTTTGTTTGGGCTTCTATAACACCACCACCATATCCTTGGTTGCTAATAAACAGCAAACATTTATTTCTCACAGTTCAGGAGGTGGGGAAGTCTGAGATCAAAGTGCCTACAGATTTGGTTTCTGGTGGTGTCTACTTCCTGGTTCCAGGAAGAGACAGCATCCAATGTCATATCCAGGAGCAAATAAAGCCAGCAAGAATGAGGCCTACTAAGTTGATGAAGGTGGTGTGCTTACCCACTTGAGGATTTGTTTGAGATTTGAACAGTAGCAACCTGGGTAGACAATGGGATCCTGGATGGGTGCTCAAATAAGAAGGCCTGCCAAGTCATTCCAGATGGGGGTCCACTGACAGGGAAAGTCAAGTAGGGAACCACAGGGTTTATTCAAAGAGAAGCCAATATTATATCCCAGATGAGACCAGTATGTGAGCAAAAGTGGGAGAGAAGAGGGCCAGGTGCACCACTGCTGTTTCAGCTGGCTTGTATAGTCACCATAAGACACATAGTGACCTTCAATGTGAATACCATCTAAGTCTGCATCTCCTTGTAAAGGTCAAAAAACCTTGTTTGGGGCTTTTTGTGCTCTTACTTGGGCCACCTCCCCCACCAACATAAATAGGACTTAATATCCACATGTCAAAGGATGAACGAGCGTAGAGGTCAGGATCTGAATCTTTAAAGGATTTTGCTGTGCCAGCAAAATCCAACAAAGACCCAAAATAAACAGCCAAAAAGAAAATTTTATCTAATTCTTTAAAACAAAACAAAACAAAGAATGTGGGAATTGCCTGATGGGAGTTTGTTTTAAAAAGCAGATTGCAGGGGCTTCCTTGGTGGTCCAATGGTTAAGAATCTGCCTGCAATACAAGAGTCACCAGTTTGATTCCTGGTCCTGGAAGATCCCACATTCCATGGAGAAACTAAGCTGGTATGTCTCAATTACTGAGCCAGCACTCTGGAGTCCATGAGCCACAACTAGTGAGGCCAAGTGCCCAGAGCCTGCGGTCTGCAACAAGAGAAACCACTGCAATGAGAAGCCTGCACATGACAACGAAGAATAACTCCTCATTGTTTGCCTCAACTAGACAAAGCCTGAGTGCAGCAACAAAGACCCCACCACTGCCAAAAATAAATAAGTAAATAAATAAATGAATGAATCCTTTTAAAAAATAAAAATAAATAAATAAACACACACACACAACAGTGCAGATTTCAAGGCCTGTCTCAGTGATCTGAAGTGAGATCCAAAATATTTTTTAAGTCAATTCATAAAGGAATCATGAAAAAGTATCAACAGTTAGTCCCAAGACCATGGTTTGAGAAACACTTAAGGAAAAGGATTTCCTGGAGCATTGTTGCTAGCCTATATAGTATCCTAGTGATGGAATCAAACACTTGATCTCTATCTGTCAGAAAGTAAATATATAAACCTACAGAGATGAACAGCACTCCAGAGCTATGCAGTGCACAGCCTGCACACATATATGAGGCCTTGTTTTCTTTCAAGCCTTCAGTTTAAAGCCTGTGTGTCCTTTGTGCACAGGCAACACCAGAGAGTAAGTGTATCTGTCTCTGGCAGGTTTTATTGAAGTCACCATAAGACACATAGTGACCTTCAATGTGAATACCATCTAAGTCTGCATCTCCTTGTAAAGGTCAAAAAACCTTGTTTGGGGCTTTTTGTGCTCTTACTTGGGCCACCTCCCCCACCAACATAAATAGGACTTAATATCCACATGTCAAAGGATGAACGAGCGTAGAGGTCAGGATCTGAATCTTTAAAGGATTTTGCTGTGCCAGCAAAATCCAACAAAGACCCAAAATAAACAGCCAAAAAGAAAATTTTATCTAATTCTTTAAAACAAAACAAAACAAAGAATGTGGGAATTGCCTGATGGGAGTTTGTTTTAAAAAGCAGATTGCAGGGGCTTCCTTGGTGGTCCAATGGTTAAGAATCTGCCTGCAATACAAGAGTCACCAGTTTGATTCCTGGTCCTGGAAGATCCCACATTCCATGGAGAAACTAAGCTGGTATGTCTCAATTACTGAGCCAGCACTCTGGAGTCCATGAGCCACAACTAGTGAGGCCAAGTGCCCAGAGCCTGCGGTCTGCAACAAGAGAAACCACTGCAATGAGAAGCCTGCACATGACAACGAAGAATAACTCCTCATTGTTTGCCTCAACTAGACAAAGCCTGAGTGCAGCAACAAAGACCCCACCACTGCCAAAAATAAATAAGTAAATAAATAAATGAATGAATCCTTTTAAAAAATAAAAATAAATAAATAAACACACACACACAACAGTGCAGATTTCAAGGCCTGTCTCAGTGATCTGAAGTGAGATCCAAAATATTTTTTAAGTCAATTCATAAAGGAATCATGAAAAAGTATCAACAGTTAGTCCCAAGACCATGGTTTGAGAAACACTTAAGGAAAAGGATTTCCTGGAGCATTGTTGCTAGCCTATATAGTATCCTAGTGATGGAATCAAACACTTGATCTCTATCTGTCAGAAAGTAAATATATAAACCTACAGAGATGAACAGCACTCCAGAGCTATGCAGTGCACAGCCTGCACACATATATGAGGCCTTGTTTTCTTTCAAGCCTTCAGTTTAAAGCCTGTGTGTCCTTTGTGCACAGGCAACACCAGAGAGTAAGTGTATCTGTCTCTGGCAGGAGGCCCAGGCAAGAGAATTCTTCTCTTTTCACCCTTGTTATAATTACTGACTTCCAGCCAAAGCATGGGCATGAGGAGACATATCAACAAGGCAAAAGGTAAGGGAACAGAGAGGTAGTGTTAGTATGAGAGAGAGAGATTTTTAATGAAAAAAAAAAGGAAATACATACTATAAATAGTAAACTTATACAAGTAATTTAAAAATAAGCTAGGAACAAGATTGCAGATTTTTAATGTATTTTAAAACACAATTCCAATCAGTCAGTCCAGTCACTCAGTCATGTCCAACTCTTTGTGACCCCAAGGATTGCAGCATGCCAGGCTTCTCTGTCCTTCACCCTCTCCCAGAGTTTGCTCAAACTCATGTCCATTGAGTTGGCACGCTGAATCACAAAACTAATTCCCACTTGACATTTCAGAATATTGGTCATTTTACATTTAAGATTTCCATCGACAAAGTAGCAGTTTTCAGTATGATTTCAAATACCTTAAAGTCTAGGTTCCATACAATTAGCAGTTCACATTTCTAGATGCAGCTGTCTCTTCTTACAATGCAATTTTCTTCATGATCTCATCCACGTTCCCTCCTGCCTTTTTTCCTTCCCCAACTCTTTATGTTTTTTCTCTTTTCTCAGTAGTTACACATGTTACAAGCCATGTGGCATTTTCCCAGCACTGTCACTGAGCTTCACCCCCTTTTCCCCATCCCTCCAGTCATCCCCAGCCATCTGCCATAATCCTATGGTCGGATTACTGTGTTCAGCTCTTTTTAGGGTCCCTGTCTTCAATTTCTTCTTCTAATATATTCTGGACATCACAGACAAACTGATTTTCTAAAATAAAATTTTTAGAGTATCTTCCCCTTGTTTAAGAATGAAGCAACTAATCAGTTGGCCTCCTACTTCACAGGTCCAGCTTTTCTATTGCTGTTTCTTTCCTATTGATGTCAGCACCATTCACCATGTGATTTTGTTACTAGCTTAGTTCCTTTGCTCAAATGCTCCTCCTGTGAACTCATAGCACTCCAGAGCTATGCAGTGCACAGCCTGCACACATATATGAGGCCTTGTTTTCTTTCAAGCCTTCAGTTTAAAGCCTGTGTGTCCTTTGTGCACAGGCAACACCAGAGAGTAAGTGTATCTGTCTCTGGCAGGAGGCCCAGGCAAGAGAATTCTTCTCTTTTCACCCTTGTTATAATTACTGACTTCCAGCCAAAGCATGGGCATGAGGAGACATATCAACAAGGCAAAAGGTAAGGGAACAGAGAGGTAGTGTTAGTATGAGAGAGAGAGATTTTTAATGAAAAAAAAAAGGAAATACATACTATAAATAGTAAACTTATACAAGTAATTTAAAAATAAGCTAGGAACAAGATTGCAGATTTTTAATGTATTTTAAAACACAATTCCAATCAGTCAGTCCAGTCACTCAGTCATGTCCAACTCTTTGTGACCCCAAGGATTGCAGCATGCCAGGCTTCTCTGTCCTTCACCCTCTCCCAGAGTTTGCTCAAACTCATGTCCATTGAGTTGGCACGCTGAATCACAAAACTAATTCCCACTTGACATTTCAGAATATTGGTCATTTTACATTTAAGATTTCCATCGACAAAGTAGCAGTTTTCAGTATGATTTCAAATACCTTAAAGTCTAGGTTCCATACAATTAGCAGTTCACATTTCTAGATGCAGCTGTCTCTTCTTACAATGCAATTTTCTTCATGATCTCATCCACGTTCCCTCCTGCCTTTTTTCCTTCCCCAACTCTTTATGTTTTTTCTCTTTTCTCAGTAGTTACACATGTTACAAGCCATGTGGCATTTTCCCAGCACTGTCACTGAGCTTCACCCCCTTTTCCCCATCCCTCCAGTCATCCCCAGCCATCTGCCATAATCCTATGGTCGGATTACTGTGTTCAGCTCTTTTTAGGGTCCCTGTCTTCAATTTCTTCTTCTAATATATTCTGGACATCACAGACAAACTGATTTTCTAAAATAAAATTTTTAGAGTATCTTCCCCTTGTTTAAGAATGAAGCAACTAATCAGTTGGCCTCCTACTTCACAGGTCCAGCTTTTCTATTGCTGTTTCTTTCCTATTGATGTCAGCACCATTCACCATGTGATTTTGTTACTAGCTTAGTTCCTTTGCTCAAATGCTCCTCCTGTGAACTCATATTAGGGCAAAGAGTTTTTCAAATACATGCATTTAGATATACTCTTCACTGGTGATTGCCTAATTTGGCTATGCTTCTAACTCACTGAAAGAGATTTTAAATGACACAGTACCTACTGCTGAGCAACTCTGTTGTTGTTCAGTCTTGAAGTCATTTCTGACTCTTTGCAACACCACGGACTGCAGTAGACCCAGCTCTTCTGTCCTCCACTACCTCCTGAAGTCTGCTCAGATTCATGTCCATTGAGTCATTGATGCTATACATTGCATCCTCTGCTGCCCCCTTCTTCTCCTACCCTCAATCTTTCCCAGCATCGGGGTCTTTTCCAGTGAGTCGGCTCTTAGCATCAGGTGGCCAAAGTATTGGAGCTTCAGCTTCAGTATGAATCCTTCCAATGAATATTCAGGGTTGATTTCCTTTAGGACTGACTGGCTTGATCTCTTTGCAGTCCAAGGAATGTTCAAGAATCTTCTCCAGCGCCACAATTCAAAAGCATCAATTCTTCAGTGTTCAGCCTTCTTTATGATCCGACTCTCACACTCCCACATGACTACTGAAAAAACCATAGCTTTGACTATATAGACCTTTGTCACAAAGTGATGTCTCTGCTTTTTAATATGCTGTCTAGGTTTGTCACAGCTTTCTTTCCAAGGAGCAAATGTCTTTTTATTTCATGGCTGTATTCACAGTCTGCAGTGATTTTGGAGTCCAAGTAAATAAAATCTGTCACTGGCCTACACCCCTTCTATTTGCCATGAAATGATGGGACCAGATGCCATGATCTTAGTTTTTTGAAGGCTGAGTGTTAAGCCAGCTTTCCACTCCACTTTCACCCTCATCAAGAGGCTTTATTTCTTTTTTCCCCCCTTTTGACCCCCTTCAATCCTATGGTCGGATTACTGTGTTCAGCTCTTTTTAGGGTCCCTGTCTTCAATTTCTTCTTCTAATATATTCTGGACATCACAGACAAACTGATTTTCTAAAATAAAATTTTTAGAGTATCTTCCCCTTGTTTAAGAATGAAGCAACTAATCAGTTGGCCTCCTACTTCACAGGTCCAGCTTTTCTATTGCTGTTTCTTTCCTATTGATGTCAGCACCATTCACCATGTGATTTTGTTACTAGCTTAGTTCCTTTGCTCAAATGCTCCTCCTGTGAACTCATATTAGGGCAAAGAGTTTTTCAAATACATGCATTTAGATATACTCTTCACTGGTGATTGCCTAATTTGGCTATGCTTCTAACTCACTGAAAGAGATTTTAAATGACACAGTACCTACTGCTGAGCAACTCTGTTGTTGTTCAGTCTTGAAGTCATTTCTGACTCTTTGCAACACCACGGACTGCAGTAGACCCAGCTCTTCTGTCCTCCACTACCTCCTGAAGTCTGCTCAGATTCATGTCCATTGAGTCATTGATGCTATACATTGCATCCTCTGCTGCCCCCTTCTTCTCATGCCCTCAATTGTTCCCAGCATCAGGGTCTTTTCCAGTGAGTCTGTACTTCGGGTCAGCTGGTCAAAGTATTGGAGCTTCAGCTTCAGTATCAGTACTTCCAATGAATATTCAGGGATGAATTCCTTTAGGATTGACTGGTTTTATCTCCTTGCTGTCCAAGGAATGTTCAAGAATCTTCTCCAGCGCCACAATTCAAAAGCATCAATTCTTCAGTGTTCAGCCTTCTTTATGATCCGACTCTCACACTCCCACATGACTACTGAAAAAACCATAGCTTTGACTATATAGACCTTTGTCACAAAGTGATGTCTCTGCTTTTTAATATGCTGTCTAGGTTTGTCACAGCTTTCTTTCCAAGGAGCAAATGTCTTTTTATTTCATGGCTGTATTCACAGTCTGCAGTGATTTTGGAGTCCAAGTAAATAAAATCTGTCACTGGCCTACACCCCTTCTATTTGCCATGAAATGATGGGACCAGATGCCATGATCTTAGTTTTTTGAAGGCTGAGTGTTAAGCCAGCTTTCCACTCTCCACTTTCACCCTCATCAAGAGGCTTTTTATCTTCTCTTCACTTTCTGCCATTAAAATGCTATCACCTGCCTATCCGAGGTTGTTGATATTTCTTGTGGCAACCTTGATTCCAGCTTGTGACAAATCCAGCCTGGCATTACAGATTCTAATTAGCTAGGTCTCAGTAGAGCCTGGACTCAGAGATGGTTCAAAAGTTCTGCAGGTGACTCTGGTCAGCAGCTTTACTCAGTGCTAGATACACATTAAGTGTTCAGTAATTAAGGAGAGAGTAAAAACATGCCACCACTTGTGTTACAATCTACCCTCGCTTATCACCAAGACTCTTCATGATCTGGGCCTTGGCTATCTCTCTTGATTCGTTTTCTGACATTTCCCCACTCCAGCCTTTTGGAAGTCATACTGAATATGTGTATGCTAAGTCGCTTCAGTCGTGTCTGACTCTTTGCAACCCTATGGACTCTAGTCTGCCAGGTTCCTGTGTCCATGGAATTCTCCAGACATGAATACTGGAGTAGGTTGCCATGCTTTCCTCCAGAGGATCTTCTCAACTCAGGGATCAAACCCATGCTGTTTATGTCTCAAGCATTGGCAGGTGGGTTCTTTACCACTAGTGCCACATGGGAAGCCCCCATACTGAATATATCCTCCCCTCAATTTCATGTTCAATTTATAGCACATCTTATTTTCTGCATTAGTATTTGTGTCACTGCCTCATCATTCCTAGTAGATTGTAAACCTCTTGAGGACAGTTCTCTCTCTAGTGCATCTCCCACTGTGCCAGCACAATACATACATATATAGTTTTTGCTTAAATGAATACATTTCACTAATGTCATCATGAATAAAGACTTGTATGAATGAGTACATTTTTCATCGTTCATTTTAGATCAAAATTATTGTGGAATGCAAATGTTCTTTACAACTTTTAAAAAATGCCCCTTCAGATGGAGTGTTGACATGATTTTTAGCACATAGATTGTGTGTGAAACAGTAAATGAAGTTAACACATATAAACTTTTCATTAAAATTGCCATTGTTGAGGATGTAACTGAGAGTGAAAAAAGGAGGGCTCACATTCATCTCAAAGTATAATTATACTCATGGTAATATGTGAATAACATTACGTATATTTCCATTTAAATTTAGGATAAATTGTTCTTTAAATCTGCTTGAAACCTAGAATAATGTTTCTCAATTGATTCCAGCTTGTGACAAATCCAGCCTGGCATTACAGATTCTAATTAGCTAGGTCTCAGTAGAGCCTGGACTCAGAGATGGTTCAAAAGTTCTGCAGGTGACTCTGGTCAGCAGCTTTACTCAGTGCTAGATACACATTAAGTGTTCAGTAATTAAGGAGAGAGTAAAAACATGCCACCACTTGTGTTACAATCTACCCTCGCTTATCACCAAGACTCTTCATGATCTGGGCCTTGGCTATCTCTCTTGATTCGTTTTCTGACATTTCCCCACTCCAGCCTTTTGGAAGTCATACTGAATATGTGTATGCTAAGTCGCTTCAGTCGTGTCTGACTCTTTGCAACCCTATGGACTCTAGTCTGCCAGGTTCCTGTGTCCATGGAATTCTCCAGACATGAATACTGGAGTAGGTTGCCATGCTTTCCTCCAGAGGATCTTCTCAACTCAGGGATCAAACCCATGCTGTTTATGTCTCAAGCATTGGCAGGTGGGTTCTTTACCACTAGTGCCACATGGGAAGCCCCCATACTGAATATATCCTCCCCTCAATTTCATGTTCAATTTATAGCACATCTTATTTTCTGCATTAGTATTTGTGTCACTGCCTCATCATTCCTAGTAGATTGTAAACCTCTTGAGGACAGTTCTCTCTCTAGTGCATCTCCCACTGTGCCAGCACAATACATACATATATAGTTTTTGCTTAAATGAATACATTTCACTAATGTCATCATGAATAAAGACTTGTATGAATGAGTACATTTTTCATCGTTCATTTTAGATCAAAATTATTGTGGAATGCAAATGTTCTTTACAACTTTTAAAAAATGCCCCTTCAGATGGAGTGTTGACATGATTTTTAGCACATAGATTGTGTGTGAAACAGTAAATGAAGTTAACACATATAAACTTTTCATTAAAATTGCCATTGTTGAGGATGTAACTGAGAGTGAAAAAAGGAGGGCTCACATTCATCTCAAAGTATAATTATACTCATGGTAATATGTGAATAACATTACGTATATTTCCATTTAAATTTAGGATAAATTGTTCTTTAAATCTGCTTGAAACCTAGAATAATGTTTCTCAAACTGTTGTCTAGGACTGCCTAGGTCAGGATCCTGTGGTGTATTTTAAATATAAAGGTAACCCCACCTCAGACATCTCCCAGGTCAAAAATTTCCAGGGGTGAAAACCTAGAATCTATATTTTTAACAAGTTCCATACAGGATTCTTGGGACGATCACCTAGAGGAAAATAATGGCAACCCACTCCAGTACTCTTGCCTGGAATATCCCATGGACAGAGGAAGCTGGCAGGCTATAGTCCATAGGGTCTCAAAGAGTTGGACACGACTGAACATGCACACATACATGATTCTTAATGCCAGAGTCATTCGATACTAACTTTTCTAGAATTAAAATAAATGTTCCAATGCATTAATCTAGCATAAATAATAGCTTATACTAAATTAATAATAGTTCTTATTACTGAGAATTACTTAGGTGAAGATGTATTAAATTAAGGGCTAGTTTAAATACAAGATAGAAGAACAAGATAGAAATCTCTTTGATATTCATTAAAAATGACTTCAGGGGAATAGGAGTACCTACAACCACTTGGAGCAATGGTCTGGAGGGATGGGGGGGGGGAACCTGGGTGGGGGGAGGGCCAAGGGATATGCATCTGATTGATCTGGGAACATACATGTACAAAAATAAATAAATAAATAAATAAATAAATAAATAAATAAATAAATGACTTCTACAGCTAACCCTTGCTGCTTTTCTTGAAATTTCTGAGGTATTTACCTTCTTAGCTACAAAAATTTATAAGGGTCCTCTGGGATGTATAGATATTAATACAACAGTGTAAATAAAAATTCTACAACAGTTTTTTTTTTTTTTTTTTGTAGAATGAAATTTTCAAAATATTCTCAGGAATGAGAGATCTACCATTCTTGGAACTTTGATGTGTTGCTGACTTCTTTAGTAGTTATGTGTCACTGTTAAAACATCAGAACACAGTCTCCATTATGTGATGCCACATCATAAACAAAGAAGGCTGGTTAAAGACCCACTAAAGTGGTTTTATACACTTTTTCTCCAGAACACTTTTTTAAAGAATTTGACTAGTCTTCTTAGGCTATCATAATAAAATACAGTCTGTGATATTATTAAGCAACATATTTGAACAGTATATATTTGTTTTATCACAGTTTAGGAAGCTGGCAAGGTACTGGCAAATTCAGCTCCTGGTTAGAAATCTTTTCCTGGCTTAAAGATCGCCACCGTTTTGCTGCATCTTCACAGGGATTTTCTTCTGTGCTCACTGTTAGGTCATGGTAGAGAGAGATCTGGTCTGATGTCCCATCCTCTTCTTACAAGAATAATATAAGACAGACAGTATAATATAGCCCTATCCAATTAGGGCCCTTTCTTTTATAAAATAAATGAATTGTTTTATTTTGGTTATGTTGGGTCTTTGTTGCTGCACAGGCTTTCTCTAGTTGTGGTGATTGGGGGCTACTCCTAGTTGTTGTGCACCGGCTTCTCACTGCAGTGGCTTTTCTTGTTGTGGAGCACGGGCTCTGGGGATCATGGGCTTGAGTAGTTGCAGCATGTAGGCTCAATAGTTGTGGCACACAGGCATAGTTAGGGCTTCCCAGGTGGCACTAGCGGTAAAGAACCTTCCTACCAATGTAGGAGAGGCAAGGGACTTAGGTTCGACCCTTGGATCAGGAAGATTCCCTGGAGGCAGGCATAGCAACCCACTCCAATTTCTTGCCTGGAGAATCCTATGGACAGAGGAGCTTGACAGAAAGAGTCAGACACAAATGAAGGGACTTAGCATGCATGCATGCACAGGCATAGTTGCTCTCTGGCATGCCAAATCTCCCCGGACCAGGTATCAAACCTGCATCTCCTGCATTGGCCAGCAGATTCTTTACTACTGAGCCACCAGAAGGGAAGTCCTGGGCTCTTCTTATCACCTTGCTTAACTTTAATTACCTCCTTAAAGATCTTCATATACAGTCACACTAGGAGTGAAGACTCAAAGTGTGAATTCAGGGGGAGGGGAGAGAGCACAATTAAGTGTATAATAAAGGTGTTGTCAGTTCTGTTGACCTTGTCATTCAGTCCTCCAACTCTAGAGTTCACAAGTACAGTCTATTTATTTCCACAGAATTTTTCTGTCAAGTATCAGTTCTTAGTGACCATGAGATCTTGTTAGGATTAGCTCTAGCCTTTATCTATTTAGCTGCTTTTGCTAGCTTTCATAGCTGAAGACATAATATAGTAAGATCTGTTAGTGGGTTGAAAGACTGTAAGTGGCCTTGCATTGTAGGCTTCTTCATGGTGAGCCTTCTTTTGAATTCTGTGCAGTGACAAAACGTTGGCTTTATCTATAGTGCAAGTTACTACATATTTGCCTCATAGAACAGTGAGCACAGTGACATTTGCTTATGAGAATAACCCTGTTGGAGGTGGTATTACTGGGCATCTTATCTAAACACAAAAGAGCCAGCTCTAGGTTGTTATCTCTAAATACAATAAATGCAGTTATGTCTAAAACAGTGCTATCCAACAGGATTATAATGCAAGCTGTAAATGTAATTTAAAGTTTTCTAATAGTCACATTTAAAAATGAAAAAGAGGGCTTCCCTGGTGGTCCAGTGGGTAAGGACACCGCCTTGCAGTGCAAGGGGCGCCGGTTCGATCCCTGACCTGGGAAGATCCCACATGCCGCGGAGTGGCTGGACTGATGTGTCCAACTATGGAGCTGGAGCTCTGGAGCGCATGCGCCCAGAGTTGGTGCTCTGCAACAACAGAGGCCACTGTGGTGGGAAGCCCACAAGGGTCAAAGAACAAAGATGGATGAAAATAGATAAATGAAAGACCAATAGAAGTGGCCCACCTGTCCCCCCCAATCCACCCCCCCTAAAAAAAGAAAAAGAAACATGATTTAAAAAAAATTTTTAAATTTAACCCAAAACATCAAAAATATTCTGATTTTAACATATGATTAATACCTTAAAATATTGATGAGATATTTTACATTGTTGATTTTTAAGAAGCTTTTGAAATACACAGTACAGTTGACACTTACAGTACATTTCAGTTCAGGCTAGTCACACATCCAGTGCTTAGTAGCCACATGTGGCCAGTGGGTACTCTATTGAACAACACAGGTCTAAAGTGTCCAAATCTGCATATAGATCCCACAGTTTCAGAGCTATTTTTTGTTGTTGTTGTTGGTTATCTATTTTATTTTATTTATTTATTTATTTTTACCTTTATTTTGCTTTTAACTTTTACAGAGTTTTGTTGTTCACAGATATGTATGTTCCCAGATTGGTCATATGTATACCCCCACCTTCCCACCCCTCCCAACCATCACACAGCACCCCTGAAGGATCCCCTTTTCTCACAGAGCAATGACTAGAGCTATTTTCTTCACTTATGATAGTACAGGCCTTCATGCTACTTCCTTTATGCCTCCCACCCTCTGTTCCTTCCCCACAATGTCCATATGTCCACGGTCCATGTCTGTCTTTCCGTCACTTCACTGAGTGTGCCATCATCACCATCCTGCTAGATTCCATATATATGTGCTAATATACTGTATTTGTCCTTCTCTTTCTGACTGACTTCACTTTTGATGATACGTTCTAGATCCAGCCACCTCATTAGGGCTGATTCTTCTGCATTTCTCTTTACAGCTGTGTAGTATTCCATTGTATATATGTCCCTGAGCTTTTGGATCCATTCGTTTGTCGATGGGCATCTAGGTTGCTTCCACGTTCTAGCTATTGTATAGAGAGCTGCAATGAACATTGGGGTACAGGTGCTTCTTTCAGATTTGATTTCATCAGGGTATAAGCCTAAGAGTGGGATTGCTGGGTCGTATGGTGCGTCTAGTTTTAGTTTTTTTAAGAAATCTCCAGACAGTCTTCCATAGAGGCTGTATCAATTTACATCCCCACCAGCAATGCAGGAGTGTTCCCTTTTTTCCGCACCCTCTCCTGCATTTGTTGTCTGTCGATTTGTGGATGATGGCCATTCTGTAGAAGACAAACCCAAGGATGCAGAAGATCTGCACTTTTTGTCACAGTAAATGTATCCATCTGATAATTTCCACACAGTAGAAAACAATTTCTGTCATGTTTTATTCTCCCTGTGGTAGTGTTTCTCTTTTAGGTGTCAGCATGAAGACCTAAGTTCCTCTTGACAATCGGTTGGTCAGGTGTCCATTTTGTTATGAATCATTTGTTTGTCTGCTGTGACACAGACCTCCTGTCATCTTCCTTTACAGAACATCTATCTTGTCATCAGTCACCACAGGACAAGGTAATAAGGTATGCTTATTAGGGAAGCCATGTTCTTCCAGTCATAGCCATTTAGGGCTCGAGGCAGGAACTTTTTGAAAGAATTAGCACAGCTTTCAGATGTTTCTATAGACTTGGTAATAGCTTAGGTAACAGGAGATGATGGCTCCTCATGGACAGATATGCATTCGATTTAAACTGCTTTGAACGTTTATTCATCCTTCTGAATAATAAACTTCACCATCATTCATTAAACTTTGGAGGCAATGTAGGCTTTTCTTTATTTGGCTTAACCTTCCATTATCCTAAGTCAGATTTTTAAAGGTCAAGTTTCAAAATGTAACAGCATTGATATTAGCATTGATGAGATTGTTCAAAAGAAGATGCCAGAACTGAACTCCTTGGTCATTGGTTTCAGGCGGAGATGTGTCAATCTCACACCTGAGTAGCCACGTCTAATTCTCTGTTGTGGCTGCCACAGCTCCTAGCATAGCATCCTGCATGTACCAGATGCTCCATGGATGTTTTTCTGAATGATTAAGGCAATATTTTATAGCTAGATAAATTGGAACACATGCATCACTTTATGAAGTGATATGAGTGGAGAGTAAAGAAGTTCTTTCTATTTGGCGTCAGACACCAAAGCAGCAATGAGTTGGAGGGGAAAGACGACATTTGATCATCCAAGCATCCTCAGTACTCAAGGGCCAAGATTAACCCTTGTGGAAAGGTCATATTCTACATTTCTGCATTGAAAAATATAGATCCGACATAGGGAGGATAGAAGACATCACTGTGACACTTCAATTGCATTTGTTGTCTGTCGATTTGTGGATGATGGCCATTCTGTAGAAGACAAACCCAAGGATGCAGAAGATCTGCACTTTTTGTCACAGTAAATGTATCCATCTGATAATTTCCACACAGTAGAAAACAATTTCTGTCATGTTTTATTCTCCCTGTGGTAGTGTTTCTCTTTTAGGTGTCAGCATGAAGACCTAAGTTCCTCTTGACAATCGGTTGGTCAGGTGTCCATTTTGTTATGAATCATTTGTTTGTCTGCTGTGACACAGACCTCCTGTCATCTTCCTTTACAGAACATCTATCTTGTCATCAGTCACCACAGGACAAGGTAATAAGGTATGCTTATTAGGGAAGCCATGTTCTTCCAGTCATAGCCATTTAGGGCTCGAGGCAGGAACTTTTTGAAAGAATTAGCACAGCTTTCAGATGTTTCTATAGACTTGGTAATAGCTTAGGTAACAGGAGATGATGGCTCCTCATGGACAGATATGCATTCGATTTAAACTGCTTTGAACGTTTATTCATCCTTCTGAATAATAAACTTCACCATCATTCATTAAACTTTGGAGGCAATGTAGGCTTTTCTTTATTTGGCTTAACCTTCCATTATCCTAAGTCAGATTTTTAAAGGTCAAGTTTCAAAATGTAACAGCATTGATATTAGCATTGATGAGATTGTTCAAAAGAAGATGCCAGAACTGAACTCCTTGGTCATTGGTTTCAGGCGGAGATGTGTCAATCTCACACCTGAGTAGCCACGTCTAATTCTCTGTTGTGGCTGCCACAGCTCCTAGCATAGCATCCTGCATGTACCAGATGCTCCATGGATGTTTTTCTGAATGATTAAGGCAATATTTTATAGCTAGATAAATTGGAACACATGCATCACTTTATGAAGTGATATGAGTGGAGAGTAAAGAAGTTCTTTCTATTTGGCGTCAGACACCAAAGCAGCAATGAGTTGGAGGGGAAAGACGACATTTGATCATCCAAGCATCCTCAGTACTCAAGGGCCAAGATTAACCCTTGTGGAAAGGTCATATTCTACATTTCTGCATTGAAAAATATAGATCCGACATAGGGAGGATAGAAGACATCACTGTGACACTTCAATTGCTTTGCTATGGGAGATAGCACCCTAGGTGGGACAGCTTCCTTCCTGAGGAGCCTAGGAAGGATCTGTGTGGAGTCTGGGGGTGCCCATAGGAATCTGCAGACAAAGAAGAGATTGGGTGTAAAAGTAGCAGAGCATAGGCTCTTGAATATATTCAAGACCCCTTCAGGCTCCCAGAATGACTTGAGGTGGAGAGAGAGATTGGCAAGATCCTATGAAGGCTGTTATGAAAGTAGATGGTACTCTCACATGATATAGGTGATATAGGCCTAGCGACATTTGGGTTACAGTGCTAAAACATTTCAGGATCTGACCTAATTCTGAACACTGAGAACAACAACCTCTCTGTCTACACCTATACTCTGAATTCCTCCTCCCTTCTCTTTCTCTAATCACAAAGATATTAAGTAATTCATCACATAATTCATACTGTACTAGGTATTAATGAGGAGGTCAGAATAAAATTTTTTTAAAAAACCTCAAGAATTATGACAACTTTTATCAGAGGCTAGTAGTTGTTGGGGACTTCCAACACACATACACACACACACATTCATATATATGTATATGCATATATATATATATATATATATATATATATTAGTAGAACTGAACATGGCAAAGCCTGAATCGAAGGTACATTTTTCTGTTGAGGATATGCCTTTGCTTCTGCCAGATGCCCTAGGGCATTACTGAGCTAGTAGCATTTGGCATGAGCTTTCCTAGACCACACAAATTAATGTAAACACCAAACCCAGTGTAGGCAGATTTGTGCTTATGAATTTCTCAAGTGAAAAAAATGTTCTCCCTCAGCGCATACATAATAAGACCTGTGAAGGCAATTTTTCTTTATGATTTTTTTCCCAGCAGAGACTTTCTCATCCTCTCACTGTAGCTCTTCTAAGATCATGACTGATGTTTGTAAAGGCCTCAGTTCTAGCTCTCCTTTCTTTGGTTGAAGTTTCTTCTCTAGTCTCCTACATTGCTTTTAGTCAGGAGGCGCTAGGTTCCTTTTATTGGCAAATCTCTCAGAGTAATCTGTAGTATTTCCCCACCATTCTGTTTCAGCTCTTTCCAGTTTTGGTTATGGTATATTTTCCTTTGCTGTACAAAGAGGCTCAAGGTAAACACCAGCCACCGTGCTTGACAGAGGCAGTCAATAAGTACATAGGCCCCTGTCTCTTGCTATCTGGTGATGAGGCAAACTAGGTCTGGGTGGTAGCAGGACACATTGCAGGGCTGGGCCACAAGAGGTATGTGGCCTTTGTTTATACCTGTTAGTGTGAAAACTCTTTCAGACAGTGGGGGTAGAGGTGGGGTATTACCTTAACTTGAGAATTTTTTTTTAAATCTTGGCCTCTTGTGTTGTTTTTTTATTTATTTATTTTTCACCCATCTTTTATTCTTTGGCCTGTGTGGATTTCCTGTTGCAGTGGCCTCTCTCACTGCAGAGCACCGGCTCTGGGCGCATGTGCTCCAGAGCGCTGGCTCCTAATTGGACACACTAGTCCAGCCGCTCTGCAGCACATGGGATCTTCCCGTGCCAGGGATCAAACTGGTGCCAACCTGCACTGCAAGGCAGACGTTTTACCCACTGGACCAACAGGGAAGCCTGAGAATTATTTTTATCTCAGTATAGAATTCTTGGTGGCAAGTTATTTCATCTCAGGCCTTTAAAATTATTATTGCATTGACTTTTGCTTAATAGTTATGCTATCTTCTGCCAGTCTACATTTTTTTTCGTCAGTCATTTTTTCTTTATGGTAACTCTTAGTAATTATTTTCTATTTTTGATGTTCTGTAGTTTCATTATTATATGTCTATGCATATTTCTTTTTCTTAGCATCTATGTGAATCTTAAAATTATTATTCTGCTATTCTTAGAACACATATCCATCAATTTTGGAAAATTCACATTGGTATCTCTTCAAGTATTCTCTCCCATTCTTAATATTCTTTAATCTTGGAATCCCTATATTGGTCCTTCTTGTTTTATTCTTTGTATCTGTTAACAGTCACCCAGTTTGTTCAGGACTGAAGGATTTCCCCAGATGTGGGATTTTCAGTACTAAAACCAAGAAAGTCCTAGACAGAACAGGATTTGTAATTATGATTGCATTCTCTGTAATTGTTTTAGCTCTATCTTCCAGTTTATGAACTTTCTCTTTAGCTATGATTGTTAAAAATTTTAGTGAGTACATTTTTTTACTTCTTGAAATTTTATTTTTCAAATAAAAATTTCTCCTTTTTAGAGTTTCTCAATTTTTAAAATAGAATTTGAAATTATAAATATATTTAGTATGATTATATTTATATATGATAAGTCTCTATTAGGATACTCTGTTATATAAAATTTGTAGGGCTATATATTATTATTTAGTGTGTCTGCTGACTTTAATTCATGGTTTCTTATTTTCATAAATGTTTCATAATTTTATATTTTTAAACTCATTTTTCAGAGTTTAATTTGTATAATCTTGGACACTCTGGTTAAAGTGTATTTCTTCAGAGAAGTTTTGTATTTTCCTCTTTGAGGTACCCTAGGTATATAAGCAGACTTCCTTGGTGGCGCTAATGGTAAAGAATCTGCCTGCCAATGCAGGACATGCAAGAGATGTGAGTTCAATCCCTGGGTGAGGAAGATCCCCTGGAGAAGGAAATGACAACCCCCTCTAGAATTCTTGCCTAGAAAATCACAGGGACAGAGGAGCCTATCGGACTACAGTCCATAGCGTCACAAGTTAGGCACCACTTAGTGATTAAACAACAATGGGTATATCAGTTGCCTTGGATTAATTTATTGTAATTTTTTAATTTGAAGGATTCCAGGAGCAGGTAGTGGTATAAATTTGTACTCTATAATCACAGGAGTCAAACACCTATCATGATAAATTCCTGAGGGAATTTTCTGCCCAAAACTCAGCCCAAAGTAAATAAACTTTTTTATCAGGTAAGTGGAAATTTCATTGACTCTTTTACAGGGAATATAGCTTTAGGTAGATCTTTCTTCACAGGCATAAAAACCCAAGTCTTTAAATTGCTGAGACCACCAAAGCACAGTGCCTGATCTAGTTTTCTATTCTATTTTAACTTGAACACCTGTATATTTCCCATATTTTCTTTGCAGATAACAGTATAATAACAACAACAACAATAATAAAAGCTAACACTTCCATAGACTACGTAAAATGGGCCAGCTATTTTCTGAGCATTTTACATTTAGCCTTCATATAACCCTTTATTTAATATGTAATATTTCCAACCTTCCAGATGAAGATACTGAACCACAGATAAGTTAATTAACTTACTGAAGGTCACATAGCTATTAAGTGACAGATCTTATTTTAATCATTAAACACCACTGCCTCCCAACTATGGATATAATATTCTTCCAGTATTTCTTATATAGTAGTCTCATAGTTTTCTATTCACTTCAGCTATCTTATTTTCATAAATGTTTCATAATTTTATATTTTTAAACTCATTTTTCAGAGTTTAATTTGTATAATCTTGGACACTCTGGTTAAAGTGTATTTCTTCAGAGAAGTTTTGTATTTTCCTCTTTGAGGTACCCTAGGTATATAAGCAGACTTCCTTGGTGGCGCTAATGGTAAAGAATCTGCCTGCCAATGCAGGACATGCAAGAGATGTGAGTTCAATCCCTGGGTGAGGAAGATCCCCTGGAGAAGGAAATGACAACCCCCTCTAGAATTCTTGCCTAGAAAATCACAGGGACAGAGGAGCCTATCGGACTACAGTCCATAGCGTCACAAGTTAGGCACCACTTAGTGATTAAACAACAATGGGTATATCAGTTGCCTTGGATTAATTTATTGTAATTTTTTAATTTGAAGGATTCCAGGAGCAGGTAGTGGTATAAATTTGTACTCTATAATCACAGGAGTCAAACACCTATCATGATAAATTCCTGAGGGAATTTTCTGCCCAAAACTCAGCCCAAAGTAAATAAACTTTTTTATCAGGTAAGTGGAAATTTCATTGACTCTTTTACAGGAATATAGCTTTAGGTAGATCTTTCTTCACAGGCATAAAAACCCAAGTCTTTAAATTGCTGAGACCACCAAAGCACAGTGCCTGATCTAGTTTTCTATTCTATTTTAACTTGAACACCTGTATATTTCCCATATTTTCTTTGCAGATAACAGTATAATAACAACAACAACAATAATAAAAGCTAACACTTCCATAGACTACGTAAAATGGGCCAGCTATTTTCTGAGCATTTTACATTTAGCCTTCATATAACCCTTTATTTAATATGTAATATTTCCAACCTTCCAGATGAAGATACTGAACCACAGATAAGTTAATTAACTTACTGAAGGTCACATAGCTATTAAGTGACAGATCTTATTTTAATCATTAAACACCACTGCCTCCCAACTATGGATATAATATTTTTCCAGTATTTCTTATATAGTAGTCTCATAGTTTTCTATTCATTTCAGCTATCTTATTTCCAGAAAAGGAAGTCTTGAACTTTGATTTTAACATTTCATTATTGTGATGGCTCATTTTATGTGTCAATTTGATTGGGACAAAGGGTGCTTGGGTTAAAACTTATGTCTGTGAAGACATATCTGGATAAGATTAGAATTTGAACTAGTGAACTCAGTAGATTCTCCCCCCCAACATGGGTGAATATAATCATCCAATCTGTTGAAGGTCCAAAGAGGAAAAGGCAGAGGAGGGAGGAATTTACCCCTTTTGCTTTCTGCCTGTTTCCAGAACTGAAGCATTGGTCTTCTCTTACTTTTTGGACTAGATTTACACCATCAGCTCTCCTGATTCTCAGCCCTTCAAACTCAGACTAGAATTACACAACTGACTTTCTTGGGCCTCCAACTTGCTGATGGCAGAACATGGGAATTCTCAGCCTCCATAATCTGTGAGCCAACTCATCATAGTAAATCTCCTCATATATATCTCCTATTCCTTCTGTTTCTGTGACGAACTCCAATCAATATAATCATACTGTAATACTTCTGACCTTTCAGCTTTCCGCTTTATTATTAATAAAACGCAATATAAATGTACATTCATTGTCATGGTCCATGCTATTTGTCTTTCAGCATTTCTAAGTGATTTCCAAATAGAGAAGTTTGTAAAACAAAATCTTGACTTTTCTAAGATGAGGAGAGATGTTTAAATCTTAATAAAGAATTGCAGGGTATAATAATAAGTGAAGTCATTAAACTGTCTTAAAAAGTAAATGAGGGTGCAGCTAAGATGGCGGCGTAGAAGGACGTGCACTCATCTCTCCTGTAAAATTGCCTGAATTGCAATGAGTTCCTGAAAAACCATCGACAAGAGGAGGTTGGATCTGATCACGGAGAGGATACTCCACATCAAGGAACAAAGGAAAAGCCTCATCAAGACGGTAAGAAGGGCGCAATTTCACTTTTAAAAGTCAAGCCTCATACCCGCCAGAAAGGCTGGGCGGGTCAAAGGTGCAAAGCCTGTTGCAGATCAAGACCCGGGAAAGGAGTGGCGACACCCACAAAGGACCGAGTCAGACCTGTTTTGGAGGGTCCAAGTGCCCCCTCGAGCTAGTAGTACCCTTGAGCAGTCCTCGGAAGGACGGCACTCAGTTTCCTTTGGAGGAGGTTACCATTAACCCGATCACAGAGCCCCCAAGGAGGACTGGAAACTGTGCGCAGTCTGATCCGGGAGAGGGGAATAGCGATCCTGCATGAGACTGAGCCAGACTCGCCTCTGCGTAATCTGACGTCTACCACGGTGGCAGGGGTCGACAGTGGCCTGCAGCAGGGTCGGGATCACTGCGGAAGTGCTTCCCACAGAAAATGTGGGAGTAAATCCTTTGTGAGACAGACGCCATTTTCCCTACTGTAGTTTGGCTGCTGGTCAAACTGCAGGGCTGCTGGTCAAGCTACAGGGAGGGAATTTAGCTCCACCCAGCAAGAAAAGGGATTTGGATTAAGAAACTCCCAGGGCCAGCCTGGGCGGGCCTTTTAGTTCTGGAATAGGCCAAAATAAACAAGCAGTCAAAGAGGTCTTCAGATCCAACGACTGCCAGAGGCAAGAAAAAGACTGATAATTCCTGAATAGTCAGCAAGAGACAGAAGAACATAAACACTATTTTCACGTTTTGCCTGAAGCTGGAGTTACTGCTGGATGTTTCAAATTTCATTTTATTCCTTATTCTTTTTTATTGCTTTTTTTTTTTTTTTTTTGTATTGTATGGTTTTGTATCAATTGTTTTTTTCCCTTTTTTCCAAACCCACTCAGTGCACCCCCCTGTTTTTTGTTTTTTGTTTGTTTGCTTTTTTGGGTGGGTGAGAGTGGGTGTGTTTATTTCCTTCACTGAATTCTATTGAAGCTCAGTTATCAGTAAGACTGAATATATTTAAGTTTACATAATTTTTTTTTCTTCTTCTTTTTCCTTTTAAACTACACATTTTATTTTGGTATAAACTTCTGGTTCCCTATAGACCTTTTAAAGTTCTGTGGGGGTTTCATTTGTTTTTATTGTTTTTGCTTTGTTTTTCTATATTTTTCCATATACTTATCTCTGTTTTAATTTTTTTGATTTTTCATTTGTACTACTACAAATTTGTACTACTACTTCCTCTATAATTCTTTGCTTTCTCTGAAGCTCCTTTCCTATAGCATTAAACTCTAATACATACAAATCTTTATCTCCCTATATTTAACTTTGTAGTATCATTCTATATTTCTCTTCTATCCTCCCTTTCTCTTTTTCCCTTTCCCCACCATATTTCTTAGTCTGTTCTGTCCTCATTGCCTTATCCCCAACAGGGACCTTGCTCTAGCATTATTCGCCAATTGGTGCTCTACTTAGTTTGGTTATTAACTGGTGGATATCATTCTTGGTTTTCTCTATTTGCCGTGCTAACATATTGTACTGTATCTTTGGCTGGAATGCTTGGGTTATGTTACAGCTGTATATGTTTGTGTGTATAATTCAATATGCTAGATAGTATTTGCACAATGTTTTAATTGCCATTTGTCAAAGGTATACCTTCTCTTTCTCATTCGCATATATATGTTTTGATATCCTTTAATGCCATAACAAACCAGCCTTGAAATCTTCGTTCCCTGGTCAGGCAACAAGCCCCAGGGCTTTAGGGAGGGAGCACTGACTCCAAAACTCTACAGTACTAGACAATGCCTAACACTAAAGAGCAGTATACAAGTGAAGGTAATCACTTGTATGCAAGTCCTGACATCACCCAATCACCAGCATCACCCAGAATAAGAAGCCCCATCCCAATAACAAACACCGACAGATGTAACCCAAAGTTGGGGAAAAGGAAATCCCAAACACAGTCAGTTACAAAATTAATAATAACAATGAAACGGCAGAAATACCACACAAGTGAAGGAACAATCCACAAACACACAAGATCAAATCAATGAAGAGAATTTGGACAAACTTTCTGAAAGTGATTTCAGAAGAATGATTGTAAAGATGATCAAAGACACTGAAACCAGAATTTCACAGAAATTGCAAGACACAACTAACACGCTGAAAAAAGAAATACAAGAACTTACCAAAAAAGCAACAGAGACAAAAAACTCAGTTGCTGAACTGAAAAACACTGTAGAAGGAATCAAGAGCAGAGTATCTGAGACAGAAGACCGGATAAGTGAGCTGGAGGATAGAATGGTGGAAGTAACTGCTGAAAAACAGACTCTAGCTCAAAGAATGAAAAGAGCAGAGGATAGCCTCAGAGACCTCTGGGATAATATCAAACGCACCAATATTCGAATTATAGGGGTTCCAGAAGAAGAAGAAAAAAAGGAAGGCTATGAGAAAAATTTTGAAGAGATTCTAGTTGAAAATTTCCCCAACATGGGAATAGAAATAGTCAATCAAGTCCAAAAAGCGCAAAGAGGACCATACAGAATCAATCTGAGAAGAAACACACCAAGGCACATATTAATGAAGTTAACACAAATGAAACACAAAGACAGAATTCTCAAAGCGGCAAGGGAAAAGCAACTCGTGACATACAAGGGAAAGCCCATACGTTTAACAGCTGATCTTTCAACAGAAATTCTGCAGGCCAGAAGGGACTGGCAGGACACATTTAAACGGCTAAAAGAGAATAATCTGCAACCAAGAATCCTCTACCCTGCAAGGATCTCATTCAAAATTGGTGGAGAAATCAAAAGCTTTACAGACAAGCAAAAATTAAAAGAATTTAGTCACACCAAACCAGCCTTACAACAAGTGTTAAAGGGGCTTATATAGACAACAAGCATAAAAGAAGGAGAAGATCCACTGAACAAACCCATCATAACATCTAAGAAGATGACAATAGGATCATTTGCGTCAATAATTACTTTGAATGTCAATGGACTAAATGCCCCAACCAAAAGACACAGAGTGGCTGAATGAATTCAAAAACACAATCCATACATATGCTGCCTCCAGGAAACTCACTTCAGACCTAGAGACACTCATATACTGAACCTGAGAGGCTGGAAAAAGGTATTCCATGCAAATGGAAATCAAAAGAAAGCTGGAGTAGCAATCCTCATATCAGACAAAATAGACTTCAAAATAAAGAAGATTAGAAGAGACAAGGCTGGGCACTACATAATGATCAAGGGATCGATCCAAGAAGAAGACATAACAATCATAAATATCTATGCACCCAACACAGGAGCACCCCAATACATAAGACAAACACTTTCAGACATAAAAGAAGACATCAACACTAACAGAATCATAGTAGGAAACTTTAACACTCCTCTCACACTGATGGACAGATCATTCAAACAGAAAATTAATAAAGCCTTAAATGCCACACTACAAGAGATGGACCTCATTGATATCTTTAGAACTTTCCATCCAAAAGTGTATTCTTCCACCCAAAAGCAGAAGAATACACTTTCTTCTCATGGAACATTCTCCAGGATAGACCACATCTTGGGCCACAAATCAAACCTCAGTCAATTCAAGAAAATTGAAATTCTATCAACCATCTTCTTGGACCACAATGCAATGAGAATAGAGATCAACTAAAAAATCCCAAGGCAAAAATATTAATGAAGTTAACACAAATGAAACACAAAGACAGAATTCTCAAAGCGGCAAGGGAAAAGCAACTCGTGACATACAAGGGAAAGCCCATACGTTTAACAGCTGATCTTTCAACAGAAATTCTGCAGGCCAGAAGGGACTGGCAGGACACATTTAAACGGCTAAAAGAGAATAATCTGCAACCAAGAATCCTCTACCCTGCAAGGATCTCATTCAAAATTGGTGGAGAAATCAAAAGCTTTACAGACAAGCAAAAATTAAAAGAATTTAGTCACACCAAACCAGCCTTACAACAAGTGTTAAAGGGGCTTATATAGACAACAAGCATAAAAGAAGGAGAAGATCCACTGAACAAACCCATCATAACATCTAAGAAGATGACAATAGGATCATTTGCGTCAATAATTACTTTGAATGTCAATGGACTAAATGCCCCAACCAAAAGACACAGAGTGGCTGAATGAATTCAAAAACACAATCCATACATATGCTGCCTCCAGGAAACTCACTTCAGACCTAGAGACACTCATATACTGAACCTGAGAGGCTGGAAAAAGGTATTCCATGCAAATGGAAATCAAAAGAAAGCTGGAGTAGCAATCCTCATATCAGACAAAATAGACTTCAAAATAAAGAAGATTAGAAGAGACAAGGCTGGGCACTACATAATGATCAAGGGATCGATCCAAGAAGAAGACATAACAATCATAAATATCTATGCACCCAACACAGGAGCACCCCAATACATAAGACAAACACTTTCAGACATAAAAGAAGACATCAACACTAACAGAATCATAGTAGGAAACTTTAACACTCCTCTCACACTGATGGACAGATCATTCAAACAGAAAATTAATAAAGCCTTAAATGCCACACTACAAGAGATGGACCTCATTGATATCTTTAGAACTTTCCATCCAAAAGTGTATTCTTCCACCCAAAAGCAGAAGAATACACTTTCTTCTCATGGAACATTCTCCAGGATAGACCACATCTTGGGCCACAAATCAAACCTCAGTCAATTCAAGAAAATTGAAATTCTATCAACCATCTTCTTGGACCACAATGCAATGAGAATAGAGATCAACTACAGGAAAGAAACCGCTAAAAACACAAACACATGGAGATTAAACAACACATACCTAAAAAACCAACTGATCATTGAGGAAATCAAAGGAGAAATAAAAAAATTCCTAGAAGAAAATGAAAATGAACACACGACAGTGCAAAACCTATGGGATACTGCAAAAGCAGTTCTAAGAGGGGAATTTTATAGCAATTCAATCCTCCCTCAAGAAACTAGGAAAGTCTCAAACAGATGACTTAACCTTACGCTTAAAACAAATGGAGAAAGAAGAACAAAAACACCCAAGAGCCAGCAGAAGAAGAGAAATCATAAAGATCAGAGCAGAAATAAGTGATAAAGAAATAAAAGAAACAATAGTAAAGATAATTAAAATAAAAAGCTGGTTCTTTGAAAAGGTAAATAAAATCGACACACCACTGGCCAGACTCATCAAGAAAAAGAGAGAGAAGAACCAGATCACCAAAATCAGAAACGAAAAAGGAGAGATTACAACAGATAATGCAGAAATCCAAAGGATTATAAGAGACTATTATGAACAACTTTATGGCAACAAACTGGACAACCTGGAAGAAATGGACAGTTTCTTAGAGAAGATTAATCTCCCAAGACTCAACTGGGAAGAAATAGAAACTATGAACAAGCCAATCACAAGCTCAGAAATTGACCTTGTGATCAAAAATCTACCCAAAAATAAAAGCCCAGGGCCAGATGGTTTCCCAGCCGAATTCTACCAAACATTTAAAGAAGAGCTAATGCCTGTCTTTCTAAAACTCTTTCAAACAATTGCACAGGAAGGAACACCTCCAAACACATTCTATGAGGCCGCCATCACTCTGATACCGAAACCAGGCAAAGATAACACAAAAACAGAAAATTATAGGCCAATTTCACTGATGAATCTAGATGCCAAAATCCTCAACAAAATCCTAGCAAACAGAATTCAACGACACCTCAAAAAACTCATACATCACGATCAAGTCGGGTTCATCCCAGGCATGCAAGGATTCTTCAACATCCGCAAATCAATCAATGTGATACACCATATCAACAAATTGAGAGACAAAAATCACATGATCATCTCAACAGATGCAGAAAAAGCCTTCGACAAAGTACAGCATCCATTTATGATAAAAACTCTTCAGAAAATGGGCATAGAAGGATCCTATCTCAACATAGTGAAAGCCATCTAGGAGAAGCCCACAGCGAACATTATCCTCAATGGTGAAAAACTCAAAGCATTCCCTCTAAGATCAGGAACAAGACAAGGGTGTCCACTTTCACCACTCTTATTCAACATAGTCCTGGAAGTTCTAGCAACAGCAATAAGAGAAGAGAAAGAAATCAAAGGAATCCAGATTGGAAAAGAAGAAGTCAAACTCTCTCTATTTGCAGATGACATGATATTATACATAGAAAATCCCAAAGACACTATTACAAAACTACTAGAGTTAATCAGCAAATTCAGCAAAGTTGCAGGATACAAAATCAATATACAGAAATCACTGGCATTCCTATACACAAACAATGAAAAATCAGGAAACGAAATCAAAGAGGCAATGCCCTTCACCACTGCAACCAAAAGAATCAAATAGCTAGGAATAAACCTACCCAAAGAAACAAAAGAATTGTACACAGAAAATTACAAGACACTCATGAGAGACATTAAAGAAGACTTAAACAGATGGAGAGATATTCCATGTTCCTGGATTGGAAGAATCAATATTGTGAAAATGACCATACTACCAAATGTCATCTGTAGATTCAATGTGATCCCCATCAAATACTACCAAATGTCATCTATAGATTCAATGTGATCCCCATCAAACTACTAATGACATTCTTCATAGAACTAGACCAAAGAGTAACACAGTTCATAGGGAAACACAAAAGACCTCGAATAGCCAAAGCAATCCTGAGGAAGAAGAATGGAGCTGGAGGGGTCAGCCTCCCCAACTTCAGACTCTACTACAAAGCAACACTTATCAAGACAGTATGGTATACTGGCACAAAAACAGAAATATCGACCAATGGAACAAGATCGAGAACCCAGAGATAGACCCATGCACCTTTGGTTACCTTATTTTTGACAAAGGAGGCGAACATATAAAACGGAACCAAGACAGCCTCTTCAACAAATGGTGCTGGGAAAACTGGACAGCTACATGCAAAAAAAAATGAAGTTGGAACATTCCCTGACACCATGCACAAAGATCAACTCAAAATGGATTCAAGACCTAAATGTAAGACCAGAAACCATCAAACTCTTAGAGGAGAATATAGACAAAACCCTCAAGGACATCAGTCAAAGCAAGATCTTCTCTGACCCACCTACTAGAATAGCAGAACTAAAGAGACAAATGAACATGTGGGACCTAATGAAACTTAAAAGCTTTTGTACAGCAAAAGAAATCACAAAAAAGCTGAACAGACAGCCCATAGAATGGAAGAAAATCATAGCAAATGAAACAACAGACAAAGAATCAATATACAGAAATCACTGGCATTCCTATACACAAACAATGAAAAATCAGGAAACGAAATCAAAGAGGCAATGCCCTTCACCACTGCAACCAAAAGAATCAAATAGCTAGGAATAAACCTACCCAAAGAAACAAAAGAATTGTACACAGAAAATTACAAGACACTCATGAGAGACATTAAAGAAGACTTAAACAGATGGAGAGATATTCCATGTTCCTGGATTGGAAGAATCAATATTGTGAAAATGACCATACTACCAAATGTCATCTGTAGATTCAATGTGATCCCCATCAAATACTACCAAATGTCATCTATAGATTCAATGTGATCCCCATCAAACTACTAATGACATTCTTCATAGAACTAGACCAAAGAGTAACACAGTTCATAGGGAAACACAAAAGACCTCGAATAGCCAAAGCAATCCTGAGGAAGAAGAATGGAGCTGGAGGGATCAGCCTCCCCAACTTCAGACTCTACTACAAAGCAACACTTATCAAGACAGTATGGTATACTGGCACAAAAACAGAAATATCGACCAATGGAACAAGATCGAGAACCCAGAGATAGACCCATGCACCTTTGGTTACCTTATTTTTGACAAAGGAGGCGAACATATAAAACGGAACCAAGACAGCCTCTTCAACAAATGGTGCTGGGAAAACTGGACAGCTACATGCAAAAAAAAATGAAGTTGGAACATTCCCTGACACCATGCACAAAGATCAACTCAAAATGGATTCAAGACCTAAATGTAAGACCAGAAACCATCAAACTCTTAGAGGAGAATATAGACAAAACCCTCAAGGACATCAGTCAAAGCAAGATCTTCTCTGACCCACCTACTAGAATAGCAGAACTAAAGAGACAAATGAACATGTGGGACCTAATGAAACTTAAAAGCTTTTGTACAGCAAAAGAAATCACAAAAAAGCTGAACAGACAGCCCATAGAATGGAAGAAAATCATAGCAAATGAAACAACAGACAAAGAATCAATCTCCAAAATCTACAAGCAACTCAGACAACTCAGCACCGGAAAAATGAACCACCCAATCAAAAAATGGGAAAAAGAGCTAAACAGACATCTCTCCAGAGACGACATACAGATGGCCCGAAAGCACATGAAACGATGCTCAACTTCACTTATAATTAGAGAAATGCAAATCAAAACTACAATGAGATATCACCTCACATCCGTCAGAATGGCCATCATCCACAAATCGACAGACAACAAATGCTGGAAAGGGTGCGGAAAAAAGGGAACACTCCTGCATTGCTGGTGGGGATGTAAATTGATACAGCCTCTATGGAAGACAGTCTGGAGATTTCTTAAAAAAACTAAAACTAGAAGCACCATACGACCCAGCAATCCCACTCTTAGGCTTATACCCTGATGAAATCAAATCTGAAAGAAGCACCTGTACCCCAATGTTCATTGCAACTCTCTACAATAGCTAGAACGTGGAAGTAACCTAGATGCCCATCGACAAATGAATGGATCCAAAAGCTCAGGGACATATATACAATGGAATACTACACAGCTGTAAAGAGAAATGCAGAAGAATCAGCCCTAATGAGGTGGCTGGATCTAGAACGTATCACCAAAAGTGAAGTCAGTCAGAAAGAGAAGGACAAATACAGTATATTAGCACATATATATGGAATCTAGCAGGATGGTGATGATGGCACACGCAGTGAAGTGACGGAAAGACAGACATGGACAGTGGACATATGGACATCGTGGGGAAGGAACAGAGGGTGGGAGGCATAAAGGAAGTAGCATGAAGGCCTGTACTATCATAAGTGAAGAAAATAGCTCTAGTCATTGCTCTGTGAGAAAAGGGGATCCTTCAGGGGTGCTGTGTAATGGTCGGGAGGGGTGGGAAGGGGGGGATGTACATATGACTAATCTGCAAACATGCATATCTGTAAACAACAAAACCCTGTAAAAGTTAAAAGTAAAATAAAGGTTTAAAATAAATAAATCAAACAGAAAAAAAAAAAGTAAGTGATTGCTATAGTACAGTTCTTCTCAATGTGTAGTCCACAATCGGCAGTATTAGCACACAGAAATTTGTTAGAGTTAGATTCTTGGTCTCCAAGTTCATTGAATCAGAAACTTTAGGAGTAAAGGCCAGAAATCTGTTTCGAACAATCTGGGTAATTTTGATCCAGTAGTCATGTACAGATGTGAGGCTTGACCCGTAAAGAAAGCTGAGCACCGAAGAATTGATGCTTTTGAACTGTGGTGTTAGAGAAGACTCTTGAGAGTCCCTTGGACAGCAAGGAGACCAAACCAGTAAATTCTAAAGGAAATCAACCCGAGACATGAGTTTGAGCAAACTCTGGGAAGTAGTGGAGGACAGAGGAGCCTGGCATGCTGTAGTCCACGAGGTTGCAAGAGTCGAACATGACTTAGTGACTGAACAACAATTCTGATCCAGCCTAATGTTTGAGAACCATTGGTATCACCTATTTATGATTTAATTTATTGCAAACACCAATTTTCTTATAGTCAGCTGTTGTCTCCCGTGAATTCACAGTAAGTTTCCATGCATCACAAAGTATTAACCCTCAAGCTGAAGCTTACTGCCTCTCCAGCTAAAACAGGGATATTAGATTCCTTTTCAGCTTCTTTTCCTTCCTATAATGTGGCAGCATTGTAGTACTACTTACCTTTAAACATCTGAGTTTTTTTTTTTTTTTTTAAGAAGTCTTGTCATTAAACTTAATGGGAAAGTAAAGACCCATTAAGTAATCATTCTTTTTTACGTAAAAAAAGATATGAACACCACTACTTCTAATTTCTTATGTTCCTATTTAGTAAGCAGTAGGTGAATCTTTCGGTCTTTCACAACAGACCAAAGATAAAACCGTAGTTTTATGAGTTAACTATTCCAAGCACTGGTTGAAAGTAAGCTATGTTAAAGTTGCCTCTGAAGTTTAATAGTTTTAGCTAATTGTCAAGACTGGGCTTCCAGCAATTATTTCTATGACCACATGTACAATGTCTTGATGTTTTTCTTTCCTTTAGCATGGTATGCACTTGCTAGGTGCTGAGAATAAAACCATGATCAGGACTGACATGGTCTCTTATCACCACAGAGCTTAAAGGTTGGTGGAAAGCCAGCACGGGTGATTATAAAACAGCATGATAACTGACTTCCCTAGTGGTCCAGTGGTTAAAGAATCTTTCTTCCAAAGCAGGGGATGCAGATTTAATCCCTGGTGGAAGAACCAAGATCCCAATACTGAGCCCACACATCTCAATAAAAGAGCCTGAGTGACTCAAACTATAGACTCCATAAGCTCTGGACCCTACAGGCCACAATTAGAGAGAAGCTCAGATGCCAAAATGAAAGAACCCACTTGCCATAACTAAGACTTGATGCAGCCAATAAATAATAAAATGCAAAACAACAATGATAAGTGTTATGATAGGTAAAGTAAATGGCACTACTAGAACTGTTCTCAACAAATATGCTGTCTGAGTGATTTATTGCTTTTGATTATAAAATATGCTTACAAGACAGAAGCTAAGTCCTACTCATCCTTTAGAAGACAGTTCAGATTGTCATATCCTCACATCCTCCACCCTGCCTTCCCACAATTGAGAATGGGGCCTGCCTACATGCCTCTATCAAACTCTGTATGCATTTCTTACAGTACTACTACCAACATATTCCAATAGTCTATTCAAATGAGTCAGTCTACTTAAACTCTAAACCCTTGGTGGGCAATGGTTCTATGTCATTTGTTTTTACAATTCTAGCACCAATATCCTTTTAATTTATTTTTTTATAATTTTTTTTTAAATTTTGGCCTCTTCTATTGGCCCTTCATTTATTTATAGTCATCCATTTTAATTCCTTGGCCTGTGTAGGCCTCCCATCGCAGCAGCCTCTCTCATTCCAGAGAACCGGCCCTAGGCGCATGCGCTCCAGAGTGCTGGCTCGTAATTGGACACACCAGTCCAGCTGCTCCGTGGCATGTGGGATCTTCCCGTGCCAGGGATCGAACCGGTCAGTGCCCCTTGCACTGCAAGGCGAACTCTTTACCCACTGGACCACCAGGGAAGGCCCTTAATTTCATTTTATTGCATGATTTAGGCTTGCCTTCTGGATCATTTTCTTCATCTTGGAAAAAGAATGCACTTTTTAAAAGTTGATTTTTCACTGCTAGGAACATGAGTTCACTATAATCCCTTCCCTCCCAGTATTGATGGTTACATAGAAATTTTAATTTAATATCACCTGATTTAAATATTAATTGATTTTTGTGGTAACAAGCATACCTGGAGGGAATAATGAAAATATTATATCATCCACACCCCTCCTTAATAAATATAGCATACTGAAAAGATGCAACAGTGATTGCCATAGCATCTCTTTGGGGAAGAATAGGGAAAAGAGTATTACATTGGATAGTCAAAGTTCTGGACTGAAGTTGCCATTTATAGTTTCTCTGGCCATTGAGTATGCAAACGCTCCCTGTTTGAGAGTAATTTCCCATGTGAACATTACAGGTATAAGTCTCTCTCCAAAAGGACAATGGACTAGATATCCCCTCTTCCCAACCTCAGCTGTGACAACAAAAGCATGAAATCTGGTTTTGGTCAATCGACTTGGGAATTTGAATCGGAAGTGAATCACCTGGGGGCTTCCCTGGTGGCTCAGTGGTAAAGCATCTGCCTGCCAATCAAGATCACATACACCACTGGACAGTTAAGCCCATGCACCAAAACTATTAATCCTGAGCCTGTGCTCTAGAGTCTAGGAGCCACAACTAGTGAGCCCACACACGGCAACTACTGCAGCCTGTGCGCCACAATAAGAGAAACCACGGCAATGAAAAGCCCATGCACCATAATGAAGGGTAGCCCCTACTCACCGCAACTAGAGAATGCTCTCCTGCAGCAACCAAGAGTCAGCACAGCCATAAATAAACAAATAAACAAAAGCAAATCTTGAAGTGAATCTCTTGAAGGGTAAAGATGGTTAAAATATGTTCCCAATAGCCAGCGGTTTCAGTATGGTATTTAGCAGTATCTTTACTTGTGGGGGGGTCGGCAGAAATATTGTGACCTAACTTAGATATAACACTGTGGTGGTTTCTGCTGTCTGATTGCCTTTGGTTCCTGCCTGTTTTTCACCTAGTTCTTCAGTCTTACTGCTGATTCTACGAGCGAAAGGAATTTTGGCCCAACCTTAATTTCATTTTATTGCATGATTTAGGCTTGCCTTCTGGATCATTTTCTTCATCTTGGAAAAAGAATGCACTTTTTAAAAGTTGATTTTTCACTGCTAGGAACATGAGTTCACTATAATCCCTTCCCTCCCAGTATTGATGGTTACATAGAAATTTTAATTTAATATCACCTGATTTAAATATTAATTGATTTTTGTGGTAACAAGCATACCTGGAGGGAATAATGAAAATATTATATCATCCACACCCCTCCTTAATAAATATAGCATACTGAAAAGATGCAACAGTGATTGCCATAGCATCTCTTTGGGGAAGAATAGGGAAAAGAGTATTACATTGGATAGTCAAAGTTCTGGACTGAAGTTGCCATTTATAGTTTCTCTGGCCATTGAGTATGCAAACGCTCCCTGTTTGAGAGTAATTTCCCATGTGAACATTACAGGTATAAGTCTCTCCAAAAGGACAATGGACTAGATATCCCCTCTTCCCAACCTCAGCTGTGACAACAAAAGCATGAAATCTGGTTTTGGTCAATCGACTTGGGAATTTGAATCGGAAGTGAATCACCTGGGGTTTCCCCTGGTGGCTCAGTGGTAAAGCATCTGCCTGCCAATCAAGATCACATACACCACTGGACAGTTAAGCCCATGCACCAAAACTATTAATCCTGAGCCTGTGCTCTAGAGTCTAGGAGCCACAACTAGTGAGCCCACACACGGCAACTACTGCAGCCTGTGCGCCACAATAAGAGAAACCACGGCAATGAAAAGCCCATGCACCATAATGAAGGGTAGCCCCTACTCACCGCAACTAGAGAATGCTCTCCTGCAGCAACCAAGAGTCAGCACAGCCATAAATAAACAAATAAACAAAAGCAAATCTTGAAGTGAATCTCTTGAAGGGTAAAGATGGTTAAAATATGTTCCCAATAGCCAGCGGTTTCAGTATGGTATTTAGCAGTATCTTTACTTGTGGGGGGGTCGGCAGAAATATTGTGACCTAACTTAGATATAACACTGTGGTGGTTTCTGCTGTCTGATTGCCTTTGGTTCCTGCCTGTTTTTCACCTAGTTCTTCAGTCTTACTGCTGATTCTACGAGCTATTTGATATTCTGCCAATAATTCCTTTTCTGCCCAAATTAGTTATGCAGTTCATAGTGCTTGTGACCAAGAACTTCATCATTATACTGCTTTCCTCAAATTGCTTTGTGTTTACCAAATAAAAGGTTGTTGAATGACCAAGTGGCTATCATTTTTTACTCCTTGCTCCAGGATGTTTTCTGTGAGTCCATATTTCTGATTCTCTATTAAGGCAGAAGAACATTTATTTCATGAAATATTAATTAAGATTTTTCTGGAATATTTAAGTTCTATATGACAAGTGATACAAATGAAAAATTTGCAGTGCAGCAGGAAGGTAGGGGACCTCTTGCACTACCGTGTGGAGCTTGGGGAGGCAAACACAGGATTGAAATCCCTAAACCAATTCTAAGTTAAATTCCTCCTCCTTAGGGAAGGTCAGTTTGTGTTTCAGCCTGGTATTTGTTCACTGAGCCTTATCCATGGTGAAACCCAAGGTGTCAAGCCTCCCATAGGCTTTACTCAGCCCTAAAAGCTTATGCTCAAGCCTCAGGTTGTGAGGATACGCTGAGAAGGCTAACAGGAACTGTTGGCTGCAGGATTTGAGGCTTGAACGGTTTAGCAGTCTAAGAATATGGTTGTATTTGTGAAAAGTTTTTGTTGTTTGATATTCTTTCTTCTTCCCTTTTATCCTCTCATCTCTTCCATAGCACAAGTTATAATTAATTTTTAAAGGTTTTATGGGTTTTTTTTTTCAATTTTATGTCATCATTTCATTACATTTATTTATGAAAAACTTTATCTCTGATAACTTGACATAGTTAGCTTACATTTTATCTTTCTGATACTATTTTTGTAGAAATTTATTGATTCTATTTATAGATTTGGTGATATAAGAAAACTATCAAAATGAATTTTAAAAGGCTGAATATTAAACAAAATAAAATGATTGAATGTTTATCTCTGAAATTTACTGATTATAATTGAAAAAAACTATTGTGTAAAGCTTGGCAAGTGTCAAAGGAATAATGATCTTACATGTAATTTACATATGTCGCATATTGTCTACTACCTAAATATATTTCCGGTTCTTTTTACTGCTTGTATCATTTGGTATTCAGAATAGCAATCCGTTATAATATTTCTAAAAACATCTAGGAAATTTTCCATCTTACACACATATAACATTTAAATTTAACTTTCATGTGGATCTTAGGTATCATGTTTTAGAATAACATTATACAGTTCTGCAGTTGTTTTGCTATTAAAGCATTCTTAACTGATTTCCATATCAATTGATTCTATGCCTTGTTGTGATGTAAATAACCCCTAAAGATACAGTAATCTAGTGTTTCCTCTTTGGTAAACAGCTCCATCAGTGACTTTCTCAAAGACATTGGAAGGCTTATCACCATTATCAATATCAATGCCTGCCAGATTGTGTACACATTTTTCTTCTTAGGAAAGCTTTGGTTGATTTAGCCTTTAACATTTCTCCAATAGCAGATCTACACAGTCTCATAACATGCTCAGGCAAAAGAAAAATTTTCCTGCTTATTTGTCTGGGTTCTTGCTGACTAAAGACTGAATTCTATTAAGGCAGTGGTAGTGTGTGTCTCCACTGTGCTTCCAGCACTTAGCACAGTACCTGGCATATCGTAGATTCTTAATAAATTCGTGAAAATAATGGATGAATGTTAACAGGCTTACCAGTTTCCATTTTCCATAGAGAGAGCCAGAATGATGTAGACTTGTTCATTCACTAAGTGGTATGTGACTCTTTGCAACCCCATGGACTGCAGCATGCCAGGCTCCCCTATCATCCACTATCTCCAGGAGCTTGCTCAAATTCACTAACTCAGTGATACTGTCTAACTATCTTATCCTCTGCCATCCTCCCACCGCATGTGATGGTTATTTTATGTGTGAACTTGATTGGATTAAGAGATGTTTGGATTGCTGAAAAAGCATTATTTCTGGGTATGACTGTGAGGGTGTTTCTGGAAGAGATTAGTGCTTTAATCTATAGACTGTGTAAAGAAAATCACTCTTACCAATGTGGGTGGGCACCATTCAATCCATTGAAGGTGTGTCCTGAATAGAACAAAAAAGGGAGAAGAAGGACAAATTTGCTTTCTCTGCTGGAGCTGGGACATTCATCTTCTCCTTGGCTGTCAGCCTTTGGCCTCTGACAGGGTCTCACACCATTTGCTCCCCTGGTTCCTAGGCTTTGGATTTTGACTAGAACTACACCACTTGTTCTTGGCCTTTCAGCTGCAGACAGTATATCCAGCTGGGATTTCTCAGCCTCCATAATCATGTGAGTCAATCCTCATAAAATAATGTTTTCTACATATCTATATCCTATTGTTTTGCTTGTTTTACTGATTTCCATATCAATTGATTCTATGCCTTGTTGTGATGTAAATAACCCCTAAAGATACAGTAATCTAGTGTTTCCTCTTTGGTAAACAGCTCCATCAGTGACTTTCTCAAAGACATTGGAAGGCTTATCACCATTATCAATATCAATGCCTGCCAGATTGTGTACACATTTTTCTTCTTAGGAAAGCTTTGGTTGATTTAGCCTTTAACATTTCTCCAATAGCAGATCTACACAGTCTCATAACATGCTCAGGCAAAAGAAAAATTTTCCTGCTTATTTGTCTGGGTTCTTGCTGACTAAAGACTGAATTCTATTAAGGCAGTGGTAGTGTGTGTCTCCACTGTGCTTCCAGCACTTAGCACAGTACCTGGCATATCGTAGATTCTTAATAAATTCGTGAAAATAATGGATGAATGTTAACAGGCTTACCAGTTTCCATTTTCCATAGAGAGAGCCAGAATGATGTAGACTTGTTCATTCACTAAGTGGTATGTGACTCTTTGCAACCCCATGGACTGCAGCATGCCAGGCTCCCCTATCATCCACTATCTCCAGGAGCTTGCTCAAATTCACTAACTCAGTGATACTGTCTAACTATCTTATCCTCTGCCATCCTCCCACCGCATGTGATGGTTATTTTATGTGTGAACTTGATTGGATTAAGAGATGTTTGGATTGCTGAAAAAGCATTATTTCTGGGTATGACTGTGAGGGTGTTTCTGGAAGAGATTAGTGCTTTAATCTATAGACTGTGTAAAGAAAATCACTCTTACCAATGTGGGTGGGCACCATTCAATCCATTGAAGGTGTGTCCTGAATAGAACAAAAAGGTAGAAGAAGGACAAATTTGCTTTCTCTGCTGGAGCTGGGACATTCATCTTCTCCTTGGCTGTCAGCCTTTGGCCTCTGACAGGGTCTCACACCATTTGCTCCCCTGGTTCCTAGGCTTTGGATTTTGACTAGAACTACACCACTTGTTCTTGGCCTTTCAGCTGCAGACAGTATATCCAGCTGGGATTTCTCAGCCTCCATAATCATGTGAGTCAATCCTCATAAAATAATGTTTTTCTACATATCTATATCCTATTGTTGTTTCCTTGGAGAACCCCAACTGATATACTCATTTATTTGGGACACAGGTCTCCTGAAAGTCCCTACTTTACTTTAGCCTGGCTCCTTTACCCATAGCCTAGAAGTACTGCTTGTATTCTCCTAGCTCCCAAATGCCAATTCCAGATCATTTTACTTTTCCACAAAGCAAAATTTCTCTTGAGTTGGTTCTGTACCATCCCATCTGTACCATTTTGTACCTTCTTCATCACCATTTTTTTTTTTGAACCCTCCACATTCATTTAGGTTTTTGGTTCCAGACTCACTGTCTTTCTCTCCAACCAAACTCCCGTAAAAATTTCAAGGTCTTCATGAAGGACCCATCAACCACTATACTCTTATAGTTCTGTGGTCTATTCAGTGTTTATGGCTTTACTTCATTCTGTTTGAGCATCTACCTTGCAATGACCTCCCAGGCTTGTCTCATCTGGAATTAACTGACACTCCTGTAATCTCATACATAAATTTCTTCCTCTCCAAACATAGCTTCTTATGCTACCAGTCCTCTCCTATTCCTGCAAACCTAAAAAGGAAAGATATACCCATTGAATGCAGAGTTACAGAGGCTAGTAAGAAGAGTTAAGAACGCCTTAAGTCAACAATGCAAAGAAATAGAGGAAAACAATAGAGCGGGAAAGACTAGAGATCTCCTCAAGAAAATTAAAGATACCAAGGGAATATTCCATGCAAATATGGGCACAATAAAGGGTATGACTGTGAGGGTGTTTCTGGAAGAGATTAGTGCTTTAATCTATAGACTGTGTAAAGAAAATCACTCTTACCAATGTGGGTGGGCACCATTCAATCCATTGAAGGTGTGTCCTGAATAGAACAAAAAGGTAGAAGAAGGACAAATTTGCTTTCTCTGCTGGAGCTGGGACATTCATCTTCTCCTTGGCTGTCAGCCTTTGGCCTCTGACAGGGTCTCACACCATTTGCTCCCCTGGTTCCTAGGCTTTGGATTTTGACTAGAACTACACCACTTGTTCTTGGCCTTTCAGCTGCAGACAGTATATCCAGCTGGGATTTCTCAGCCTCCATAATCATGTGAGTCAATCCTCATAAAATAATGTTTTTCTACATATCTATATCCTATTGTTGTTTCCTTGGAGAACCCCAACTGATATACTCATTTATTTGGGACACAGGTCTCCTGAAAGTCCCTACTTTACTTTAGCCTGGCTCCTTTACCCATAGCCTAGAAGTACTGCTTGTATTCTCCTAGCTCCCAAATGCCAATTCCAGATCATTTTACTTTTCCACAAAGCAAAATTTCTCTTGAGTTGGTTCTGTACCATCCCATCTGTACCATTTTGTACCTTCTTCATCACCATTTTTTTTTGAACCCTCCACATTCATTTAGGTTTTTGGTTCCAGACTCACTGTCTTTCTCTCCAACCAAACTCCCGAAAAAATTTCAAGGTCTTCATGAAGGACCCATCAACCACTATACTCTTATAGTTCTGTGGTCTATTCAGTGTTTATGGCTTTACTTCATTCTGTTTGAGCATCTACCTTGCAATGACCTCCCAGGCTTGTCTCATCTGGAATTAACTGACACTCCTGTAATCTCATACATAAATTTCTTCCTCTCCAAACATAGCTTCTTATGCTACCAGTCCTCTCCTATTCCTGCAAACCTAAAAAGGAAAGATATACCCATTGAATGCAGAGTTACAGAGGCTAGTAAGAAGAGTTAAGAACGCCTTAAGTCAACAATGCAAAGAAATAGAGGAAAACAATAGAGCGGGAAAGACTAGAGATCTCCTCAAGAAAATTAAAGATACCAAGGGAATATTCCATGCAAATATGGGCACAATAAAGGACAGAAATGATATGAAAATAGCAGAAGCATAAAATATTAAGAAGAGGTGGCAAGAATATACAGAAAAACTATAACAAAAAAACAGGTCTTAATAACCCAGAGAACCACAATGGTGTGATCACTCACCTAGAGCCAGACATCCTGGAGTGTGAAGTTAAGTGGGCCTTAGGAAGCATTACTATAAACAAAACTAGCAGAGGTGATGGAATTCTAGCTGTGCTATTTTAAATCCTAAAAGATGATGCTGTTAAAGTGCTACACTTAATATGCCAGCAAATTTGGAAAACTCAGCAGTCATCACAGGACTGGAAAAGGTCAGTTTTCATTCCAATCCCAAAGAAGGGCAATACCAAAGAATGTTCAAACTACCAGGTTTCCCTGGTGGCTCAGTGGTAAAGAATCCACTTGCCAATGCAGGAGACACAGGTTCAATCCCTGATCTGGGAAGATCCCACATGGTGCAGAGCAACTAAGCCCAAATGCTACAATTACTGAACCTGTGCTCTAAAGCCCAAGAGCTGCAACTACTGAGCGTTCGTGCCCTAGAGTCAGTACTCCACAAGAGAAGCCACTGCAATGAGAAGCTCACACACTGCAATGAAGAGTAGCCCTCACTTGCACAACTAGAGAAAAAGCCCATGTAGTAACGAAGACCAAGCATAGCAAAAAATAAATAAAGAAATACAATTATTAAAAAAAAAAAGCAATGTTCAAACTACCACACAACTGCACTCATTTCACATGCTAGCAAGATAATGCTCAAAACTCTTCAAGCTAGGCTTTAACAATACATACATGAAGAACTTCTAGATGTACAAGCTGGCTTTAGAGAAGACAGAGGAACCAGAGATCAAACTGTCAACGTGCATTGGATCATAGAAAAAGAAAGGCAATTCCTTTCTTTTTCTGCTTCATGACTACATTAAAGGTTTTAACTATGTGGATCACAACAAACTGTGGAAAATTCTTAAAGAGATGGGAACACCAAACCACCCTACCTGCCTCCTGAGAAACCTGTATGCAGATCAAGAATCAACAGTTAGAACTGGACTGGTTCCAAATCGGGAAAGGAGTACATCAAAGCTGTATATTGTTACCCTCCTTACCTAATTCCTATGCAGAGTATATCAGGTGAAATGCCAGGATGAATGAATCACAGCTGGAATCAAGACTGTGGGAAGAAATATCTATAACCTCATATATACAGATGACACCACCCTAATGGCAGAAAGTGAAGAGGATGTAAAGAACCTTTTGATGATGGTGAAAGAGGAGAGTGGAAAAGCTAGCTTAAAACTCAGCGTTCAAAAAATGAAGATCATGGCATCTGGTGCCATTACCTCATGGCAAATATATGGGGAAAAATTGGAAACTGTGACAAGCTCTATTTTCTAGGGCTCCAAAATCATTGCAGGCAGTGACTTCGACCATGAAATAAAAGACACCTTTTTCTGGGAAGAAAAGCTATGATGAACTTAGACAGCACATTAAAAAGCAAAGATATCACTTTGCAGACAAAAGTCTGTATGGTCAAAACTATTGTTTTTCCACTAGTCATGTATGGATATGAGAGTTGGCCCACAAAGAAGGCTGAGCACCAAAGAACTGATGCTTTTGAATTGTGAGCTGGTGAAGACTCTTGAGAGTCCCTTGGATTGCTGGGAGATCAAACCAGTCAATCCTAAAGGAAATCAACTCTGAATACCCATTGGAAGCACTGATGCTGAAACTGAAGCTCCAATACTTTGACCATCTTGTGTGAAGAGCCAAGTCATTGTAAAAGACCTTGATGTTGGGAAGGATTGAGGGCAAGAAGAGAAGGCGGCAACAGAGTACAAGATGGTTGAATGGCATCATTGATTTGATGGACACGAGCTTAAGCAAACTCCAGGAGATAGTTAAGGACAGGGAAGCTTAGCATACTGCAGCACCCAGGGTCAAAAAGTTTGGACACGACTGAATGACTGAACAATAATTATCTTATGACACCATGATGATCTTTAGTTTTTCGATCCCTCTCCTTTTTCTACTCTTGATCCCCTCTCAGCATATTACTTCTTTACCACCCAATACAGACCCAAGGGATCTCACTTTTATCACTTTCCTACTGACAGCCTTAATTATCCCTACTCTTTCAATTTGTTTAGCACCCTGAAAGACTGCAATTCTGGGCTCATGTACTCATCTATGTTTTATTCTTCTTTACCCAAGCAGGATGGGGGATACTAGGGAAAAATAAATCACAAAATACAGGAACTAGTACCTGCACTAACATATGAATCTAGGTCTTTCCAGGTGATGATAGTGATGAAGAACCCACCTACCAATGCAGGATACATATTAAGAGACTCAGGTTCAAACAACAACAAAAAAAAAGCAAAAAAAAAGAGACTCAGGTTCGATCCCTGGGTCAGAAAGATCCTCTGGAAGAGGGAATGGTAACCCACTTAAATATTTTTGCCAGGAGAATACATGGATGAAGGATCCTGGAGGGCTACAGTCTATAAAGTTGCAAAGAGTCAGACACAACTGAAATGACTTTGCATGCACATAGTCACATAGTCTAAGCTATCATTTTGAATCTTATACATCTTTTCTCAGCCTCTCTTATTTCCTTTAAAATTTTTTAAAAGTCTTTCCCTTTACTTTTAAAAACCAGCTCTACTAACTTCCCATTTCACAGAGAAAGTAGAAGCTATCAGAAATAAACTTTCCTCAACTTGTCCTCCACAGCACTTCTTTCCTCCCCAATAGAACAGCATCTGTTTACACTCCTACCACTATATATCTCTTTTGCCCTCCTTCCAGTTAATGCAGGTTAATCTTTGTGACTCAAGCATTTCTTTTCTCCTCAAGAGTTGTGTTGTCTCAATTATCTCTTTTCCCTTTAATGTTTGGTCGATAGACTGGATCAAGTCATAGCCACTTAAAAAGTGACATACCAAAAAACCTTCCTTTGGCTATGATCCTCTGCTACCTGCCACTCTTATCTTTTGCTTCTCTTCATAGAAAAGCTTGAGGCCTCCACTTCCTTGCTGCTTTCCCCTGTTGTTGTTGTTGGCTTTAAAAGACCCATCTACCTTATAATCCATCAGAAACTGACTTAGACCACCACCACCACATATAAACTGTTTTGCTAAGTGATCAGAATCTTCTTAATTTCTAAATCCAGTGGTCACTTTTCAGTGTTTATCTGCCTTGATTACTTCATTTTATTTTTGAGACAGCTAATCACTCTGGAAGCTCTTTCTCTCTCGCTTTCTCTCCTTTTTTTTTTTTTTTTTTTAAATTTATACTAGCCTTTACTGTCCCTCTCCTAATTCTTACAGAAATCCTTGAGGGCCCCTTATTTTTAAAATATTAACAGTCTCTAAGACTTTACCCTCAGATCTCTTCTTTTCTTCACTGTATACACTTTGCTTTGAACAGTGCCTTTTTGGACTGCAGCTGGAACTATCACCTGTGTATCAGCAACACCCATAAACAGGAGAATGAGTTTTTTTTTCCAGTGGGAATTAGGATTTAAAGTTAGCACATAAGGCAAAAATTACCTTTGAGACATCTCCTAAAATACTGTATACATGATTTTAAATGTATATACTATCAGTCAAGAAATTCTCAGCCAGTTTTTCTCTGCTATTGGAACAGAAGGTTGTTTCTTGAGTTGAGCACCAGATGAAGTTGTTGGCTTGCATTTAAGGGGCCATATTATAAGGAAAATATGTTTTTGTTTTTTTGCCAAGCACATATAGTAGAGATAATATGTTACATAAGTGTCAAAGATAACTCCGCTTTATATCTTTTCAGTGTGATTTCTTTCATGATTTCTGATTTCTTTCATGAGCTCCAGATTTATGCAGCAAACTACATAGTGATTTTTTTGGATATGCTAATCCATACTCTTTTAGTTAGATTTCTAAAAGATGAAGAAATGACATTCAATTTAGAAAAGGCATTATTATTATTATTATTTTCACACTGTGAAGCATGTGGGATCTTAGTTCCCCAACCAGGGATAGAACCTGTATCTCCTGCATTGGGAGTGAAGAATCTTAACCATTTGACTACTTGGGAAGTTCCAGCAAAAGCATTTACTGAAAAGATACAATGATGTGGCAAGGGTCAAGCTCACACATGGAGTGTTTTCCTATCATCTGGGTTGATGTCCTTATTCCAGGTAGGTGTCCTTTAGGACTGTATAGCTGTCAGAAGCCAGTCTGCTTACTGGAGCCACAGACAGCTTCAGCTTGGTGGAATCTCTAGGTCATGCATCACACAAGTCAGTTACCTTTGGCTGAAGAGCTTTATTGAGACTAGGGGAATTCATAAGCATCTATGAAGGCATTACAGTCCTTTACTGGTCCTTTCAAGTGCTGTGTTTCACCCACTGACTATTACAGCATCTTAAAGTCCATCTTCATGAAACCATCATGACTCATCAGCCAAAAGAAATTCTAGCATTTCCCTATTGACCAGACTGAATGTCTATTACAAGTTGTATGTATTAAGAGTCAGTTTTAGAGCCACCTCCTCAAAATAGAAGCATCACCTCCTCAAAATAGAACACTCCTACATTGTTAGTGGGAAAGTAAATTGGAGCAGCCATTATGGAGAAGAGTATGACGGCTCCTTAAAAAACTAAAAATAGAGTTACTATATGATCTAGTGATCCCACTCCTGAGTGTGTATCCTGAGAAAGCTCTAATTTGAAAAAAATACATGAACGTTCATAGCAGCACTGTGCATAACAGCCAAGACATGAGTGCCTGCATGCTAAATTGCTTCACTTGTGTTTGACTCCTGTGACCCTACAGAGAGTAGACTGCCAGGCTCCTCTGTCCTTGGGATTCTCCAGGCAAAAATACTGGAGTGGATTGCCATGCCCTCCTCCAGGGGATCTTCCCAATGCAGGGATCAAACCCACATCTCTTATGTCTCCTGCATTAGCAGGCAAGTTCTTTACCACTACTGCCACCTGGGAAGCCCAGCCAAGACATGGTAGCAACCTAAATGTCCACTGACAGATAAATGAAGAAGATGTGGCATATATATATGTGTGTGTGTGTGTGTGTGTGTGTATATATATATACACAATGGAATATTCCTCCACCATAAAAAGGAATGAAATAATGCCATTTGCAGCAACATGGGATGGACCTAGAGATTACAATACTAAGTGAAGTTAATAGAGAGAGAAGTCTTAACCATTTGACTACTTGGGAAGTTCCAGCAAAAGCATTTACTGAAAAGATACAATGATGTGGCAAGGGTCAAGCTCACACATGGAGTGTTTTCCTATCATCTGGGTTGATGTCCTTATTCCAGGTAGGTGTCCTTTAGGACTGTATAGCTGTCAGAAGCCAGTCTGCTTACTGGAGCCACAGACAGCTTCAGCTTGGTGGAATCTCTAGGTCATGCATCACACAAGTCAGTTACCTTTGGCTGAAGAGCTTTATTGAGACTAGGGGAATTCATAAGCATCTATGAAGGCATTACAGTCCTTTACTGGTCCTTTCAAGTGCTGTGTTTCACCCACTGACTATTACAGCATCTTAAAGTCCATCTTCATGAAACCATCATGACTCATCAGCCAAAAGAAATTCTAGCATTTCCCTATTGACCAGACTGAATGTCTATTACAAGTTGTATGTATTAAGAGTCAGTTTTAGAGCCACCTCCTCAAAATAGAAGCATCACCTCCTCAAAATAGAACACTCCTACATTGTTAGTGGGAAAGTAAATTGGAGCAGCCATTATGGAGAAGAGTATGACGGCTCCTTAAAAAACTAAAAATAGAGTTACTATATGATCTAGTGATCCCACTCCTGAGTGTGTATCCTGAGAAAGCTCTAATTTGAAAAAAATACATGAACGTTCATAGCAGCACTGTGCATAACAGCCAAGACATGAGTGCCTGCATGCTAAATTGCTTCACTTGTGTTTGACTCCTGTGACCCTACAGAGAGTAGACTGCCAGGCTCCTCTGTCCTTGGGATTCTCCAGGCAAAAATACTGGAGTGGATTGCCATGCCCTCCTCCAGGGGATCTTCCCAATGCAGGGATCAAACCCACATCTCTTATGTCTCCTGCATTAGCAGGCAAGTTCTTTACCACTACTGCCACCTGGGAAGCCCAGCCAAGACATGGTAGCAACCTAAATGTCCACTGACAGATAAATGAAGAAGATGTGGCATATATATATGTGTGTGTGTGTGTGTGTGTGTGTATATATATATACACAATGGAATATTCCTCCACCATAAAAAGGAATGAAATAATGCCATTTGCAGCAACATGGGATGGACCTAGAGATTACAATACTAAGTGAAGTTAATCAGAGAGAGAGGCAAATAGCATATAATATCACTTACATATGAAATCTAAAAAATTATACAAATGGACATATTTACAAAACAGAAAGACTCATAGACAGAAAAAACTTATGGCCACCAAAGAGGAAAGTTGAGGGAGGAGCAATGAATTAGGAGTTTGGAATTAACAGATGCATATTACTCTATATAAAATAGATAAACAACAAGGACCTAACATACAGAACAAAGGTGGCTTAAAACTCTATATTCAAAAAACGAACATCAGGTATCCTGTTCCATCTCTCCATGGCAAATAGATGGGGGGAAAGTAGAAACAACAACAGATTTTATTTTCTAGGGCTTCAAAATCACTGCAGACCACAACTGCAGCCATGACATTAAAAGACTCTTGCTCATTGGAAGAAAAACTATGACAAACCTACACAGTGTATTAAAAGTAGACATTTTGCTGACAAAGATCCATATAGTCAAAGCTATGATTTTTCCAGTAGCCATGTATGTATGTGAGAGTTGGACCATAAAGGAAACTGAGCACTGAAGAACTGATACTGTGGTGCTGTAGAAGACTCTTTAAGAGTTCCCTGGACAGCAAGGACACCAAACCAGTCAATCCTAAAGGAAATCAATCCTTAATATTGGAAGGATTGATGCTGAAATTGAAGCTCCAATACTTTGGCCAACTGATATGAAGAGCGGACTCATTGGAAAAGCAATTTTACCACTACTGCACTGGGAGTCATGCTCCATTTGGTTAGCAAAAATACTGGAGTGGATTGCCATGCCCTCCTCCAGGGGATCTTCCCAATGCAGGGATCAAACCCACATCTCTTATGTCTCCTGCATTAGCAGGCAAGTTCTTTACCACTACTGCCACCTGGGAAGCCCAGCCAAGACATGGTAGCAACCTAAATGTCCACTGACAGATAAATGAAGAAGATGTGGCATATATATATGTGTGTGTGTGTGTGTGTGTGTGTATATATATATACACAATGGAATATTCCTCCACCATAAAAAGGAATGAAATAATGCCATTTGCAGCAACATGGGATGGACCTAGAGATTACAATACTAAGTGAAGTTAATCAGAGAGAGAGGCAAATAGCATATAATATCACTTACATATGAAATCTAAAAAATTATACAAATGGACATATTTACAAAACAGAAAGACTCATAGACAGAAAAAACTTATGGCCACCAAAGAGGAAAGTTGGGGGAGGAGCAATGAATTAGGAGTTTGGAATTAACAGATGCATATTACTCTATATAAAATAGATAAACAACAAGGACCTAACATACAGAACAAAGGTGGCTTAAAACTCTATATTCAAAAAACGAACATCAGGTATCCTGTTCCATCTCTCCATGGCAAATAGATGGGGGGAAAGTAGAAACAACAACAGATTTTATTTTCTAGGGCTTCAAAATCACTGCAGACCACAACTGCAGCCATGACATTAAAAGACTCTTGCTCATTGGAAGAAAAACTATGACAAACCTACACAGTGTATTAAAAGTAGACATTTTGCTGACAAAGATCCATATAGTCAAAGCTATGATTTTTCCAGTAGCCATGTATGTATGTGAGAGTTGGACCATAAAGGAAACTGAGCACTGAAGAACTGATACTGTGGTGCTGTAGAAGACTCTTTAAGAGTTCCCTGGACAGCAAGGACACCAAACCAGTCAATCCTAAAGGAAATCAATCCTTAATATTGGAAGGATTGATGCTGAAATTGAAGCTCCAATACTTTGGCCAACTGATATGAAGAGCGGACTCATTGGAAAAGATCCTGATGCTGAAAGACTGAAGACAAGGAGAAGGAAGTGGCAGAGGATGAGATGGCCGGATAACATCACTGACTCAATGGACATGAATTTGGGTAAACTCTAAGAGATGGAGAAGGACAGGAAAACCTGGCCTTCTGCAGTCCTTGGGATCACAAAGGGTCGAATAGGACTCATTGACTGAACAACAACCACAATATGAAACAGAGAACTACAACACTGTAAATCAACTATACTTTCAATAAAAGTTGTATGTTTTGAAGAAAAAAATGCTTCACCTCCTCCTCATCACACACATCAAAATAGGGACTTCCCTGGTGGTCCAGTGGCTAAGATGCCATGCACCCAATGCTCCCAAGGGGGCCCAAGTTTGATTCCAGATCAAAGAAATAGGTCCCACATGCGGCAACTAAGAATTTGCAAGCTGCAACTAAAGATCTCTGCATACTGCAACGAAGCTCCTGAGTGCCGCAACTATGATCCAGGGCAACTAAATAAATAAAAATAAATATTAAAAAAAGACACCTACCCAAATATAAATAATTTAAAATAAAAATGCAAAGCTTCATAATCAATTTAAAAATTTTAAATTGGACATAGCACTCTTTATTTTTTATATAAAAACACATCAGTAATACAGTATGTCCAATCAAAAAAATGGGAAAAGGACCTAAACAGACACTTATCCAAAGACGACATACAGATGGTCCAAAAACACATGAAATGATGCTCAATTTCACTTATAATTAGAGAAATGCAAATCAAAACTATAATGAGATATTACCTCACACCCGTCAGAATGGCCATCATTCACAAATCAACAGACAATAAATGCTGGAGAGGGTGCGGAGAAAAGGGAACGCTCCTGCATTGCTGGTGGGGATGCAAATTGATACAGCCTCTATGGAAGACAGTCTGGAGATTTCTTTTTTTTTTTTTTTTTTTAAATTTATTTATTTATTTATTTATTTATTTATTTTTGTACATGTATGTTCCCAGATCAATCAGATGCATATCCCTTGACCCTCCCCCCACCCAGGTTCCCCCCCACATCCCTCCAGACCATTGCTCCAAGTGGTTGTAGGTACTCCTATTCCCCTAGCACAATGACAATAGCTATCTTTTCTACACATGACAGTATAGGTTCCCATGTTACTCCCTCCCATTGTTCGGTCTCCACAATGTCTTTATGTCTATGCTCTGTTTTTTCATGAGTTCACTGTGTGTGTTATCATGACCATCTTACTAGATCCCATATATATGAGTTAGTATACTATACTTGTCTTTCTCTTTTTGACTTACTTCACTTTTTATGATAGGTTCTAGAGCCAGCCACCTCATTAGGACTGAGTCTTCTGCATTTCTTTTAACAGCTGAGTAGTATTCCATTGTATATATGTACCAGAGCTTCTGGATCCATTCATTTGTCGATGGACATCTAGGTTGCTTCCATGTTCTGGCTATTGTATAGAGAGCTGCAATGAACATTGGGGTACAGGTGCCTCTTTCAGTTTTGATTTCATCAGGATATAGGCCTAATAGTGGGATTGCTGGGTCATAGGGTGCTTCTATTTTTAGTTTTTTAAGGAATCTCCATATTGTCTTCCATAGAGGTTGTATTAATTTACATTCCCACCAGCAATGCAAGAGGTGGAGATTTCTTAAAAAACTAAAACTAGAGGCACCCTATGACCCAGCAATCCCACTATTAGGCTTATACTCTGATGAAATTAAATCTGAAAGAAGCACCTGTACCCCAATGTTCATTGCAGCTCTCTATACAATAGCTAGAACATGGAAGCAACGTAGATGCGCATCGACGAACGAATGGATACAGAAGCCCTGGTACATATATACAATGGAATACTACACAGCTGTAAAGAGAAATGCAGAAGAATCAGCCCTAATGAGGTAGCTGGATCTAGAACGTAGAGAAGGACAAATACAATATATTAACACATATATATGGAATCTAGTAGGATGGTAATGATGGCACACGCAGTGAAGTGACGGAAAGACAGACATGGACAGTGGACATATGGACATTGTGGGGAAGGAACAGAGGGTGGGAGGCATAAAGGAAGTAGCATGAAGGCCTGTACTATCATAAGTGAAAATAGCTCTAGTCAGTTATATCCCTTGACCCTCCCCACCCAGGTCCCCCATCCCTCCAGACCATTGCTCCAAGTGGTTGTAGGTACTCCTATTCCCCTAGCACAATGACAATAGCTATCTTTTCTACACATGACAGTATAGGTTCCCATGTTACTCCCTCCCATTGTTCGGTCTCCACAATGTCTTTATGTCTATGCTCTGTTTTTCATGAGTTCACTGTGTGTGTGAGGATGACCATCTTACTAGATCCCATATCTGAGTTAGTATACTATACTTGTCTTTCTCTTTGACTTACTTCACTTTTTATGATAGGTTCTAGAGCCAGCCACCTCATTAGGACTGAGTCTTCTGCATTTCTTTTAACAGCTGAGTAGTATTCCATTGTATATATGTACCAGAGCTTCTGGATCCATTCATTTGTCGATGGACATCTAGGTTGCTTCCATGTTCTGGCTATTGTATAGAGAGCTGCAATGAACATTGGGGTACAGGTGCCTCTTTCAGTTTTGATTTCATCAGGATATAGGCCTAATAGTGGGATTGCTGGGTCATAGGGTGCTTCTTTTTTTAGTTTTTTAAGGAATCTCCATATTGTCTTCCATAGAGGTTGTATTAATTTACATTCCCACCAGCAATGCAAGAGGTGGAGATTTCTTAAAAAACTAAAACTAGAGGCACCCTATGACCCAGCAATCCCACTATTAGGCTTATACTCTGATGAAATTAAATCTGAAAGAAGCACCTGTACCCCAATGTTCATTGCAGCTCTCTATACAATAGCTAGAACATGGAAGCAACGTAGATGCGCATCGACGAACGAATGGATACAGAAGCCCTGGTACATATATACAATGGAATACTACACAGCTGTAAAGAGAAATGCAGAAGAATCAGCCCTAATGAGGTAGCTGGATCTAGAACGTAGAGAAGGACAAATACAATATATTAACACATATATATGGAATCTAGTAGGATGGTAATGATGGCACACGCAGTGAAGTGACGGAAAGACAGACATGGACAGTGGACATATGGACATTGTGGGGAAGGAACAGAGGGTGGGAGGCATAAAGGAAGTAGCATGAAGGCCTGTACTATCATAAGTGAAGAAAATAGCTCTAGTCATTGCTCTGTGAGAAAAAGGGATCCTTCAGGGGTGCTGTGTGATGGTTGGGAGGGGTGGGAAGCAGGGGGTATACATATGACTAATCTGGGAACATGCATATCTGTAAACAACAAAATTCTGTAAAAGTCAAAAGTACAATAAAAGTTAAAAAAAATACAGTATGTTTTCTTTAATCTGAAATACTAAAAATATGAAGAATAAATGTCATCCATAATACCCTTAGCTAGGGATAGCCATCATTAATTTGTGGTCATAATTTTAACATTTTTCTTTAGGACCATAAATGAAGTCATACTTTAACACACTGTTTTGTACCTGGTCATTTTTCCATATTAGAAAACACAGATTACATGATTATATTGATGATTGCACCATTCCATTGCTTCTGTGTATCAATCTCATGAATTTCAAAATGTATCCCTTTTTGTTCTCCATAGCCCTGCAAAGCTGGGATTATTACTAACTCCATTATATAGAAATACAGATCCTGAGGTTCAGAGTGGGTAACTGACTGCTGAAAATTTACATACCAAGTAAGTGGCAGAGATAAAGCTTTCTCTGTGATTTCTTGACTCCAAATTGGTCTGGTACCCCTTCCACAGTGTGTTTCCTGTCTCTCTAATGAGATAAAGCAGATGAAGGTGCTGGGCAAGTGCACCCTGTTGTTATTTATTTTAAGAGGCAGCCTAAAGGGAGTCATTGCCTCAGGAACAACTTCTGATTTGGTCTGAATCTAGGGCAGCTTCCTAAATTAAAAATGCACAAAGGCTTCTAGGGCTGCAGTTTGAATTCTTCTTAATGCAAAGCATCATTATAACACACTAATATCAATATACAACTGAATCCTACAATAAGAATTAATTCCTGGCCAGTGAACCTAGCCATACAACATAAAAAAAAAAACAACAGGTCATGGGACTTCTCTGGTAGTCAAGTGGTTAAGATTCTGAGCTGCCAATGAAGAAGAGAATGGGTTTGATCCCTGGTCAAGGAACTAAGATCTCACATGCTACTCAGTTCAGCCAAAAGATTAAAACAAAAACAAAATCAGTTCAGTATCGAACAAGGACATTCAAGTCCCTGCTAGCTTAACAGCAGACCCTAGGTATGTACATTGCTCTTGTCTCATTATCCCCTTCCCCCTTATTTTCTTCACTGAATGATAAGTGAAATGTCTACCAGGGGAGGGCATTTTGCTAGAAATCTAACCTGGGACTAGAAGGCACAGGAGACTTGAACCAAAAAATTTGAAGAGTTTATGAGATTCTGTAGTTACTTCTTCTCTATTCTCTATTCATTACTGGCCAAATCAATGGATGCTAGATGTAGAGTACTATAAATATCCCGTTGAGCTCTTTTTTCCCCACATAGTCTAAAGGTGTTGCACATTCTTTTATCACAGATAACTTGCTATTGATCTACTCTTCTCTTGGTCAACATTTTGGTTTCCCCTGGGGTCGCTGTCTTCTCATGCCTCCAAAGACCTTAGACTGTCTTTCCTTTCAGGGTCCTGGGCACTTCAGTGAGACTTGAGACTAAAAGTCCACAGTGAGAACTTATGAGGTTCTGGGTATAAATTGCCAGACCTCCACTAACATATACTTTTCAGAAAAAGACAAAATCGTGACTTTCATACAGATATAAAAAAGGGCATACGTAAATGAGTTCATTTTATGCATATAATATGAGAAAACCAGACAAAATGGGACAGCACTGATTTTTTTCCATGGGTAGGATGGGACCAATAAAATCACTACCAGAAGGAGAGAAGTTACATATTTATCATTACCCACAATTTACAAAGAACAGTGAAACAGAAGAAAATGAATAAGGCTAGACTCTACTAATGAACGATATGTTACAGACATGTATAGTTTTTTAAATACCCTCTCCTCCACCACCCAATGGAAGAAAATAGGGCCACTGCAACCAATTTGAATGGAGTAAGACAAGTAGCCTAGATGATATCAGATCACTGCCAGATTGATCCCTTTAGAACACTGAATTTCCCTGACAAATTTAAAACACGTTATAATTCTCAAAAGTCCTCAAATGTTTAAAAGATAAAAATGACCAACCAACAATATTCAAAAACAGTACATATCAAAATTCACCAGAATACTCCAACCTCTATTCAGACAGCTCAAACTGGATTATTTCCTGATTTTACCCTTCACTGTACACACTTTAAGAACCTTCAAGAAAACAATTCTCGGATGGAACTGGCTTCTTCATGGAGAAGCATATAATTCTGCATGAGGACTTAATGGATCCAAACCTGTGTCATGCCTGTGTGCATACCCAATTAAACACTGGAAATAAAAAATTGTTTTGGTGAAAAAAAAAAAAAAGAAAATAATTCTCAAAATACAGGCACAGCTATGCAAAACCACTCTATGTACTGTTAACTTAAACACCTCACTGCTGCAATTCTACATTAACTTTATCCTTTGTTATCACTAAGAATTTTACTACTAACTTTTTGCAAATTGCAGGACATTTCTAAAAAATTTTCTTAGGAAACATGGATGGTTATAAAATTATAGATTGTTGTTTAAAAAATGACAGTCCTCCATTGCTATTTTCATGCAAATATTTGAATCCTTGAGTATCCTGTCACAGTCTCTAACTTTACTACTGTAAGTACATATGCCTACTACTAAAAATCAAGTGAAACAAATAGTAACTACCAAAAATGTTTAATTACATACAAATATGTTAAGTACAGCAACAAAAAATTTTCCACTTCTTGTAGGCAGGACTCCCGCCTCCATGACCTTCCCTGAGTTCCAAAGGGTGGACTGGAAAAGCTGCTATTCAGGGAGGAGCAGCCAAGAAATCACCTGAAGCAAGATTAAAAAGGACCAGAGAAATTCATCCAGATTAGGAAACCAACCACTGAGAAGAGATCAAGGGAGGGCAAGCCCTTCTCATGCCCTAATCTTGTCAGAGACCTTACCTTTGAACCACTGTTACAATACCCCTCACTAGTGCTCTGGGATGCAGACCCAGTGTTTTCTTTGCCTGGCAAAGCAATAAAGCTATCCTTTTCTACTTCACCCAAAAATCTGTCTCTGAGATTTAATTTGGTGTGCAGAGAGGCCTTGCTTAGAAAATTTTTATGTTCCCAGAAAACTGAGCAGATAATACAGAGACTTCTCATGTGTCCTACTCACAGTTTATTCTTTTATTATTAACATTTTGTATTAGTGTGGGACATACAATTGATGAATCAATACTGATAGGTTTTTGTTAACTAAAGCCCAGAGTTTATGGTTCATTCTTTATCTTGTACAATTTTATGATTTTTAGACAACTGCATATTGTCCTGTTTCTACCATTACTGTGTCATACATGATGGTTTTGAGCCATGCAGCACAGATTGGGACTTAACCCACGTACCTGGACTCAAACCTGGCCAAAACCACAGTCTTCCAACTGAGATCACACACCTGGTTTCAGGACTTATTAAAGCTCAGGTTCTTGATGTCTCATTGCAAAAAGAACTCAGTGAGAGACAAAGTAATGGGTAAGAAGTACATTTATTTAGAAAGAAACACATTAAAACCACTCTATGTACTGTTAACTTAAACACCTCACTGCTGCAATTCTACATTAACTTTATCCTTTGTTATCACTAAGAATTTTACTACTAACTTTTTGCAAATTGCAGGACATTTCTAAAAAATTTTCTTAGGAAACATGGATGGTTATAAAATTATAGATTGTTGTTTAAAAAATGACAGTCCTCCATTGCTATTTTCATGCAAATATTTGAATCCTTGAGTATCCTGTCACAGTCTCTAACTTTACTACTGTAAGTACATATGCCTACTACTAAAAATCAAGTGAAACAAATAGTAACTACCAAAAATGTTTAATTACATACAAATATGTTAAGTACAGCAACAAAAAATTTTCCACTTCTTGTAGGCAGGACTCCCGCCTCCATGACCTTCCCTGAGTTCCAAAGGGTGGACTGGAAAAGCTGCTATTCAGGGAGGAGCAGCCAAGAAATCACCTGAAGCAAGTTTAAAAAAGGACCAGAGAAATTCATCCAGATTAGGAAACCAACCACTGAGAAGAGATCAAGGGAGGGCAAGCCCTTCTCATGCCCTAATCTTGTCAGAGACCTTACCTTTGAACCACTGTTACAATACCCCTCACTAGTGCTCTGGGATGCAGACCCAGTGTTTTCTTTGCCTGGCAAAGCAATAAAGCTATCCTTTTCTACTTCACCCAAAAATCTGTCTCTGAGATTTAATTTGGTGTGCAGAGAGGCCTTGCTTAGAAAATTTTTATGTTCCCAGAAAACTGAGCAGATAATACAGAGACTTCTCATGTGTCCTACTCACAGTTTATTCTTTTATTATTAACATTTTGTATTAGTGTGGGACATACAATTGATGAATCAATACTGATAGGTTTTTGTTAACTAAAGCCCAGAGTTTATGGTTCATTCTTTATCTTGTACAATTTTATGATTTTTAGACAACTGCATATTGTCCTGTTTCTACCATTACTGTGTCATACATGATGGTTTTGAGCCATGCAGCACAGATTGGGACTTAACCCACGTACCTGGACTCAAACCTGGCCAAAACCACAGTCTTCCAACTGAGATCACACACCTGGTTTCAGGACTTATTAAAGCTCAGGTTCTTGATGTCTCATTGCAAAAAGAACTCAGTGAGAGACAAAGTAATGGGTAAGAAGTACATTTATTTAGAAAGAAACACATTACACAGAGTGTTATTGTTTAGTCCGTAAGTCATGCCTGACTCTCTTCAAACACATGTGGACAGTAGCTTGCCAGACTCCTCTGTCCATAGGATTTATCAGGCAAGAATACTGGAGTAGGTTGCCATTTCCTTCTCCAGGGAATCTTTCTGAGCCAGGGACTGAACCTGTGTTCCCTGCATTGGCAGGTAGATTCTTTACCACTGAATCACCAGGAAAGTCTCTAGTGTGGGTCACCTCAAAAGGTGATAGTGGTCTCAAAATACGATGTGTGTGTGGACTTCCTTGGTGATCAGTGGCTAAGATTCCTTGCTCCCAATGCAGGGAATCTGGGTTTGATCCCTGGTGAGGGCACTAGATCCCACATGTCACAACTAAGAGTTAGAATGCTGCAACTAAGACCCAGCACAGCCAGAAATGGTGTGGTTAGCTTTTATGGGCTGAGTAATTTCATAGGCTGATGAGTTGTTGTTGTTCAGTCGCTCAGTCGTGTCCATCATTTTGCAAACCCATAGACTGCAGCACACCATGCCTGTCCTTCTTTGCTTAAACTCATGTCTATTGAATCAATGATGCCATGCAACCATCTTATCCTCTGTAGCCCCTTCTTCTCCTGCCCTCAGTCTTTCCCAGCATCAGGGTCTTTTCCAGTGAGTCAGCTCTTGTCATCAGGTAGCCAAAGTATTGGAGCTTCAGCTTCAGTCATCAGTCCTTCTAATGAATTTTGAAAGCTGATTTCCTTTAGAATTGACTGGTTTGATCTCCTTGCTGTCCAAGGAGCTCTCAAGAGTCTTCTTTAGCACCACAGTTCAAAAGCATCAATTCTTCAGTGCTCAGCCTTCTTTATGGTCCACCTCTCATATCTGTACATGACTATTTGAAAAACCATAGCTTTAACTATACAGACTTTTGTTGGCTAAGTGAAGTGTCTGCTTTTTAACACACTGTCTAGGTTTTTCATAGCTTTTCTTATAAAGAGCAAGAGTCTTTTAATTTCATGGCTGCAGCCACAGTCTGCAAAGATTTTGGAGCCAAGACAATAGAGCTTGTCACTATTTGTATTATTCCCCCAACAATTTGCCATGAGATGATGGAATCAGATACCATGATCTTAGTTTTCTGAATGTTTAGTCCGTAAGTCATGCCTGACTCTCTTCAAACACATGTGGACAGTAGCTTGCCAGACTCCTCTGTCCATAGGATTTATCAGGCAAGAATACTGGAGTAGGTTGCCATTTCCTTCTCCAGGGAATCTTTCTGAGCCAGGGACTGAACCTGTGTTCCCTGCATTGGCAGGTAGATTCTTTACCACTGAATCACCAGGAAAGTCTCTAGTGTGGGTCACCTCAAAAGGTGATAGTGGTCTCAAAATACGATGTGTGTGTGGACTTCCTTGGTGATCAGTGGCTAAGATTCCTTGCTCCCAATGCAGGGAATCTGGGTTTGATCCCTGGTGAGGGCACTAGATCCCACATGTCACAACTAAGAGTTAGAATGCTGCAACTAAGACCCAGCACAGCCAGAAATGGTGTGGTTAGCTTTTATGGGCTGAGTAATTTCATAGGCTGATGAGTTGTTGTTGTTCAGTCGCTCAGTCGTGTCCATCATTTTGCAAACCCATAGACTGCAGCACACCATGCCTGTCCTTCTTTGCTTAAACTCATGTCTATTGAATCAATGATGCCATGCAACCATCTTATCCTCTGTAGCCCCTTCTTCTCCTGCCCTCAGTCTTTCCCAGCATCAGGGTCTTTTCCAGTGAGTCAGCTCTTGTCATCAGGTAGCCAAAGTATTGGAGCTTCAGCTTCAGTCATCAGTCCTTCTAATGAATTTTGAAAGCTGATTTCCTTTAGAATTGACTGGTTTGATCTCCTTGCTGTCCAAGGAGCTCTCAAGAGTCTTCTTTAGCACCACAGTTCAAAAGCATCAATTCTTCAGTGCTCAGCCTTCTTTATGGTCCACCTCTCATATCTGTACATGACTATTTGAAAAACCATAGCTTTAACTATACAGACTTTTGTTGGCTAAGTGAAGTGTCTGCTTTTTAACACACTGTCTAGGTTTTTCATAGCTTTTCTTATAAAGAGCAAGAGTCTTTTAATTTCATGGCTGCAGCCACAGTCTGCAAAGATTTTGGAGCCAAGACAATAGAGCTTGTCACTATTTGTATTATTCCCCCAACAATTTGCCATGAGATGATGGAATCAGATACCATGATCTTAGTTTTCTGAATGTTGAATTTTAGGCCAGCTTTTTTACTCTTCTCTTTCACCTTCATCAAGAGGCTCTTTAGTTTCTCTTCATTTACTGCCATTAAAATAGTATCATCTGCTTTATCTAAGGTTGTTGATATTTCTTGTGGCAATTTTTTTTTTTTTAGGCCACTTCTATTGATCTTTCATTTATTTCCATCTTTGTTCTTTGGCCTGTGTGGGCCTCCCATCGCAGTGGCCTCTGTCGTCGCAGAGCACTGGCTCTAGGTGCACACGCTCCAGAGCTCTGGCTTGGTAGTTGGACACATTAGTCCAGTCACTCTGTAGCACGTGGGATCTTCCCAGGTCAGGGATCTAACCAGCACCCCTTGCACTGCAAGGCGGTGTCCTTACCCACTGGACTACCAGGGAAGCCCTCTCATGGCAATCTTGATTCCAGCTTGTGATTCATCCACTCTGGCATTTCACAGGACATACTCTGCATAGAAGTTAGATAAAGAGGATGACAATATACAGCCTTGATGCACTCCTTTCCCAATTTGGAACCAGTCCGTTATTCCATATCCAGTTCTAACAGTTGCTTCTAGATCTGCATATAGGTTTTCCAGGAGGCAGGTAAGGTGGTCTGGTGTTCCTATCTCTTAAAGAATTTTCCACAGTTTGTTGTTACCCACATAGTCAAGGAAGCAGAAGTAGATGTTTTTCTGGAATTTCCTTTAGGATTGACTGGTTTGGTATCCTTGCTGTCCAAGGAACTTTCCAGAATCTTCTTCAGCACCACAGTTCAAAAGCATCAATTCTTCAGTGCTCAGCCTTATTTATGGTCCACCTCTCATATCTGTACATGACTATTTGAAAACCATAGCTTTAACTATACAGACTTTTGTTGGCTAAGTGAAGTGTCTGCTTTTTAACACACTGTCTAGGTTTTTCATAGCTTTTCTTATAAAGAGCAAGAGTCTTTTAATTTCATGGCTGCAGCCACAGTCTGCAAAGATTTTGGAGCCAAGACAATAGAGCTTGTCACTATTTGTATTATTCCCCCAACAATTTGCCATGAGATGATGGAATCAGATACCATGATCTTAGTTTTCTGAATGTTGAATTTTAGGCCAGCTTTTTTACTCTTCTCTTTCACCTTCATCAAGAGGCTCTTTAGTTTCTCTTCATTTACTGCCATTAAAATAGTATCATCTGCTTTATCTAAGGTTGTTGATATTTCTTGTGGCAATTTTTTTTTTTTTAGGCCACTTCTATTGATCTTTCATTTATTTCCATCTTTGTTCTTTGGCCTGTGTGGGCCTCCCATCGCAGTGGCCTCTGTCGTCGCAGAGCACTGGCTCTAGGTGCACACGCTCCAGAGCTCTGGCTTGGTAGTTGGACACATTAGTCCAGTCACTCTGTAGCACGTGGGATCTTCCCAGGTCAGGGATCTAACCAGCACCCTTGCACTGCAAGGCGGTGTCCTTACCCACTGGACTACCAGGGAAGCCCTCTCATGGCAATCTTGATTCCAGCTTGTGATTCATCCACTCTGGCATTTCACAGGACATACTCTGCATAGAAGTTAGATAAAGAGGATGACAATATACAGCCTTGATGCACTCCTTTCCCAATTTGGAACCAGTCCGTTATTCCATATCCAGTTCTAACAGTTGCTTCTAGATCTGCATATAGGTTTTCCAGGAGGCAGGTAAGGTGGTCTGGTGTTCCTATCTCTTAAAGAATTTTCCACAGTTTGTTGTTACCCACATAGTCAAGGAAGCAGAAGTAGATGTTTTTCTGGAATTTCCTTTCTTTTTCTATGATTCAACACATGTTGGTAATTTGATTTCTGGTTCCTCTGCCTTTCCTAAATGCAGCTTATATATCTGGCATTTCTCTGTTCACATACTGTTGAAGCCTAAATTGAAGGAGTTTGAACATTATCTTGATAGCATGTGAGATGACTGCAGTTGTGAGGTAGTTTGAACATTCTTTGACATTTCCCTTCTTTGGGATTGGAATGAAAACTGACCTTTTCTAGTCCTGTGGTCACTGCTGAGTTTTCCAAATTTGCTGGCATATTGAGTATAGCACTTTAACATAATCATCTTTTAGGATTTGAAATAGCTCAGCTAGAATTCCATCACCTTCACTAACTTTGTTTGTAGTCATGCTTCCTAAGGCCCACTTGACTTCACACTCCAAGATGTCTGGCTCTAGGTAATAACCACACCATCATGGTTATGTAGGTCACTATGACCTTTTTTTTGTTTTTTGCCACTTCTATTGGTCTTTCATTTATCTATTTTCATCCATCTTTGTTCTTTGGCCTGTGTGGGCCTCCCATCGCAGTGGCCTCTCTTGTCACAGAGCACTGGCTCTGGACACACGCGCTCCAGAGCTCCAGTTCGGTAGTTGGACACATTGGTCCAGCTGCTCCACGGCACATGGGATCTTCCCAGGCCAGGGATCGAAACAGCATCCTCTGCACTGCAAGGCGGTGTCTTTATCCACTGGATCACCAGGGAAGCCCCATTATGATCTTTTTTGTATAATTCTTCTGTGTATTCTTGCCAACCCTCCTTAATATTTTCTGCTTCTGTTATGTTCATACCATTTCCGTCCTTCACTGTGCCCATCTTTGCTAAAAGGATTATGCCAATTATTTTTGGGGCAGGGCAGAAATTTCCAGGAATTTGGCCATTGTTCACTTTTTGGTCTTTGATGGTCAGCCTTGGAACTGTCATGGCACCTGTGGGTGTGTTATTTAGCTTGTTTGTATGTTGTGTGTGTGTGTATGTGTGTGCACGTGTGCTCAGTTGTATTTGACTCTTTGAAACCCCATGGACTAGCCCACCAGACTCCTCTGTCCATCGAATTTTCCGGGCAAGAAATACTGGAGTGGGTTGCCATTTTCTTCTCCAGGGGATTGTCCCAACCCCGGGATCAAACCTGAGCTTCTTATGTCTCTGATATTGGCAGGTAAACTCTTAACCCTTGTGCCACCTGGGAAGTGTTGATGTGTTACAATGAGCATACACTGAGAGATGGTTATATAGCATCACTGACTCAGTGGAAATGAATGTGAGCAAACTCCAGGAGATAGTTGAGGACACAGGAGTTCTGGCATGCTACAGTCTGTTAGAAAGCAAAGAGTCGGGTTGGACTTAGTGACTGAACCACAACACACTGAGGCTCCTCAGGTCTAATGGAAGCTGATTCGTCTGCCATCTTGGATTCATTTGAATCTAATCAGTTTATTTTGTGTCCTTGGCCTTTGCCATTCTTTTAAAATTTGTGCCCTGTCCCTTTCCCTCCTGCTTAAGTTTCACTGCTCAATGCTCCACATATTCATGTTGCTTGTCTTTGCTTCTTTCCCACAAACTCTGGCAACCACCAATATTTTTTACTGTTTCTATAGTTTTACCAACTATCTTTTTTTCCTTCTCACTCTTTTAGATTAGTGGTATGCACATAAAAGCTATGGATATAAGCAGCAGTCGCATATGGATATAAGAGTTGGACCATAAGGAAGGCTGAGTGTCAAAAAATTGATGCTTTTGAACTGTGGTGTTGGACAAGTCTTTGAGAGTCCCTTGGATTGCAGGGAGTTCAATCCAATGAATCCTAAAATAAATGAACCCTGAATATTCATCAAAAGGACTGATGCAGAGGCTTAAACTCCAATACCTGTGGCCATTTGATGTGAAGAGGCAACTCACTGGGAAAGATCCTGATTGGAAAAGAAGGCAGAAAGAAAAGGAGGTGACAGAGGATGGGATGGTTGGATGGCATCACCAACTCAACAGAGATGAATCTGAGCAAGATGGAAGATGGTGTAGGACAGAGAAACCTGATGTGTGCAGTCCATGGGCTTGCAAAGAGTCAGACACAATTGAGTGACTGGACTGAACTGAATTACTAAGGAGGAGCGCTGCTGGAGGTTGAGTACAAAATGATGACACGACAGACTTTAATAAAGTACTCTACAGTGTACTTACTGCCAGTATTATCTCTTGGTGTGAGTGATATCGAGAGAGGAAGTATATGGAAGTTACCTGATTTACTTTAGTTTCTTTGGTTTGGGTAGGCCAGTTATCCATTTATAGCATTACTGTCTCAATGGCCATGAGTTTGAGGAAACTCCAGGAGATAGTGAAGGACAGGGAAGTCTGGTGTGCTACCGTCCATAGGGTTGCAAAGAGTCAGATATGACTTAGCGAGTGAACAACAAGGCTAATTATGAAATTTAAAACCACCTCAAATGCAAAAAAAAAAAAAAATTGGCAACATGGTGCAGTGTTATTGATGTCTTAAAAGTGTTTCTAATTAGTGAATACAATGTAAAACAATGCATTATCATCTTTGTATTAAAGATTTGTTTTTAAGGCTCCTCTCATGTGCTGAAATGGCATACACTCTCTCTATGGAGTATGTCTCTAAATAAACCCACTTCTTATCACTTTGTGTGTCTTCCTGAATTCTTTCTGTGATAAACCATCAAGAACCTGAGCTTTACTATTATCTGCTTGAATCTGCTGTTTGAGACTCAAGAAAGGTCTAGGAGACAAAAGCCTTTTTTGCAAATAACTGGGGGCATGCACCCTCTTAAAACTCAAGAGCAACTGGTTTCCAACAGAGGGAGAAGCAGGGATATGAAACTCTTTAAGATTGCTGAGATTTATTTTCGGACAAGTCTTTGAGAGTCCCTTGGATTGCAGGGAGTTCAATCCAATGAATCCTAAAATAAATGAACCCTGAATATTCATCAAAAGGACTGATGCAGAGGCTTAAACTCCAATACCTGTGGCCATTTGATGTGAAGAGGCAACTCACTGGGAAAGATCCTGATTGGAAAAGAAGGCAGAAAGAAAAGGAGGTGACAGAGGATGGGATGGTTGGATGGCATCACCAACTCAACAGAGATGAATCTGAGCAAGATGGAAGATGGTGTAGGACAGAGAAACCTGATGTGTGCAGTCCATGGGCTTGCAAAGAGTCAGACACAATTGAGTGACTGGACTGAACTGAATTACTAAGGAGGAGCGCTGCTGGAGGTTGAGTACAAAATGATGACACGACAGACTTTAATAAAGTACTCTACAGTGTACTTACTGCCAGTATTATCTCTTGGTGTGAGTGATATCGAGAGAGGAAGTATATGGAAGTTACCTGATTTACTTTAGTTTCTTTGGTTTGGGTAGGCCAGTTATCCATTTATAGCATTACTGTCTCAATGGCCATGAGTTTGAGGAAACTCCAGGAGATAGTGAAGGACAGGGAAGTCTGGTGTGCTACCGTCCATAGGGTTGCAAAGAGTCAGATATGACTTAGCGAGTGAACAACAAGGCTAATTATGAAATTTAAAACCACCTCAAATGCAAAAAAAAAATTGGCAACATGGTGCAGTGTTATTGATGTCTTAAAAGTGTTTCTAATTAGTGAATACAATGTAAAACAATGCATTATCATCTTTGTATTAAAGATTTGTTTTTAAGGCTCCTCTCATGTGCTGAAATGGCATACACTCTCTCTATGGAGTATGTCTCTAAATAAACCCACTTCTTATCACTTTGTGTGTCTTCCTGAATTCTTTCTGTGATAAACCATCAAGAACCTGAGCTTTACTATTATCTGCTTGAATCTGCTGTTTGAGACTCAAGAAAGGTCTAGGAGACAAAAGCCTTTTTTGCAAATAACTGGGGGCATGCACCCTCTTAAAACTCAAGAGCAACTGGTTTCCAACAGAGGGAGAAGCAGGGATATGACTCTAGGCTGCCAGTCTTATTTCAATATTATAGTAAAAGCATTTGTCTGAAAAAAAGAGAGATTTATTTTTTAAGATATCTAGGTAAAGTTGGAGACACCTACCAGCTAAAATTTTCTCAATGCTCTCTGCTTTTTAAAAAACCAAGTGGGATAAGTTTAATTGACAGTTATCCAATTAATTTATATCTATAGGTGCTCAAACATGCTAGGACATTCACCTTTACTAGTGGTATCTTCTTTAAAACTGAGTTTTAAACTATTTTACACATAGCAAAATCTCTTTTATTAGTTTGGGCAAACCAAGTTCCATTACCCCTCAAAGTTTCCTCAAGCCCCTTTTTAGTCATTCCTTTCCTCTGGTCATCACTGATCAGGGTTGTCCCTTTTTAAGACCCTTTTATAACACTGAAAAATAATTATAAGCTTACAGAAAATTGCAAAAATAGTACATAGAGTCCTGAGCACCCAACACCTAGCTTTCTCCAGTGGTGACATCTTACATAATCTTGTACCAAGGTTATGCCCTGTTTATTTGACAGCAGGTTTTCCTTTCACGTCTTTGCCTGTGTTTACTTTTTTTCCTTTGACATAAATTTCTGATGTGTTAAAAGGAGCAGATGCTACCTTCCCCTCAGATGTCTGCCGGTGCATCTCTAGCACTTTAGTTATAACATACCAGTTATTCCTACCTCTTTCTCTTTGCTGTATCCCACCTCCCCGCCCCTCAATTTAATTGTGCACTAGTCCCTCTCGACCTTGTGCTTCGTGCCACCGACGGTATTATTGTCAATTTTCCAGTCCCTAACTTCTACCTCGGCCCTTACGTTTTAAACAGGGTCGCGCTTGTGCCCGTGCTTAACAGTTGCGTGCACAAGTTTTTGCAGTAGTTTTGTGTGTGGTGAGCGGGCACGGTTCTCCAACATTTGAGACACTCCAGGGGCACTGAATAGTTCAGCTCCGTTCTTGCCCTACCTTTCTCCGTTGGGCTTCCTTTATTTTCTAGATACTTGGCTGTTCGTCAGAGAGTGCAGAGATTCTAGAAACCGCGAGAACTGGTTTCCAACAGAGGGAGAAGCAGGGATATGACTCTAGGCTGCCAGTCTTATTTCAATATTATAGTAAAAGCATTTGTCTGAAAAAAAGAGAGATTTATTTTTTAAGATATCTAGGTAAAGTTGGAGACACCTACCAGCTAAAATTTTCTCAATGCTCTCTGCTTTTTAAAAAACCAAGTGGGATAAGTTTAATTGACAGTTATCCAATTAATTTATATCTATAGGTGCTCAAACATGCTAGGACATTCACCTTTACTAGTGGTATCTTCTTTAAAACTGAGTTTTAAACTATTTTACACATAGCAAAATCTCTTTTATTAGTTTGGGCAAACCAAGTTCCATTACCCCTCAAAGTTTCCTCAAGCCCCTTTTTAGTCATTCCTTTCCTCTGGTCATCACTGATCAGGGTTGTCCCTTTTTAAGACCCTTTTATAACACTGAAAAATAATTATAAGCTTACAGAAAATTGCAAAAATAGTACATAGAGTCCTGAGCACCCAACACCTAGCTTTCTCCAGTGGTGACATCTTACATAATCTTGTACCAAGGTTATGCCCTGTTTATTTGACAGCAGGTTTTCCTTTCACGTCTTTGCCTGTGTTTACTTTTTTTCCTTTGACATAAATTTCTGATGTGTTAAAAGGAGCAGATGCTACCTTCCCCTCAGATGTCTGCCGGTGCATCTCTAGCACTTTAGTTATAACATACCAGTTATTCCTACCTCTTTCTCTTTGCTGTATCCCACCTCCCCGCCCCTCAATTTAATTGTGCACTAGTCCCTCTCGACCTTGTGCTTCGTGCCACCGACGGTATTATTGTCAATTTTCCAGTCCCTAACTTCTACCTCGGCCCTTACGTTTTAAACAGGGTCGCGCTTGTGCCCGTGCTTAACAGTTGCGTGCACAAGTTTTTGCAGTAGTTTTGTGTGTGGTGAGCGGGCACGGTTCTCCAACATTTGAGACACTCCAGGGGCACTGAATAGTTCAGCTCCGTTCTTGCCCTACCTTTCTCCGTTGGGCTTCCTTTTATTTTCTAGATACTTGGCTGTTCGTCAGAGAGAGTGCAGAGATTCTAGAAACCGCGAGCAACCCCTCCCCTCTCTCAAGGCGCCTCCTTTGTGGAGCTGAGAGAACGGCCGCCGGGGTTCCGGAGGCCCGAGAAGCGAGGGGCGGGGCCTCGGCGGCGGCCGTCCGAAGCTGCAGGGAGGTCACGCCCCCCGCCCCCCCCGCCCGGCCCGGTCGCGGCGCACGCGGCGCACGACGTCAGCCGCTCGCACGGGCACTGCCCCTGGGTGCATGGGAGGTACAGCGCGCAGGCTCCGACTGGGTCGCCCCAGGCGACGGCGGCTGAGGGAGGGGTAGGGCTCTTCTAGCGGTGGGCGTGCTCAGCCGCCGCAGCGTTTTTTGCCCCCGGGGTCCCATATCTCCCCTCCTCGCGATCGCTGGCGGGGCCTGAGCTCGCAGGGCGTGGGTCCCTTCCCCAGCTCCCCTGCCCCAGCTCCGTGGCTCCGCCCCGCGGGGCCGGGCGGCGGGGTCTGGGCCGAGCGGAGCGGGGTGAGTATTCGCCAAGCTTTGGCCGGCCGTCTCTTCCCGGCTCGGCTGTGTTTCCCACACGGTCGTCACCCTACTCAGGAGAGAGGGAGGAAGGGAGGGCGGGGCGGGCGGAAAACAGCCCAGCCCTGAACAAAAGGACCGGGAAGCGGGACTGCTGCTGGCGGAAGTGCAGGCCAGGTCTCGCTTGAGTCGCGGCGCGGGGGCGGGGTGCCCCCGGCTGGGGACCCCACTCCTGGGCCACTGTCGAGACCTCACCCTCCGTTTAGGTAGTTACTGCCCCGTGCTGAAAGCCCGAACCTGGGTAGAAAGTCTTTGCCTCCTCGTCTTGAAACAAAGGATGTTAAAGTACTGGCGATTTCAGTAGTGAAGTACCATTCGAAGGAATTTTTATTCTTTAAGTAATAGGAGTCTTTCTTCCAAATAACCTGTTTACTTACAGTATTTGAAAGGATGACTGGAGGAGTGGGTGGATAAAGGAGTATAGTTACCTGATGTATGGAGCCAAACTTTTATGATGGTAAAAATTACACACATTCCACCAAAGGCAAAAGGATAGGCACACTGTCTTTTCAAAAAAAGCCTTAGGCCCACATGTTAGAGACTTGGTTATCTAGGGGACTATACTTTTGCTTGACATAGTATCAAAGAAGTTAAAGGTTTTACTGAGGAAAAATACTACTGAAGGTTATAGGTTTATTGCCCTTTGGCCCGAGAAGCGAGGGGCGGGGCCTCGGCGGCGGCCGTCCGAAGCTGCAGGGAGGTCACGCCCCCCGCCCCCCCCGCCCGGCCCGGTCGCGGCGCACGCGGCGCACGACGTCAGCCGCTCGCACGGGCACTGCCCCTGGGTGCATGGGAGGTACAGCGCGCAGGCTCCGACTGGGTCGCCCCAGGCGACGGCGGCTGAGGGAGGGGTAGGGCTCTTCTAGCGGTGGGCGTGCTCAGCCGCCGCAGCGTTTTTTGCCCCCGGGGTCCCATATCTCCCCTCCTCGCGATCGCTGGCGGGGCCTGAGCTCGCAGGGCGTGGGTCCCTTCCCCAGCTCCCCTGCCCCAGCTCCGTGGCTCCGCCCCGCGGGGCCGGGCGGCGGGGTCTGGGCCGAGCGGAGCGGGGTGAGTATTCGCCAAGCTTTGGCCGGCCGTCTCTTCCCGGCTCGGCTGTGTTTCCCACACGGTCGTCACCCTACTCAGGAGAGAGGGAGGAAGGGAGGGCGGGGGCGGGCGGGAAAACAGCCCAGCCCTGAACAAAAGGACCGGGAAGCGGGACTGCTGCTGGCGGAAGTGCAGGCCAGGTCTCGCTTGAGTCGCGGCGCGGGGGCGGGGTGCCCCCGGCTGGGGACCCCACTCCTGGGCCACTGTCGAGACCTCACCCTCCGTTTAGGTAGTTACTGCCCCGTGCTGAAAGCCCGAACCTGGGTAGAAAGTCTTTGCCTCCTCGTCTTGAAACAAAGGATGTTAAAGTACTGGCGATTTCAGTAGTGAAGTACCATTCGAAGGAATTTTTATTCTTTAAGTAATAGGAGTCTTTCTTCCAAATAACCTGTTTACTTACAGTATTTGAAAGGATGACTGGAGGAGTGGGTGGATAAAGGAGTATAGTTACCTGATGTATGGAGCCAAACTTTTATGATGGTAAAAATTACACACATTCCACCAAAGGCAAAAGGATAGGCACACTGTCTTTTCAAAAAAAGCCTTAGGCCCACATGTTAGAGACTTGGTTATCTAGGGGACTATACTTTTGCTTGACATAGTATCGGTTAGGGCTCAGGCTTTGCAGTTGCAATTTATTTTTTTCTTTTGTCTAATGGAGATGCAAATTATTTCTGACTGGAAGGAAAAAATACTACTGAAGGTTATAGGTTTATTGCCCTGTTTCCAAGATATTTTATAATTTTTTACTATTCAGCTTGCTACTTTATTAGGAATTCAGTTCATCTTTGCCACAGGCTCACTTTGTATAAATCATGTTTATAACGTTTCAACAATTACACGTTGACAGTGCCCTCACTCTTTAGTGGCAAAAACTTAGTTTATACTTTAAAGAGTTGAAAAACAGTCCCTGACTGGTACTCTACTTAATAGAATCCCATGTAGAATCCTTCTTGCTTCTGAAGGATCAAATATGGGCAAGGGGAGGCATTTACAAAATGGGGTTTTAAGTTTCTAAGAATGGTAAGCAACCCCTTAGGAAAACCAAAGGTCAAGTTTATATAGGTAATTACCTTAAGGCTGGACTTGATACAACTATTAATATCTTTGAAGCCTAGAGGTGTAAAAGTGTTTGATACAGAAACATGATCAGGGAACCATGAGAACAAAATGCTCTAGAGATTATTTGGTGATTCACAAGTGTCTTGAGGGGCCAAGTTTCTGGGTGTAAAACAAAGCAGGGGAATGGAGAATAAACCCTACCTAAAAGCATCAAAATTGGGGAGAGGCTGTTGAAAATTATGTAAAGCCAGAAAATCCTCTAATGTACCTAGCACCCCAAGCCTTAAAGTGCTTGATCTTATAGGTTACAGGACCCAGGAAGAATATTTACTAATATAAATTTAGCTCCGAAGTTAGGTAATAGCTTCCGAGAAAAACTTTTAATCATCACTTTTGAGTTCAAGAAGTCATAGTTTCCTATTGTTAATTGTTTCAAATAGAATTTCTTCAGTTTTAAGTCGATTTAGAATAACCCTTTCCCCCCACCCCCCAAGTACTCCAGTATTTCTTTTTTCTGGCTGTTCTGGGTTTTCACTGCTGCTGCAGGCTCTTCTCTAGTTGTACTGAGTGGGGGTTACTCTCTAGTTGAGGTGACAGGCTTCTCGTTGTGGAACTCGGACTGTTAGGGCACATGGGCTCCGTAATAGTGGCTTCAAGGCTCTAGAGCACAGGCTCGATAGTTGTGGCTCACAGGCTTAGTTGCTCTGTAGCATGTGGAATCTTCCTGGATCAGGGATTGAACCCATGATTCCTGCATTGGCAGGCAAACTCTTCACCACTGAGCTACCAGGGAAGTCCATTCCAATATTTCTTAATCTACATTCTCTACTTAGGACCTTTACGTATCTTACTCTGCCACCATTCAGCCTGTTCCTGGGCTCACTGCTTGTCACCGACCCCCTCATCTTCTTCGTCGTTTTTTGTAGTATCTTTGCCTTTCAGTATCCTTTTATAATTAAAGGATTATCTGAAATGTAAATACTCTAGAGCAGTGGTTCTGGTTCCAGGCTGACTCTTTTAGGTCCAGTTGTGACATTTAACAACTGATAACCTTGCACAAATTGTTTAACCTCTCTGTTCCAATTTCCTCATCTTTAAAATGGAGAAAACTGTAGTAACTACCTCAAGAATTCACCTGTAATGAAGGAGACTTAGGTTTGACCCATGCATCAGGAAGATCCCCTGAAGGTAATGGCAGTCCACTCCAGTATTTTTGCTTGGGAGATTCCATGGACAGGGGAGCCTGGTGGATTACAGTCCATGGAGTCGCAAAGAGTTGTACGTGACAGCACGAACACACCCAATGTACCCCAACTTTATCTTTCTATTCAAGTATCTTATTTTCATGACTCTCATTTGTCTTTGTTTTGTATATTTTTATATTATACACAATTTTTGTTGTTATTGAGTCACTCAGTCGTGTCTGAGTATTTGTCACCCCATGGACTGTAAGCCCTCCAGGTTCTTCTGTCCATGAAGTACTCCCAGCAAAAATACTGGAGTGGTTTGCCATTTCTTCCTCCAGATGGGGTTTATTATTCTCAAATATATAGTGGTGGAATACAGACTAAGTTCTCAGCTTCATGATGGTCATTGGAGAGAAGGAAACATATCACTGGCTAAGGAAAAACGTGGCTTCCTTGGATGTATTTAGTGAGTGCAGTTCATATTGTGATAACAGATTTCAAAGATATGCATTCAAAAACATGCTTAGAAACCCTAGGGTTAAGTTCTCCAAACTTTGTTAAGCCTAACCTGCCTTCTCATTTTTTCTCAAAGAGGGCCAACTACCATTTTTATGGAACTGTTCCGTATATTGCAGAATGCTTATTATTCTTGGGCTCAGAGTACTAAATGGCAGTATCAGACTATGTTACCTCTGTCCCCACCCATATGATCCTACTCATTGCCAAACAACCCTTTCAAGAGTGGTTCCTCCTGATGTTGGGAACCATTGTCTCTATATCTGTCTCTTCTTTATACGACCCTTGTGCATCATCTACTGCTTTTTATTTTTTTAAATTTTGGCCTCTTTTATTGTTTTTTTCATTTATATATTTTTCATCCATGTCTATTCCTTGGCCTGTGTGGGCCTCCCACTACAGTGGCCTCTTTGCTGGCAGAGTGCTTTCTCTAGGCGCACGCACTCCAGAGCACTGGCTCCTAACCAGAAACACCGGTTCAGCCGCTCTGTGACAAGTGGAGCCCTTCCGGGCCAGGGATTGAACTGGTGCCCCTTGCTCTGCAAGGCGGACTCTTTACCCACTGGACCACCAGGGAAGCCTGGCCTTTTTGTTGTTGTTGTTTATCTTAACACATTCTTTTTAGGCCCCTGTCTTGCGGGAGCTCTTCCATCTTTTTTCCTTTTCTTCCATCTTTTGACATGCTTTTGTCTCCACCTCGTTGATTCTTATTCAGATTTCAAAACTCAGTTTTAAGTTTTCCAGACTCCCTTTTTATGGCGTCTTCTCTGATTTTCCCAGAAAAATTTGGACACTTCTTCCTATGAGGACCTATCTACACAGAAGGTGCTAAGATGTAGGTGCTGAGTGAATGAAATGAAAAGCTTGTAGAATGAGAAAGCATGTTAGTATACTCTTTACTGAAGAGTTTGCAAGAAGAAAATGTCCACCTGCTATTTATTTTTTTTTCCAAAAAATAACGACACTTGGTAATATATTTTAAGAACACATTACTCTATCAATGTTTAGCATCTTGACCATTGCTGCCTGTAACCTCTGAAACAGTGTTGATCTTTTTGTACCTTCTTATTTGTTGACTGTCTTTGGGCAAGGTCATAAGCCATTAGTGCCTGCTTCTGGTCTAATTAGCATATGTGCTGACTAGAATTAGTTCTAGAAGTCTCACTGTTCAAAGGCAGCAAAAGAATTTGAGCTGGTGGATCAGTTCATATCTTCACTGGAGGAATTAGTTCTCTTGTATATGCAGAGAAGTTTTATGTAAAAAAGAGATAATCTTCTTATAAAAGTAATGACACCAGTATCAGGAAGGTTAGATGTCATACATATCTGTTGTTTGAGTGGGGAAGATCCCGGGTTCAAAAGTGCTATCTTTTTAAAAACTGTTATAAGCTATGTTCTTTTATTTTTCATCTACTGCTTTATTTTAAATTTTGGCCTCTTTTTATTGATTTTTCATTTATATATTTTTCATCCATGTCTATTCCTTGGCCTGTGTGGGCCTCCCACTACAGTGGCCTCTTTGCTGGCAGAGTGCTTTCTCTAGGCGCACGCACTCCAGAGCACTGGCTCCTAACCAGAAACACCGGTTCAGCCGCTCTGTGACAAGTGGAGCCCTTCCGGGCCAGGGATTGAACTGGTGCCCCTTGCTCTGCAAGGCGGACTCTTTACCCACTGGACCACCAGGGAAGCCTGGCCTTTTTGTTGTTGTTGTTTATCTTAACACATTCTTTTTAGGCCCCTGTCTTGCGGGAGCTCTTCCATCTTTTTTCCTTTTCTTCCATCTTTTGACATGCTTTTGTCTCCACCTCGTTGATTCTTATTCAGATTTCAAAACTCAGTTTTAAGTTTTCCAGACTCCCTTTTTATGGCGTCTTCTCTGATTTTCCCAGAAAAATTTGGACACTTCTTCCTATGAGGACCTATCTACACAGAAGGTGCTAAGATGTAGGTGCTGAGTGAATGAAATGAAAAGCTTGTAGAATGAGAAAGCATGTTAGTATACTCTTTACTGAAGAGTTTGCAAGAAGAAAATGTCCACCTGCTATTTATTTTTTTTTCCAAAAAATAACGACACTTGGTAATATATTTTAAGAACACATTACTCTATCAATGTTTAGCATCTTGACCATTGCTGCCTGTAACCTCTGAAACAGTGTTGATCTTTTTGTACCTTCTTATTTGTTGACTGTCTTTGGGCAAGGTCATAAGCCATTAGTGCCTGCTTCTGGTCTAATTAGCATATGTGCTGACTAGAATTAGTTCTAGAAGTCTCACTGTTCAAAGGCAGCAAAAGAATTTGAGCTGGTGGATCAGTTCATATCTTCACTGGAGGAATTAGTTCTCTTGTATATGCAGAGAAGTTTTATGTAAAAAAAAAGAGATAATCTTCTTATAAAAGTAATGACACCAGTATCAGGAAGGTTAGATGTCATACATATCTGTTGTTTGAGTGGGGGAAGATCCACCTGATGAATAGGTTTAAAAGTTTTGCTGAAGAAAGGTGCTATAAAAGGTAGCTATGTAAAATAAATTCTGTTATAAGTTCTAAGATACAAAGTTATAAATCACAAGTCCTCAGCTGTTTAGACATTGCTCTGTCATCTCTGGTGGAAGAGATGACTGAGGCTGCACAGATTTTTTGTTCCTTTGTAGGTAAACTGTTTTTTATTCCTATGCCTGCATTTTTGTTCTTTAAAGTCTATAGACTACCTCTAGGCATAGATTTCTTTCCAGCATTTTTCTCAAACATAGTGAATCCATTGAATTTATAGAAGTAAATCTTTTTAATCTTTCTTTTACCCAGCTCAGGAAAAAAAAAAATCAGTTTTATGTTTGCTTATGATTTCAGCTCAGAAATGCCAGTTATTTGTAGGTTGGATCTGTGTTCTTTGTCCTTCCTATCAGTCAATATGCATTGTTTTCATCTTGGTCCTTTTTCTTCTGTTTAGAGATTATCTCATTTGTATATGCTAAAATGTTAGCAAGATTTTTTCCCCCCAGCTTCTGTACTTCTCTTTTGCCTTTTATATAGAACTTGTCTACTATTATATATCTGAATTCCCTTCCAGGTTTTCTACTTCAGAAAATAAATTTTTTTAATGTTAGCTGTTGCTTTCCCTCTTATTTCTTGCTTTCAGAGGCTGCTTTTTCCCCCTTTTCGTTTTCAATTGGAAAAGTAAAGGGATACTTCCTAAGTTTTTCCTTCTGATTCTTAGGGTAAGCCCGTCATAGAAGCAAGCTTTCTGTCTTCTTTATGTCAGTTCTCCCTTCTCATACGGTACACAGGCTTCAGCTTGACCCTGTGCTGTTATTAAGGTTTTAGGTTTTCTTACCTTCACAAAAGAGGGACTTACTTAGGGATGGTATGGCTCATTCTTGTTAAAGTGATTAAGCTACTTGCTTCGCCTTCACTACACTTAGATGCTGGACACTCTCCTTTTCAGTATTAGGTTGGAGAGTATGTGGGTAGATACAGCCCAATTAGAAATGATAGATCTTTCTGTACTCTGGACTTCTTTCCTATTTAATTTTTCAGTCCTGTGTCTCTAGTGAGGCGAGTATTTTTGTGTAATTTGAAAAGATTTATAGGTTTTGAGTGTTTTGGGAAGGAGAGAGTAAGTGGTGAAACAGTATTCTTCTGAGAATTCATACTTTTCCCACAGCCACCTATTGCTGACTTTTCATCACTGTATGCAGTTATCAACAGACTTTACCTCCCATTTCTGACCATGAACATTCTATTGTTGGGAGAGAATGGTCTTAAAAGAGAATTACCAATGGATATTAGAAGCCAGTTGTGGCATTTTCCAGTTTCTGTGGTGAAAATGTTCCCATTTTGGTTAATTTTAAGCTGTCAACTTGATGTCAGGTAGCTCGGCGAATTCCTGAATAACCCAGCTTCCTCACACTGCTGCATAAAGTCACACTGAAAGAAATGTTCCCTAGATGCTTGGAGTATGAGAAAGGCTTGAGGAAAGAAAGCGATCTCATGAATTCTGTCCTCAGCTCCAAGTTGTAGGACACTGCTGGCTCTTCTTTTTCTGAAGGAGCTATAGAATTGAGGAGAGCTAGACGCATTATTAGCTTCTTAACTGGACCTTTCGCTTCAGAGGCCATAGCAAGCATCAGCTACCAATAACACTACTCCAAGTCCCTCAGTTCCAGTTTAGGTACAGTGTGGTATTGTCCCATTTAAACTTTGATTTAGGATGTATGTTTCAGTGGGAAGGCAAAAATGGAGTACTGAGCTTTCTGGTCAACTTCTGTCAGGCCTGAACCAACTTCCTCTATTTTGCTGCTTTCTGTTCTGCTTATTGAATTACTGAAGTTATGCCTTCTGTTCCCCACCCAGGCTGCCACATTCCTTGAAATTCAGGTCCTTTAATACCCCTATTAAAACGACCTATCTTTCGTCTCCATGTTCTAGCATGAATCCTCAAAAGTATCTCTGGTGCTAATTACAGATGTTTATTTTGGGGCCTTCAGAATCAGATGATGTTTCTGGTCTGGGCCTAGGATTCTACGTTTAAATTTATACCCTGGGTGCTTGTTTACTCTGTAAAATTTGGGACCATTGCAGGGACCCTGCTAGGTAAATAATTAACTAATTGAAATTAATTCCAGCCAAATTCACATAAAGATAATAGGTTGAGTTCACTTCCCTAGCTAGTAATTGCATACTTTTTTGGGGAAAGAGTCTAAATCTCCAGTTAAAATGTAGAATTGCTGCAGCGAGGGACAAGGACAGAGGAAATTGCCTACTTTTATTAGTTAAACATGATCTTTAATGTTTAAAGATATGCATATTATGTTCTGTGATAGTCACATTTTTGTGAAGTTCTGGGGAAATTTAGTAATTTTCTTAAAATGTTTTAGTCTCATTGTGACTGTGATATACAGTGGTTTATAGATTTATTAAGAGAAATATCTCTAACCAAAAAACCAAAAATCCCTAAAACAAAGAATCTGTTCCCCATACATTAGATTAAAAATCTTATTAAAAATGTAGAGAGTAGTGAAAAAAATAGTTTTAAAATTAAAAAAATTATTTGAACCACGATTATATGCATAGTGTTAGAATTCATTGGAGTTGGTTTTCTGAAAAGATATAGTTAATAGCAGCAGAATAAGCTTATTCACACTGTCTACTGTCTAAACCATAGTTTAGAAAGACTGTTTCACTTGGTGAGGAAAAAGGTTATGCTACCTTTTCAATCTTTAGCTTCTGTTTGAGCATTTAAAACAAGGTTTTGATTGAGTTCAAAACAAGAAGCTCTTCAGCAAGAGTGAAACTCAAGCAAAATAGATGTATTAACAACTTACACTTTGACACAAAAGAGTTCTGACTCACTTCTAACTTTTCCTTATAATAAGAGATGTGATGTTTACTATTTAGGAAAAGATGAGAATTGGAAGTTGTCTTTTACTGATAGTTCATCTGTGTTCTGTTTTTTTACCTCTGGTTTGAAGATAGCTTAAGTCTGAAAGCATAGGCAGTTCACATGTCTCAGGTTTTCAAAGTGCAAAATAAGGATTATTGCCATTATTGCTTAATAAGTGGCAGTTGTGGTTATTTCAGTACCTTAATTTAAACCTTCTTATAGTTCTAATATTTTAATTTCTGTCTCTGCTAGACTATGAACCTGGTAGGGGAGCAGAGTGTTATACTTTGGAAAGTACATGTACAAATGTTGATTGTATTATATTTTCATTTTTTAATGAGTTTAAATATTCTTACTTGAGCCAAGAGGCAATAATTGCTCAGTGATATTTCATTATACCATATTATGATGATCTGAATTGAGATGGATATCATTTTAATATAATATAGTTCCTAATTTTATAATCAAGCCATAAGTATTTTTATTATTGTACGTAACATCCTTCAGCAAAACCCAGTTCTTAGATAATTTTAAAAATATTCAACCAAATATTAATTAGTACTTTGATGTTCAGTCATCTTGCTAGTGGCACAGTACTGTTAATTAGATAAAATATGGCTATTGAGTGAAATTTTATGTTTTGACTAATATTTTTAATAGTTCAGTAAATCTCAAGTAACTGGAGGGCTTAGGGAATGGAGTGTTTTTACTTAGCTCAATTTTCTTATTAAGTAAGGGTTTGTTTAGAATTTATTAAATGTTCCAGAATGTATTAGTATTCTTTATGAATTAAATTCAGTTTTTCTTTGATTTAGTATCTCTCAGTATATATCACTGTCATCATATAGTTGGAAAAATTATTTCTTTAGCTGCTTTGTTTTGATCTTCCTATTTTTTTTTTTTTTTTAATTTGGCCTCTTTTATTGGTTTTTCGTTTATTCACTTTCATCCATCTTTATTCTTTGGCCAGTGTGGGCCTCCCATTGATGAGCACTGGCTCTTGGCGCATGCGCTCCAGAGTGCTGGCTGGTAGTTGGACACACTAGTCCAGCCGCTCTGCGGCACGCGGGATCTTCCCAGGCCAGGGATTGAACCAGCGCCCTTTGCGCTGCAAGGCAGACTCTTTACCCACTGGACCACCAGGGAAGCCGGGTCTTCTTATTCTTGTTCTATTTCCTCTCCCTAAGTGATCAAATGTGTTGTTATCTATGAAATGTTGATTGAAAATCAATATTCCTAGCTCAGATTTCTCTTTCCTCCTGAGTTCCAGACTCAAAATGCCTGCTAGTTCTCTGCTTGAGTACTCCACAGGGATTTCAAACTCAAGCTCAGTAGTGCTATATTAATCCTTTCTCACTTCCCAAACCTGCTTTTCTTCCAAGGATCGGTTTAAGTCAGTAGACTACCATTTAAGGCAAGAGCTAGAACTCTTTTTTGAACCTTTTCTCCCACCAGTCCCTTACCATACGAAGGCCAGCCAGTTGTTGTAATGAGTATACTAAACTGTCAAAATGTCTTTTGAATCTGTCCCTCTCCCACCCTACTGCCAATCTTTGTTTAACATTGTTATGTCTCTCCTGAATTATTGTAAGAACCATGTAACAGATTTTTATCCAGTCACGTTAGCTCTGTAGTCTCCTTTGGAAGCCAGAATGCAAATCTAGTCAGCTTACTGCCACTTTCAAAACCTTTTGATCCCTCAAGTTACAAGGCCCTCTTGTCTTCATCAGTTGTGGTTTTCTCAGTACCCTTCATCTACCGCTATTTCAGTCAAGAGTTTTTCAGTTACCAGAACTTCTCTTAGGTTCTTAGGTTTTTGCATGTTCTGTTCCCTTTACCTCCTCCTTTTGCTAAGTTACCTTCTGTTCTTCCTTGTACAGACGTCTTAGATGTCACTTTCTCAACTTGTATCTTCACTGAAACGCTGTTAGCAGAATTCTGCATGTAAACTGGAGATCTCACCTACATCCTTGAAACGTTTGACTGCCTTGGTTCAAGCCCCTGCAGCCTATCGACTCTTCTGTACTTACATGCCTTTACTTGGTGCTTTCTCTTCCCAAACCTGATTTCCCACTGTTCCCCACTTCTCCCTCAGACTTTCCATTGTCATCTCAGGAGCACACTACCTAAATCCTTCATCCTTTATTTCCTTTATTACATTCTGTAGAGTAACGTGTTAAAAAAATGTCTCCAGGAAAAGGAATTTTGTGGTCAAAGAGTTGGGAAACCTTGTGTTCATGGTTGCCCCACACAGTGTGCATTATGAATCTCCAGGCGGGGAGTGGCATGCAAATATAGTGTGGATGTGTCCACATGCATCTTACACAATGTTAACATCTGTGCAGGTTAGTGCTTCCACCAACGTGTCAAGAAAACTTGAGTTAAAAACAACAAAAAACAAACAAGCAAAATCTCTTTGAACGGAGGCTGCCTTCCCCTCCACTCTATAAGGCTCAGGGTATTGAGATTGCTGGTAACCCCCACTTCTGCATTAGGTTACTGCTTCTCCAGCATTATTTGAATTCAGCTCTACCAGATAGGGCAGGGTAGACTTTTTTCTCACATACTGTCCCTAATCACTGGTAGTGGCTGCCTTGAGTGCCATCTTGAGATGGAATCCAAGGCTGTGCTCTTGCTATCGTGAACACAGGTATTGGTTTATCAGTGATTATTCGCTGTTTTTTTTTTTTTTTTTTTTAACGTTTTGGCTTCTTTAAAAAAAAACAAAACAAAACAAAAAAACTTTTATTTTACTTTTACAGAGTTTTGTTGTTTATAGATATGTATGTTCCCAGATTAGTCACATGTATATCCCCCCCCATCTCACCCTACAGAACATCACACAGCACCCCTGCAGGATCTCCTTTTCTCACAGAGCAATGACTAGAGCTATTTTCTTCACTTATGATAGTACAGGCCTTCATGCTACTTCCTTTATGCCTTCCACCCACTGTTCATTCCCCACAATGTCCATATGTCTACTGTCCATGTCTGTTTTTCCATAGCTTCACTGTGTGTGTTATCATTACCATCCTACTAGATTCCATATATATATATGTGTGTTAGTATATTGTACTTGTCTTTTTCTTTTTGACTTCACTTTTTATGATAGGTTCTATATCCAGCCACCTCATTAGAATGGATTCTTCTGCATTTCTTTTTACAGCTGTGTGTTTTGGCCTCTTTTTATTGGTTTTTTATTTGTTTATTTTCATCCATCTTTATTCTTTGGCCTCTGTGGGCCTCCCATTGCAGTGGCCTCTCTGGTTGCAGAGCACTGGCTCTGGGCGCATGCGCTCCAGAGTGCTGGCTCATAATTGGATATACTGGCCCAGCCTTTCCTTGGCACATGGGATCTCTCCAGGCCAGGGATGGAACTGGTGTCTCTTGCACTGAAAGGCAGACTCTTCACCCACTGGACCACCAGGGAAGCCCCTGAAGTCCTTTTCTTAATGGGTCTCTCTTTTTCTTTTGACATTGTTGGTCCTTTGTTGCTTATCCTCTGCTTCCTTGAAACCCGTATTTCCTGGGCTCTGTGGCATTGCTCTTGTTGAGATCTCCTAATGCCTCATTCCTTGTTCTCCAGCTCTTGTGTTTGTTTCTCTTCCTCTAATAGGTCCCTTAAATGCTGCTGCTCTGAGCCCACTGTTCTTTTCATTATGCACAGAGGTTCCTAACTTTTTGGTTAAGGTTCCTTAAACAATCTGTTGAAAATTCTAGAATCTTTCCTTTTCAAAATATAGATAGGTGTACACATGCAAAATTTAGAATAAAATTTCATAATCCACCAAAGCCATATTAAGGATCTGCCATATGCATTCCAGCTGGCAATATTTACCCTCATGGTTTCATTTGTCTCTATTAAACAAATCACTTCCAGGTCCTTTAAGTTCATCTTGGCCTCTTTCCATAATCTAAGATGCATATTCTTTCTGTGGGTCTTCCCTTATGGCAGCTCAGTGTTTATAAAGAATCCACCTGCAGTGTAGTAGATGTGAAGACCCAGGTTCGATCCCTGGCAACCCGCTTCAGTGATCTTGCCTGGGAAGTCCCATGGACAGAGGAGCCTGGTGGGCCGCAGTCAGTCCAGGGGTCACAAAGGAGTCAGATATGACTCAGCGACTAAAACAGCACTTCTTCCTGCTCCCTTTCATTGCCAGGGTTGAGATCTTGTGAACCCAGACCACTGTAACAGCTCCTAACTCTCTCCCTGCCCTCAGCCTGTGCCCTTCAGATCCATACTTCATGAAACTACCAATAATTTTCTGTTTTTACCTTTTTAGCCCCTGTGTTTGATTCTCTGTTTCTTGTGGAAATGGTTCACATTCTGGCATGGCACACAAGCCTCCTGTCAGGAAGTTCATTATTATTCTGTCTGGTATCTTTGAGGCCCTTCCCATCCGTATATATTCTACTAGTGAGTTAAATCTGTCTACTATTAGGGCCTTGACTGTCTCTGTCTTCCTGTACTCTTGCTCTCTCTCTTTCTTTTAAAAATATATTTTTATTTACTTGTTAGCTCTGCTCTCTTTTGACATTGTTGGTCCTTTGTTGCTTATCCTCTGCTTCCTTGAAACCCGTATTTCCTGGGCTCTGTGGCATTGCTCTTGTTGAGATCTCCTAATGCCTCATTCCTTGTTCTCCAGCTCTTGTGTTTGTTTCTCTTCCTCTAATAGGTCCCTTAAATGCTGCTGCTCTGAGCCCACTGTTCTTTTCATTATGCACAGAGGTTCCTAACTTTTTGGTTAAGGTTCCTTAAACAATCTGTTGAAAATTCTAGAATCTTTCCTTTTCAAAATATAGATAGGTGTACACATGCAAAATTTAGAATAAAATTTCATAATCCACCAAAGCCATATTAAGGATCTGCCATATGCATTCCAGCTGGCAATATTTACCCTCATGGTTTCATTTGTCTCTATTAAACAAATCACTTCCAGGTCCTTTAAGTTCATCTTGGCCTCTTTCCATAATCTAAGATGCATATTCTTTCTGTGGGTCTTCCCTTATGGCAGCTCAGTGTTTATAAAGAATCCACCTGCAGTGTAGTAGATGTGAAGACCCAGGTTCGATCCCTGGCAACCCGCTTCAGTGATCTTGCCTGGGAAGTCCCATGGACAGAGGAGCCTGGTGGGCCGCAGTCAGTCCAGGGGTCACAAAGGAGTCAGATATGACTCAGCGACTAAAACAGCACTTCTTCCTGCTCCCTTTCATTGCCAGGGTTGAGATCTTGTGAACCCAGACCACTGTAACAGCTCCTAACTCTCTCCCTGCCCTCAGCCTGTGCCCTTCAGATCCATACTTCATGAAACTACCAATAATTTTCTGTTTTTACCTTTTTAGCCCCTGTGTTTGATTCTCTGTTTCTTGTGGAAATGGTTCACATTCTGGCATGGCACACAAGCCTCCTGTCAGGAAGTTCATTATTATTCTGTCTGGTATCTTTGAGGCCCTTCCCATCCGTATATATTCTACTAGTGAGTTAAATCTGTCTACTATTAGGGCCTTGACTGTCTCTGTCTTCCTGTACTCTTGCTCTCTCTCTCTTTCTTTTTAAAAATATATTTTTATTTACTTGTTAGGCTCTGCTCGGTCTTAGTTGTGGCATTCAGGGTCTTTTTTAGTTATAGTATATGGGATTTAGTTCACTGACCAAGGATTGAACCCAGACCCCTTGTATTGGGAGTGCAGAATCTTAGCTACTGGACCACCAGGTAAGTCCCTCTTCCTGTATTCACTTTATCATGTTGGTGGGATCAAATTTGCAGTGTTTTACACTCCTGCTTAGCTTGGTTCCCACTGTTCTTCCTGCTTGGACCACTGTTCTAATCCCTGTGATTCATTCACTGATAACTACCCTGTAAAAAATACCTACATACCTTACAGATTCTGTTTATTTGTTTATTTTAACTTCATGCCACAAGCTCTTTCGTAGTAATTTATTATTTTCATCCATCTTTATTCTTTGGCATTTGTGGGCCTCCCATTGCAGTGGCCTCTCTCATTGCAGAGCACCAGCTCTGAGCTCTGGCTCAGTAGTTGGACACATCGGTCCAGCCGCTCAGTGGCACATGGGATCTTCCCAGGCCAGGGATTGAACTGGCGCCCTAGCACTGCAAGGCAGACTCTTACCAGCTGGACCACCAGGGAAGCACACCTTACAAAGATTAGATACACAAAAATTACCCCACACCGTGCCTTCTTTGTTAGGGACTCTTTTTGTGCCTAGCATAATCTGTGCATTGCTCCATTGTATATACTGTAACACAAAATTCTCTTTCCAGTCCTATCAGAATTGAGAGGTATCTACAAAAAAGTAACCCAGACCACTGTAACAAGCCTCCTAACTCTCCCTGCCCTCAGCCTGTGCCCTTCAGATCCATACTTCATGAAACTACCAATAATTTTCTGTTTTTACCTTTTTAGCCCCTGTGTTTGATTCTCTGTTTCTTGTGGAAATGGTTCACATTCTGGCATGGCACACAAGCCTCCTGTCAGGAAGTTCATTATTATTCTGTCTGGTATCTTTGAGGCCCTTCCCATCCGTATATATTCTACTAGTGAGTTAAATCTGTCTACTATTAGGGCCTTGACTGTCTCTGTCTTCCTGTACTCTTGCTCTCTCTCTCTTTCTTTTTAAAAATATATTTTTATTTACTTGTTAGGCTCTGCTCGGTCTTAGTTGTGGCATTCAGGGTCTTTTTTAGTTATAGTATATGGGATTTAGTTCACTGACCAAGGATTGAACCCAGACCCCTTGTATTGGGAGTGCAGAATCTTAGCTACTGGACCACCAGGTAAGTCCCTCTTCCTGTATTCACTTTATCATGTTGGTGGGATCAAATTTGCAGTGTTTTACACTCCTGCTTAGCTTGGTTCCCACTGTTCTTCCTGCTTGGACCACTGTTCTAATCCCTGTGATTCATTCACTGATAACTACCCTGTAAAAAATACCTACATACCTTACAGATTCTGTTTATTTGTTTATTTTAACTTCATGCCACAAGCTCTTTCGTAGTAATTTATTATTTTCATCCATCTTTATTCTTTGGCATTTGTGGGCCTCCCATTGCAGTGGCCTCTCTCATTGCAGAGCACCAGCTCTGAGTGTATGAGCTACAGAGCTCCAGCTTGGTAGTTGGACACATCGGTCCAGCTGCTCCGTGGCACATGGGATCTTCCCAGGCCAGGGATTGAACTGGCGCCCCTAGCACTGCAAGGCAGACTCTTACCAGCTGGACCACCAGGGAAGCACACCTTACAAAGATTAGATACACAAAAATTACCCCACACCGTGCCTTCTTTGTTAGGGACTCTTTTTGTGCCTAGCATAATCTGTGCATTGCTCCATTGTATATACTGTAACACAAAATTCTCTTTTCCAGTCCTATCAGAATTGAGAGGTGAGCTCTTAACCAAAAAATTAGAATAAAGTTAGAATTAGAAAACTTATATATATGTGTGTGTGTGTGTGTATATATATATATATATATATATATATATATATATATATATATACTTAAAATATTTTATTTCTACTTAAAACATAAATATATTCATTTGCCAGTTTTCTCATATATTACCAACACATTTTCTTTGAATATGGGTTCTTGATTAGAATTCATTGTTTTTTTTTTTTTTTTTTCCTTAAGATTTATTTATTTATTTATTTTGGGCGGGGTCGGGTTGGGGAGGGAGGGGAGCGGGCGGGCCACTTTTGTTGGTCCTTCATTTCTCTATTTTCATCCATCTTTGTTCTCTGGCTCCTGTGGGCCTCCCATCGCGGTGGCGTCTGTCGTCGCAGAGCGCCGGCTCCGGGCGCATGCGCTCCAGAGCTCCGGCTCAGCAATTGGACACATCAGTCCAGCCACTCCGCGGCACGTGGGATCTTCCCAGGCCAGGGATCGAACTGGCGCCCCTTGCACTGCAAGGCGGTGTCCTTATCCCCTGGACCACCAGGGGAAGCCCCTGGAATTCATTGTTCATTCTTAGTTATACCAAATGTGAAATGCATTCTCTAAATTTCTAGTTTGGGTTTAAAAGAAGAACATAAGCCACTTGTGTAACAACATGAGTGCAGAATCCTTGATTTGTGATTTTTTTCCCCCTCATTCAATCTTTTCAGTTGTATTATCTGTAACTAGTTCAGTAGTAGTCTGTTTTTTCTTATGAAGACTTGCCTTATACTCTTTCTAAGTCTTTATAAAGTCTACATCATAGAAATAACAGTTAACTTTTTTACTTATATTTTACTGGTTTGGCATGTGTTGCATTTAAAGTATGTATTTATGATACATGAATGTGGTTTGTGAAATTACACTCAGCTGATATGAGCAGAGATGCTTTATAATAAGCAAGCTGTAGTCAGTGTTTTACAGAGGGAGTAGACATTGTGTCATTTAATCTGGCAAACTGAGTGGTGGTTGGTTAAGAAAGTTTCTACTGAAATTATTGTTATTGGTTATCTCCCTTCATTGCAAGATAAGTTCTTATATTAGGATTATATATTTTTTCATTTTTATGTATCTAATCTTTGTCTATGCATCGTGCCTAGTACTTAGTAGATACTCAATATGTATTTCTTGGATGAATGAACAAGTTGTTATATAGTTCATAGTGTATTTGAATAGTCAGCTAGAAAGAACACTGGATTGAGAATTTGCTAGTATAGACAGATCATTGGCCCTGAAGTCAAACTGGGGTTTAAAGTTTTCGTCTTAAGTATTTTTGAATTTTCCTCATTTGTATTCTTGGGATTCTCTGGTGGCTCAGTGGTAAAGAATCTGCCTGCCGATGCAGGCGACAAGGATTCAATCTCTGGGTTGGGAAGATCTCCTGGAGAAGAAAACAACAACCAATTCCGGTATTTGTGCCTGGGAAATACCATGGATATAGTAGCCTGGTGGGATACAGTCCATGGGGTTGCAAAAGAGTCGGACATGACTGAGCGACTAAACAACAACATACTTGAGCAGATTACTTTCCCTTTTTCCTTTGAGGAATGAGGCTAACAATAGCCATTGGGTTGAGTGAGGATAAAATGGGAATGTGAAATGTCTAGCGTAAGTACCTGACAGAGTAAGTAGTTACTAAGTGCTAATTGTCCTAATGAGTCTTATGACTAATGAGGAGAATGTGGGAATTCACTAGGTCCAATTTTTCTCATCAAGAGGCTTGAACTCTATAATCTTTGAATTTTCTTTCTATAAACAGTGTTTCATGATTTGGACAGATTTATATAACAAATATATGTATAATCCTTGATTTGTCACATGTGTAGACTCAATAAAGTAGGTAATTAATTAGGTGATCATAACCTTACACCTTGTAAAACCATTACTTTCAGGCTTTAGAACATCATTTGTTAGTGAGTTGAACCCCAATAGAGTGAGAAGAATGGCCCGGCTCCACAAATCACTGTCATACTGTTTATGTAACAGCTAAGGTAGGAGATAGAGAAGGAAGTCTAAAGACTGGAAGCATTAGCTTAGAAGGGAGATAATGTAAATACTTGAAACTAAATTTATGGACAAACTAGACTTTTTGAACTGTAGATATGTATTTGTTATAAAACTATGTTTTGGGTTTTTTTTTTTGACTTTTTATTTTCCCCATCATGCCTCTTTTATTTATGTTTATTTTCACCTATCTTTTTATTTGGCATGTGTAGGCCTCCCGTTGCAGTGGTCTCTCTCACTGCAGAGCACTGACTCTGGGCGCATGCGCTCTAGAGCAGGGGCCCCTATTGGACACACTGATCCAGCTGCTCCATGGCATGTGGGATCCTCCCGGCCAGAGATCCAGCTGTTGCCCCTTAAACTGCAAGGCAGACTCTTTAACCACTGGACGACCAGGGAAACCTGTTTTTGGGTTTTCATGCTGATCATTTTTTTTTTTTTAAATTTTGGCTTCTTTTATTGGTTATTTATTTTCATCCATCTTTAATCTTTGGCCTGTGTGGGCCTCCCATTGCAGTGGCCTCTCTGGTTGCAGAGCACTGGCTCTGGGCACATGCGCTCCAGAGCACTGGCTCATAATTGGACACACTGATCCAGCTGCTCTGCCACATGGGGTCTTCCCCAGCCAGGGATAGAACCGGTGGCCCTTGCACTGCAAGGTGGACACTACCCTAAATGTATGTGTGGAAATAAATGAGTATATAGACCTTTTATGTTACTTTTATGACCTTTTATGTTATATTATTGAATTGAACCAATAGTAATATTATTGAATGGACCACCAGGGAAGTCCCCACATTTTTATTAAAAGATGGTAATGGAGAGAGAAAGATGGAAACAAAACACTTTTTGTTGGAATGGCTCTGAGGTTATTTTCCAGTGTACATGCCAAATTTGGTTTGCTTAAGGAAATAAGTGAATTAGCAGAATTCCTTTCAGTATTCATTCCACAGCTGATGCTAATCCTTAGTTTTTATATTTCAGGTATCATTTAGTATGGAAGAAGATGAATTCTTTGGAGAAAAACCATTCCAGCATTATTGTGCTGAGTTCATTAAACTTTCACAGATGATAGGTGATGGTTGGGAATGGAGAACTTCAAAGGTAAGAATTTTATTTTCTATTTCAATGGAGGTTTTTATTTTTCCCCTCTTAAAACCTCAGTAATTGAAAGTAATCTATGAAAGCTAGTTTGATTTAGTAAAAGGCTTAAGTTGAAGAATGTTTTAAAACAGATGTCCATTTTATTACTTCAGCTATACATACTCATTATAATTAGGCTAATGAAGTATTATCTAGAAAAGTCCTTAGATGACCTGCTTTAATTCAATAGATAAGAGTGCTTAGCATATTAATTATCTAAATGTAAACAGATGCTTCTGTGGTGCTTCAAACCGTTTGTTTATACTATTAATTTTCTTAGGAAACTACTTCTGTCCAGAGAGTGAAAAAATAATCAGAAACCAAATCATAGTCAAATAATCACAAATTCAGAATTATGGAGGACAGTATTCATTGGGAATTTCTTAATAATATAAACACATTCCAAAGCATTCTATCTTTTGGTTCTAGTCAGTAATATTAATAGTAACATAAAAGGTCTATATACTAATTTATTTCCACACATACATTTAGGAAGGTTCTCTGCCGAAAGATCTTTAAGAGGTCTTTGAAATTTCTTTTTTAGAGACTAAGAAAAGCTTTTTTTACTTGACATTTTATCTCATTTGTGAAAAAGTGGTGAAATCTGTGTCTCTGTTTATTAGCTCTGTTTCCTGTATGAAATCTGAGAAATGTGAACAGTTCTGAGCTAATTCTTATGATTCAGACCTAAAGGCCAGGGGTATGCAGGTCTTGATCAGGTAGAGATTGTTACTGATGGAGAGAAGCCATGATTTCCTCTTGGGTGGTATGTCAGCTAAGCCTTGACAAGGGGCTTATGTGAGGGTTCGGAGTGAGAGAACTATTTCTTAGGCAGATTGATAGGAAGACTAGGGGATCCCCAAGAAGGAAGAGGAAGAGGGGGAACAAGGATTTTTTTAGCCAAGGTGCCTTTAGCTTGGTTGCCATGCCTATGACAATAATTTTGCCTAAGACTTTTCTTTAAGCCCAGAACTAATGTTTATAACAACAATGTAGCTTGTTCAAGGACATGTTCCTTTGGGCTGATCTCATACTTAAGTTAATTAGGTATGTTGTGGGTGTGGGGCTGGTAAGACCTTTACAATCTTAAAATATTCTTTTGGTTTGTTATTGATAACCAGCTGAAAAAGTACATAATATCCCGCCTAAACTAGCTGCTCAAGGTATCCTTCTACCTGCTTCTAGTTCCTTTTGCTGGAAGCTTTTCCTATCCCTTTTTACTTTTATGAAACTTTGCTGCACAAAGTTCTGAGTGACTGAAGCCACATCTTTTGATCTCAAAGTGAACTTTTCTCCTTTGGAGGTCATGGATGTGACACTGTTCACCGTAAGCTACCAAGAGGTATACAGTCAGTTTCTTGTGGTAGATTCCAGCCCTACTCTCTAATAGTGTTAACAATGGCACAATCCATAAACTTACTTAAGGTGTCTCTCCTTCTAGGCTAATATGATCTTAATAACACCTTTTATTAGTTTGGGTTCTGAGTATTTATAACTTTGCTTGCTATTATGTTTGAATTTTTAATCTTATTTCTTCTATGATTACTACTGGTATATTAAGGAATTACTAATCCTTATGTATTATTTTTATAACTATTCACCTTACTTAATCCTCCTAATTTTCATAAATTTTCAGTAATTTTTGTTGTACCTTTAAGGTAGAGTGAGGCTGTCTGCAAATGAGGAATTTTTTTTTTTTATTGCTTTCTTTGTAATATTTCTCCCTATTATTTTTATGAATTGAGTAAAAAACTGGTAATAGCAGTAACAGATCTCTTTGTCTTCTTCCTGACTTAGTGCCTTTGATACACAGCATTAAAATGTTGGTGGTTTATTCATTGGTTGTGAATAGGATTTGACTTTTGTCCAAATTTTTTACGTGATTCGTCTCGGGTTGAGTTTGGAAATGTCTGATGGAGAGCCATGAAGCCTTGACAAGGGGCTTATGTGAGGGTTCGGAGTGAGAGAACTATTTCTTAGGCAGATTGATAGGAAGACTAGGGGATCCCCAAGAAGGAAGAGGAAGAGGGGGAACAAGGATTTTTTTAGCCAAGGTGCCTTTAGCTTGGTTGCCATGCCTATGACAATAATTTTGCCTAAGACTTTTCTTTAAGCCCAGAACTAATGTTTATAACAACAATGTAGCTTGTTCAAGGACATGTTCCTTTGGGCTGATCTCATACTTAAGTTAATTAGGTATGTTGTGGGTGTGGGGCTGGTAAGACCTTTACAATCTTAAAATATTCTTTTGGTTTGTTATTGATAACCAGCTGAAAAAGTACATAATATCCCGCCTAAACTAGCTGCTCAAGGTATCCTTCTACCTGCTTCTAGTTCCTTTTGCTGGAAGCTTTTCCTATCCCTTTTTACTTTTATGAAACTTTGCTGCACAAAGTTCTGAGTGACTGAAGCCACATCTTTTGATCTCAAAGTGAACTTTTCTCCTTTGGAGGTCATGGATGTGACACTGTTCACCGTAAGCTACCAAGAGGTATACAGTCAGTTTCTTGTGGTAGATTCCAGCCCTACTCTCTAATAGTGTTAACAATGGCACAATCCATAAACTTACTTAAGGTGTCTCTCCTTCTAGGCTAATATGATCTTAATAACACCTTTTATTAGTTTGGGTTCTGAGTATTTATAACTTTGCTTGCTATTATGTTTGAATTTTTAATCTTATTTCTTCTATGATTACTACTGGTATATTAAGGAATTACTAATCCTTATGTATTATTTTTATAACTATTCACCTTACTTAATCCTCCTAATTTTCATAAATTTTCAGTAATTTTTGTTGTACCTTTAAGGTAGAGTGAGGCTGTCTGCAAATGAGGAATTTTTTTTTTTTATTGCTTTCTTTGTAATATTTCTCCCTATTATTTTTATGAATTGAGTAAAAAACTGGTAATAGCAGTAACAGATCTCTTTGTCTTCTTCCTGACTTAGTGCCTTTGATACACAGCATTAAAATGTTGGTGGTTTATTCATTGGTTGTGAATAGGATTTTTGACTTTTGTCCTGTAATAATTTGTCTGATTATCCCTTTTGACCAAAAAAGTGTTTTTCTTTTATCTTAAGCCGGAGGCTGAATAATAGATTCCAGTTACCATTTCAGGGACCTAGCAGAGTTGGGGAGGGGAGGTTAAAGAGGAAGTTGGGGTGTGTGTTTTTGTACGTGTGTGTTGTTGGGGGTTTTGGGGAAGATCTCTGGGGGGAAATTATTTGTCAGAAGTTTCTTCACTGAATTTGTTGAAAGTAGTGCCCAAGAACCAGTTTCCAGGATTCGTTTTTATTATTGGCCTTGCCTCTACTTCAGGGATGGGTATGGCAAAGTCTAGTTTCTTGTTTGCTGCCATTTCTTGCTGAGTTAGAAAAGTTGCCTACCCTTTGGAGTGAGAATTATGCCTCTAAAGATTATACTCTTTAATAATAGAGAATAATCTTTGTGGGCAGCAGCCTATAGATAGTATCAAAACAAAACAAAAACATTCATCAGAGAAAATATTTACCATCTTAGGATAAGGACTGCAAAGTGTGAAGACTTGGTGGGATAATGTAACGAGATCAAGCTGCCAGAAACAAGACAGTGTGAACACTAAGTTGGAGCCTATGGCTGAGCAGAGTGCTTGGCATGAGGACAGGTTGGAAACATGGGTTCAGGGGGTTACCAGATCTTCCAAGAAAAGTAAAAGATACCTGGAGGTAATATCTACATTTTTAAATGCTGGCAATTAATTTAAAAAGATACTTTTCATACACAGTGAGGACCAAACCTTCTTGCCAGGGATGTCGAGTTTGTGGGCTCTGTGTGGCCAGTGGGTGACTCCTGGTGTCTGCATGGTGTTGACCGGTTTTTCACCCAGGCCTGCCTCAGTACATGCTGTTAATCTGAATTAGGAAAAGGGGCTTAAGGCAAAGAAATCCCTGTCTTCTCTATTTTAGAATGTTAGTATTTTTGCTACTTAATTTCTGCAATCCCATACTATTTTAATTAATTGAGTAAAAAACTGGTAATAGCAGTAACAGATCTCTTTGTCTTCTTCCTGACTTAGTGCCTTTGATACACAGCATTAAAATGTTGGTGGTTTATTCATTGGTTGTGAATAGGATTTTTGACTTTTGTCCTGTAATAATTTGTCTGATTATCCCTTTTGACCAAAAAAGTGTTTTTCTTTTATCTTAAGCCGGAGGCTGAATAATAGATTCCAGTTACCATTTCAGGGACCTAGCAGAGTTGGGGAGGGGAGGTTAAAGAGGAAGTTGGGGTGTGTGTTTTTGTACGTGTGTGTTGTTGGGGGTTTTGGGGAAGATCTCTGGGGGGAAATTATTTGTCAGAAGTTTCTTCACTGAATTTGTTGAAAGTAGTGCCCAAGAACCAGTTTCCAGGATTCGTTTTTATTATTGGCCTTGCCTCTACTTCAGGGATGGGTATGGCAAAGTCTAGTTTCTTGTTTGCTGCCATTTCTTGCTGAGTTAGAAAAGTTGCCTACCCTTTGGAGTGAGAATTATGCCTCTAAAGATTATACTCTTTAATAATAGAGAATAATCTTTGTGGGCAGCAGCCTATAGATAGTATCAAAACAAAACAAAAACATTCATCAGAGAAAATATTTACCATCTTAGGATAAGGACTGCAAAGTGTGAAGACTTGGTGGGATAATGTAACGAGATCAAGCTGCCAGAAACAAGACAGTGTGAACACTAAGTTGGAGCCTATGGCTGAGCAGAGTGCTTGGCATGAGGACAGGTTGGAAACATGGGTTCAGGGGGTTACCAGATCTTCCAAGAAAAGTAAAAGATACCTGGAGGTAATATCTACATTTTTAAATGCTGGCAATTAATTTAAAAAGATACTTTTCATACACAGTGAGGACCAAACCTTCTTGCCAGGGATGTCGAGTTTGTGGGCTCTGTGTGGCCAGTGGGTGACTCCTGGTGTCTGCATGGTGTTGACCGGTTTTTCACCCAGGCCTGCCTCAGTACATGCTGTTAATCTGAATTAGGAAAAGGGGCTTAAGGCAAAGAAATCCCTGTCTTCTCTATTTTAGAATGTTAGTATTTTTGCTACTTAATTTCTGCAATCCCATACTATGTTTAATAAAAAAATTGTGAATCAGTCACTTGGTTATTTCCTTTAAACCTTCTGTTCTTATTACATCTCAGGCTTTGTGGGACTGTTTAGAAACAATGTTCAGACTATTTTTTTTACTTTTTAGGCTCCAGAAATTAATTTTTATATTAAAAATAGTTCTGTTGGTATATAATTGACAAACAATAAACTGCATATGTTAAAAGTGTATAATTTGGTAAGTTTTGACATCTGTATAGACCTTAAACCTTCACCACTGTCATGAGAGTGAACATATCCATCATTCCGCAAAAGGTTCCTTATGTAACTTCTTAATGCCTCTCTCTGCCCCTTCTTGCCCCTCATTTAAAAAAAAAAACTTTCTTTATCCCTAAATATAGAGTACTCCTTTAAAGAGTATGTATATTGTCACTCATACATTCAGGTTTGTTTATGAATCACTTTGGTACCACCCATTTTATCTAATTTTAAAATAATTGTGACAATATTTAGAGAATTGTTATAATTCAACTTTTTAGGCATGGCAAAACATCAGTATTCCTTCAGAGTTGATGAGAAAAGCAGTGTGAATTAGTGAAACAGATAAATAATTTAAATTTTTTAGAAGAAAAAGTTTTTATTTATTTTATTTTTATTTATTTATCTTTTGGGGGGTGGGGAGGGAGGGGGACGGGCGGGCCACTTCTATTGGTCTTTCATTTCTCTATTTTCATCCATCTTCGTTCTTTGGCCCATGTGGGCCTCCCATCGCGGTGGCCTCTGTTGTCGCAGAGCACCAGCTCTGGGCGCATGCACTCCAGAGCTCCGGCTCGGTAATTGGACACATCGGTCCAACTGCTCCGAGGCGCGTGGGATCTTCCCAGGCCAGGGGTCGAACCGGCGCCCCTTGCACTGCAAGGCGGTGTCCTTACCCACTGGACCACCAGGGAAGCCCAAAGAAAAAGTTTTTAAAGTAGTCGAAATAGTCCTAATTTTTTATACCTGGAGGTATGCAGATTAAGGAGAATGCTTCTAAATCAGTATTTTTTTGGTGGAGCTTTATTCTATTCAGCATCTGGGAGGGACAGTTCTTATTTTCCTACTTCTAACATCTCCAAGACCCCCCAGGAGGTTGGTAGTTTTCCTGAGGGCCATTGTTTACTGTGATGGTGTATCAAATATTAAAGATAGTGGTTCAGACCATGAGCTACAGAGTTAGATAAACCTGAGTACAAATCCTTACTCTACCATTATTTCCTTTACTATAGTCCATTACTAGCTGGATTTTAGATGAGTTACTTAATGTAGCCAAATTTCATGTTCTTTACCTATAAAATAGGAATAACAATAATGCCCAACATGGTTGTTGTATAGATTAAATGAGATTTGCATTCTAAAAGTTTAGCATAGTTTCTGGCATGTGGACATTTATATTATGGTCATAAATTTTAGTTGGTCAATTGAAATTTTCAGTGTATTTTGTTAGAGAAATAATACTATGAATGAAATTGTAGCTAGGTTTTCAGAAAACTTTATGAGAATCTATTAGCACCAAATATATTGTATTGGTCTGTAGTGTTGATATATTATTCTGAACTTTCTACAATAAGAAAGGGGAGCAGAAGATGGCAAATAACAATGAATGCAATTGTTCGAAGCCCATTAAAGGGTTACCTTGTTTTACTGCACTTTGCTTTATTGCACTTTGAAGATACTGTGTTTTAGAAATTGGAGGTCTGTGGCAGCCCTGTGTTGAGTAAGTCTGTCAGTGTCATTTTTCCTGTAACCTTTGCTCATTTCATGTCTGTGTCACATTTTGATAATCTTCACAGTATTTTAAACTTTTTCACTATTATTATGTTTGTCATGGTGGTCTGTGACCAGTGATCTTAGATTCAATATTATGATTGTTTTGGGAGTGCCACTGACGCTGCCCATTGAGACAGCAGGCTTAATACATGTGTGTGTTCTGACTGCTCCATTGACTGGCTGTTGCCCTATCTCTGTCCCTCTCCTCAGGCTTCTCTATTCCCTGAGACATTATAATATTGAAATTAGACCAATTAATAACCTTACAGTAGCTTCTGAGAGTTCATGTGAAAAGTGAGTGTTGCTTCACTTTAAATTGGAAACTGGAAATGATTAAACTTAGTGAAGAAGGCATATCAAAAACGGAGATAGGTCAAAACTTAGGCCTCTTGCACGAAACAGTTATCCAAGTTATGGATGCAAAGGAGAAGCTCCTGAAGGAAATGAAATGTTCTACTTCAATGAAGACATGAACAATAAGAAAGTGAAACTGTCTTTCTCTAAGGAGAAAGTTTTATTGGTTGGGATGCAAGATTAGACTAGCCACAACTTCCTGTAAACCAAAGCCTAATCCAGAGCAGCTCTGATGGAGATGTACAAGATTAATACTGTTTTCATGGTTACTAACACAACATCCATTCTGTGACCCATCGATCAAGGAGTATTTTCAACTTTCAAGATTTATTTTGTAAGAAATACACTTCATAAAGCTGTAATAGTGAATCCTCTGATAGATTTGTGCAAAGTCAATTGAAAGCCTTCTGAAAAGGATTTACCATTCTAGATGCCATTAAGAACATTTGTGATTCATTGGAAGAAATCAAAGTGTCAGCATTAATAGGAGTTTGAAAAAGTTGATTCCAACCCTCATGGACGACTTTGGGGGTTTTGACACTTCAGTAGAGGAAATCACTGAGGATGTGGTAGAAATAGCAAGAGAACTAGAGCTGGAGCCTGAAATGTGACTGACATGCTGCAGTCTCATGATAAAACCTGAAAAGATGAGGAGTTGTTTCTTATGGATGAGCAGAGAGTGTTCTTGAGATAGAACTTACTCCTAGTAAGGATTCTATGAAAAATGGCAGCAAAGTAATTTAGAATATGACATAAACTTAGTTGCTAAAACAGTAGCAGGATTTGAGAAGACAAACTCCAATTTCTTTCTTTATTTATATTTTTTTGGTCACATTGTGCAGCTTGCAGGATCTTGAACCTGGGCTGTGACAGCGAAAGCATGGAGTCCTAATCACTGGACCATCAGGGCATGGGTAAAATGCTATCAAACAGTATTGCATGCTACAGAGAAATCATTGGTGGAAGAGTAAACTAATGTGGCAGACTTCATTGTTTTCTTATTTTAAGAAATTGCCACAGCCATCCCACCCTTCAGCAATTACCACCGTCACGAGTCAGCAGCCATCAACATAAATGCAAGACACTCCACCAGCAAAATGATTATGACTTGCTGAAGGCTCAGATGATGGTTAGCATTTTTTAGAAATAAAGTGTTTTTTGTTAATATATTATGTTTTTAGACTTAATTCTGTTGAACACTTAATAGTCTATGGTATAGTATAAATATGACTTTTTTTTTTTTTTATAAATCATTTTTTTTTTTTTTTAAGATTTATTTATTTATTTTGGGCGGGGATCGGGCTGAGGAGGGAGGGGAGCGGGCGGGCCACTTCTATTGGTCTTTCTCTATTTTCATCCGTCTTTGTTCTTTGGCTCCCGTGGGCCTCCCATCACGGTGGCATCTGTCGTCGCAGAACGCCGGCTCTGGGCGCATGCGCTCCAGAGCTCCGGCTCGGTAACTGGACACATGAGTCCAGCCGCTCCGCGGCACGTGGGATCCTCCCAGGCCAGGGATCGAACCGGCGCCCCCTGCACTGCAAGGCGGCGTCCTTACCCACTGGACCACCAGGGGAAGCCCAAATATGACTTTTATATGCACTGGAAAACTAAAAAATTCATTTGACTCACTGTGTTGTGATACTGGCTTTATTGTGGTGGTCTTGGACCCAGCCCTCTGTATTACCAAGGTATGCTTGTATATATTTTAAAAACCCATGAGCTCATAATGTTAGAGAAGTGGGGGTTGGGGGGAGGTGGGAGGACAAACAGGCAGAAAGAGAGGAGCAGAACAAGCTCCAAACCTGACTCAGTGGACACCACAGGGAGTATCTAGGACATAAATGTCTTGGTCTGTAAACTGTTAGTCAAAAGGAAAGAACTGAGCATTTATCTTGTCATTCCTGTATGTACTGTATTTCATGGTAACTATATAGCCTGATTTGATAAGTGGAAGTTTTCTCCTCCCTAGAATTCCAATAAATATGGAAAGGGAAGTTGTTGTTCAGTTGCTAAGTCGTGTCCAACTCTGCAATTCCATGGACTGCAGCACACCAGGTTTCCCTATCCTTCACTATCTCTTGGAGTTTGCCCAAATTCATGTCCATTGAGTTAGTGATGCTATCTAACTATCTCATCCTCTGTCACCCCCTTCTCCTTTTGCCCTCAATCTTTCCCAGCATCAGGATCTTTTCCAAAGAGTCAGCTCTTCACATCAGATGGCCAGCGTTTTCAAGCTTCAGCTTCAGCATCAGTCGTTTTGATGAATATTTAGGGCTGATTTCCTTTAGGATTGACTGATTTGATCTCCTTGCAGTCCAAAGGACTCTTTAAGTCTTCTCCAGAACCACAATTTGAAAGCATCACTTCTTCAGTGCTTAGTCTTCTTTATGGTACAACTTTCACATCCATACATGACTAATGGAGCAACCATAGCTTTGACTATAAAGACACTTGTTGCAAAGTATTATGTCTGCTTTTTAATACGCTGCATGGTGTGTCATAACTTTCCTTACAAGGAGCAAGTGACTTCTAGTTTCATCGCTGCAGTCACCATCCACAGCAGTTTTGGAGCTCAAGAAAAGAAAATCTTTCACTGCTTTTACTTTTCCCCTTCTATTTGCCATGAGGTGATGGGACCAGGTGCCATGATCTTAGTTTTCTGAATGCTAAGTTTTAAGCCAACTTTCTCACTCTCCTCTTTCACCTTCATCAAGAGAGTCTTTAGTTCCTCGTCAGTTTCTGCCATAAGGGTGGTGTCATCTCCCATCTCTCTAAGAATTTTCCAGTTTGTGACCCACACAGTCAAAGGCTTTAGCATAGTCACTGAAGCAGAAGTAGATATTTATCTGGAATTTTCTTGCTTTCTCTGTGATCCCACAAATGTTGCAACTTGATTTCTGGTTCCTGTGCCTTTTCTAAACCCAACTTGTACATCTCAAAGTTCTTGGTTCATGTACTATTGAAGCCTAGCTTGAAGGATTTTGAGCATAACCTTACTAGCATATAAATTGTATGGTACTAGCATGCACAATTGTATGGTAGTTTGAACATTCTCTGGTATTGCCCTTCTTTTCTCTGGATTTACAATGTCACTATTCGTTGCTAAGTCGTGTCCAACTCTGCAATTCCATGGACTGCAGCACACCAGGTTTCCCTATCCTTCACTATCTCTTGGAGTTTGCCCAAATTCATGTCCATTGAGTTAGTGATGCTATCTAACTATCTCATCCTCTGTCACCCCCTTCTCCTTTTGCCCTCAATCTTTCCCAGCATCAGGATCTTTTCCAAAGAGTCAGCTCTTCACATCAGATGGCCAGCGTTTTCAAGCTTCAGCTTCAGCATCAGTCGTTTTGATGAATATTTAGGGCTGATTTCCTTTAGGATTGACTGATTTGATCTCCTTGCAGTCCAAAGGACTCTTTAAGTCTTCTCCAGAACCACAATTTGAAAGCATCACTTCTTCAGTGCTTAGTCTTCTTTATGGTACAACTTTCACATCCATACATGACTAATGGAGCAACCATAGCTTTGACTATAAAGACACTTGTTGCAAAGTATTATGTCTGCTTTTTAATACGCTGCATGGTGTGTCATAACTTTCCTTACAAGGAGCAAGTGACTTCTAGTTTCATCGCTGCAGTCACCATCCACAGCAGTTTTGGAGCTCAAGAAAAGAAAATCTTTCACTGCTTTTACTTTTCCCCTTCTATTTGCCATGAGGTGATGGGACCAGGTGCCATGATCTTAGTTTTCTGAATGCTAAGTTTTAAGCCAACTTTCTCACTCTCCTCTTTCACCTTCATCAAGAGAGTCTTTAGTTCCTCGTCAGTTTCTGCCATAAGGGTGGTGTCATCTCCCATCTCTCTAAGAATTTTCCAGTTTGTGACCCACACAGTCAAAGGCTTTAGCATAGTCACTGAAGCAGAAGTAGATATTTATCTGGAATTTTCTTGCTTTCTCTGTGATCCCACAAATGTTGCAACTTGATTTCTGGTTCCTGTGCCTTTTCTAAACCCAACTTGTACATCTCAAAGTTCTTGGTTCATGTACTATTGAAGCCTAGCTTGAAGGATTTTGAGCATAACCTTACTAGCATATAAATTGTATGGTACTAGCATGCACAATTGTATGGTAGTTTGAACATTCTCTGGTATTGCCCTTCTTTGGGATTGGAATAAAGACGACTTCAATTAGAAAATCACTACTTTTCGATCCCTAATGAAATGAATTAGCTAGAAATAATCTGTAGATGAAAACATTAGATGAAAAGTTGATGTGGAATTTGCAAAAGAGGGATTGAGCTATCATTACCTTAACCTAGCAGTCGATCTTAGCATTGCTAAAAATAGGATAGAAGTGAAAGTGTCAGTCACTCAGTCTTTTCGACTGGCCAGTCTCCTCTGTCCATGAATTCTCTAGGTGAGAATATTAGAGTGGGCCATTGCCTTCTCCAGGGGATCTTCCAAACCTAGGATAGAACTCAGGTCTTCTGCATTGCCGGCAGATAGATTCTTTACTGTCTGAGCACCAGAAAAGCCCAAAAATAGGGTGTCCAAATATTATGTACTTTCTGAAGTTTTATAACACAAATCACGGACCACAGTCTATGAAATGTTCTTGCCACCAAAGATGAATCCGAATCAAGAAAGTCAAGTGATAGAGGACCAACTTAATTGACACCATGGGAAGCAGATAGAGAAATCTAGAAATCTAAAGGACAGTTGACCCAGTTTCCTTATAAAGTTAATGATAGGTAAAGAAGTAAGGAGAAGGACAGTATTTTTTAATTATTTAGAATGAAGAACCAGGTTTTTTGGGGGGTTTGTCCTCTATTCCTTTTTTCCCACCCCGTTAATCCTTGTCACTTCAGTTAAACCTACTAGGTTATATTTTGAAATTTCATAGCAATACACTAGAAATATTTTGGTAATTTCCCTGACAGGTTAGGAGCTCCTTATTTAAAGGGCTTATTTCCCATTTTATGTAGATGTAAAGTTTTTAAATTTTACTTTATTCTTAGAAATTTAAAAGCTTCAATATCTTTTTGATTCCTGATCTTTTAATTTATATTCAATCCCTTATTTTCAGTAGTCTTTCTCTCTGATTAATTCACATTGGTTTTCTTAAAACCCTTTACCATTGTCCTAATTACTATCCTAATTATATCAAATTTATATTTTAAAAATAGATTCTAAAATATTTCCATATTTTACTGTATTTTATATTTTAAAACTGCCTTGTTAGAAAAGTCACCCTACCTTTCCCATTAATCCTCCTACCCTGCTGAATTTCATGCCTTGTTTATTTGCATAGCTATGTTTATACCTTTCCTGGTGGTTCAGATGGTAAAGAAACTGCCTACAATTCAGGAGATGCAGGTTCAATCCCTGGATCTGGAAGAGCCCCTGGAGAAGGGAATGGCTACCCTCTACAGTATTCTTGTCTAGGAAATCCCATGAACAGAGGAATCTGTGCTCTGTCATCCATGAGATCACAGAGAGTGAAACATGACTGAATGACAAACACTAACCCTTATTTTTAATGTCTAATTATGAAAAATTTTTAGTATACAAAAGTAAAGAGGATAGTATAATGAATTCATATATGCCTATCATTTGGCTCCCATAATTCTCAACTCATAGCCAGAATATACTATTTTATTTTATTTTATTGTTCTGGTCTTTTTTTTTTTTTAAACCTTTATTTTGCTTTTAACTTTAACAGAGTTTTGTTGTTTACAGATATGTATGTTCCCAGATTAGACATGTGTATATCCCCCCTCTTCCCACCCCTCCCAATCATCAAACAGCACCCCTGAAGGATCCCCTTTTCTCACAGAGCAATGACTAGAGCTATTTTCTTCACTTATGATAGTACAGGCCTTCATGCTACTTCCTTTATGCCTCCCACCCTCTGTTCCTTCCCCTACAATGTCCATATGTCCACTGTCCATGTCTGTCTTTCCGTCGCTTCAGTTAAACCTACTAGGTTATATTTTGAAATTTCATAGCAATACACTAGAAATATTTTGGTAATTTCCCTGACAGGTTAGGAGCTCCTTATTTAAAGGGCTTATTTCCCATTTTATGTAGATGTAAAGTTTTTAAATTTTACTTTATTCTTAGAAATTTAAAAGCTTCAATATCTTTTTGATTCCTGATCTTTTAATTTATATTCAATCCCTTATTTTCAGTAGTCTTTCTCTCTGATTAATTCACATTGGTTTTCTTAAAACCCTTTACCATTGTCCTAATTACTATCCTAATTATATCAAATTTATATTTTAAAAATAGATTCTAAAATATTTCCATATTTTACTGTATTTTATATTTTAAAACTGCCTTGTTAGAAAAGTCACCCTACCTTTCCCATTAATCCTCCTACCCTGCTGAATTTCATGCCTTGTTTATTTGCATAGCTATGTTTATACCTTTCCTGGTGGTTCAGATGGTAAAGAAACTGCCTACAATTCAGGAGATGCAGGTTCAATCCCTGGATCTGGAAGAGCCCCTGGAGAAGGGAATGGCTACCCTCTACAGTATTCTTGTCTAGGAAATCCCATGAACAGAGGAATCTGTGCTCTGTCATCCATGAGATCACAGAGAGTGAAACATGACTGAATGACAAACACTAACCCTTATTTTTAATGTCTAATTATGAAAAATTTTTAGTATACAAAAGTAAAGAGGATAGTATAATGAATTCATATATGCCTATCATTTGGCTCCCATAATTCTCAACTCATAGCCAGAATATACTATTTTATTTTATTTTATTGTTCTGGTCTTTTTTTTTTTTTAAACCTTTATTTTGCTTTTAACTTTAACAGAGTTTTGTTGTTTACAGATATGTATGTTCCCAGATTAGACATGTGTATATCCCCCCTCTTCCCACCCCTCCCAATCATCAAACAGCACCCCTGAAGGATCCCCTTTTCTCACAGAGCAATGACTAGAGCTATTTTCTTCACTTATGATAGTACAGGCCTTCATGCTACTTCCTTTATGCCTCCCACCCTCTGTTCCTTCCCCACAGTGTCCATATGTCCACTGTCCATGTCTGTCTTTCCGTCACTTCACTGCGTGTGCCATCATCACCATCCTACTAGATTCCATATATATGTGTTAATATACTGTATTTGTCCTTCTCTTTCTGACTGACTTCACTTTTGATGATACGTTCTAGATCCAGCCACCTCATTAGGATGGATTCTTCTGCATTTCTCTTTATAGCTGTGTAGTATTCCATTGTATATATGTACCAGGGCTTCTGTATCCATTTGTTCGTCGATGCGCATCTAGGTTCCTTCCATGTTCTAGCTATTGTAGAGAGCTGCAATGAACATTGGGGTGCAGGTGCTTCTTTCAGATTTGATTTCACCAGGGTATAAGCCTAAGAGTGGGATTGCTGGGTCGTATGGTGCCTCTATTTTTAGTTTTTTAAGAAATTTCCAGACTGTCTTCCATAGAGGCTGTCTCAATCTACATTCTCACCAGCAATGCAGGAGTGTTCCCTTTTCTCTGCAGCCTCTCCAGCATTTATTGTCTGTCGATTTGTGAATGATGGCCATTCTGACGGGTGTGAGGTGATATCTCATTGTAGTTTTGATTTGCATTTCTCTAATTATAAGTGAAGTTGAGCACCGTTTAATGTGTTTTTGGGCCATCTGTATGTCGTCTTTAGAGAGGTGTCTGTTTAGGTCCTTTTCCCATTTTTTGATAGGGTTGTTCATTTCTCCTGTGCTGAGTTGTCTGAATTGCTTGTAGATTTTGGAGATTAATTCTTTTGTCTGTTGTTTCATTTGCTATGATTTTCTCCCATTCTGTGGGCTGTCTGTTCAGCTTTTTTGTGATTTCCTTTGCTGTACAAAAACTTTTAAGTTTCATTAGGTCCCACATGTTCATTTGTCTCTTTAGTTCTGCTATTCTAGTAGGTGGGTCAGAGAAGATCTTGCTTTGATTTATGTCCTTGAGTGTTTTGCCTATATTCTTCTCTAAGAGTTTGATGGTTTCTGGTCTTACATTTAGGTCTTGAATCCATTTTGAGTTGATCTTTGTGCATGGTTTCAGGGAATGTTCCAACTTCATTTTTTTTGCATGTAGCTGTCCAGTTTTCTGAGCACCACCTGTTGAAGAGGCTGTCTTTGTCGCATTTTATATGTTTGCCTGCTTTGTCAAAAATAAGGTACCCATAAGTGCGTGGGTTTATCTCTGGGTTCTTTATCTTGTTCCATTGGTCGATATTTCTGTTTTTGTGCCAGTATACCATACTGTCTTGATAAGTGTTGCTTTGTAGTAGAGTCTGAAGTTGGGGAGGCTGATCCCTCCAGCTCCATTCTTCTTCCCCAGGATTGTTTTGGCGATTCGAGGTCTTTTGTGTTTCCATATGAACTGTTATTCTTTGGTCTAGTTCTGTGAAAAATGTCAATGGTAGTTTGATGGGGATCGCATTGAATCTACAGATGACATTTGGTAGTATGGTCATTTTCACAATATTAATTCTTCCGACCCAGGAATATGGAATATCTCTCCATCTGTTTAAGTCTTCTTTAATGTCTCTCATGAGTGTCTTGTAATTTTCTGTGTACAATTCTTTTGTTTCTTTGGGTAGGTTTATTCCTAGCTATTTGATTCTTTTGGTTGCAGTGGTGAAGGGCATTGCCTCTTTGATTTCGTTTCCTGATTTTTCATTGTTTGTGTATAGGAATGCCAGTGATTTCTGTATATTGATTTTGTATCCTGCGACTTTGCTGAATTCGCTGATTAACTCTAGTAGTTTTGTAATAGTGTCTTTGGGGTTTTCTATGTCATCTGCAAATAGAGAGAGTTTGACTTCTTCTTTTCCAATCTGGATTCCTTTGATTTCTTTCTCTTCTCTTATTGCTGTTGCTAGAACTTCCAGGACTGTGTTGAATAAGAGTGGTGAAAGTGGACACCCTTGTCTTGTTCCTGATCTTAGAGGAAATGCTTTGAGTTTTTCACCATTGAGGATAATGTTCGCTGTGGGCTTCTCCTAGATGGCTTTCACTGTGTTGAGATAGGATCCTTCTATGCCCATTTTCTGAAGAGTTTTTATCATAGATGGATGTTGTACTTTGTCGAAGGCTTTTTCTGCATCTATTGAGATGATCATGTGATTTTTGTCTCTCAATTTGTTGATATGGTGTATCACATTGATTGATTTGCGGATGTTGAAGAATCCTTGCATGCCTGGGATGAACCCAATTTGATCGTGATGAATGAGCTTTTTGATGTGTTGTTGAATTCTGTTTGCTAGGATTTTGTTGAGGATTTTGGCATCTAGATTCATCAGTGAAATTGGCCTATAAGTTTCTGTTTTTGTGTTGTCTTTGCCTGGTTTGGGTATCAGGGTGATGGTGGCCTCATAGAATGTGTTTGGAAGTGTTCCTTCCTGTGCAATTGTTTGGAAGAGTTTTAGAAGGACAGGCATTAGCTCTTCTTTAAATGTTTGATAGAATTCGGCTGTGAAACCATCTGGCCCTGGGCTTTTATTTTTGGGTAGATTTTTGATCACAAAGTCAATTTCTGAACTTGTGATTGGCTTGTTCATAGTTTCTATTTCTTCCCAGTTGAATCTTGGGAGAATAATCTTCTCTAAGAAACTGTCCATTTCTTCCAGGTTGTCCAGTTTGTTGCCTTAGAGTTGTTCATAATAGTCTCTTATAATCCTTTGGATTTCTGCGTTATCTGTTGTAATCTCTCCTTTTTCATTTTTGATTTTGGTGATCTGGTTCTTCTCTCTCTTTTTCTTGATGAGTCTGGCCAGTGGTGTGTCGATTTTATTGACCTTTTCGAAGAACCAGCTTTTTGTTTTAATTATCTTTACTATTGTTTCTTTCGTTTCTTTCTCATTTATTTCTGCTCTGATCTTTATGATTTCCCTTCTTCTGCTGGCTCTGGGGTGTTTTTGTTCTTCTTTCTCCAGTTGTTTTAAGCGTAAAGTAAGGTCGTCTGTTTGAGGTTTTCCTAGTTTCTTGAGGTGGGATTGAATTGCTGTAAACTTCCCTCTTAGAACTGCTTTTGCAGTATCCCATAGGTTTTGCACTGTCGTGTGTTCATTGTTGTTTTCTTCTAGGAATTTTTTAAATTTCTCCTTTGATTTCCTCAATGATCAGTTGGTTTTTTAGGTATGTGTTGTTTAATCTCCATGTGTTTGTGTTTTTAGCGGTTTTATTCGTGTAGTTGATCTCTATTCTCTTTGCATTGTGGTCCGAGAAGATGGTTGATAGAATTTCAGTTTTCTTGAATTGACTGAGGTTGATTTGTGGCCCAAGATGTGGTCTATCCTGGAGAATGTTCCGTGAGCACCTGAGAAGAAAGTGTGTTCTTCTGCTTTTGGATGGAAAGTCCTAAAGATATCAATGAGGTCTATTTCTTCTAGTGTGTCATTTAAGGCTTGTGTTTCCTTATAAATTTTCTGTTTGAATGATCTGTCCATCGATGTGAGAGGAGTATTAAAGTCTCCTACTATGATTGTGCCAGTGTCGATGTCTTTTTTATGTCTGAAAGTGTTTGTCTTATGTATTGGGGTGCTCCTGTGTTGGGTGCATAGATATTTATGATTGTTATGTCTTCTTCTTGAATCGATTTCTTGATCATTATGTAGTGTCCAGCCTTGTCTCTTCTAATCTTCTTTATTTTGAGGTCTATTTTGTCTGATATGAGGATTGCTACTCCAGCTTTCTTTTGATTTCCATTTGCATGGAATATCTTCTTCCAGCCTCTCAGGTTCAGTCTATGAGTGTCTCTCGGTCTGAAGTGAGTTTCCTGGAGGCAGCATATGTATGGATTGTGTTTTTGAATCCATTCAGCCACTGTGTCTTTTAGTTGGGGCAGTTAGTTCATCTAAATTTAAAGTAATTATTAATACAAATGATCCTATTGTCATCTTCTTAGATGTTATGATGGGTTTGTTTTGTGGATCTTCTCCTTCTTTTATACTTGTTGTCTATATAAGTCCCTTTAGCACTTGTTGCTGGTTCGGTGTGACTAAATTCTTTTAATTTTTGCTTGTCTGTAAAGCTTTTGATTTCTCCACCAGTTTTGAAGGAAATCACTTTCAGAAAGTTTGTCCAAATTCTCTTCATTGATTTGATCCTGTGTGTTTGTAAATTGTTCCATCACTTGTGTGGTATTACTCTGCCGTTTCATTGTTATTATTAATTTTTTAACTGAATCTGTTTGGGATTTCCTTTTCCACCAGATTTTTTTTGAGGTATGTGTTGTTTAATCTCCATGTGTTTGTGTTTTTAGCGGTTTTATTCGTGTAGTTGATCTCTATTCTCTTTGCATTGTGGTCCGAGAAGATGGTTGATAGAATTTCAGTTTTCTTGAATTGACTGAGGTTGATTTGTGGCCCAAGATGTGGTCTATCCTGGAGAATGTTCCGTGAGCACCTGAGAAGAAAGTGTGTTCTTCTGCTTTTGGATGGAAAGTCCTAAAGATATCAATGAGGTCTATTTCTTCTAGTGTGTCATTTAAGGCTTGTGTTTCCTTATAAATTTTCTGTTTGAATGATCTGTCCATCGATGTGAGAGGAGTATTAAAGTCTCCTACTATGATTGTGCCAGTGTCGATGTCTTTTTTATGTCTGAAAGTGTTTGTCTTATGTATTGGGGTGCTCCTGTGTTGGGTGCATAGATATTTATGATTGTTATGTCTTCTTCTTGAATCGATTTCTTGATCATTATGTAGTGTCCAGCCTTGTCTCTTCTAATCTTCTTTATTTTGAGGTCTATTTTGTCTGATATGAGGATTGCTACTCCAGCTTTCTTTTGATTTCCATTTGCATGGAATATCTTCTTCCAGCCTCTCAGGTTCAGTCTATGAGTGTCTCTCGGTCTGAAGTGAGTTTCCTGGAGGCAGCATATGTATGGATTGTGTTTTTGAATCCATTCAGCCACTGTGTCTTTTAGTTGGGGCAGTTAGTTCATCTAAATTTAAAGTAATTATTAATACAAATGATCCTATTGTCATCTTCTTAGATGTTATGATGGGTTTGTTTTGTGGATCTTCTCCTTCTTTTATACTTGTTGTCTATATAAGTCCCTTTAGCACTTGTTGCTGGTTCGGTGTGACTAAATTCTTTTAATTTTTGCTTGTCTGTAAAGCTTTTGATTTCTCCACCAGTTTTGAAGGAAATCACTTTCAGAAAGTTTGTCCAAATTCTCTTCATTGATTTGATCCTGTGTGTTTGTAAATTGTTCCATCACTTGTGTGGTATTACTCTGCCGTTTCATTGTTATTATTAATTTTTTAACTGAATCTGTTTGGGATTTCCTTTTCCCAGCCTTTGAGTTACATCTGTCAGTGTTTGTTGTTTGGATGGGGCTTCTTATTCTGGGTGATGCTGGTGGTTGGGTGATGGCAGGACTTGCATACAAGTGATTACCTTTGTTGGCGTTCTCACTTGTATACTGCTCTCTAGTGTTATGCATTGTCTAGTACTTTAGAGTTTTGGAGTCAGTGCTCCCTCTCTAAAGCCCCGGGGCTTGTTGCCTGACCAGGGAATGAAAATTTCACGGCTGGTTTGTTATGGCATTAAATGATATCAAAACATATATACGCAAATGAGAAAGAGAAGGTATACCTTTGACAAATGGCAATTAAGATATTGTGCAAATACTATCTAGCATATTGAATTATACACACAAACATATACAGCTGTAACATAACCCAAGCATTCCAACCAAAAATACAGTACAATACATTAGCATGGCAAATAGAGAAAACCAAGAATGATATCCACCAGTTAATAACCAAACTAAGTAGAGCACCAATTGGAGAATGATGTTAGAGCAGGGTCCCTGTTGGGGATAAGGCAATGAGGACAGAACAAAGAAATATCGTGCGAAAAGGGAAAAAGAGAAAGGGAGGATAGAAGAGAAATATAGAATGGTACTACAAAGTTAAATATAGGAAGATAAAGATTTGTATGTATTAGAGTTTAATGCTATAGGAAAGGAGCTTCAGAGAAAGCAAAGAATTATAGAGGAAGTAGTAGTACAAATGAAAAATCAAAAAAATTAAAACAGAGATAAGTATATGGAAAAATATAGAAAAACAAAGCAAAAACAATAAAAACAAACTAAACCCCCACAGAACCTTAAAAGGCCAATGGGGAACCAGAAGTTTATACCAAAATAAAATGTGTGGTTTAAAAAAGGAAAAAGAAAAAAAAAATATGTAAACTTGAATATATTCAGTCTTACTGATGAGATTAGTAGCTTCAATAGAATTCAATGGAGGAAATAAACACACCCACTCTCACACACCCCCCCCCCAAAAAAAAAAATCCAAAAGGGCTGCACTGAGTGGGTTTGGGAAAAAAGGGAACAAAGAAACAATTGAAACAAAACAATACGATACAAAAAAAAGCAATAAAAAAGAATAAGAAATAAAATGAAATTTTAAAAATCCAGCAGTAACTCCAGCTTTAGAGAAAACGTGAAAATAGTGTTTATGTTCTTCTGTCTCTTGCTGACTATTCAGGAATTATCAGTCTTTTTCTTGCCTCTGGCAGTCGTTGGATCTGAAGACCTCTTTGACTGCTTGTTTATTTCGGCCTATTCCAGAACTAAAAGGCCTGCCCAGGCTGGCCCTGGGAGTTTCTTAATCCAAATCCCTTTTCTTGGTGGGTGGAGCTAAATTCCCTCCCTGTAGCTTGACCAGCAGCCCTGCAGTTTGACCAGCAGCCAAACCACAGTAGGGAAAATGGCATCTGTCTCACAAAGGATTTATTCCCACACGCTCTATGGGAAGCGCTTCCGCAGTGACCCCGACCCTGCTGCAGGCCACCGTCGACCCCCGCCACCGTGGTAGACGTCAGATTACTCAGAGGTGAGTCTGGCTCAGTCTCATGCAGGATCGCTCTTCCCCTCTCCCGGAGGATCACAGTGCGCAAAGAGTTTCCAGTCCTCCTTGGGGGCTCTGTGATCGGGTTAATGGTAACCTCCTCCAAAGGAAACTGAGTGCCGTCCTTCCGAGGTCTGCTCAAGGGCACTACTAGCTCGAGGGGGCACTTGGACCCTCCAAAGCAAGTCTGATTCGGTCCCTTGTGGGCGTCACCACTCCTTTCCCAGGTCTTGATCTGCAACAGGCTTTGTGCCTTTGGCCGGCCCAGCCTCTCTGGCGGGTATGAGGTTTGACTTTTAAAAGTGCGATTGCGCCCTTCCTACTGCCTTGATGCAGCTTCTCCTTTGTTCTTAGATGTGGGGTATCCTCTCTGTGATCAGATCTAACCTCCTCTTGTCGATGGTTTTTCAGGAACTCATTGCAATTCAGGCAATTTTACAGGAGAGATGAGTGCACGTCCTTTTGCGGCGAGGCGGCTTGGCAGCTTGTTCTGACGCCGCTTCTCGGTCCGACACAGCTTCTTGGTCCAACCTGGCTTCTCCTGGATTTTTTTTTTTTTTTTTTTTAATTTTTATTATACTTTTTACTTTTACAGAATTTTGTTGTTTACATATATGTATGATCCCAGATTAGTCATATGTATACTCCCCCCATCCCACCCCTCCAGGCCGTCACACAGCACCCCTGAAGGATCCCCTTTTCTCACAGCGCAATGACAATAGCTATTTTTTTTTTCACTTATGATAGTATAGATTTTCATGCTATTTCCTTTATGCTTCCCACCCACTGTTCATTCCCCACAATGTCCATATGTCTACTGTCCATGTCTATTTTTCCATTGCTTCACTGTGTGAATTATCATTACCATCCTACTAGATTCCATATATATGTCTTAGTGTATTGTACTTGTCTTTTTCTTTTTGACTTACTTCACTTTTTATGATAGGTTCTAGATCCAGCCACCTCATTAGGGCTGACTCTTCTGCATTTCTCTTTACAGCTGTGTAGTATTCCATCGTATGTGTGTACCAGTGCTTTTTGTATCCATTCATTCACTGATGGACATCTAGGTTGCTTCCATGTTCTAGCTATTGTATAGAGAGCTGCAATGAACATTGGGGTACAGGTGCCTCTTTCAGTTTTGATTTCATCAGGGTATAAGCCTAAGAGTGGGATTGCTGGGTAGTATAGTGCTTCTATTTTTAGTTTTTCATGGAATCTCCAGACTGTCTTCCATAGAGGCTGTATCCATTTACATTCCTACCAGCAATGCAAGAATGTTCCCTTTTCTTTGCACCCTCTCCAGCATTTATCATCTGTAGATTTGTTGATGATGGCCATTCTGACGGGTGTGAGGTGATATCTCATTGTAGTTTTGATTTGCATTTCTCTAATTATAAGTGAAGTTGAGCACCGTTTCATGTGCTTTTGGGCCATCTGTATGTCGTCTTTGGAGAGGTGTCTGTTTAGGTCTTTTTCCCATTTTTTTGATAGGGTTGTTCATTTTTCTGATGTCGAGTTGTCTGAGTTGCTTGTAGATTTTGGAGATTGATTCTTTGTCTGTTGTTTCATTTGCTATGATTTTCTCCCATTCTGTGGGCTGTCTGTTCAGCTTTTTTGTGATTTCTTTTGCTATACAAAAGCTTTTAAGTTTCATTAGGTTCCACATGTTCATTTGTCTCTTTAGTTCTTCTATTCTAGTAGGTGAGTCATGGAAGATCTTGCTTTGATTTATGTCCTTGAGTGTTTTGCCTATATTCTTCTCTAAGAGTTTGATGGTTTCTGGTCTTACATTTAGGTCTTGAATCCATTTTGAGTTGATCTTTGGCATGGTGTCAGGGAATGTTCCAACTTCATTTTCTAAATAGTGGTTTTATTGGTGAATTCCCAGTTTTTCAATTGGTAAAGAAGTCTGCTTGGAGTGTAGGAGACCACCTGAAATGTGGGATACCTGAGTTTGATCCCTGGATTGGGAAGATCCCCTGGAGAAGGAAATGGACAACTTGGGAATGGATATCCTGGGAAATCTCATGGACAGAGGAACCCAGTGGTCTACAGTCCATAGTGTCTCAAAGAGTTGGACAAAACTGAATTGACTAGACTGGTGTAATTAATATCTTAAATATAGTTAATTTTCCTATCCATTCATTTTTGTGATATTTATACATTGAGCTATTGGAAAAAGTGTTTTTATTTTAAATGTGAAATATTAACTATCAACTTAATACATTTTGATCTCTGTGTCCACAATATTCTTAGATTCCATACTAAAATTTAGTCACAACTTTACAGTTTATGAAAAGACTAGATGTTCCCCACAGGCTTCTTAAGTATAATATTGTTTTATATGAATAACAAATAAAACATTTGTTGGCTTGAAATACTTGATTTTACCTAACTTTATTCTTCTCCTTCCAGGTTATTAAATTTTTTTTTAATGTATCCATGTATAAGCCTTTTTAGGTTGGTGTTTGAGCCCATTATTACTATTAGTTTTAGTATAATGCTGTTTGTATTTAACTCATCTGTTGTGAGTTAATGAAATACTGTTTCTGGCCCCAAGTGTAACTAGATAAATACTAGCTGTATTGCCTTCACACTCTTGATTAGACTAAAGTAGAGTTTTTTTTTTTTTTTTTTTTAGTTTATCTTTGGAAATTAGGAGAATAATGCACTTGCAACAGCATGCTATGTTTTTGTAATAAACATTGACTCAAAGTCAGTTTCACTAGATTTTTCATTCATAATTTATTGTGTTATGATATGATCTGTCACTTAAGCATATGCAAATCTTAAGCAATCATTTCAAGAAGAACAGGTTTTATCACTTGTGAATTAAATATTTTTGAACAACATTTTTAAAGCTTATCAAGAGTATCAGAGAAAGGAAAGCTGTAATACTTTAGTTTTGCCTATATTCTTCTCTAAGAGTTTGATGGTTTCTGGTCTTACATTTAGGTCTTGAATCCATTTTGAGTTGATCTTTGGCATGGTGTCAGGGAATGTTCCAACTTCATTTTCTAAATAGTGGTTTTATTGGTGAATTCCCAGTTTTTCAATTGGTAAAGAAGTCTGCTTGGAGTGTAGGAGACCACCTGAAATGTGGGATACCTGAGTTTGATCCCTGGATTGGGAAGATCCCCTGGAGAAGGAAATGGACAACTTGGGAATGGATATCCTGGGAAATCTCATGGACAGAGGAACCCAGTGGTCTACAGTCCATAGTGTCTCAAAGAGTTGGACAAAACTGAATTGACTAGACTGGTGTAATTAATATCTTAAATATAGTTAATTTTCCTATCCATTCATTTTTGTGATATTTATACATTGAGCTATTGGAAAAAGTGTTTTTATTTTAAATGTGAAATATTAACTATCAACTTAATACATTTTGATCTCTGTGTCCACAATATTCTTAGATTCCATACTAAAATTTAGTCACAACTTTACAGTTTATGAAAAGACTAGATGTTCCCCACAGGCTTCTTAAGTATAATATTGTTTTATATGAATAACAAATAAAACATTTGTTGGCTTGAAATACTTGATTTTACCTAACTTTATTCTTCTCCTTCCAGGTTATTAAATTTTTTTTTAATTTATCCATGTATAACCCTTTTTTAGGTTGGTGTTTGAGCCCATTATTACTATTAGTTTTAGTATAATGCTGTTTGTATTTAACTCATCTGTTGTGAGTTAATGAAATACTGTTTCTGGCCCCAAGTGTAACTAGATAAATACTAGCTGTATTGCCTTCACACTCTTGATTAGACTAAAGTAGAGTTTTTTTTTTTTTTTTTTTTAGTTTATCTTTGGAAATTAGGAGAATAATGCACTTGCAACAGCATGCTATGTTTTTGTAATAAACATTGACTCAAAGTCAGTTTCACTAGATTTTTCATTCATAATTTATTGTGTTATGATATGATCTGTCACTTAAGCATATGCAAATCTTAAGCAATCATTTCAAGAAGAACAGGTTTTATCACTTGTGAATTAAATATTTTTGAACAACATTTTTAAAGCTTATCAAGAGTATCAGAGAAAGGAAAGCTGTAATACTTTATAAATTTTTCAGATGAATTTAAACAGTGGTGATAATTGTGTATATCTAACACTTAAAAGCACATTTTTGGCTAATTGTGATGTTTGGGTTCATTGGGCAGGCTGGCAGACTGTATTTCAAAAAGCCTCTGAGTGAGTTAACATGAGTAAGTTTATCAGGTCCAGGACTTGACCCTCAGATTCAGATAGAATGGAATGGAACTCTCTCTCAAGAATGTCAGAAGATGTCAAATAATATATCTATACACACACACATACATTTGTATATGTGTATATATATATGACATTTATATTCTGATGTGTGTGTTTGTGTGTGAGTGTGCCAAGTTGCTTCATTCATATCTGACTCCGTGGGACCCTATGGACTGTAGCCCTCTAGACTCCTACATTCGTGGGATTCCCGAGGCAAAAATACTGGAGTGGATTGTCATTTCCTTTTCTAGGGCATCTTCCCAACCCAGGGATCAAACCTGTGCATGTCTCCTGCATTGCAGGCGGGTTCTTTACTACTGAGCTACCAGGAAAGCCATACATATTTAAAATATATGATATACATAATATATATATAAATATATGTATATTATATATCAGAATTTAGTTTATTAGCTAACGATGAATAGAATTGTCACATGAATTGGAATGCTTCTGTCATCATGATGTTTCATTTCATTTTGTAGGTGGACGAATCACAGTTGCATGATTATATCAATGAGTACAAATTCTCATGTATGGTTGTATGAATGACACATTTAGTGGCACAGTCCAAGAGTGGCAGCCTACATCTTACTCTGCAGTAGGAATAATCTCACTGTTTGAGGTCAAATTGTTTTAAGTATATAGGGTAAAATTCTCTTTTGGACAGTATAGTGGGCAATGCCAGTGTTTCCTCCATGGATCTCTCTCTCTCTCTCTCTTAAGTTTAATAACTGACCAGTCTCTTTTGGCTGCCATTTGATTATAGTCAGACTGGGGAGCTATTCTCTCTCTATAGGGTAATTTGCCCATCTACTCTGATCTATTATGAGTTAATTTCATGCTTGAACTCAAAAAATGCTGATTTCAAAAGCCTTGGATTAGGCCTCCAGTTACAGACAATATTACCCTGATCTTTAATGTTTGTAGAAATAGCAAAAGAAAATCATAAAAGGATCATATTACCCTAATACAGTTGTGGTGGTTTTGGTGAATTTCCTTCACACGTAGGCTTTCCTTTTTAGGTTCTCTTAAACACATGTTTCTGTATTTCCCAAGTGGTATTTTAATAGTTGCTCTTTAAAAATATTTGAGTGAAAGTACGTGTCTGCAACATTGTCTTCCCTTTTTGAAACCGAATATGTGCTCACTTTAAAGATTAATTCTGCTGGATATATTTTGTAAATGGTTACCTAAACAAACTGTCTTACTACTTCTAGTACTTTTTTATTTTTAACTTTTATTTTGCTTTTAACTTTTACAGAGTTTGTTGTTTACAGATATGTATGTTCTCAGATTAGTCATATGTATATCCCCCCCATCCCACCCCTCCAGATTTATAGTGCTTTTGAAAATAATTATTTGGTGTTTTCTGTGTCATCTGGCATAGCAAAAATATGGTTTCTTTTTCAGTGTCTTTGGGTTCATCTTGTGACAGTTTCCACAACAACCTCATTTGGGGTGCTATAGCAGATCTTATTGCCTTACACAGCACCACTTTGTAAGTATAGGGCAGTCTTAACTTTATTTTGTGCCAGGATAGCTTGTATAAATGAATAAACTTATTGATCGTATCATTGAATTGGAATGCTTCTGTCATGATGTTTCATTTCATTTTGTAGGTGGACGAATCACAGTTGCATGATTATATCAATGAGTACAAATTCTCATGTATGGTTGTATGAATGACACATTTAGTGGCACAGTCCAAGAGTGGCAGCCTACATCTTACTCTGCAGTAGGAATAATCTCACTGTTTGAGGTCAAATTGTTTTAAGTATATAGGGTAAAATTCTCTTTTGGACAGTATAGTGGGCAATGCCAGTGTTTCCTCCATGGATCTCTCTCTCTCTCTTAAGTTTAATAACTGACCAGTCTCTTTTGGCTGCCATTTGATTATAGTCAGACTGGGGAGCTATTCTCTCTCTATAGGGTAATTTGCCCATCTACTCTGATCTATTATGAGTTAATTTCATGCTTGAACTCAAAAAATGCTGATTTCAAAAGCCTTGGATTAGGCCTCCAGTTACAGACAATATTACCCTGATCTTTAATGTTTGTAGAAATAGCAAAAGAAAATCATAAAAGGATCATATTACCCTAATACAGTTGTGGTGGTTTTGGTGAATTTCCTTCACACGTAGGCTTTCCTTTTTAGGTTCTCTTAAACACATGTTTCTGTATTTCCCAAGTGGTATTTTAATAGTTGCTCTTTAAAAATATTTGAGTGAAAGTCGTGTCTGCAACATTGTCTTCCCTTTTTGAAACCGAATATGTGCTCACTTTAAAGATTAATTCTGCTGGATATATTTTGTAAATGGTTACCTAAACAAACTGTCTTACTACTTCTAGTACTTTTTTATTTTTAACTTTTATTTTGCTTTTAACTTTTACAGAGTTTGTTGTTTACAGATATGTATGTTCTCAGATTAGTCATATGTATATCCCCCCCATCCCACCCCTCCAGATTTATAGTGCTTTTGAAAATAATTATTTGGTGTTTTCTGTGTCATCTGGCATAGCAAAAATATGGTTTCTTTTTCAGTGTCTTTGGGTTCATCTTGTGACAGTTTCCACAACAACCTCATTTGGGGTGCTATAGCAGATCTTATTGCCTTACACAGCACCACTTTGTAAGTATAGGGCAGTCTTAACTTTATTTTGTGCCAGGATAGCTTGTATAAATGAATAAACTTATTGACTTTCCCGAGTTTGAGCTACAACTGGAACAAGAACCCAGGTCTTTGGATCACTACAGTGCCATATTTCCATATATGACTTATCTTTTTCAAAATATTAATAATAGCCTCAATACAAAGTCTAATTACATAAGTGATCTCATATTTTAGAATTCTGTAACCTCAACATGATCAAAATTGAGCTCATCATCTTTCAGTCTCTTCTCAGTTGAATTCTTTGTTTTAGTAGATGGTCTACCATCATTTTGGCTCAGGCCCTGAAACTGAAGACTTTTACATTCTTGTCTCCTCAACACATAGACCTTTGGGATCTTTATATTATTATATTCACTTTAGGAAATCTCTCACAGTGACTTACCTCTGCTTCTTCTGTCCTCCTTTTGCATTGCTGTTGTGGGAATTGGCTCAGGCCATCATTTCTGCTTTTTTGTCTCTGATCTTATCCTCTGCCAACCTGACTTTCACCCTGCCAAAGTGACCTTATAAAAAGTGGTTGTCTTCTATTTCAGGATATAGTTCAGGTTCCTTAGCTAAGTATATGTAGCTTATGTCTTAAAAAGATGTATTCTTTTGAGTTGGCTTTGTTTGTTCAGCATTCATTTATGCACAGCTTTATTTTGGGTCAGTAAGTGGTTGGAGGTTATGCTGGGACACCAGAGCATGGAGTGAGACTTCCACCCTTCCTGAAGGATCTGTGTGTGGGTTAGGAAGCACATCACATTTCAGGCATATTTTATACTCTGCCCTGATTCTGCCCTGCCTTCTAGTTTCTTCTATCTAGAATATGGGTCCTCCGTGCATGTGGACAACTCCACTATCAACCCTGCACTTGAAGACAGTGTAATTTTCTTGAGGTATGTGGGTGGGAGGCAGCCAAGTTTGTTTGCAGAGTTCAAGCCCCTCTTGGTCTCTCATTTCCAGAATCTACCTGTTACCTTTTGGTTTTCTTGTTGGGAGGTTACTCCTCCCAGCTTGGATGGCTACCTCAGACTTGCTCCTGAGATTGCTACTTTTGCTGGTGTACTGTACTGCTGGATTGCATATTTTCATTTTTGGCTCCAGATCAGTTGAGTCTCTTATGCCTTGAAGCTGCCCTAGCCTACAGTCTAGGGAGAAGCCTCACCCTGACCACCTGCCCACGGGGGAGGGATGATGGTAGTGCCAGGCAGGAGTGTCACAGAGTCCTACTGTTCTTACCCTGATTCAACAGTGTTCCATGAATCAGTACTTCTTACTGTTTGACTTTGGTTGATTACCAGATTCCTGAAAAGGTTATTATTTTTTTTAATAATTTTGAACAGTTACAAAGTTGTTTTTGGAGATTTGACATCCCGTCTCCTGAGGACACAAGGTGATTTTAATTTGCATTTTCCTAAGAGCTTGTTCATTTGAACACCTTTTCATATGTTTATTAGTTCCTTCATATGTATATTAGTCTCATATGTTTATTAATACCTTCCTTTGTGATTTGTTTGGTTAAGTCTTCTGTCCATAATCACTAAATGTTTTTTTGAGATTAAATTTAAGCAGATAGGTAACACTGACCCCAAGTTTGACTTAGATGCCTGCTCCTCCTCTTTTTTATCATAGAATTTATGCATGGTTTTGTATAGTGGTTATCTGTATATTTGCCTGATCCACACAGTAGTCTCAAAACTGCAGTGCTGGACTGTAGGAATTTTGTTTCTATATCCTTGGTGCTTAGTGTAGTATGCACTCTGTATGCATTTCTTAATTAAATTAAAATCATATAAACTGGAATTCTGCAAGATTTTTTGTGTAAATGCATTTCATTATATTTCATTTCACTGTGTAAAATATTATTTGAATTAAGTAGGTTATTGATTAGTATTTAAAAACCTATTTGTTTTATAAGAATTTTCATTTAATAGTAAAATTCCTTAGTTGAATGAATCATTGAGTCTAGTGTTATTATGTAATGTCATCCGTGACCTCTAAGTTTATTGCTTTTAAACTTATTGGTAAATTGTTTGATCCTTCAGCAATATTTGACGAGGATTGATCATTCTTTTCTCCTTGATATATTTTCTTCGTTTGCTGTCCTTATTCTCTTGTCTACTGCCTAAATTAGTCTTCATTCATTTTTAGCCTCTTACGCTATTTTTTTCTTTTTTCCACAACCTTGTAATGTTAGTGTTCAGGCTGTCTAATGTCCTGTTCTCTTCTCTAGCAAATCTCATGACCCTGGAGGTCATCATTTAAATTGTAACAAATGCTAATTACTCCTAAATGTGTATCTCCTGTCCAGACTTCTCTCTTGAATTCCAGATTCATAAGGCCAACTTCTTACTTGACTTTTCTACTTCCATGTCAACACTTAGGCTCAACATGTCTAAAATTAAAGTCTAATAGATCTCCTTCTCCCAGACTTACCCACTGTCACCCAGACTTTCTTTCTTCTCTCAACTGATGACAATTACATTTTTTTTTCAGTTGTTCTAACTACTGGAGATAACCTTACATTCTATTTTTCTCTCATATTGCCCATCCTGTTGCCTCTACCTTTAAATGCCTAGAATCAGACCATTTCTCTTTATCTCCCCTACTTCCCAGGTGGCTCAGATGTTAAAGAATCTGCCTCCAGTGCGGGAGATCTGGGTTCAGTTCCTGGACCAGGAAGAGCCTCTGTAGAAGCGAATGGCTACCCACTCCTGTATTCTTGCCTAGAGAATTCCATGGACAGAGAAGCCTGGCGGGCTACAGCCATGGGATTGCAAAGAGTCAAAAGTGACTGAGTGACTGAGACACACACACCCCTGAGTAGCAACTCTAGTGTAGCATCAGCTTTTACTAGGATTGCATTCCTATCAGCCTGCTTTCACCCTTGCATTCCTGTGGTGTAACCCTTTTAAAATGAGAGTCATATCTCTTCTTAATTCTAAATGAAAGCCAAAGCATTTACAATCACTTGTAAACTATGTGATCTGCTCCCACCCCACTGTCTTACTTCTCTGACATCACCTCCTGCTTCCCTTCCTTTCATTCACAACCATTCAGGCATACTGATTTTCTTGCTTTTCCTTAAACACACCAGACAAACACTGCCTCCTGGGGATGGTCTCTGAATTGGCTAGGTCTTCTGTTTAGAACACTCTTCTTCCTGATATGACTGTGTGCTTAGTTGCTCAGTCGAGTCTGACACTTTGCGACCCCGTAGACTGCAGGCTTATCTGACCATGGGTATTCTCCAGGCAAGAATACTGGAAAGAATACTGGGTTGCCATTCTCTCTTCCAGAGGATCTCCCCAAGGATCTTCCCAAGGATTGAACCTAGGTCTCCCACATCGTGGGCAGATTCTTTACCGTCTAAGCTACCAGCGAAACCCAAGAATACTGGAGTGGGTAGTCTATCCCTTCTTCAGGGAATCTTCCTGACCCAGGAATCAAATCAGGGTCTCCTGCATTACAGGAGGATTCTTTATCAGCTGAGCTACCAAGGAAGCCCCCAGATATGACTAACTGTCCCCATTTCTCTGCCCTCCTATCCCATGTGTTTGCTCACCTGTTGCCTTCTTACTGAGGCTTCCCTGACCACCTTGTTCAACACTTCTGACTACTTGGTCTTCTTAGCTGCAGCCTGACTTCTGACTTCCCTTATCCTCCTCTTTGTTTTCTTTTTTCATATTATTAGTCACCTTCTGTAACTTCCTTATATTTTTTTAAATTTCCTTCACAGAGTTTATTTTTCTAGTCTCATTTTTTTTTGAGAGGTATAGAACAAAATACAATTATTGGAGGATAACTGTTCTACAGTATTGTGTTGGCCTTTGACACACATCAACACAAATAAGCCACAGCTATACGTATTATGTTTATGGTTTAATATGTCTTTCCCTGTTTAATCTATGAGGACAGGGATCTTTGTTTGCTGATATGCCCAAAGCAGCTAGAATATCACTGGGTATAAAGTAGGTACACAAACATCTTTGCTAAATGAATGATTGAATATCTGACTTTCTAGAAAAAGAAGAATCCACACTTTGAAGAATTTTATTAGACAAAAAGTTTTATTTGAAAAAATATGGGAAATTTTAAAAAATGGCAATGTTCTTCTTTTATCCCTTAATTGATGAATTAGGATCCATGAAAACACCATAAAATTTACATAAAAAGTTAATAAGTATCATTCAAATAACCTCTTCAGGGCAGTCTTTTTAATAAAACAGGCATTTCTGTAAAAATGGAATTTTTCTATAATGATATGCAATATAGCAGAATTTAATGCATACTTTAGATTTTAAAATAACCATGTAACAGTGTGTTGAGTGGGACCTTTTTATCTTGTTCCCAAATTGCAGCTAAGGCCCCAAGCTGAGGACAAAAGACTTTGAGTAACTAATTTTCCATATTTGGATTGCTATGAATAATCTACTAGCTAGTAGGGCCAGAAGTCTGCCCCAGAGACTGCTCAGAGGACCTATTCTTGAAGAACTGGGATCCCCCACCCTACCCAGTTTGAGAATAGGATTCAACAGAGCAGAAGTGCAGAGTTTGTAATGAGAAATGATTCCCTCTCTCCCAAACTTCTCTTAGGAACCACTTGTAAAGAGTATGGCATACTTTCAAGTTGGGAGGGATGTCATTAATTGCTTAGTTGAGCATTTGCTTATCCATGGACTTGCTGATCTGCCCTTTTCTGCTGGAACAGGGCTAAAGGGAGTTGATGGTAATAGTGGGAGGCAGTGGATACAGTTTAATATGGTCACTTCATAGAGTAGCTATGCCAAACCCGTTTTTCCATTGTCCTGCTCAGGCCAGGAGAGGTATAGGGACCTCAGCAGTGGTAGAGGGCAGATAGTTACGGTCTAGATCAAGTAAATGTCCCTGTAAGATCTTCTGATGAGCCCATTTAATCACTCACTAGGGAACTAGCAGCTGTGTGCCTGCCATATGCAGGAGCAGTGACACCCAGTCAGTGTCAGTCAGAGGAGCAACAGCAAATAACAGGGAGAGGACTGTGACTGAATCCAGTTAAGCAAGAGGAAGATCTTCCTTCCTACTTCCAGTTTTCTAGCCATGGGCTCCTGGAAGAAGTAGTGAGGGGCAGGCGGTTTCTTTGAGCAATGTAATGCTTCGTTTCTCGATTCTAAACGGCAGAGACTATGGGTTGAACTACAGGAAAAAAAGAGCTTCAAATTGATTTTGAGCCTGAAATCTTCAAAATAACACAAGTAATATAAGATTGAAGGTTTGAATTATAATAACTGAAAACATCTGAAGAGTTATAGATTGGGACCAAATTGTTTTTAAAGATCCCTAATATATCAGTTGTGGGCTTCCCTGGTGAGTCAGTGGTAAAGAACCCGCCTACCAATACAGGAGACGTGGGTTTGATATCTGGTTTGGGAAGATTCCCTGGAGAAGGAAATGGCAACCAGTGTTCTTGCCTGGGAAATCCCATGGACAGAGGAGGCTGGCCCCAGCTAGACTTGTTTTCATATTTGGATTGCTATGAATAATCTACTAGCTAGTAGGGCCAGAAGTCTGCCCCAGAGACTGCTCAGAGGACCTATTCTTGAAGAACTGGGATCCCCCACCCTACCCAGTTTGAGAATAGGATTCAACAGAGCAGAAGTGCAGAGTTTGTAATGAGAAATGATTCCCTCTCTCCCAAACTTCTCTTAGGAACCACTTGTAAAGAGTATGGCATACTTTCAAGTTGGGAGGGATGTCATTAATTGCTTAGTTGAGCATTTGCTTATCCATGGACTTGCTGATCTGCCCTTTTCTGCTGGAACAGGGCTAAAGGGAGTTGATGGTAATAGTGGGAGGCAGTGGATACAGTTTAATATGGTCACTTCATAGAGTAGCTATGCCAAACCCGTTTTTCCATTGTCCTGCTCAGGCCAGGAGAGGTATAGGGACCTCAGCAGTGGTAGAGGGCAGATAGTTACGGTCTAGATCAAGTAAATGTCCCTGTAAGATCTTCTGATGAGCCCATTTAATCACTCACTAGGGAACTAGCAGCTGTGTGCCTGCCATATGCAGGAGCAGTGACACCCAGTCAGTGTCAGTCAGAGGAGCAACAGCAAATAACAGGGAGAGGACTGTGACTGAATCCAGTTAAGCAAGAGGAAGATCTTCCTTCCTACTTCCAGTTTTCTAGCCATGGGCTCCTGGAAGAAGTAGTGAGGGGCAGGCGGTTTCTTTGAGCAATGTAATGCTTCGTTTCTCGATTCTAAACGGCAGAGACTATGGGTTGAACTACAGGAAAAAAAGAGCTTCAAATTGATTTTGAGCCTGAAATCTTCAAAATAACACAAGTAATATAAGATTGAAGGTTTGAATTATAATAACTGAAAACATCTGAAGAGTTATAGATTGGGACCAAATTGTTTTTAAAGATCCCTAATATATCAGTTGTGGGCTTCCCTGGTGAGTCAGTGGTAAAGAACCCGCCTACCAATACAGGAGACGTGGGTTTGATATCTGGTTTGGGAAGATTCCCTGGAGAAGGAAATGGCAACCAGTGTTCTTGCCTGGGAAATCCCATGGACAGAGGAGGCTGGCAGGCTACAGTCCATGGGGCCACAGAGGAGTTGAACACGACTTGGTGACTAAACAACAATAACAATATATCACTTAGGTATTACAGCATAATAAATCATAATAAAACTTAATGGTTTAAAACAACCACCATTTATTGTTTCTCAGAAATCAGCTAATTGACTGGACCATTCTGCTGGTCTGTGGTAGACTCAGTTGATGTCCACAGGGCTTGCTTATGTATCTATTGGATTGGCCAAAATGTTCCTTTGGGTTTTTCTATAACGTCTCATGAAAAACCTGAGTGAACTTTATTTGACCAACTCAGTACAATCTAGCTGAGTGTTGGCTGGTAGCTGGTTAATCTGAGGACCTCATCAAAGAGAGGTGGCTCAGCCTGCTTCTGTGTTCCAGGAGGCTGGCCTGAGCCCATTCTCATGTCAGTTAGGGTCCAAAGAAAGAAAGTAGAAACATTCAAGCACTCTTTCAGACCTCCACTTGAACTTTCCTTAGGGGGTCAAGCTCAGAGTCAGTGTGGAAAGGCACTACCAAAGGACAAAGATATAGGAAGGTATGAAAAATGGGATCACTGATACAATCAATCTGCAACACTTAACAGGTGGGAAAGGAGATTCCACATGGGAGTGCTAAGAGCAGTTATTGGAGAAAATAAATCCATTTTATATTTTTGCTCTGGGACGTAGATCCCTTAATCACAGGTTACAATTGATTTGAACTACATAGGCTCTTAAGACACTGTTTTTTTCCCTATATATTCTTTCTAATATATGAGTCTACCCCAATCTTTAAATATTTAAAATTTGACTTTACCCTAGTCTTTAAAGTCATTGTTTAAAGATTCTGGTGTTTAAATTTGGGAGGTCACACTGAATTTGAATATATATAATCTACATAATAAATCAGTACCTAGACTATAAATTTCATATAGCAGGAGAATGCTATATACAAAAAATGTATGGAATTTGGAGATGAATGGCAGAGGATGTAACAAGGAAAGTTACAAGAGGTTGCCTCTGGGTAGGCTGACCAGAGTATGAGGAGGGGTAAAGAGGGGGCTGCTGATTTTTGTTATAACTGCCTTTTAGTGCAGTTTGATTTTTTAAATTATGGACTAAATTAGTTTGATTAAAATGAGTAAAATCTCTTTTTCTAAAGAGGAAAGTCCATTTTCAAAGTGCCATCATTGTGCTGTTATTTACATATAATATTAAATTTAATCTCCACAACATCCCTATGAGTTAGCTGTTGTATCTTCACATGAGGCGCTTGGCCTAGAGAAGTGACTTGCCCAAGGTTACTTGGTCTTTATGTAAGAGGCAGTGTCAGAGTTGGAACCAATGTGTGTCTGCTTCCAAAGACTATGGACTTAACTTTCAACCTGCAGTTTCATATTGAATTCACCTACTAGTTAGAAGCTGAAGTTTAATCTGCTCTATACCAGAAGCCCATGCAATTTTGTAGTCAACACAACAGAACTGGGATTTATGTGTTTTTCTTCCTACTTTCCAATTTTAGTTGTTTCTTAACACCTAGGCTTGAAATGGACAAAAAAAAAAAGCAATTGAGTAAATTCTTCCAGTGAGAATATGATGAATATCCAGCCTATCTAAATTTGCTGTCTAAATTTTAATAATTTGATGCTTGTATTTTAGATATTAGATTATAATAACACCTGCATTTAGATTTTTCTTGAAAGGTCCATTTGTAGTGTAAGGAAGACATTTGTAATTTGTGTTTGATTAAGATGAACTGTTTTGTTTTCATGAATTTTCCAAGTTATCAGTATCCAGCTGTATTATCTTCAGGTGTTAAATTTGGTACAGATTTCATGTACTAATTGCCCTTAACAGTTGCTGCAGATATTTATTGCAAAATGTCATTGAAAAGACAGATCTAATATATTAATTTAGTACACATGGTGATTTAAAGATTAGAATATGTTGAATAAACTGTGTCAGAAATTATAAATAAACTGAGTAAAATTATCCTTAAATTGCTAGACAAGTTTTCACATTTAATGTTACATTAATGAGTTTTGTACAGAGCCTGTTTAGAATAAAATCCCTTTTCTATTTTAGATTTTTTAAATGAAACTTAATGAAACAGCGAGGAGAAGTCAAAAAAAATTTTACAAGAGGTTGCCTCTGGGTAGGCTGACCAGAGTATGAGGAGGGGTAAAGAGGGGCTGCTGATTTTGTTATAACTGCCTTTTAGTGCAGTTTGATTTTTTAAATTATGGACTAAATTAGTTTGATTAAAATGAGTAAAATCTCTTTTTCTAAAGAGGAAAGTCCATTTTCAAAGTGCCATCATTGTGCTGTTATTTACATATAATATTAAATTTAATCTCCACAACATCCCTATGAGTTAGCTGTTGTATCTTCACATGAGGCGCTTGGCCTAGAGAAGTGACTTGCCCAAGGTTACTTGGTCTTTATGTAAGAGGCAGTGTCAGAGTTGGAACCAATGTGTGTCTGCTTCCAAAGACTATGGACTTAACTTTCAACCTGCAGTTTCATATTGAATTCACCTACTAGTTAGAAGCTGAAGTTTAATCTGCTCTATACCAGAAGCCCATGCAATTTTGTAGTCAACACAACAGAACTGGGATTTATGTGTTTTTCTTCCTACTTTCCAATTTTAGTTGTTTCTTAACACCTAGGCTTGAAGTGGACAAAAAAAGCAATTGAGTAAATTCTTCCAGTGAGAATATGATGAATATCCAGCCTATCTAAATTTGCTGTCTAAATTTTAATAATTTGATGCTTGTATTTTAGATATTAGATTATAATAACACCTGCATTTAGATTTTTCTTGAAAGGTCCATTTGTAGTGTAAGGAAGACATTTGTAATTTGTGTTTGATTAAGATGAACTGTTTTGTTTTCATGAATTTTCCAAGTTATCAGTATCCAGCTGTATTATCTTCAGGTGTTAAATTTGGTACAGATTTCATGTACTAATTGCCCTTAACAGTTGCTGCAGATATTTATTGCAAAATGTCATTGAAAAGACAGATCTAATATATTAATTTAGTACACATGGTGATTTAAAGATTAGAATATGTTGAATAAACTGTGTCAGAAATTATAAATAAACTGAGTAAAATTATCCTTAAATTGCTAGACAAGTTTTCACATTTAATGTTACATTAATGAGTTTTGTACAGAGCCTGTTTAGAATAAAATCCCTTTTTCATCAGATATTGCACATATGTCTTCACTGTTTATTTTTCTTCAAAGTGAAACTTAATGAAACAGCTAATAAAACCCAATTCTACTCCTGATTCTTGAAAGAAGCAAGCCCTTGAAGTGCACCCACTGTTTATTCTTTTGCACTGGTTTTTGCTACTTTTCAGCATGTAAATTTTCCAGTAATGAAAAACAGTCAAAGCCATTAAACCGTTTCTTCCAAGTCTTATAAACCCAGTGCTTATTTCTTATTTGTAAAGCAATTGCACGATGGAAACATGCTTTGCACACATACAGAGACGTTTTGTTTGGTCTCAGATCTTCATGTTCACCTCCTGCTGACTTCAGGAGGGTGTAGTGCATGTGCATTTAAATGGATCTTCATTATGTAAATAATCAGAAACCAGAATAGGGGTTTTAACTACCCTAAAAAAATAAGAGATTTCAAAATGAAAGGCATATGTGAGACACCTAGACTGTTTCTCTCATAAACCCAAAAGTATATTTGATTGGTGAATGGCTTATGAAAAAGATCATCTTCTATGAATTAGAAATCTATAGATGGCAGATGTATATGTACCCCAAGTGGCTTTTTCACTTACCATGGCATATGGGATTCTCTAAATTCCTGATTCTTTTTTTTTTTTTAAACATTTATTTATTTATTTATATTGGGTGGGGTGGGGAGGGAGGGGGGCGGGGGGCCACCTCTATTTTCATCCATCTTTGGCCCGTGTGGGCCTCCCATCGCAGTGGCCTCTGTTGTTGCAGAGCACTGGCTCTGGGCGCATGTGCTCCAGAGCTCGGGCTCGGTAATTGGACACATCGGTCCAGCTGCTCGGCAGCACGTGGGATCTTCCCAGGCCAGGGATCGAACCGGCAGCCCTTGCCCGGCAAGACGGTGTCCTTACCCACTGGAACACCAGGGAAGCCCATAAATTCCTGATTCTTTTTGGAGAGGAGTGTTTGACTCCGGTGATAGGTTGGAGGCAGATATTTGGGTTGGGATAAGAGGGAGTGCTACTCGAATGTGGTCCTGTATTGGGTACCAGTACAAGGAAATAAGTAAAGAAATTGAAGACGAGTACTTAGAAACTTGTAATTTGACAGAGTAATTTTATGTCTGTCAAATATAATTTTTTTAAAAAAGGATCTGATACTGAGAGAGGCTATGCATGAGTGGGGGCAGGGGATTTATGGGAAATCTCTGTACCTTTCAAATTAACTGTGAACCTAAAACTACTCTAAAAAGAGTTCTTTTTTTTTTTTTTAAAATTGGGGCTCGTATTTTGTATGTTTTGGATTTTTAAATTTAATTTATTTTTTTTTTCCTGGTAATTCATTTTTAGTGTTTTTCACAAAAGTATGTCTATGACAGATTGGAAATAAAAATCCTGATCTTTCACCACAGATGGTTTGAAAAGCATTTGGTCTAAGATGAGACTTTCAAATGTTGATTTATATCCTTTTGCCCCATTATATAACATTAGATATTAAAATTTGCATAAAAAGGAAAGACCATCATTTATAATTCCTGTACCCTAATAGAACAATTTGATGACATTGAATGGTTAATGAGCTCAGTGCTGGAAAGTAGATACTCTTTAAATAATTACTTACTTATATTTGGTTGCACTGGGTCTTTGCTGCTGAATGTAGGATTTCTTTAGTTGTAGTGAGTAGGGACTACTCTTCGTTGTGGTGCATGGGCTGCTCATTGAGGTGGCTTCTCTTACTGTGGAGCACAGGCTCTAGGCACCTGGGCTTCAGTAGTTGAGGCTCGCTGGCCTTAGTTGCTCTGCTGCATGTGGAATCTTCCCAGACCAGGTAGTGAGCCTAACTTTCCTGCCTCGGCAGTTGGATTCTTATCCACTGCACCACCAGAGAAGTCCTAAAGTGGAGATATTCTGATTTCCATGAAGTATAGGTCTCCAGAGACCACTGAGTGAGAGTAGGTATTGACATTCTCTTAAGAAAATCTCTTAAAAAAATGGCTGACTAGGATCTTGTGCCCATCTGGAAGTAGGCCATTGCCAAAAAGATCTATATATACATATATATATATATATTAAAACTATGTTTTGGAATTAGTTTTTTTTTTTTTTAACATTTATTTATCTTTTTTGGGGGGGTTGGGGAGGGAGGGGGACGGGCGGGCTACTTCTGTTGGTCTTTCATTTCTCCATTTTCATCCGTCTTTGTTCCTTGGCTCCTGTGGGCCTCCCATCGCGGTGGCCCCTGTCGTCGCAGAGCGCCGGCTCTGGGCGCATGCGCCCCAGAGCTCCGGCTCGGTAATTGGACACATCAGTCCGGCCGTTCCGCGGCACGTGGGATGTTCCCAGGCCAGGGATCAAACGGGCGCCCCTTGCACTGCAAGGCGGTGTCCTTACCCACTGGACCACCAGGGGAAAACCCCAAAAAGATATTTTTAAGGATTAGGATCGATTTTGGACTTCCCAGGTGGTCCAATGTTTAAACACTCTGTGCTTCCATTGTAGGGGGCACGGGTTTGATCCTTGGTTAGGCAACTAAGATTTATATGCTATGCAGTGTGGCAAAAAAACCCCAAAAAACTAAAGGTAGGTTTTAGGTGGAGGAAAGAAAAGAACAGAGAAAGCTGAGTGGTGTACTTTGCAGTAGTTCTGAAGGATCAGAAACTTTGGACCACCATAATGTGGTATTATATGGGCTTTCATAATAAACAGGAGGCAGAAATGGGAGAGAGTTGACAAGTTTCATTTACTTCTCAGGTTTTTTTTTTTTTTTTTAAGTTATTATTTTTTAAATTTTGGCCTCTTTTATTGGTTTTTATTTATTTATTTATTTTCATCCACCTTTATTCTTTGGCCCATGTGGGCCTCCCATCACAGTGACCTCTCTCCTTGTAGAGGACCTGCTATGGACGCATGCGCTCCAGAGCACTGGCTTGTAATTGGACACACCGGTCCAGCCACTCCGCGGCACGTGGGATTCTCCAGGGTCACGGATCAAACTGGTGCCCCTTGCACACTGCAAGGCAGACTCTTTACCCACTGGACTACCAGGGAAACCCTACTGCTCAGTTTTACCTAGCATATCGTAGTGTTACTAAAAGTCATCATGAGGCCCTGCCTCTTTGGTATGCATTTTATTCATTGCTAATACATGGACCAGCAATCAGAATATAAAGTTGAGATTTATGTGGTACATAACCTCTAGTCATAAAAATGTTCGTAAGTCATAGAAATAGTTAGAAGGTCATATAATTCACCTTGTTCCAAAAACTACCTCTATTAAGGCTGCTTAGGGATGCATTAGTTTTTTTGTAGCCATTCTCTGAGTTCTGCCCTTGAGGGTTGAGTCTGCTGGGAGGGAGCTTTCCTGGGCATAGCATGCAAGAAGCATAGGTCTTAAGCCCAAGCTGAGCTGTAATGAGACTTACCTAGAGGATTGTTTAAGAATATGCCGAGCTAGGGAGAGAAAGAAGCTGATCCAGGAGAAAGCTGAAAATTGACCCCTAGATCAGAGCTTCCTAATTACCATGCCTTGCACAGGCTACAGGTTAATTCAAAATACTACAGTCATGGTTCATTAATAGTGTTCTCTACAAGTATTCAGAAATTTATAGTAGTTGAAATGATATTTGAGTACTGTTTGAGTGACTCCCTGTGTAAACTCTAAATTCACTAACTATTTTATATTAAAAAGCTTTAGGTGTGGTACCTGTGGCCTGAAAGTATCTGTGGTATCCATATCACATTGCAGCTACCCTTGCCATGAGACCTTGAGTCATTCCAGTATGTCTGATGCTTGTGATATATTTTTCATTAATAAGTTTTTAAAAAAATTATTAAAATTGTAATTATATATAAAACATAAAGTATACCATTTAAGCATTTAAATTATGTTAAAATAATGGGAAAAATATATAAGATTTACCATCTTAACCCATTTTAAAAATTATTTTTATTTTACTTTTACAGAGTTTTGTTGTTTATACGTAAACCTAAATCAGTGATAGGTATATGCTTGACCCTTCCCACCTGAACCCCCCTTCCCTTTCCCTCCCCATCCTACCCCTCCAGGTTATTGCATAGCCCCCATGTAAGTTCCCTTAGTCTTATAGCATATTCACAATGGTTGTCTTTTTTACATATGGTAGTGTAGGTTTCCATGTTACTCTTTCCATACCTCTCACCCACTCCTCTCTCTCCCCAATGTCCATAAGTCTGTTCTCTATATATGTTTCTCCATTGCTGCTCTGCATATGCACCTATCAGTACCATCTTTCTAGATTCTGTATTTATGTGTTAGTATACTGTGTGTGTCCTTCTTTTTTGACTTACTTCACTTTGTTTAATAGGTTCTAGATTAATCCACCTCATCAGGACTGATTCAAATGCATTTCTTTTTACGGCTGAAAAATATTCCTTTGTATGTATGTACCACAGCTTCTTTATCCATTCATCTGTCGATGGACATCGCCGTTGTTTCCATGTTCTAGCTATTATAAATAGTGCTGCAGTGAACAATGGGGTATATGTGTCTCTTTCAATTTTGATTTCCTCAGGGTATATGCCTAATAGTGGGATTGCTGGGTCATATGGTGGCTCTATTCCTAGTTTTTTGAGGAACCTCCACACTGTCTTCTGTAGTGGCTGTGTCAATTTACATTCCCACCAACAGTGTAAGAGGGCATCTTAACCCTTTTTTTTTTTTTAAAACCTTTTATTTATTTATTTCTGGCTGTGCTGGGTCTTCATTGATGTGTGGGTTTAGCTGCTCTGCGGTATGTGGGATCTTCCCGGATCAGGGCTCGAACCTGTGTCTCCTGCATTGGCAGACAAGTTCTTATCCACTGAGCCACAAAGGAAGCCCCATCTTAACCCATTTTTAAGTAGCCCAGTTCAGTAGTACAGTTTAGGAATATTCAGCACCATATTGTTATACAGCCATGACTAGCACCCTTCTCCAGAACATTTTCATCTTAACCCATTTTAAAAATTATTTTTATTTTACTTTTACAGAGTTTTGTTGTTTATACGTAAACCTAAATCAGTGATAGGTATATGCTTGACCCTTCCCACCTGAACCCCCCTTCCCTTTCCCTCCCCATCCTACCCCTCCAGGTTATTGCATAGCCCCCATGTAAGTTCCCTTAGTCTTATAGCATATTCACAATGGTTGTCTTTTTTACATATGGTAGTGTAGGTTTCCATGTTACTCTTTCCATACCTCTCACCCACTCCTCTCTCTCCCCAATGTCCATAAGTCTGTTCTCTATATATGTTTCTCCATTGCTGCTCTGCATATGCACCTATCAGTACCATCTTTCTAGATTCTGTATTTATGTGTTAGTATACTGTGTGTGTCCTTCTTTTTTGACTTACTTCACTTTGTTTAATAGGTTCTAGATTAATCCACCTCATCAGGACTGATTCAAATGCATTTCTTTTTACGGCTGAAAAATATTCCTTTGTATGTATGTACCACAGCTTCTTTATCCATTCATCTGTCGATGGACATCGCCGTTGTTTCCATGTTCTAGCTATTATAAATAGTGCTGCAGTGAACAATGGGGTATATGTGTCTCTTTCAATTTTGATTTCCTCAGGGTATATGCCTAATAGTGGGATTGCTGGGTCATATGGTGGCTCTATTCCTAGTTTTTTGAGGAACCTCCACACTGTCTTCTGTAGTGGCTGTGTCAATTTACATTCCCACCAACAGTGTAAGAGGGCATCTTAACCCTTTTTTTTTTTTTAAAACCTTTTATTTATTTATTTCTGGCTGTGCTGGGTCTTCATTGATGTGTGGGTTTAGCTGCTCTGCGGTATGTGGGATCTTCCCGGATCAGGGCTCGAACCTGTGTCTCCTGCATTGGCAGACAAGTTCTTATCCACTGAGCCACAAAGGAAGCCCCATCTTAACCCATTTTTAAGTAGCCCAGTTCAGTAGTACAGTTTAGGAATATTCAGCACATTCATATTGTTATACAGCCATGACTAGCACCCTTCTCCAGAACATTTTCATCTTAGTAAACTGAAACTCTTCACTCACAAAACAGCTCCTTCCTCCCATCCCCAGGCAACCACCATTCTACTTTCTGTTTCTGTGAACTTGACTGTTACCTCGTGTAAGTGGAATCCTGTATTTGCCCTTTACAACTGATTTATTTTACTTAGCATTATGTCTTCTGGGTTCATTCATACTATAGAATGTGTAATAATTTCATTCATTCTTAAGGCTGAATAATATTTTATATATATGTGTATATATTATGTTTTATTTATTCATTCATCCTTTGATGTGTATTTGGGTTGCTTCCATCTCTTAAAATTTTGTTTTATTAATGCATGGAAAAATTTGCTTTTTTATTTCAATTTAGTTTACTATAACCATCATTTTATAATTTTTCTGGCTTAGAACTTATGTATGATTGTTTTCATTACTTTTGTTACCATTTTCTGATACTCTGTGTGCTCAGTTGCTCAATTGTGTCCGATTCTTTGCGACTCCATAGACTGTAGCCCGTCAGGCTCCTCTGCCCATGGGATTTTCCAGACTAGAGTAGGTTGCCATTTCCTTCTCCAGGGAATCTTCCCAACTTAGGGGTCAAACCCGAGTCTCTTGCGTCTCCTGCATTAGAAGGTGGATGCCTTACCACTAGCACCACCCAGGAAGCCCTTTTTCTGATGCTAAATGTTATTAAATAAAATATTAATTTTGTTGCTTTTTAATTCATGTACTTTACTTTTAGCTTTTGCTTTTGGTGCTAACAGTTAGCCAAAATCACATTCTTCTCTTTTCAGAATTTTGTAATGAATTATTGTTTGTTTTTGGAAATTAAAAAAAAAATTTGTTTTCAGTAATCAAATAATAATAGAATTAACTTAAGGTGATTCATTAAAAGTGCTTTCTAGTTTCAGAAAATAAATTGTCAGAAGTTTAAATAATATACCAGTGTATGCATTATATATGCCTGAGAATATCTGAAGTTTTAATTTTTGGGTGAACAAAAATCAGTTGTTCATTTGAATTTTCATGAAGTTTGTTTTTAAAACGTTGTAATGACCACAGATTTCCTATTCCTGTATGTAGATTTTATGTGGTTGTAGAAGCCTATTGGCCATGTTAGTTCTTCTATTAGTCCTTATGTTAGTTCATCATCATATTTAAGGGCTTCCTAGTAGTTCAGATGGTAAAGAATCTTCCTTCAATGAGGAAGCCCTTGGGTGGATCTCTGGGTTGAGAAGATCCTCTGGAGATGGGAATGTTTACCCACTCCAGTATTCTTGCTTGGAGAATTCCATGTACAGAGGAGCCTGGTTAGGCTACAGGCCATTGGGTCACAAAGAGTCGGACATATGTGTATATATTATGTTTTATTTATTCATTCATCCTTTGATGTGTATTTGGGTTGCTTCCATCTCTTAAAATTTTGTTTTATTAATGCATGGAAAAATTTGCTTTTTTATTTCAATTTAGTTTACTATAACCATCATTTTATAATTTTTCTGGCTTAGAACTTATGTATGATTGTTTTCATTACTTTTGTTACCATTTTCTGATACTCTGTGTGCTCAGTTGCTCAATTGTGTCCGATTCTTTGCGACTCCATAGACTGTAGCCCGTCAGGCTCCTCTGCCCATGGGATTTTCCAGACTAGAGTAGGTTGCCATTTCCTTCTCCAGGGAATCTTCCCAACTTAGGGGTCAAACCCGAGTCTCTTGCGTCTCCTGCATTAGAAGGTGGATGCCTTACCACTAGCACCACCCAGGAAGCCCTTTTTCTGATGCTAAATGTTATTAAATAAAATATTAATTTTGTTGCTTTTTAATTCATGTACTTTACTTTTAGCTTTTGCTTTTGGTGCTAACAGTTAGCCAAAATCACATTCTTCTCTTTTCAGAATTTTGTAATGAATTATTGTTTGTTTTTGGAAATTAAAAAAAAAATTTGTTTTCAGTAATCAAATAATAATAGAATTAACTTAAGGTGATTCATTAAAAGTGCTTTCTAGTTTCAGAAAATAAATTGTCAGAAGTTTAAATAATATACCAGTGTATGCATTATATATGCCTGAGAATATCTGAAGTTTTAATTTTTGGGTGAACAAAAATCAGTTGTTCATTTGAATTTTCATGAAGTTTGTTTTTAAAACGTTGTAATGACCACAGATTTCCTATTCCTGTATGTAGATTTTATGTGGTTGTAGAAGCCTATTGGCCCTGTTAGTTCTTCGTATTAGTCCTTATGTTAGTTCATCATCATATTTAAGGGCTTCCCTAGTAGTTCAGATGGTAAAGAATCTTCCTTCAATGAGGAAGCCCTTGGTTGGATCTCTGGGTTGAGAAGATCCTCTGGAGATGGGAATGTTTACCCACTCCAGTATTCTTGCTTGGAGAATTCCATGTACAGAGGAGCCTGGTTAGGCTACAGTCCATTGGGTCACAAAGAGTCGGACATGACTGAGTGACTAACACTTTCACTTTCATAATATTTAAAAAATATTTAAATTTTATAGATGTACTTTTCAATCTTAATGAATAACTTTTTTGGGTTAGATCTAGAAAGCCATCAGTTTCAGAAAGAAATACAGGATCAAAAAAAGTTGAAGTCACTAGTTAGGTAATAAAATGGGAATACCTCAAATTTTGATGTATGTAATTTTTTTCCCTTTAGCCTAAATGCCTTCCTGGCAGGAAAAGTTGTCAAATGAAGACAAGGTACCAAGCAAAGTGCACTGACACCTCACCCCCAAAACTCATCCTATTCAGGAAAAGATTGGAACATTTTCAAAATTTGCAAAAGCAATGCAAAAATAAAAGCTATTTTGAGATTGTTTCTAACAGTAAACTATTTCAATTTATTTAGATTAAGCTAAAAAAAGTAGTTACATGGTCACATCATTAAAAGCTGAAGCCAAACTGTCTTTCACAAGGATGTAAGTCCTCATTTAACCAGCTAGGCTACAACCTTCAGCCAACACAGCAAAGGAGATGGAGAAGGTGGCACTCTCAAATAATAATTGTAAATGTACTGATGATATGTCAGATGACATAAAGACAAAATTAGCCCAGATAATTACTGAGTTAAACGAACTTTTATTTCAGATAGATGAGTCTACACATGTTCTCAACTGCCAAATTCCAGCACAGTTAGAATTCCTGAAGTGGTAGGGAGAATATTGGTTCTCTGTAAAGAACTACTGAAACAAATTACTGAGGATGAAATACTGCAGGTGGTAAATTCGTACTTTAAAATAAACAAGATATTATGGAAACATGCTTGAATCTGTATTACTGGTAGAGTGACTGCAGTGACAGGAAGGTGTGATGGCTGTACATCAAGAGTCGTGAAAACACTGAGAGTCAAATAATACAATGTTTTTCACAGAGAAACTCGTGTAAAAGTTTGCTGGTATATGAGTTTCACACAGTCTGATGTATCAAAATAGAGAATCTAATGTAACCTTAGCTGCTTCACTCAGATATATTTTTTTAGAAATATTTAAATTTTTAATCCATGTACAGAGGAGCCTGGTTAGGCTACAGTCCATTGGGTCACAAAGAGTCGGACATGACTGAGTGACTAACACTTTCACTTTCATAATATTTAAAAAATATTTAAATTTTATAGATGTACTTTTCAATCTTAATGAATAACTTTTTTGGGTTAGATCTAGAAAGCCATCAGTTTCAGAAAGAAATACAGGATCAAAAAAAGTTGAAGTCACTAGTTAGGTAATAAAATGGGAATACCTCAAATTTTGATGTATGTAATTTTTTTCCCTTTAGCCTAAATGCCTTCCTGGCAGGAAAAGTTGTCAAATGAAGACAAGGTACCAAGCAAAGTGCACTGACACCTCACCCCCAAAACTCATCCTATTCAGGAAAAGATTGGAACATTTTCAAAATTTGCAAAAGCAATGCAAAAATAAAAGCTATTTTGAGATTGTTTCTAACAGTAAACTATTTCAATTTATTTAGATTAAGCTAAAAAAAGTAGTTACATGGTCACATCATTAAAAGCTGAAGCCAAACTGTCTTTCACAAGGATGTAAGTCCTCATTTAACCAGCTAGGCTACAACCTTCAGCCAACACAGCAAAGGAGATGGAGAAGGTGGCACTCTCAAATAATAATTGTAAATGTACTGATGATATGTCAGATGACATAAAGACAAAATTAGCCCAGATAATTACTGAGTTAAACGAACTTTTATTTCAGATAGATGAGTCTACACATGTTCTCAACTGCCAAATTCCAGCACAGTTAGAATTCCTGAAGTGGTAGGGAGAATATTGGTTCTCTGTAAAGAACTACTGAAACAAATTACTGAGGATGAAATACTGCAGGTGGTAAATTCGTACTTTAAAATAAACAAGATATTATGGAAACATGCTTGAATCTGTATTACTGGTAGAGTGACTGCAGTGACAGGAAGGTGTGATGGCTGTACATCAAGAGTCGTGAAAACACTGAGAGTCAAATAATACAATGTTTTTTTCACAGAGAAACTCGTGTAAAAGTTTGCTGGTATATGAGTTTCACACAGTCTGATGTATCAAAATAGAGAATCTAATGTAACCTTAGCTGCTTCACTCACATCTGTTTTTGGCTTCACATGAAGAAATGGGGTTGGAATATGGTTTTCCACTGTTTGATGCTGAAGGACAATAGCTGTCCAGTGAAGAGTTTTTGTCAAAAGTTTATGAACTAGAAGGAAAATTGGAAATTTTTTTTTGGTAGGCAATTTTTACTTTAATGATTTGTTGAAAGGTAGTTATTTATTTTTGAAAATAACTTAGGAAATTCCCTGGTTGGCTCAGTGGTTAGGATTCCGTGATCTCACAAGTTACACTGTATGGCAAAACCAAAACTTTAATTAGCTGAAAGAATGAACCTGCTTAATAGAAAATTTCTAGAACCTCCTGATAATGTTTTCTCAGGTACTGATAAAGTTTATGGATTCAAGTGAAAAATTCAGCCTTGGAAATGAGGAGTTAAAAAAGATTCATTTGTGGTATTTATTCTCTGTCACAGTTTGAATAGTAAAAAATTATTATGACAGGTAAAGCAACATCTTGTATACTTAAGGAAAATCTGCTTCATTGGTTAAAGAGTGTGATTTCAGCTGTATTTACCATTTATTCATATTATCATAAGGAATTTCACATTTCACTTGTTGATGAAAGTGAAGGAAGATTATTTGTTTTACTGGGTGATTGCACTTTTGAAGTCCAGTTTAGATTTTAATTATCCACATTTTGGTTAGTGATGAGAAAGGAGTTTCCATCATTTGGATAAAAGTGATAAATATTTCTTTCTATAGAGACAGAAAGTAGATTAGCCTGCGGCTGGGAGTCAATATTCAGATAGATGAGTCTACACATGTTCTCAACTGCCAAATTCCAGCACAGTTAGAATTCCTGAAGTGGTAGGGAGAATATTGGTTCTCTGTAAAGAACTACTGAAACAAATTACTGAGGATGAAATACTGCAGGTGGTAAATTCGTACTTTAAAATAAACAAGATATTATGGAAACATGCTTGAATCTGTATTACTGGTAGAGTGACTGCAGTGACAGGAAGGTGTGATGGCTGTACATCAAGAGTCGTGAAAACACTGAGAGTCAAATAATACAATGTTTTTTTCACAGAGAAACTCGTGTAAAAGTTTGCTGGTATATGAGTTTCACACAGTCTGATGTATCAAAATAGAGAATCTAATGTAACCTTAGCTGCTTCACTCACATCTGTTTTTGGCTTCACATGAAGAAATGGGGTTGGAATATGGTTTTCCACTGTTTGATGCTGAAGGACAATAGCTGTCCAGTGAAGAGTTTTTGTCAAAAGTTTATGAACTAGAAGGAAAATTGGAAATTTTTTTTTGGTAGGCAATTTTTACTTTAATGATTTGTTGAAAGGTAGTTATTTATTTTTGAAAATAACTTAGGAAATTCCCTGGTTGGCTCAGTGGTTAGGATTCCGTGATCTCACAAGTTACACTGTATGGCAAAACCAAAACTTTAATTAGCTGAAAGAATGAACCTGCTTAATAGAAAATTTCTAGAACCTCCTGATAATGTTTTCTCAGGTACTGATAAAGTTTATGGATTCAAGTGAAAAATTCAGCCTTGGAAATGAGGAGTTAAAAAAGATTCATTTGTGGTATTTATTCTCTGTCACAGTTTGAATAGTAAAAAATTATTATGACAGGTAAAGCAACATCTTGTATACTTAAGGAAAATCTGCTTCATTGGTTAAAGAGTGTGATTTCAGCTGTATTTACCATTTATTCATATTATCATAAGGAATTTCACATTTCACTTGTTGATGAAAGTGAAGGAAGATTATTTGTTTTACTGGGTGATTGCACTTTTGAAGTCCAGTTTAGATTTTAATTATCCACATTTTGGTTAGTGATGAGAAAGGAGTTTCCATCATTTGGATAAAAGTGATAAATATTTCTTTCTATAGAGACAGAAAGTAGATTAGCCTGCGGCTGGGAGTAGGAATGGGAATTGACTATAATAATTATACAGTATAAGGAAAATATATTTAAGATTTTTTAAACCAGGTTTCATATAGACACCACTAAATACCCATCTGTTTACTTCATTATACTGTTCAAATATGAATTTTTATGTGTCATAATGTGAAGAGGGTTAGGAAGCACTGGACTGAATCATATGACAGGAAGGCTGAGGAAGAAGTGTCAACTGTGATGGGTCTCAAATTCAATATCTAAGAGATATCAGAAAATGGAGTTAAAAGCAATGACTGAGAAGAGAGACTGGGAAAAGGTTCAGGACACATATTTACTAACTGGGTGTGTCTGGTGTCTTGTGTCTTACTGATGTGGGGGATGAAGGCTAGCACTAGTGAGGCAGGTAGGTGGCAGGAGGGTGATAAACCAGACTAAGCTGAATTAAGCAAAATAGCTGTTCAGGTAGTCTCAGAATTATGTAGAAGAATAAAGACCTGGAAAGAGAAATATGTTACCTTAGCTTTCTCTAACTCACTCTTGGGGATTGATCAAAATAAGTTAACACTTTAAAGAGAAGCCTGCTTTTTGGGAAAAAAACACTCATTGACTGTTACTTTGTATTAGGTTATGTTCTAAGAGTTTTGTATATATTAACTCAGTTTATTTTTCACAATAGTTAGTATAGCACTCGTTATTATTCCTACTTTATAGATGAAGAAACTGAGGTCATACTTATTAAAAGTAGAACTGGGATATGAACTCAGGTAGTTGTGATTTTCAAATTTGTGTACTTAACTCTATGCCATACTGTTTCTCAAGTCTGTAGTAATACTAAACACTCATCTCCTTCTAAACTCCCACGCCTGGTCTCAGGCAGATTGTTCTTATGGCCTGGGCCTTCTGCTGTAGAGGATGTAGCCTGCAGCGGATGCTCTAGGGCTTTAGTTTACCATTTATTCATATTATCATAAGGAATTTCACATTTTGGTTAGAATTTTGAGGGTAGCACTTTTGAAGTCCAGTTTAGATTTTAATTATCCACATTTTGGTTAGTGATGAGAAAGGAGTTTCCATCATTTGGATAAAAGTGATAAATATTTCTTTCTATAGAGACAGAAAGTAGATTAGCCTGCGGCTGGGAGTAGGAATGGGAATTGACTATAATAATTATACAGTATAAGGAAAATATATTTAAGATTTTTTAAACCAGGTTTCATATAGACACCACTAAATACCCATCTGTTTACTTCATTATACTGTTCAAATATGAATTTTTATGTGTCATAATGTGAAGAGGGTTAGGAAGCACTGGACTGAATCATATGACAGGAAGGCTGAGGAAGAAGTGTCAACTGTGATGGGTCTCAAATTCAATATCTAAGAGATATCAGAAAATGGAGTTAAAAGCAATGACTGAGAAGAGAGACTGGGAAAAGGTTCAGGACACATATTTACTAACTGGGTGTGTCTGGTGTCTTGTGTCTTACTGATGTGGGGGATGAAGGCTAGCACTAGTGAGGCAGGTAGGTGGCAGGAGGGTGATAAACCAGACTAAGCTGAATTAAGCAAAATAGCTGTTCAGGTAGTCTCAGAATTATGTAGAAGAATAAAGACCTGGAAAGAGAAATATGTTACCTTAGCTTTCTCTAACTCACTCTTGGGGATTGATCAAAATAAGTTAACACTTTAAAGAGAAGCCTGCTTTTTGGGAAAAAAACACTCATTGACTGTTACTTTGTATTAGGTTATGTTCTAAGAGTTTTGTATATATTAACTCAGTTTATTTTTCACAATAGTTAGTATAGCACTCGTTATTATTCCTACTTTATAGATGAAGAAACTGAGGTCATACTTATTAAAAGTAGAACTGGGATATGAACTCAGGTAGTTGTGATTTTCAAATTTGTGTACTTAACTCTATGCCATACTGTTTCTCAAGTCTGTAGTAATACTAAACACTCATCTCCTTCTAAACTCCCACGCCTGGTCTCAGGCAGATTGTTCTTATGGCCTGGGCCTTCTGCTGTAGAGGATGTAGCCTGCAGCGGATGCTCTAGTAGGGCCTCCTCCTAGACTGATCAGGTGTTGCTGGGTCCCACTTCAATTGCTCGCTTAGGGGAAAGCTAAGGAATATAGTCTGATCTTACACTATTACCAGAACATTTATACTGCAGTAACTCATTATTTATGTAGCTGTGGTGGACAGTAGCCAAATGTAAAGTAAATTAAGTAAGGTTAAATAAAGTGAAAAATGTGGTTTCCTAGTTGGACTCACTACATTTTAAGTGGCTACTGCATACCATTTTGGACAGCACAGAGAACATACCATCATCGCCGCTGGTTTTGTTGGACAACAGCATTCTCACTGGTCTCGCTCTTCAAGTCTGCTCTATCAGAAGTAAGAGCTCAATTCCTGTTGGTTTCTAACTCTTCAGGCTGCCTTACTTCAGTGACTGGCCCTGTGGATTCTATGTTTCCTCATATTGTGAGAAACAGTGATACCAGAAAAAAATGGATTTTTGTAGTCATTAGTTGCTGGTTCATATATGAATTATTAAAATAGTTCTGCAGTACTGTGGACCTTATTCTTCTTACCTTATCATGCAAATATAACAATTACAAACTGTGTTCTAAGAAATCCCTCCATGACAGCTTATCACACTTTTGTCTCTTCTTGAATTTGAAGGCATCTGTATCTCTTGTGACTTAAAAGTATGCTTTGCTGTTAAGTGAGAGCTCCTGTATTTGTGTAGCTATATTTTTGAGTATAGCTTTAGGATTTTGCTTTTATTCATGCTAAGTATCATCTCATTTTTACCTGGCTGAGATTTTTAGAAAAGATCAGGGATAGGCCATTAGGTGAGTAAGGAATACAGAAAACAGCAAATTTGAAAAACCTGAGAATATTTAGTCTGGAGAAAAATAAACTATTTTAGATATTCAAAGGACTGTGTTGAGTAGATGGTGTTGATCAGAAGAATTTATTGTTATCAGAGGAAGTTTTCAAGGTTAGTTATGAGAAATATAAAGTGTTGTTAGTATGTTCAGGGGAACAGAAAGGTTTCCAACACCTTGGAGCAGCACTATATAAGAAGGGGTAACTGCAGGATATTTCCATTCTTACAACCGCAAAAGTAAAGTGAGCCAAAAACACAGTGGGAATTAAACGGAGTAGGGTTAAGTTTTCATTAAAGGCTGTGCTGTGCATTCACCACTCCTGGTTGCCCTGGCAACCAGGCTCCCTCGCATGCTAATGACATTATAATGAGAAAAAAACACATGCAAATGCAGTAAATAGTAATTAGAGGCAGAGCCATACGTAGAGCAGGGAGCGCTACCTTGGGAAGGTCTGAGAAGGAGCTGGTGAAGGGTTGATACTGAAAACAAAGAAAGAGGTGACGAAAGATGAGTTATGTGTAAGAGTTAAGTTGAGTCTACGTAGAATGTACATTAGTATTTGTCTTCTGCAAATACTTGTTGTTTCTCCAAGCAGAATTTAAGTCAGAAGTCATGCAGTTGTACATTCATATTGTCTTAATCATTCTACCTGTTGGTGTCATTAAATGGAAAGATCTTAGCTGTAGTTGCTTTAGATTTGGAGCGACCGTAGCAACCTGCGGCTTAGAATGCTCTCCCTGCCCACACTGGGCAGGGCTGGACTCACCTAGGCAAGATAGTGGGGCCAGAATATGTAGCCCAAAATCAGTCTAGATGAAGAGAGAGTCTTTTTGGGGGGACGGGGGCACTTCTATTGATCTTTCATTTATTTATCTTTGTTCTTTGGCCTGTGTGGGCCTCCCATCGCAGTGATCCCTCTCGTCGCAGAGCACTGGCTCTGGGCATATGTGCACCAGAGCTCCAGCTCAGTAGTTGGACACATCAGTCCAGCTGCTCCGCAGCACATGGATCTTCCCAGGCCAGGGATTGAACCGGCGCCCCTTGCACTGCAAGGCGGTGTCCTTACCCACTGGACCACCAGGGAAGCCCAAGAGAGTCTTAAACCTGTATTACTTTAGATGAGACAAGTGGGACCAGTGAGGGACTATATGTGGTTAATATAAGGTGACGCATGCTGTCTGTGTCACTGGAAATGTGTCAGGAGACCTTGGGTGACTACCTTTCTCAGGGATGATAGGTAGGGCTTTAGAGTTGTCTGAATGGGTGATTCAGACGCTATGAATCTAGGCTCAGTATCTTTCTCTTCCCTTTATTTCATTTTATTCAGGCTTTTCTGTCTTTTCTATTTTTATTGCCACATGTCTGTGTATCTTTCTTGGAAATGGCTAGAAAATGTTATATTGCCTGCTTCACATATCCCAGTTCTTTGATTTTATCTTTTTTTGGGTCAGCCGAATTAAGATTGCGGTAAATAGCCTTTGGGATCCATAAATGTTTACTGTTCTTTTTCCTTCTGAAAAAAACAGTTCAAAAACTTCACAGGAAATGCACACATACTTTTGTAAAAAGTATATGTATACAGCACTAGTATATTATTAAAAATTTGAGTGATACAGATGCATATATGTCAAAATATCTTAAGTGCTTTTCAGCTGCCTCTTTTTTTTTTTTAAACATTTATTTATTTATTTATTTTGGCGTGGGTGGAAAGGGAGGGGGGTGGACGGGCCACTTTCACTGGTCTTTCATTTGTCTAGTTTCATCCATCTTTGTTCTTTGGCCCGTGTGGGCCTCCCATCACAGTGGCCTCTGTTGTCGCAGAGCACCGGGTCTGGGCGCATGTGCTCCAGAGCTCCGGCTCGGTAATTGGACACATCAGTCCAGCCGCTTCATGGCACGTGGGATGTTCCCAGGCCAGGGATCGAACTGGCGCCCCTTGCACTGCAAGGTGGTGTCCTTACCCACTGGACCACTAGGGAAACCCTTCAGCTGCCTCTTAACCCCTTCCAACTCCCAGGCCTGAACTTCTCCTCAGAGAAAAGCAGTGTTAACAGTCTGGAGAATAAAGTCTCAAAATTTCTTCCTATGCACCCAAATGTATGGTTATTTTATATTATAATGTATATGATTAAGACATTATTTGTATCTAACACTTTTATTGAGTGATTGCTATGTGCCAGACACTGATCTTTTTTGCATATTAATTTATTTAACCCTTAGAACCACCACTGAAGGCTCTTTTTTTCACTGAAGGCTTTCAAAAAGAAAGGAAGGCCAAGGAAGCTTAAGGAATTTGTTCATAGTAACAAGCCAAATTTATATCTGAAGCAGTCTGATTTGGAGCTTGTGCCTTCTCTCATCATACTAGCCTGCTTGCTCTGCAGGTAGCATATGTTTTCTTTTTCCATATATGTAGAATCAGTCGTTCCATATGATTATTCTTAAAATAGTTTTTTTTTAAAAATTTAATATCCAGAGGTTATTCTGTATTAATAACTTGCATCTGCCAGTTTTTTTTTTTTTGTCAATTGTTACATGCTGTTCTCTTGTTCAGATGCACCATACTTTAAGCTTATCTCTGCTGATAGGCATTTTATTTTCTATGGCAAGTGATACTTTATAAATATCCCTGCAAAACAATTTTTTTTAAATTAAAAAAAAAATCTTTTATTTATGTCTGTGCTGGGTCTTCATTGCTGCATGAGGGCTTTTCTTCGAGTTGCGGTTGCTTCCCTTGTTGCAAGCTCAGGCTCTAGAGCATTGGCTCAGTAGTTGTGACACACAGGCTTAGTTATCCCTCGGCATGTGGGATCTTCCTAGACCAGGAATCAAACCTGTATCTCCTGCATTGGCAGGCAGATTCTTAACCACTGAGCACCAGGGAAGTCCCAAAACAATTTTTATGTGTACTTATTCTTATTTCTTTAGAATAGACAGTTACTTAGAATTAGTGAAGAGAAGATATGCTCATTTGCATTTTGAGAGATACTGCAGGATTGGCACAACTCTCACTCCCTTCTTGGACTGTTCTTTGGCATCTGAGACACAGAGCTTGTGGTTTCCTTCTATCTCTTAATGCTTCCTTAAGGGCTTCCTCTTCTTCCTTCTGGTCTCCTAATAACTCAACTTGGGAGTACCCAGGGCTCAGTCTTGGAACTTCTCTTAAGTAGCTAGGCTCTCTCTCAAGATCTTACCCACCTCCTTGGCTGTAAACACTGTATGTGTACTGATGACTCTGGACATTGTATTTTTAGCACCTATCAGGTCCCTGATTTTCAGGCTTTTATATCCAGCAGCCTGACATTACATTTGAGTGTCTTTGAGGCAGCACATTTAACTCATTTTTACTTAACCTTCCCACTCTCCCTCACAACCTAGTTTTTCCACGTATTTCCCTACTTCAGTAAATATTAGCTTCTAGTTGCTTGGGACAAGAACCTGGAATTCCCCTTGATGTCTCTCTTTCTCTTACATCCTGTGTTTAATACGTTAGTAAATCCTACTGTCTTCAGAATATATCCATAATCAACCACTTGTGCCACCTGCACTGTGCCACTGTAGCCCAGGCTGCCAAGGTATATCGCCTGGTCTGAGTGACCTACTGGTAAAGAATCCACCTGCCAAGGGAGGAGACACGAGAGATGCATCCTTGCGTCTTGAAGATCTCCTTGAGAAGGTAGCACCCCACTCCAAGGTTATACCATACTTTAAGCTTATCTCTGCTGATAGGCATTTTATTTTCTATGGCAAGTGATACTTTATAAATATCCCTGCAAAACAATTTTTTTTAAATTAAAAAAAAAATCTTTTATTTATGTCTGTGCTGGGTCTTCATTGCTGCATGAGGGCTTTTCTTCGAGTTGCGGTTGCTTCCCTTGTTGCAAGCTCAGGCTCTAGAGCATTGGCTCAGTAGTTGTGACACACAGGCTTAGTTATCCCTCGGCATGTGGGATCTTCCTAGACCAGGAATCAAACCTGTATCTCCTGCATTGGCAGGCAGATTCTTACCCACTGAGCACCCGGGAAGGCCCAAAACAATTTTTATGTGTACTTATTCTTATTTCTTTAGAATAGACAGTTACTTAGAATTAGTGAAGAGAAGATATGCTCATTTGCATTTTGAGAGATACTGCAGGATTGGCACAACTCTCACTCCCTTCTTGGACTGTTCTTTGGCATCTGAGACACAGAGCTTGTGGTTTCCTTCTATCTCTTAATGCTTCCTTAAGGGCTTCCTCTTCTTCCTTCTGGTCTCCTAATAACTCAACTTGGGAGTACCCAGGGCTCAGTCTTGGAACTTCTCTTAAGTAGCTAGGCTCTCTCTCAAGATCTTACCCACCTCCTTGGCTGTAAACACTGTATGTGTACTGATGACTCTGGACATTGTATTTTTAGCACCTATCAGGTCCCTGATTTTCAGGCTTTTATATCCAGCAGCCTGACATTACATTTGAGTGTCTTTGAGGCAGCACATTTAACTCATTTTTACTTAACCTTCCCACTCTCCCTCACAACCTAGTTTTTCCACGTATTTCCCTACTTCAGTAAATATTAGCTTCTAGTTGCTTGGGACAAGAACCTGGAATTCCCCTTGATGTCTCTCTTTCTCTTACATCCTGTGTTTAATACGTTAGTAAATCCTACTGTCTTCAGAATATATCCATAATCAACCACTTGTGCCACCTGCACTGTGCCACTGTAGCCCAGGCTGCCAAGGTTTATCACCTGGTCTGAGTGACACTACTGGTAAAGAATCCACCTGCCAAGGGAGGAGACACGAGAGATGCAGGTTTGATCCTTGCGTCTTGAAGATCTCCTTGAGAAGGTAATAGCACCCCACTCCAGTATTCTTGCCTAGAAAATTCCATGGGCAGAGGAGCCTGGCAGGCTACAGTCAATGGGCTGCAAAGCAAGGGATGCGCCTGAGCAACTGAGCACACACATACCTTGCAATAGCTTCCTAATTAATGTGCATTAGGAATCTGGTCTCTAAACAGCAGCTGGAGTGATCTTTTAAAAAGGTGAGTACAGTTGTATCACTCTGTGGCTCAGAATCTTCCAGTGACTTCCAGTTTTTCCAGAGTAAAATCCAAAGCTTTGACTATGACTTCCATGGCCTAAGTGGTTCCCACTCCTTACCTCTCTAGTCTTAAACTCCATTGTTTTCCTTTCCATTCACCCTGCTCCAGTCATGTACTATCCCTGCTCTTTCCACCATGGAGTCTTGGCTTATCTCATTCCCATTGTCTAGTGTGTTCATAAAAGTAGCTTTATGACTTATTCCCTACTTCAGTCAGATCACCCCTCACCTTATCAAGGAGGTCCTCCTATCTTTCCACCCTATGTAAAACAGCATCTTTCTAACCCTATCACTTTCAATCCCCCTTACTTTAATTTATTTATTCTTAGTGCACCAAAACACCTACTGTACATATTGTTTTTTGTTATCTTCTTTGACCTGCATCTGTTCCTCCAGAAGGCACGATGCCTACAGCAAGAACTTCTCTTTGGTTCACTGCTGTATTTCTGGGGTCTAACACACCACGTTATATGAATTAGGTGCTAATATTTGTTGAATGAATCAATGAGTGAATGAGAAAACAGACAACATTTCTCTTCTGATTGGAGCAGTTATTTCTATCAAAAAGTATATGATTATACCCATTTTCTCATACTGTCTGTAAAATTAGATATTACTGATTGTTAATTTTTTTAATTCTAAAAGATTAAAAATGATATATTATTTCAGTTTGCACTTCCCTCATTACACTGGTGTTGAGCTTATTTTTATATGCCTATTTCTTCTAGGAATTTCTTGTTTATGCCCTTGGCATCACTGGTCCCAGCTGAAGGTTTATCACCTGGTCTGAGTGACACTACTGGTAAAGAATCCACCTGCCAAGGGAGGAGACACGAGAGATGCAGGTTTGATCCTTGCGTCTTGAAGATCTCCTTGAGAAGGTAATAGCACCCCACTCCAGTATTCTTGCCTAGAAAATTCCATGGGCAGAGGAGCCTGGCAGGCTACAGTCAATGGGCTGCAAAGCAAGGGATGCGCCTGAGCAACTGAGCACACACATACCTTGCAATAGCTTCCTAATTAATGTGCATTAGGAATCTGGTCTCTAAACAGCAGCTGGAGTGATCTTTTAAAAAGGTGAGTACAGTTGTATCACTCTGTGGCTCAGAATCTTCCAGTGACTTCCAGTTTTTCCAGAGTAAAATCCAAAGCTTTGACTATGACTTCCATGGCCTAAGTGGTTCCCACTCCTTACCTCTCTAGTCTTAAACTCCATTGTTTTCCTTTCCATTCACCCTGCTCCAGTCATGTACTATCCCTGCTCTTTCCACCATGGAGTCTTGGCTTATCTCATTCCCATTGTCTAGTGTGTTCATAAAAGTAGCTTTATGACTTATTCCCTACTTCAGTCAGATCACCCCTCACCTTATCAAGGAGGTCCTCCTATCTTTCCACCCTATGTAAAACAGCATCTTTCTAACCCTATCACTTTCAATCCCCCTTACTTTAATTTATTTATTCTTAGTGCACCAAAACACCTACTGTACATATTGTTTTTTGTTATCTTCTTTGACCTGCATCTGTTCCTCCAGAAGGCACGATGCCTACAGCAAGAACTTCTCTTTGGTTCACTGCTGTATTTCTGGGGTCTAACACACCACGTTATATGAATTAGGTGCTAATATTTGTTGAATGAATCAATGAGTGAATGAGAAAACAGACAACATTTCTCTTCTGATTGGAGCAGTTATTTCTATCAAAAAGTATATGATTATACCCATTTTCTCATACTGTCTGTAAAATTAGATATTACTGATTGTTAATTTTTTTAATTCTAAAAGATTAAAAATGATATATTATTTCAGTTTGCACTTCCCTCATTACACTGGTGTTGAGCTTATTTTTATATGCCTATTGGTCACTGGTATTTCTTCTAGGAATTTCTTGTTTATGCCCTTGATCTCTTTTACTGTAGCTGTTTATCTTTGTAATAGTGATCTGTAGGAGTAACATATATTATGACTATCAATCCTTCATTTCCTATATGTATTGCAAATATTTTTTACCAGAATGTCACTTCTCTTTAACTTTGTTAATAGTATCATTTGTCAAATGGGAGTTTTTAATATTTAATAAATCTGCCAGTCATTTGCTTTATGGCTTCTGGGTTGATATTTTGCTCAAGAAATCTTTCTTCACTTCATGTTATGATAATATTCTCTTATATTTTCCTCTAGACGTTTATTATTTTATTTTTATGTTTAGAACTTTAATCCATCTGGAATTTATTTTAGAGATTGTGAGATATGGTAATGTAGTTTATTTATTTTAATAGTGAACCAATTGATTTCATTTTATTATTGACTCAGGCATTCTTCCGTCTATGACAAATTCTCTTTTTTTTTTCCTTTTCCCCATCATGCCTCTTTCATTTATATTTATTTTCATCCATCTTTTTTTTTCCTTTGGCATGTGTGGGCCTCTCATTGCAGTGGCCTCTCTCATTGTAGAGCACCGGTTCTGGGCGCACGTGCTCCAGAGCACCGGCTCAGAGTCGGACACACAGGTCCAGCCGCTGTGTGGCACGTGGGATCTTCCTGGCTCAGGAATTGAACCTGTACCCCTTGCACTGCAAGGGGACTTTTTGTGTAATATTTTTGCTTCTTTGACCTGCATCTGTTCCTCCAGAAGGCACGATGCCTACAGCAAGAACTTCTCTTTGGTTCACTGCTGTATTTCTGGGGTCTAACACACCACGTTATATGAATTAGGTGCTAATATTTGTTGAATGAATCAATGAGTGAATGAGAAAACAGACAACATTTCTCTTCTGATTGGAGCAGTTATTTCTATCAAAAAGTATATGATTATACCCATTTTCTCATACTGTCTGTAAAATTAGATATTACTGATTGTTAATTTTTTTAATTCTAAAAGATTAAAAATGATATATTATTTCAGTTTGCACTTCCCTCATTACACTGGTGTTGAGCTTATTTTTATATGCCTATTGGTCACTGGTATTTCTTCTAGGAATTTCTTGTTTATGCCCTTGATCTCTTTTACTGTAGCTGTTTATCTTTGTAATAGTGATCTGTAGGAGTAACATATATTATGACTATCAATCCTTCATTTCCTATATGTATTGCAAATATTTTTTACCAGAATGTCACTTCTCTTTAACTTTGTTAATAGTATCATTTGTCAAATGGGAGTTTTTAATATTTAATAAATCTGCCAGTCATTTGCTTTATGGCTTCTGGGTTGATATTTTGCTCAAGAAATCTTTCTTCACTTCATGTTATGATAATATTCTCTTATATTTTCCTCTAGACGTTTATTATTTTATTTTTATGTTTAGAACTTTAATCCATCTGGAATTTATTTTAGAGATTGTGAGATATGGTAATGTAGTTTATTTATTTTAATAGTGAACCAATTGATTTCATTTTATTATTGACTCAGGCATTCTTCCGTCTATGACAAATTCTCTTTTTTTTTTCCTTTTCCCCATCATGCCTCTTTCATTTATATTTATTTTCATCCATCTTTTTTTTATTCTTTGGCATGTGTGGGCCTCTCATTGCAGTGGCCTCTCTCATTGTAGAGCACCGGTTCTGGGCGCACGTGCTCCAGAGCACCGGCTCAGAGTCGGACACACAGGTCCAGCCGCTGTGTGGCACGTGGGATCTTCCTGGCTCAGGAATTGAACCTGTACCCCTTGCACTGCAAGGGGGACTCTTTACCCACTGGACCACCAGGGAAGCCCCCACATTCTCTTTCTATGATATATTAAATTCCAATATGCAGTTGTGTCTATTTCTAGGCTCCAATCTTTAACTCCTGTTCTGTTTTTCTTCTGTCATAATACCATAGATTTTAGTTATTACTAGTGCTCTTTACTTGGTTTTGATGTTTGAAAATCCTGTAATTCATTGTTTTTTAAAAAGTTAATTACCCCATCATTAAAAAAATAATTTTAGAATCACTTTCTGGGCTTCATAAGAAAAAAATTTGGGATTATTTTCGTGTCCTGTAATACAGGTTAGAGTTTTCTTGACATAATGATTTTTTCCTGGTATTTTGGTATGGTATTTTCCCGGATATTTGACAATTTGTGTTCATACTGGTAATAGTGTACTTTATCTCTATAATTTTAACTTATTATTGCTACCTTAGTAAAGTTACTGACTTTTATGACCACTCTTTGAAACACTCATTGATTTTATTAATTTTGCTGTTGATTCTTTTAGATTATTTAAGCAAACAATGTAATCATTTGCCATTTTAATATTTTTCTTTAAGAACTTTTTGTAAGCAGTGAGCTGGGACCCTTAATCGAGCTCACTCTGCTTATTTTCTTTTCCTCAGAGATCACAGTCTTACACTGCCTGTGTCCAATATCTGAAAACTCTGATTTCATATATATTTTTGTGTTTGGTTTTCTAATTGCTTAGGATGGGAGAGTAGATTTTGTCTCTATTTTTTAAGGATTTATTTATTTTAATAGTGAACCAATTGATTTCATTTTATTATTGACTCAGGCATTCTTCCGTCTATGACAAATTCTCTTTTTTTTTTCCTTTTCCCCATCATGCCTCTTTCATTTATATTTATTTTCATCCATCTTTTTTTTATTCTTTGGCATGTGTGGGCCTCTCATTGCAGTGGCCTCTCTCATTGTAGAGCACCGGTTCTGGGCGCACGTGCTCCAGAGCACCGGCTCAGAGTCGGACACACAGGTCCAGCCGCTGTGTGGCACGTGGGATCTTCCTGGCTCAGGAATTGAACCTGTACCCCTTGCACTGCAAGGGGGACTCTTTACCCACTGGACCACCAGGGAAGCCCCCACATTCTCTTTCTATGATATATTAAATTCCAATATGCAGTTGTGTCTATTTCTAGGCTCCAATCTTTAACTCCTGTTCTGTTTTTCTTCTGTCATAATACCATAGATTTTAGTTATTACTAGTGCTCTTTACTTGGTTTTGATGTTTGAAAATCCTGTAATTCATTGTTTTTTAAAAAGTTAATTACCCCATCATTAAAAAAATAATTTTAGAATCACTTTCTGGGCTTCATAAGAAAAAAATTTGGGATTATTTTCGTGTCCTGTAATACAGGTTAGAGTTTTCTTGACATAATGATTTTTTCCTGGTATTTTGGTATGGTATTTTCCCGGATATTTGACAATTTGTGTTCATACTGGTAATAGTGTACTTTATCTCTATAATTTTAACTTATTATTGCTACCTTAGTAAAGTTACTGACTTTTATGACCACTCTTTGAAACACTCATTGATTTTATTAATTTTGCTGTTGATTCTTTTAGATTATTTAAGCAAACAATGTAATCATTTGCCATTTTAATATTTTTCTTTAAGAACTTTTTGTAAGCAGTGAGCTGGGACCCTTAATCGAGCTCACTCTGCTTATTTTCTTTTCCTCAGAGATCACAGTCTTACACTGCCTGTGTCCAATATCTGAAAACTCTGATTTCATATATATTTTTGTGTTTGGTTTTCTAATTGCTTAGGATGGGAGAGTAGATTTTGTCTCTATTATTCTGTGATGGCTAGAAGGCCAAAGAAACAGACAAATGCAAAAATTCTTGAAGTATACTAATCTGTCCCCTTATTATATGAAACATAAACTTAATGAATACAGATTTTAGGCTAAGATTCTGCTAGATACATGATCAGTTCAGCTGATTTGTTTCTACACCGGAGGTTGAGAACACGGCAGGGGGAGAAGATTATTGACTCATGGAAATGAAGACCCTCTAAGATTTTTAGCGTAAGTGTGGGGTGAGTTTCTGCTCCTTCTGCTACAGCATTGTGTCCGTCTGGCTTTCCCATAGCCCTCCTCTGGATGTGGAGGCAACCAGCTAATGCCAGAAGCAGGAGTTCTGATGAAGATACAGGAGAGGGCATCAGTATTAAAGCTTTAAACATGCACAGACTTGGAATAGAAATGACTGTGATGGTAGTGATTGTGACTCATTCTGGGAAATATGTAAATAAATTTTTGTTATATTAGTGAAAAAAGGTGGAGTGGATAAGATCTTCCGTCTCTCCTTCCTACTCTTTGCTCTTCTCTGCTTGCGGTATGAGTTTGCCACGTGTCTGATATTGATCCATGGAGTGGATATTGAATGCTCTTTTTGGCATATAGGTTGACTCCAGGAAAGTCTTTACTCAGATTATCCAGGTCTCCTGCATAAAAACAGTGCCATCCCCAATATTGGTCAGAACCCTTTTGGTTTCCAGCAGTAGCCATGAGAGTCTGGCCTAGTGTCCTCACGCTGGAGCAGCTTCACAAGTTCTGGCCTCTCTCAACTGTTCTGGGCAGGCCACCTCTGTGCTTGGTGCAGGAGCTGTGGGACTGCCTTTCTCTCATCTCTTCCTGCCTCTTCACCTGTACTGGCTGAATAGTGTCCTCCTAAATTCATGCCCACCCAGAACCTGTGAATGTGATTTTATTTGAAAATATGGTCTTTGCAGATGGAATTAAGATGAGGCCATACTGGATTAGAGTGTGTCCTAAATGCAATCTGAGTGATGCCCTTTTAAAAGAGGGAAATTTAGATACTGAGATTTAGGCACATTGGAAAGAAGGAATGTCAGTACAGAGGCAAACATTGGATTAGTATGTATATAAATTGGCAACAACCATTACCTGGGAGGGAGGCAAGGAAAAATTCTCCCTTACAGCCTCAAGAAAGAGCAAGTTCTGCCAACACCTTGATTTCGGATTTCCATTTTTCAGATCTAGACCTGTGAAAGAATTAATCTTTGTTGTTTTCAGCCACCCATTTTGCTGTACTTTGTATACACTCATGTCAGCAAGGCCTTTCTCACCTTCCTTTCCTTCATTCTACTCACACAGCAGAATCCTTCTCTCAGTAAAACTGCTCAAGCTCAGGCACCCTTCATTTCATGAAAAACTAGCAAAGTTAATAAAGTATTTGTGCGGCTTTGCAAGGGCTGTGTTTTGAAATGAAAGTGACAGTTTGCTACCCTGACAATTTTCTACTGTCTGACAATCAAATTTCCTTCAATTTATTTTATTAAGTATGAAATTGATACCCTTAATTTTCTTGAATAATTCCCTTATAAAATATAATTTTATAAAAAGAAATTATATATGAGAGGAAGAAGATTTGGATTAACTTTGAATTTAGAATCGATGGAGAAGGTCAGAACTTGGGTCATTTTTCTGATCCATGGAGTGGATATTGAATGCTCTTTTTGGCATATAGGTTGACTCCAGGAAAGTCTTTACTCAGATTATCCAGGTCTCCTGCATAAAAACAGTGCCATCCCCAATATTGGTCAGAACCCTTTTGGTTTCCAGCAGTAGCCATGAGAGTCTGGCCTAGTGTCCTCACGCTGGAGCAGCTTCACAAGTTCTGGCCTCTCTCAACTGTTCTGGGCAGGCCACCTCTGTGCTTGGTGCAGGAGCTGTGGGACTGCCTTTCTCTCATCTCTTCCTGCCTCTTCACCTGTACTGGCTGAATAGTGTCCTCCTAAATTCATGCCCACCCAGAACCTGTGAATGTGATTTTATTTGAAAATATGGTCTTTGCAGATGGAATTAAGATGAGGCCATACTGGATTAGAGTGTGTCCTAAATGCAATCTGAGTGATGCCCTTTTAAAAGAGGGAAATTTAGATACTGAGATTTAGGCACATTGGAAAGAAGGAATGTCAGTACAGAGGCAAACATTGGATTAGTATGTATATAAATTGGCAACAACCATTACCTGGGAGGGAGGCAAGGAAAAATTCTCCCTTACAGCCTCAAGAAAGAGCAAGTTCTGCCAACACCTTGATTTCGGATTTCCATTTTTCAGATCTAGACCTGTGAAAGAATTAATCTTTGTTGTTTTCAGCCACCCATTTTGCTGTACTTTGTATACACTCATGTCAGCAAGGCCTTTCTCACCTTCCTTTCCTTCATTCTACTCACACAGCAGAATCCTTCTCTCAGTAAAACTGCTCAAGCTCAGGCACCCTTCATTTCATGAAAAACTAGCAAAGTTAATAAAGTATTTGTGCGGCTTTGCAAGGGCTGTGTTTTGAAATGAAAGTGACAGTTTGCTACCCTGACAATTTTCTACTGTCTGACAATCAAATTTCCTTCAATTTATTTTATTAAGTATGAAATTGATACCCTTAATTTTCTTGAATAATTCCCTTATAAAATATAATTTTATAAAAAGAAATTATATATGAGAGGAAGAAGATTTGGATTAACTTTGAATTTAGAATCGATGGAGAAGGTCAGAACTTGGGTCATTTTTCTGTTTTCTTATCTATGGTATTGGGAAAGAAATGATGTACTTTTGAGGACATTTCTTCTAGAGCAAACAAAGTATGGTAAAATCTCTACAAAATTAAGTTAAAAGTAGAAACAAAGAGAAAAACAATTTTTTTTCTACAGCTGGACCCCTATATCCACTCAAGTCAGCTACTGCATTTATTAGCCATTCCGTGGGCACAAATAAGCAGGAATGCTATTGGAAGCAAATCCAAATTGTTTAGTGTAATAAATAAAATGAGGGTACATATGGAGGTCCCACATCCATGAACTAAAAATAGAAAACTCAAACTGGGCAAGTTGAAACACCTGGAAAAAGCTTATTAAAAGGTGGAAGAGGGAAAAGAGAATGGAATTCCGCAAAATGCTAAATGGTGAAACTTAACTTTGTTAACATTTTTCTCTGTTGAATGTGTTAATAAAGAAAATGGAACTCACGTGACCTAAACTTACTTTTGATGCTTTGGCCCCAAGAAAGAGAAGGGATTTAGCATTATTTAAACTATAATCATTTTTCAAAAATTGGCTTGAAATAAGCAGGCTGTGTAAGTACACATCAACACGTGTGTGTGTGTGCGCTCATCTGAGCCCCCCTTTCTTCAATAACGTAATCAAATTGGTCCAGAAACTTCCTTTACTAACCTGACAAATGGTGGATTTTCTTCTGTTCTTTAGTCCTTGGGGTCACTGCCCTTGCTGTGCTTTGACCTATCTTTGGGGAAGGGAAGAACAGTGTGTTCTACTCTTCATCTAGGAAGTCAGAAGGGTTAGAGGTAAAAAGGAGAGGGAGTTGGTAAGTTTAAAAGTTCTCCCAGGGAAAGGGAGTAGGACTGTTGTAGGAGAACTAACTTATTACACAAAGGAGCACACAGCTGGTGTTCCCAGCATCTTCTTATTAAATAGAATTGAAAACTGAGACCCTGAGTGGTATAAAACAATGTTCACTTGAGAAGCAAAGTGAAGGAATAATTCCCTTATAAAATATAATTTTATAAAAAGAAATTATATATGAGAGGAAGAAGATTTGGATTAACTTTGAATTTAGAATCGATGGAGAAGGTCAGAACTTGGGTCATTTTTCTGTTTTCTTATCTATGGTATTGGGAAAGAAATGATGTACTTTTGAGGACATTTCTTCTAGAGCAAACAAAGTATGGTAAAATCTCTACAAAATTAACTTAAAAGTAGAAACAAAGAGAAACACAATTTTTTTTCTACAGCTGGACCCCTATATCCACTCAAGTCAGCTACTGCATTTATTAGCCATTCCGTGGGCACAAATAAGCAGGAATGCTATTGGAAGCAAATCCAAATTGTTTAGTGTAATAAATAAAATGAGGGTACATATGGAGGTCCCACATCCATGAACTAAAAATAGAAAACTCAAACTGGGCAAGTTGAAACACCTGGAAAAAGCTTATTAAAAGGTGGAAGAGGGAAAAGAGAATGGAATTCCGCAAAATGCTAAATGGTGAAACTTAACTTTGTTAACATTTTTCTCTGTTGAATGTGTTAATAAAGAAAATGGAACTCACGTGACCTAAACTTACTTTTGATGCTTTGGCCCCAAGAAAGAGAAGGGATTTAGCATTATTTAAACTATAATCATTTTTCAAAAATTGGCTTGAAATAAGCAGGCTGTGTAAGTACACATCAACACGTGTGTGTGTGTGCGCTCATCTGAGCCCCCCTTTCTTCAATAACGTAATCAAATTGGTCCAGAAACTTCCTTTACTAACCTGACAAATGGTGGATTTTCTTCTGTTCTTTAGTCCTTGGGGTCACTGCCCTTGCTGTGCTTTGACCTATCTTTGGGGAAGGGAAGAACAGTGTGTTCTACTCTTCATCTAGGAAGTCAGAAGGGGTTAGAGGTAAAAAGGAGAGGGAGTTGGTAAGTTTAAAAGTTCTCCCAGGGAAAGGGAGTAGGACTGTTGTAGGAGAACTAACTTATTACACAAAGGAGCACACAGCTGGTGTTCCCAGCATCTTCTTATTAAATAGAATTGAAAACTGAGACCCTGAGTGGTATAAAACAATGTTCACTTGAGAAGCAAAGTGAAGGAATACTATAATTAAGTAGTGACCTAGAGAAGAAGCACTGGCCTTGCTTTTGTTTAGCAACTGAATGGTAAGTTTAAAAAGGAGATAAAATAAAAGTTAATATTGTATGCAAGGGACTTCCCTGGTGGCCCAGTGGTTAAGACTCTGTTCTTCTAATGTAGGGGGCTCGGGTTTGATCCCTTGTCAAAGAACTAGATCCCACATGCCACAACTAAGACCTAGTGCAGCCAAATTAAGATAAATAAAGCAATAATTAAAAAAAAAAAAAAAGTCGGTTCTTTTGGAGCCGACCCGCTGTTCTAGCAGCCTCTTCCATGCTGATTCTCCTCTTAACCGGCCCGCTGTACTGGCAGTGACTCTCCCTTCCCCCACTCTAATAAACTTTACTTTCCACTCAAAAAAAAAAAGAAAAGAAATAGGGCTTCCCCTGGTGGTCCAGTGGGTAAAGACACCGCCTTGCAGTGCAAGGGGCGCTGGTTCCATCCCTGGCCTGGGAAGATCCCACGTGCCGTGGAGCGACTGGACTGATGTGTCCAATCACTGAGCCAGAGCTCTGGAGCACATGCGCCCAGAGCTGGCGCTCTGCGACAACAGATGCCACCGCGATGGGAGGCCCACAGGAGCCAAAGAACAATGACAGATGAAAATAGAGAAATGAAAGACCAATAGAAGTGGCCTGCCTATCCCCCTCCCTCCTCACCCCACCCTCCAAAAGATGAATAAAAAAATATATATATAGTATGCAACATTTTATGGTTCTTAGAGTATCATTGACTGCAGAGAGTGAAAGAAAGCACAATATTACTTTTTTTTCTTCCTGAGTTGGATTTTTATATTTAATTAACTTTTAGAAGGACAAACAGTACATATCATTATAAAAATTCTAATATATAGATATATAAAATATAGTTGAAAATATTTCCTTCTGTCTCCTCGGACTCACTTGTGAAGTTTGTTTTCTATGCATGTGTAAATGTATGCAAACTTAAATTTACATAAATGGGATCATTGTTTTATAAATTACTTTTTCCACTTAATATTGCATAAGGACATCCTAGTGAGCATATGTAGAACTATTTTATTATTTCTGATAGCTACTTAGTAGTCCATCATATGGATGATTTAAATTGTTTAAGGGAATCCCTATTGGTGAAGAATAACTCCTTATTCTCACAGTGATTCCTGAAACTTTTTTTTTTTTTTTTTAAGATTTATTTATTTATTTATTTATTTTGGTGGGGGAGGGGTGGGGAGGGAGGGGAGCGGACGGGCCACTTCTATTAGTCTTTCATTTGTCCATTTTCATCCATCTTTGTTGTTTGGCCCGTGTGGGCCTCCCATCGCGGTGGCCACTGTTATTGCAGAGCACCGGCTCTGGGCGCATGCGCTTCAGAGCTCTGGCTCAGTAATTGGACACATGGGTCCAGCCGCTCCGCGGCACGTGGGATCTTCCCAGGCCAGGGATCGAACCGGCGCCCCTTGCACCGCAAGGCGATGTCCTTACCCACTGGACCACCAGGGGAAGCCCCTCCTGAAACTTTTAACTGTGTATTTCTACTTCCTGATTTCTTACCTGTGGACCAAAACTATTGATTTCTGCTATGATAGATAAGGAATTTAGTGTGCTTATAGTGTATCCCACATTCCTTTCTATTCTTCTGATTTTTAAATTAATTATATTTTTATTTTTACATCACCAAGATTTGTAATATTTAGATTCCGTTTAGCAACTATAATTACTCCTCTGTGCTTTGTTTGTAGATTAGAACTTTAAACCTAATAAGACTTTGTAATGAGCATGCTAATGTAAATAAGAGTAACTTGCTAAGTATTGTCTTTTAGTTCCTTTTTTAAAAAATTTATTTTAAATGAACAAAAATGAGTATTTTTTATGATAAAAGGTACAGTTCACAAAGAAGATAGATATTGTAAAGTATTAGACCCCTTAACAACAAAGAAACAAAGATACATAAAGCAAAAGTCAGAAGAAATGAAAAAATTATAGTGAGACATATTAACATTTCTCTGAGAATATTTTATCAAGTGCAGAAAAATAAAGACTAGGAGTGTCTTGAATGATGTCATTATTAATTTAAATATTATAGATTTATATTTAATTAATTTATATTAATCATATCCTAGGCAAATATATCTAAAATTTTCTGTGTTGTATGTTATTAGATGTCCATAGGACATTTAGAAAATTTGTAAAAAAATAAAGATTACTAAATTTCAAAAGTAGAATTCTTCTTTGTGTGTGTTATACATATATATACTCATATGTTATTTTTGAAACTATTTTCCTTCATAGGTTATTATAAGATCTTGACAATAGTTCCCTGTGATACACAATAAACCTTTGCTGCATATCTATATTTTTTAATTAGAAATCTAGCATTCTATTCATACTAAGTCAAACAAGTGGAATCAAAATGTCATAAATAATTTTTTAGTTAGGCAAAAACTCAGAAGTTTTCCAAGTACATATATTATACATGTTATTTATATATATGTTTACAGACGCTTTTCTACTATGCCTGATAAAGGCTTGAGAAAGAACATGAAAAACACAAAGATGAAGAAATTGGAAAATGTAAGTTAAATTAAATGGGAGCACTGAATATTAAATACACAAAGTGAAACAAACTTTATGTATTTCACATAGGTAAAAGGTTTCATATTAGTCCAGGTTTTAAATATGGCTGCTCATTGGAAACATCTGGAGCTCTGGCAAGAAAGAAAACAGTACATTGGCATTTGTATTTTTCAAAATGTTCCAAGGTAATTTTGATATGCATCTGGACCTTAAAAAGTGATTGCAGTTTTTTTTATTAAATGGTAGATTTGGTGATATAGAATTCTGTACTCTTGACTAATCATGGTACAGTGGTATTAAGTGAGCAATAGTTACATAATCACATAGTAAAAGATGTTTGTCAGTTTTCACAGTCAATAGACAAAAAATAAAAGATAATTATAATTACAAGCCATAATGGGAACATGATTAACCCAACAATCAATTTAAATTAATTACATACAATTTGGGGAGTCAAGCAGAATGATGTGGGAAGTAGAAGTGCATACATGTTCATGCTTTCGTCTGCTCAGCCAGTCTGTGTCTTTTGGTTGGTGTATTTAGTCCATTTACATTTAAGGTAATTATCAATGCGTATGCTTCTATTACCATTTCTTAATTGTTTTGGGTTTATTTTCTGTTGCTAGTTTCTGTCTCTTGTTTTCTGCCAAAAGTTCCTTTAACATTTGTTGTAAAGCTGGTTTGCTGGTGCTGAATTCTCTTAACTTTTCTTTGTCTGGAAAACTTGATCTCTCCATCAAATCTGAAGGAGAGTCTTGCTGGGTTGTGGGTATTCTTGGTTGCATTCTTCTTGGTTGTAGTTTCTCTCCTTTCATCACTTTAAATATGTCATGCCATTCCCTTCTGACTTGCAGTGTTTCTATTGAGATATCAGCCGATAACTTGATAGGAGTTCCCTGGTATGTTATTTGTCATTTATTCCTTGTCACTTTTAATATTTTATCTCTGTCTTTAATTTTTGTCAGTTTGATTACTGTGTATCTTGATGTGTTCCTCCTTGGGTTTATCCTGCTCAGGACTCTCTGTGCTTCCTGGACTGGGTTGATTATTTCCTTTCCTTTGTTAGGGAAGTTTTTAGCTGTTTTCTCTAAACATATTTTCTCAGGTCCTCTCTCTCTCTTTTCTCCTTCTGGGACTCCTATAATGGGAATGTTGGCATGTTTAATGTTGTCTCAGGAGTCTCTTAGGCTGTCTTCATTTCTTTTCATTGTTTTTTCTATATTCTGTTCTGCAACAGTGATTTCCAGAATTCTGTCTTCTAGGTCATTTATCTGTGTTTCTGCCACAGTTATTCTGGTATGGGTTCCTTCTAGTGCATTATTCATCTCTGTTCTTTAGTTCTTTGTTAAAGATTTCTTGGATCTTCTCAATCTTTGTTTTCATTCTTTTTCTGAGATTCTGAATCATATTCACTGTCATTATTCCAAATTCTTTTTCTGGAAGGTTGCCTGTCTCCACTTCATTTAGTTGTTTTCTGGGGTTTTATCTTGTCCCTTCATCTAGGACTAACTTTCTGCTTTTTCATGCTGATTAACTTTCTGTAATGTGATTTTTGTTTTAGTAGCTTTGGGACTATGGTTCTTCTTGCTGCTTCTGTCTGCTTTCTGATGGAGGAAGCTAAAAGGCTTGTATAAGCTTTCTGATGGGAGAGAGTGGTGGGAAATCTGGGTCTTGCCCTGGTGGACAAGGCCTTGTTCAGTAAAGCTTTAATCCAATTATCTGCTGATGGGTGGGATTGCACTCCCTCCCTGGTAGTTTTTTGGTCTGAGGCGACCCAGTCCTCGGGTCTGTGGGCTCTAAGGTCTGGTTAATGGTGACATTGAAGAGGGTTTATGCCAAAGAAGAACTGCCCAGAAAGCTGCTGCCAGTACACCCCCTCAAACCCCTTCCCATCCCTGTGGTGAGCTCCTGCCAACTGATACCTCTACCCCCCTCCACAGGAGACCATCCAACACTAGGAGTTCCCTGGTATGTTATTTGTCATTTATTCCTTGTCACTTTTAATATTTTATCTCTGTCTTTAATTTTTGTCAGTTTGATTACTGTGTATCTTGATGTGTTCCTCCTTGGGTTTATCCTGCTCAGGACTCTCTGTGCTTCCTGGACTGGGTTGATTATTTCCTTTCCTTTGTTAGGGAAGTTTTTAGCTGTTTTCTCTAAACATATTTTCTCAGGTCCTCTCTCTCTCTTTTCTCCTTCTGGGACTCCTATAATGGGAATGTTGGCATGTTTAATGTTGTCTCAGGAGTCTCTTAGGCTGTCTTCATTTCTTTTCATTGTTTTTTCTATATTCTGTTCTGCAACAGTGATTTCCAGAATTCTGTCTTCTAGGTCATTTATCTGTGTTTCTGCCACAGTTATTCTGGTATGGGTTCCTTCTAGTGCATTATTCATCTCTGTTCTTTAGTTCTTTGTTAAAGATTTCTTGGATCTTCTCAATCTTTGTTTTCATTCTTTTTCTGAGATTCTGAATCATATTCACTGTCATTATTCCAAATTCTTTTTCTGGAAGGTTGCCTGTCTCCACTTCATTTAGTTGTTTTCTGGGGTTTTATCTTGTCCCTTCATCTAGGACTAACTTTCTGCTTTTTCATGCTGATTAACTTTCTGTAATGTGATTTTTGTTTTAGTAGCTTTGGGACTATGGTTCTTCTTGCTGCTTCTGTCTGCTTTCTGATGGAGGAAGCTAAAAGGCTTGTATAAGCTTTCTGATGGGAGAGAGTGGTGGGAAATCTGGGTCTTGCCCTGGTGGACAAGGCCTTGTTCAGTAAAGCTTTAATCCAATTATCTGCTGATGGGTGGGATTGCACTCCCTCCCTGGTAGTTTTTTGGTCTGAGGCGACCCAGTCCTCGGGTCTGTGGGCTCTAAGGTCTGGTTAATGGTGACATTGAAGAGGGTTTATGCCAAAGAAGAACTGCCCAGAAAGCTGCTGCCAGTACACCCCCTCAAACCCCTTCCCATCCCTGTGGTGAGCTCCTGCCAACTGATACCTCTACCCCCCTCCACAGGAGACCATCCAACACTAGCAGGTAGTTTTGATTCAGTTTCCTTTGGAGTCTCTGCTCCTTCCCTCTGAGTTTTGGTGGGTGCAAGGTTTGTTTGTGCCCTTCAAGACTGGAGTCTGTTTCTCCCGGTCCTGTGGGAATCTTGGAATAAAATCCTGCTGCCCTTCAAGGTCAGATTCCCTGGGGATTCCAAGTGCCTTTGTTGGAATGCCAGTTTGTGAAGCCTGACGTGGAGTTCCAAACCTTCACAACACTGGGAGAATTTCTTTGGTATTATTGTTCTACAGTTTGTTGGTCACCCAGCCAGTCGGTATATGGGACTTGATTTTATCGTGATTACGCCCCCGCTTCTGACTTTGTGTGGCCTCTTCTTTAGACATGGGTTCTTTTTTTTTTTTTGGTAGGTTTTAGCATCTTCCTGTCGATGGTTGTTCAACAGCTAGTTGTGATTTTGGTGCTGTCACAGGAGATCTGTTACTAAGTATTGTGATAGAAAGCAGTACAAACCTCCGTTACATGGCTGCTTTGGAGAGACTATTTCATGTTAAGATCCCACAGTTCTCTTTTAGTTTTGAAACTAAAGAAAGCTTTTTTAAACTGGGCAGAGCCAGAAAACTTCTAATCAAGACCAATGCCCACCATGTTTTACAGTTTAATTCCTAGTTAGTGAGCCAGTGTGTTCAGTAGACATCATACCATAGGTTATGCAGATAAAGGCAATAATCATTACCAGTCATGTTGTTGCAGGAAGGGAGACCCCTACCAGGGCCAAAGAGTGGGCTCTTGTAAAACACTTGGAAGTGAGTTGTCCAAGAAAAGGCACATGTGCTGACAAAGCAAGAGATTTTACTGGAAAGGGCATCTGGCTGGAGAACAATAGGGTAAGGAACCGGGAGAACTGCTCTGCCACGTGGCTTGGGGAATGACTAGCTGATGGGTGGGATTGCACTCCCTCCCTGGTAGTTTTTTGGTCTGAGGCGACCCAGTCCTCGGGTCTGTGGGCTCTAAGGTCTGGTTAATGGTGACATTGAAGAGGGTTTATGCCAAAGAAGAACTGCCCAGAAAGCTGCTGCCAGTACACCCTCAAACCCCTTCCCATCCCTGTGGTGAGCTCCTGCCAACTGATACCTCTACCCCCCTCCACAGGAGACCATCCAACACTAGCAGGTAGTTTTGATTCAGTTTCCTTTGGAGTCTCTGCTCCTTCCCTCTGAGTTTTGGTGGGTGCAAGGTTTGTTTGTGCCCTTCAAGACTGGAGTCTGTTTCTCCCGGTCCTGTGGGAATCTTGGAATAAAATCCTGCTGCCCTTCAAGGTCAGATTCCCTGGGGATTCCAAGTGCCTTTGTTGGAATGCCAGTTTGTGAAGCCTGACGTGGAGTTCCAAACCTTCACAACACTGGGAGAATTTCTTTGGTATTATTGTTCTACAGTTTGTTGGTCACCCAGCCAGTCGGTATATGGGACTTGATTTTATCGTGATTACGCCCCCGCTTCTGACTTTGTGTGGCCTCTTCTTTAGACATGGGTTCTTTTTTTTTTTTTGGTAGGTTTTAGCATCTTCCTGTCGATGGTTGTTCAACAGCTAGTTGTGATTTTGGTGCTGTCACAGGAGATCTGTTACTAAGTATTGTGATAGAAAGCAGTACAAACCTCCGTTACATGGCTGCTTTGGAGAGACTATTTCATGTTAAGATCCCACAGTTCTCTTTTAGTTTTGAAACTAAAGAAAGCTTTTTTAAACTGGGCAGAGCCAGAAAACTTCTAATCAAGACCAATGCCCACCATGTTTTACAGTTTAATTCCTAGTTAGTGAGCCAGTGTGTTCAGTAGACATCATACCATAGGTTATGCAGATAAAGGCAATAATCATTACCAGTCATGTTGTTGCAGGAAGGGAGACCCCTACCAGGGCCAAAGAGTGGGCTCTTGTAAAACACTTGGAAGTGAGTTGTCCAAGAAAAGGCACATGTGCTGACAAAGCAAGAGATTTTACTGGAAAGGGCATCTGGCTGGAGAACAATAGGGTAAGGAACCCGGGAGAACTGCTCTGCCACGTGGCTTGCAGACTTGGGTTTTATAGTAATGACATTAGCTTCTGGGTTGTCTTTAGCCAATCATTCAGACTCAAGAGTCCTTCCTGGTGGCCCATGCATTGCTCAGCCAAGATAGATGCCAGGGAGAAGGATTCAGGGAGATGGTTGGACACGTAGTGTCTTCTTTTAACCTTTCCTCAACTCTTCTGGTTAGTGGTGGCTTACTAGCTCCGTACTGCTTACCAGAACCTCCTGTCATAAAATAACTCATTCAGCTGGTTACTGTGGTGCCTTGCCAGGGTGGATGGTTTCAGTCAGTGTGCTTCCCCTAACAATGGTATGCAAATGACATAATCTTTTGGGGGTATTGGCCTCTGTTGGATGGGACAACACATCCAGAAGATTTAATTCTTTCCCAGAAGGACAGCCCCCACTTCCTCAGTTGGAGCTTGTTATTATTTGAGGTGTATATCCAACCCTTTCCCCCAGAAGGTAGTGATGGACTGTTCAGTAAATGGCTCTGCCATGTTTAATAAACCCCCAAATACTATAAGACCAGGGAAAAGATGTTCAAAAGTCTTTTTCAAAGGTGAAACATGATATATACTTACGTTTACTTTTGAGTTCTTGGTTTTTTGATGTTTTAAATTTTTGCCTAAGTCAAAGACCTGCAGTTACCCATGAATTGTTTTGACTGGATCTAGTTACTCTTCATATTGATTCAGAGGTATCAGAGTCAGCTATGGGCTACATCCACACACGTATTGGGTAGGTAGGTATAGCAGTATTGGTTAGTAAGACTAGGGCTCTAGGAGACATTTTAACATATTCAAAATTGTGTTCTGGAAAACTCTGAATCCTTAACAGGTACTGTTATATACCATCTAAGTTTTAGGCTTTTAAAAATGAACAGATACTAGATTGTTTGACCACAGAATAATCTTTGCTTTTCAGCAGTGTGTTCGGGAAAAAGGTTATGCAGATAAAGGCAATAATCATTACCTACCAGGGCCAAAGAGTGGGCTCTTGTAAAACACTTGGAAGTGAGTTGTCCAAGAAAAGGCACATGTGCTGACAAAGCAAGAGATTTTACTGGAAAGGGCATCTGGCTGGAGAACAATAGGGTAAGGAACCCGGGAGAACTGCTCTGCCACGTGGCTTGCAGACTTGGGTTTTATAGTAATGACATTAGCTTCTGGGTTGTCTTTAGCCAATCATTCAGACTCAAGAGTCCTTCCTGGTGGCCCATGCATTGCTCAGCCAAGATAGATGCCAGGGAGAAGGATTCAGGGAGATGGTTGGACACGTAGTGTCTTCTTTTAACCTTTCCTCAACTCTTCTGGTTAGTGGTGGCTTACTAGCTCCGTACTGCTTACCAGAACCTCCTGTCATAAAATAACTCATTCAGCTGGTTACTGTGGTGCCTTGCCAGGGTGGATGGTTTCAGTCAGTGTGCTTCCCCTAACAATGGTATGCAAATGACATAATCTTTTGGGGGTATTGGCCTCTGTTGGATGGGACAACACATCCAGAAGATTTAATTCTTTCCCAGAAGGACAGCCCCCACTTCCTCAGTTGGAGCTTGTTATTATTTGAGGTGTATATCCAACCCTTTCCCCCAGAAGGTAGTGATGGACTGTTCAGTAAATGGCTCTGCCATGTTTAATAAACCCCCAAATACTATAAGACCAGGGAAAAGATGTTCAAAAGTCTTTTTCAAAGGTGAAACATGATATATACTTACGTTTACTTTTGAGTTCTTGGTTTTTTGATGTTTTAAATTTTTGCCTAAGTCAAAGACCTGCAGTTACCCATGAATTGTTTTGACTGGATCTAGTTACTCTTCATATTGATTCAGAGGTATCAGAGTCAGCTATGGGCTACATCCACACACGTATTGGGTAGGTAGGTATAGCAGTATTGGTTAGTAAGACTAGGGCTCTAGGAGACATTTTAACATATTCAAAATTGTGTTCTGGAAAAACTCTGAATCCTTAACAGGTACTGTTATATACCATCTAAGTTTTAGGCTTTTAAAAAATGAACAGATACTAGATTGTTTGACCCACGCAGAATAATCTTTGCTTTTCAGCAGCAGTTTCCTTATTTATTTTTCTGTGTCTACAACATTAATTAACTCTGGACAGCTACACTTGTAGTATTGGTTTGATCTCTTACAGAAGGAACAACCACTTTCTGTGGCCTGGGTTTGGCCTGTTCCTTAGGGTTACATTGGCCTTAAAGGTCCTGTTGTTTGATCAGTGCTGGTGGTGACCTAGAAACTTCCTCTTGTCTTAATTCCTCCCGATGGCCTTGCCAAGCCCTTCCTGCAGCTGATCATTCTGGGCAGTTAACTTGAGTTTATGTCCTGTATGTAATCCTTTATTCCAAAGTGTGGGTGAGCCTCTTAGATAACTACCTAATTTTTTGGACAGCAGTCTTTTTCTAGCATAGACTGTTAAAAGCTTACTAAAATTCAGCTACAAAAGCCCCATAATTATTTGGGTAGCTGGATTCCAGCAGGCATATCACAGCTCTCTGGGTGGCATAGCTTATGACAGCTTGTAAGAAAGCAGACCCAAACGTGTTCTGTTAGGAAATTCTTAGACCCCTAAACAGTGTGCAGTTAGTACTACATTAGAAAGCTTGGTTGTCTCTCTATGGTTCTTAAGGCTTCCAGAACATTTTCTACCAAGTTCAAGTTTGGAATTCAATGCAGCAGTGCAGTGACCTGGAGGTATACCATTCAAAAGGCAGTCAAAGTATTGTTTAACACGAAGTGCTTTTCTTTTATAGGCACAAAATGGTTTGTACACTAAAAGTGTAAGTTTGCTTCCTAACTCTGCCACCCTCTTTACCCAAACCTCAGAGATCACCACTCAAACCAGTGTCTTGGGTGTCCTTTTAGGTATTTTCAATGTACACAAGCACATGTATTTATATTTAAACACATGGTAACACAGTGCACATATATACATGCTGTTCTGCATATTTTTCAGCTTAATGATATATTTTGATTATTGCTCCATATGAATACTTATGAAGATACATTTTAGTGAGTGTATAGCATTCTGTTATTTTGGTATACCATAATTAATTTTTTTCATACCATAATTTATTTAACCAATCATTACCAATGAGCATTTAGGTTGTTTCCAATACTGTACTGTTGAAACAATACTTTAATACATATCATTGCATGAGTTTTACTTCCTACAATTACAACTGTATCTGTATGATAAATTCCTGGAAGTAGCATTTCTGCATGGAGTTTAGGTGCATTTTAAGTTTGGGTAATTATTGCCAACTTGCTCTACAGAGAGTTTGCACTAATTTAAGGTACGCTGTCCTTGGCAATGTATGAGAATGCCTGCCTGGTTATCCACAGTCTATTTCATGCTTTTTTGATTTTTGCCAATCTGATAGGTAAAAGATGGTATCACATAGTTTTCATTTGCATTTTTCTTATTGGTAACATTGAATGTATTTTTATATGATTAGTATTCATGTATACTTTAGCATATGGAGTACTTACTCTGAGTGAGACCTGGAATTCCTGAAAATTGGGAACTGTTTGTGGCCCTTTCTCCCGAGGCAACTGTAGAGAGCATAGTTCACTGGTTGGCTCTGTTCTCAGAGTTCTGAAAGGGACTCTAGTGAATTTAGTGCAGTGGTTCTCTACCCTGGCTTTTCACTGGAGTCCAGTGGGAAGATTCTGACTTTACTGGTCTGAGGGGGCACCCTGGCAACAGCATTTTCAGAACTCCTCAGGTGAGTCAGATGTGCAGCTAGAATTGAGAACCACTGTTTAATATAGCTTGCTATCCCTTTGAGGCAGGGATTGCAGTCTCCCTGCCTCGTTGCTTCTGATTGTGCACCCATATCACCTGGGATCCTTTAAATACAGATTCCAATTCAGGTGGTTTTTTGTGGACTTGGGATTCTGCAGAATTATTATCTGATAGGCTCCCAGGTGATGCTGGTGGTTCCCAGATCGTAACTGAATGGTGTGAGCCACTGCATGTGCATAGCCTGACTTACCACAGCCTGTGAGTGTCAGTGAGGATCTTTCTGCCCTCATCCTGTTCTCTGGCAGACTTCCTTAGTGTTGTACAAAGAACCCAGGTCACAAGGCCTGCTTTCCACTTCCAGCTCTGCCCCTAATTAACTGTAAGACACGTCTCTTCAAAGTGCTTCAGTCTTTCACCTTCTTACTGCGAAGGCAGGAAGGTTGAACTAGGTGAGATACAAGGTTCCTTTTGTTCTTCCTCCTCCCATGCAGATCCAGGGTGTTTTCAGACTCTGTGAGGGTAAGGTTTTTATGTGGAAGACAGTCTAGATTCTACAGTAAGGACCTTGCTTCCCTTCCCAGCCTTTCTTTCTCTAGCCATATGACCCCTGAGCTTATGATCAATTGGAGAAAATGAAACTAATCAATGTTAAAAAATTAAAAGAGGCTAATGATAAATTGTAAGCTATAGTATACAATAAGACCACAAGGAAGCTAGAGAGGAATATCCACTGAAATTTCCAGGGGAAGGTTTGAGCTCAGCTCTGTTTGCTGGCCTTGATAGACCGTAGTGCCACTTTGCAGGGTGGTTCTCATACTTTTTACTTTTTTTATTGCTAAAAAGCATCTTTCATCAGTAAGGAACAAAGCATATTTTTCTGCCTTAAAATGATGTGGGAGAAAGGCCTACTTCTGTGAAAGTAAATGTTTGAAATACTATAAAGCTCTCTTTTTTTCTGTAGTTAATTTTTCAAGGCTAATCTTGACTATTAAGAGATTGATATTGAAAAGAAAATCACCACGACCAAATATAGGCTGAAGTAAAAAATAAAAACCATTTCGAACTTCCCTGTAGACATTAATAAATAGTATCAGAAATTACCTAAAATAGAAATTTAAATTGCTTACATTATAAGTAATATTGAAAATGACATGTCTCTTTCCCTAGCTAATTCGAAAAGATAGCAGGTAATTTATTTAGATTTTATAACACAGATGCACAGGAATTTCTGACTCATCTCTTTATTGTCAAAAGAGGTGTGTTTTGCATTATAATTAGTTTTACTACGCTGTAGCTTCTCTTAGGAAGAAGTTGTATGACCAACACAAAGATATAAAAATTACAAAATAGACCATTTGCCCTCTATCTGATAGGCTCCCAGGTGATGCTGGTGGTTCCCAGATCGTAACTGAATGGTGTGAGCCACTGCATGTGCATAGCCTGACTTACCACAGCCTGTGAGTGTCAGTGAGGATCTTTCTGCCCTCATCCTGTTCTCTGGCAGACTTCCTTAGTGTTGTACAAAGAACCCAGGTCACAAGGCCTGCTTTCCACTTCCAGCTCTGCCCCTAATTAACTGTAAGACACGTCTCTTCAAAGTGCTTCAGTCTTTCACCTTCTTACTGCGAAGGCAGGAAGGTTGAACTAGGTGAGATACAAGGTTCCTTTTGTTCTTCCTCCTCCCATGCAGATCCAGGGTGTTTTCAGACTCTGTGAGGGTAAGGTTTTTATGTGGAAGACAGTCTAGATTCTACAGTAAGGACCTTGCTTCCCTTCCCAGCCTTTCTTTCTCTAGCCATATGACCCCTGAGCTTATGATCAATTGGAGAAAATGAAACTAATCAATGTTAAAAAATTAAAAGAGGCTAATGATAAATTGTAAGCTATAGTATACAATAAGACCACAAGGAAGCTAGAGAGGAATATCCACTGAAATTTCCAGGGGAAGGTTTGAGCTCAGCTCTGTTTGCTGGCCTTGATAGACCGTAGTGCCACTTTGCAGGGTGGTTCTCATACTTTTTACTTTTTTTATTGCTAAAAAGCATCTTTCATCAGTAAGGAACAAAGCATATTTTTCTGCCTTAAAATGATGTGGGAGAAAGGCCTACTTCTGTGAAAGTAAATGTTTGAAATACTATAAAGCTCTCTTTTTCTGTATTTAAATTTTTTCAAGGCTAATCTTGACTATTAAGAGATTGATATTGAAAAGAAAATCACCACGACCAAATATAGGCTGAAGTAAAAAATAAAAACCATTTCGAACTTCCCTGTAGACATTAATAAATAGTATCAGAAATTACCTAAAATAGAAATTTAAATTGCTTACATTATAAGTAATATTGAAAATGACATGTCTCTTTCCCTAGCTAATTCGAAAAGATAGCAGGTAATTTATTTAGATTTTATAACACAGATGCACAGGAATTTCTGACTCATCTCTTTATTGTCAAAAGAGGTGTGTTTTGCATTATAATTAGTTTTACTACGCTGTAGCTTCTCTTAGGAAGAAGTTGTATGACCAACACAAAGATATAAAAATTACAAAATAGACCATTTGCCCTCATTTGATGAATTATATTAAGTATATTAAGTAAAATTTAGCTCTAACTTTTCTCTGAATAGCTAAGATTTTTTTCTCTATTTTTAGGTTATTTTTAAATTGCAGAGTGAGTACTTTTTATTAGAAACACATACTATTATGGTTTTATTGTATTTGATAAATCTTATATATAATCAACTATTGATTATCCTAATAAGTGATAATACAATACAATAGAAAATCTCATTTTAAACTAATAAGCACAATATATGTCATTTTATAAAAAGATTATTTTGGTTGCAAGTGACAGAAAACCCAACTCAAGTTGGATAAAGCAAAGAAGAGATTTTTGGGGAATGTAATTGAAAAATTCAAGGGTAGAGCTAGCTTCAGGTATGGTTGGTGTAAATAGTGTGATCAGGATCTGGTCTCTTTGCATCTTATGGCCTTGTTTCCCTCTGTGTTGACTTTATCCTTGGGCTTCATTTAATTACACAACAGATGCCAACACTACCAGGGTTGTACCTTTCTGGTTCAAATCTAGGAGAAAACAGAATGGCTTTCACTGGGGAAAAAACCCCAATAATTCCATCTATAAAATGTAGAACCTTAGTGAAATAATAAAAGACAATAGTATGTGACACTTAATAGCTTACTTTACAGGTAAGAAGGATATTAAGAATGTTTAACAACCTATAGTAGTAGCATCAACCAGTCTGATTGAGTTGGCTGCAGTCAGTCAGAACTAGTGTTGATCATGATCAAACAGCAGGGCATTTGGGTGAATCCTGGCAGAATGACAGTCCAACTAACTGGGAGTTATGGATCACAACCTTGTTGTGGCAGGAGCTTGCATAACTAAATGAAGCTATGAGCCATGCTGTGCAGGGACACCCAAGAAGATAGGACATGGTGGAGAGTTCTGATAAAACGTGGTCCCCTGGAGGAGGGAATGGCAACTCACTCCAGTGTTCTTGCCTCAAGAACCCCATGAACAGTATGAAAAGGCAAAAAGATATGACACCAGAAGATGAGTCTCCCAGGTCAGAAGTTGTCCATTATGCTACTGAGGAAGAACAAAGAAATAGCTCCAGGAAGAATGAAGAGGCTGGGCCAAAGTGGAAATGACACTCAGTTGTGGATGTATCTGGTAGTGAAAGTAAAGTTCCATGCTATAAATATCAGTATTGCATAGGAGCATGCAATGTGAGGTCCATGAGTCAGGGTAAAATTGGACATGATCAGGCAGGAGATGGCAAGAATGAACACTGAAATTTTAGGAATTAGTCAACTAAAATGGATGGGAATGGGTGAATTTTATTCAGATAACCGTTATATCTACTACTATTGTCAAGAATCCCTTAAAAGAAATAGTGTAGCCTTCATAGTCAATGAAAGAGTCTGAAATACAGTACTTGGGTGCAACCTTAAAAATGACAGAATGGTCTTGGTTCATTTACAAGGCAAACCATTCGACATCACAGTATTCCAAGTCTATGCACAAACCACTGATGCTGAAGAAGCTGAACTTGACCATTTCTGTGAAGACCTACAAGACCTTCTAGAATTAACACAGAAAATGATATCCTTTTCATCATAAGGGATTGGAATGCAAAAGTAGGAAGTCAAGAGATAACCTGGAGTAACAGGCAAGTTTGGCCTTGAGTACAAAATAAAGCAGATTAGAAGTTAATGGTTTTGTCAAGAGAACACACTGGTCATAGCAAACACTCTCTTCCAATAACACAAGAATGACTGTACACATGAACATCACCAGATGGTCAATACTGAAGTCAGATTGATTATGTTCTTTGCAGTTGAAGATGGAGAAGGTCTATACAGTTAGCAAAAAAAAAAAAAAAAGATAACCTGTAGTTGACTGTGGCTCAGATCATGAGCTCCTTATTGCAAAAGTAAGGCTTGAATTAAAGAAAATAGGGACAAACACTAAGCCATTCAAACCCCTTATGATTATACAATGGAGGTGACAAACAGATTCAAAGGATTAGATCTGGTAGAGAGAGTGCCTGAAGAACTATGGATGGAAGTTTGTAACATTCTATAGGAGGTGGTGACCAAAACCATCCCCAAGTAAAGGAATGCAAGAAGGCCAAGTGGTTGTCTGAGGAGGCCTTACAAATAGCTGAAAAAAGAAGAGAAGCAAAAGGCAAGAAAGGAAGGGAAAAATATACCAACTGAATGCAGAATTCCAGAATGCAAAGAAACAATGCAAAGAAATAGAGGAAACCAATAGAATGGGAAACACTAGAGGTCTCTTCAAAAAATTTAGAGCTACCAAGGGAACATTTCATGCAAGGATGGCCATGATGAAGGACAGAAACAATAAAGACCTAATAGAAGCAGAAGCAATTAAGAAGAGGTGGTAAGAATACACAAAAGAACTGTACAAGGAAGGTCTTAATGACCCAGATAACCATGGTGGTGTAGTCACTTACCAAGAGCCAAACACCTTCGAGTGTGAAGTCAAATTGGCCTTAGGAAGCATTACTACAAACAAAGCTAGTGGAAATTATGGAATTCCAGCTGAGCTATTTCAAATCCTGAAAGATGATGCTGTTAAAGTGCTGCATTCAATTTGCTAGCAAATTTGGAAAACTCAGCAGTGACCTCAGGACTGGAAAAGATCAGTTTTTATTCCAGTCCCAAAGAAGGTCCATGCTAAAGAATGTTCAAACTGTTGTATGACTATACTCATTTTACATGCTAGTAAGGTAATGCTCAAAGTCCTTCAAGTTAGGCTTTAGCAGTATGTGAACCAAGAACTTCCAGATGTATAAACTGTGTTTTGAATAGGCTGCAAAAGCAGATGTCAAATTGCTAACATTTGTTGGATTGTAGAGAAAGCAAGGGAATTCCAGAAAAACATCTACTTCTGCTTCATCGACTACACTAAAGCCTCTAACTCTGGATCACAACAAACTGGAAAATTTTTAAAGGGATGGGAGTATCAGACTACCTTACCTGTTTCCTGAGAAGGCTGTATGCAGGTCAGAAAACACTAAGCCATTCAAACCCCTTATGATTATACAATGGAGGTGACAAACAGATTCAAAGGATTAGATCTGGTAGAGAGAGTGCCTGAAGAACTATGGATGGAAGTTTGTAACATTCTATAGGAGGTGGTGACCAAAACCATCCCCAAGTAAAGGAATGCAAGAAGGCCAAGTGGTTGTCTGAGGAGGCCTTACAAATAGCTGAAAAAAGAAGAGAAGCAAAAGGCAAGAAAGGAAGGGAAAAATATACCAACTGAATGCAGAATTCCAGAATGCAAAGAAACAATGCAAAGAAATAGAGGAAACCAATAGAATGGGAAACACTAGAGGTCTCTTCAAAAAATTTAGAGCTACCAAGGGAACATTTCATGCAAGGATGGCCATGATGAAGGACAGAAACAATAAAGACCTAATAGAAGCAGAAGCAATTAAGAAGAGGTGGTAAGAATACACAAAAGAACTGTACAAGGAAGGTCTTAATGACCCAGATAACCATGGTGGTGTAGTCACTTACCAAGAGCCAAACACCTTCGAGTGTGAAGTCAAATTGGCCTTAGGAAGCATTACTACAAACAAAGCTAGTGGAAATTATGGAATTCCAGCTGAGCTATTTCAAATCCTGAAAGATGATGCTGTTAAAGTGCTGCATTCAATTTGCTAGCAAATTTGGAAAACTCAGCAGTGACCTCAGGACTGGAAAAGATCAGTTTTTATTCCAGTCCCAAAGAAGGTCCATGCTAAAGAATGTTCAAACTGTTGTATGACTATACTCATTTTACATGCTAGTAAGGTAATGCTCAAAGTCCTTCAAGTTAGGCTTTAGCAGTATGTGAACCAAGAACTTCCAGATGTATAAACTGTGTTTTGAATAGGCTGCAAAAGCAGATGTCAAATTGCTAACATTTGTTGGATTGTAGAGAAAGCAAGGGAATTCCAGAAAAACATCTACTTCTGCTTCATCGACTACACTAAAGCCTCTAACTCTGGATCACAACAAACTGGAAAATTTTTAAAGGGATGGGAGTATCAGACTACCTTACCTGTTTCCTGAGAAGGCTGTATGCAGGTCAGAAAACAATATTTAGAACTGGACGTGGAACAACAGACTGGTTCAGAGTTGGGAAAGGAGGACCTTAAGGCTGTATATTATCTTATTTAATTTCTTATTTAATTTCTATGCAAAATATATCATGCAAAATGCTGGGATGTATTAAGCTCAAGCTGCAATCAAGGTTGTGGGGAGAGGCTTTCCTGGTGGTCCGGTGGGTAGGGACATCGCCTTGCAGTGCAAGGGGCGCCGGTTTGATCCCTGGCCTGGGAAGATCCCACGTGCTGCAGAGCGGCTGGGCCGTTGTGTCCAATTACCGAGCCGGAGCTCTGGAGCTCATGCACCCAGAGCTGGTGCTCTGCGACGAGAGAGGCCACTGCGATGGGAGGCCCACACGGGCCAAAGAACAAAGTGGATGAAAATAGATAAATGAAAGACCAATAGAAGTGGCCTGCCTGCCCCCATCCCTCCCAAGCCCGCCCAAAAAAAGATTGTGGGGAGAGATATCAATAACCTCAAATATGCAGATGACACCACCCTAATGGCAGAAAGTGAAGAACTAAAGAGCCTCTTGATGAAGGTGAAAAAGGAGAGTGAAAATGCTGGCTTAAAACTCAGCATTCAAAAAATTAAGATCATGGCACCTGGTCCATTCAAAAAATTAAGATCATGGCATCTGGTCCCCTAACTTTATGGCAAATAGATGGGAAAAAATTGGAAACAGTGACAGATTTTCTTTTCTTGGGATCCAGAATCATGGTGAATGGTGACTGTAGCAATGAAATTAAAAGATATTTATTCCTTGGAAGGAAAGCTCTGACAAACCTAGACAGCATTTTAACAGCAGACACATCACTTTGCTGACGAAGGTCCAAATAGTCAAAGCCATGGTTTTTCCAGTAGTCATGTATGGTTGTGACAGTTGGACCATAAAGAAGACTGAGTGCTGAAGAATTGATGCTTTCGAAGTGTGGTGCTGGAGAAGATTCTTTAGAGTCCCTTGGACTGCAGGAAGATCAAACCAGTCAATGCCTAAGGAAATCAACCCTGAATGTTCATTGGAAGGACTGATGCTGAAGGTGAAGCTCCAGTACTTTGGCCATTAGATGTAAAGAGCTGACTTACTGGAAAAGACCTTGATGCTGGTTTAGATTGAGGGCAGGAAGAGAAGAGGGTGGCAGAGGATGAGATGGTTGGATGGTATCACTGACTCAGTGGACATGAGTTTGTGCAAAGTCTGGAAGATAGTGAAGGACAGAGAAGCCTAGCATGCTGCAATCCATGGAGTCACAGAGAGCTGGACAGGACTTAGTAACTAAGCAACAATGACAATTATAAAGATGCTATAAGATTTAAGATAGTGAAAAGTCACCCTTGATGGGAAGATCCCACGTGCTGCAGAGCGGCTGGGCCGTTGTGTCCAATTACCGAGCCGGAGCTCTGGAGCTCATGCACCCAGAGCTGGTGCTCTGCGACGAGAGAGGCCACTGCGATGGGAGGCCCACACGGGCCAAAGAACAAAGTGGATGAAAATAGATAAATGAAAGACCAATAGAAGTGGCCTGCCTGCCCCCATCCCTCCCAAGCCCGCCCAAAAAAAGATTGTGGGGAGAGATATCAATAACCTCAAATATGCAGATGACACCACCCTAATGGCAGAAAGTGAAGAACTAAAGAGCCTCTTGATGAAGGTGAAAAAGGAGAGTGAAAATGCTGGCTTAAAACTCAGCATTCAAAAAATTAAGATCATGGCACCTGGTCCATTCAAAAAATTAAGATCATGGCATCTGGTCCCCTAACTTTATGGCAAATAGATGGGAAAAAATTGGAAACAGTGACAGATTTTCTTTTCTTGGGATCCAGAATCATGGTGAATGGTGACTGTAGCAATGAAATTAAAAGATATTTATTCCTTGGAAGGAAAGCTCTGACAAACCTAGACAGCATTTTAACAGCAGACACATCACTTTGCTGACGAAGGTCCAAATAGTCAAAGCCATGGTTTTTCCAGTAGTCATGTATGGTTGTGACAGTTGGACCATAAAGAAGACTGAGTGCTGAAGAATTGATGCTTTCGAAGTGTGGTGCTGGAGAAGATTCTTTAGAGTCCCTTGGACTGCAGGAAGATCAAACCAGTCAATGCCTAAGGAAATCAACCCTGAATGTTCATTGGAAGGACTGATGCTGAAGGTGAAGCTCCAGTACTTTGGCCATTAGATGTAAAGAGCTGACTTACTGGAAAAGACCTTGATGCTGGTTTAGATTGAGGGCAGGAAGAGAAGAGGGTGGCAGAGGATGAGATGGTTGGATGGTATCACTGACTCAGTGGACATGAGTTTGTGCAAAGTCTGGAAGATAGTGAAGGACAGAGAAGCCTAGCATGCTGCAATCCATGGAGTCACAGAGAGCTGGACAGGACTTAGTAACTAAGCAACAATGACAATTATAAAGATGCTATAAGATTTAAGAAAATACTGTTTCTGTATTAGTTTCCTAGGGATGCCTTAACAAAGTGCTACAAAACTTGATGCCTTTGGTCACAGAAATTTGTTCTTTCAAAGTTCTGAGACTGGAAGTTGGAAATCAAGGTGTCAGTAGGACCATGCTTCCTCGAGCATCTCTAGAGAAGAATCTCTCCTTGCCTTTTCTAGTTTCTGGTTTGTTGGTGGCAATCCTGGCATACTTTGGATGGTAGATGCATTACTCCAGTCTTTGGCTCTTTCTTTGCATGACCCATGTGTCTCCATAACCAAATTTCCCTCTTATGGGGGCATAAGTTATATTGGACTCAGGGTCTAGTTTATTCCAGAATGATCTCATCTTAACTTGATTACAGCTACATAGACCTTATTTCCAAATAAGGTCACAAACAAGGTTCCTGGTGGACATGAATTTTGGGACAGTGGTATTTAACTCCATAGAAGATTAGCATGGCCCCTGCTCAAGGATGACACACACACAGTATTCAACCCAAGGTAGTTACCTAACATTAAATGCTCTTACATAGTTGTCATGACACAAATTTTAAAATATATTCAACTTTAAATGACTCACAAAGACTATAAAATTTTCTTATTTTATTGGTAAAAACTGGATTTTTGAATCTTAGTGAAAGTATTTATTAGAATTATTAATTTTTTTAGTTTGAATGGTATTCTGTGTATTTTTCACTACACCAGATTAAGTAACCGTGTTTTTCTTAATTGTAATTATTTTAATTCTATTGAAATTTGAATGTTAGGGTGACATTTTGGTGGAAAATTAATAATGTTCATTAATATGTATGTTTGTGCATGAGAGCTACTAAGTTTTTAATGCATGACTTCATTAAGATCAGGCAAATTTTGCCTTAAAAAATGAAACCAATCACAATTAGATGAGCATCATCTATTAGTGATTTTAACAGTAAGCAGTATATACGAAAGGGCTTCCCAGGTGGTACTAGTGGTAAAGAACCCGGCTGACAATGCTTGAGGGAGACTTAAGAGACATGACTTTGTTCCCTGGGTTGGAAAGATCCCCTGGACAAGGGATGGCAACTCACTCCAGTATTCTTGCCTGGAGAATCCCATGGATAGAGGAGCCTGGCAGGCTATAGTCCATAGGGTCACAAAGAGTTGGACATGACTGAAGTCACTTAGCATGCGGGCATACATTATGTAAGAACCAGGAGAGAAATGCAACCAGTGTAGGGCTTGGAAATCATACCTTCCAACATTTGAAAACAGTGGAAATTATCTTCAACTCTCTGAAGAATGACTCTGTGGAAAAGAGTTTAAACTCCAGAGGGCAGAGCTAGAACCGGTGAATTAAGGTTAAAGGGACACATTGAGTACGATATGGAGATAAACTTTCTCAGTGAACCATGTGTTGTATACAAAATGGAGGTGATAGTTGTGTAAGGGTGTGTCGTGTGTGTTCTTCGAGGTGTTTAGGGAGGGGCTGAATGATTACCTCTCTAGGACCTCTTAACTGAGATCTTGCCTTGAACAACAAATTGGAACAGAGGGTCATTTCTAGCTTCAAGATGCAGCTCCTCCTAAAATTTCTACTCTGTATATTCCATGAAGATCAGTATTAATTGTGACAAGACATTTCTATAAGTTTAAATATTTTTAAATAGCTGGCAACCCATGTGCTCTATGAATTCTATGCTTTGAAATGCTGGGGCAAGAAAGGTATTTAAGCAATGAGAAGAGAAAACATCATTAATAGGTGAGAAATGTAGGGACTTAAAAGTTCTATTTATTGATATAATTGATATAGTAATAAAACTTCTACTATATGCAGGGGTATTGGATGAATTTGTTTATCCATATTATCTCACTTAAAATAGATTTTCATTGCTTAGTTTGGAACTTATGAGATGCTGTAGTTCTTAGAATAATTTCTCACAATAACTGACATTTTCGTATGTATTCTTTGGTGATGGAATGCAGGACCGTTCTGATGGATACATGTGCAAAACACATTTTCAAGTTAAAAATGGGACTGCAGTGTCACATCGAGGAACATCTGCCAATGTACAGACACTTCTTCCCGTGGAGGTGAGTGATTTAACATAAATGTTCTCCTTTTCAGTCTTTGTAAAGTGTAAAGAAAAATTCAAATCTGATAAATACATTTAAAAAATTAACTGCCATCAGATCTTCAACCTGCTGTAAAGGGAGAAGTGAAAATCATTTATAGGAGGTATTTTCGCCTGTAATATTGAAATCAGGAACTGTGGGAAAGTTACGATTCACTCTGGGTCTATGCAGATTGTAATGAGGCTTCATCGTTTTGGTTTCTCTTGGATGTAAAAGCTACAGATGCCTTCATTGTCTATTGATTTTTTTTTCTAGTGAAATCCCCCCAGGATAATATAGGCCTATGCTTCAGCTGCGTAATACATGATGGTGATCTCTTTACCTAGTCTGCCTTTAATTTTTCTCTCGTGTCCTTTAAAATATGCTGAATCTGGGTCTCATTTCTTGGGGGACTTTAACCTTGACTTAAAAATCTTGCTAAATTAAAATTTAATAAGTTGCTAATAATGGCTTAATGGTTTTCTGGGATATTTTCAACTTTATTTTGATCAAAATGCAAATAGGCTTATTGTACTTTATATTGTTAATGAAAATTTTTACATATCCATTGTGAAAGTAAACAACAGAAAAATATATGAAGAGAGTAACCAAATTCCCATACATCTTGAACAACAAATTGGAACAGAGGGTCATTTCTAGCTTCAAGATGCAGCTCCTCCTAAAATTTCTACTCTGTATATTCCATGAAGATCAGTATTAATTGTGACAAGACATTTCTATAAGTTTAAATATTTTTAAATAGCTGGCAACCCATGTGCTCTATGAATTCTATGCTTTGAAATGCTGGGGCAAGAAAGGTATTTAAGCAATGAGAAGAGAAAACATCATTAATAGGTGAGAAATGTAGGGACTTAAAAGTTCTATTTATTGATATAATTGATATAGTAATAAAACTTCTACTATATGCAGGGGTATTGGATGAATTTGTTTATCCATATTATCTCACTTAAAATAGATTTTCATTGCTTAGTTTGGAACTTATGAGATGCTGTAGTTCTTAGAATAATTTCTCACAATAACTGACATTTTCGTATGTATTCTTTGGTGATGGAATGCAGGACCGTTCTGATGGATACATGTGCAAAACACATTTTCAAGTTAAAAATGGGACTGCAGTGTCACATCGAGGAACATCTGCCAATGTACAGACACTTCTTCCCGTGGAGGTGAGTGATTTAACATAAATGTTCTCCTTTTCAGTCTTTGTAAAGTGTAAAGAAAAATTCAAATCTGATAAATACATTTAAAAAATTAACTGCCATCAGATCTTCAACCTGCTGTAAAGGGAGAAGTGAAAATCATTTATAGGAGGTATTTTCGCCTGTAATATTGAAATCAGGAACTGTGGGAAAGTTACGATTCACTCTGGGTCTATGCAGATTGTAATGAGGCTTCATCGTTTTGGTTTCTCTTGGATGTAAAAGCTACAGATGCCTTCATTGTCTATTGATTTTTTTTTCTAGTGAAATCCCCCCAGGATAATATAGGCCTATGCTTCAGCTGCGTAATACATGATGGTGATCTCTTTACCTAGTCTGCCTTTAATTTTTCTCTCGTGTCCTTTAAAATATGCTGAATCTGGGTCTCATTTCTTGGGGGACTTTAACCTTGACTTAAAAATCTTGCTAAATTAAAATTTAATAAGTTGCTAATAATGGCTTAATGGTTTTCTGGGATATTTTCAACTTTATTTTGATCAAAATGCAAATAGGCTTATTGTACTTTATATTGTTAATGAAAATTTTTACATATCCATTGTGAAAGTAAACAACAGAAAAATATATGAAGAGAGTAACCAAATTCCCATACATCCTTCAAGTGGAGGTAACCACTATGAATATTTTGGTAAATATCCTGACACATATTTTCATTATACATGCACATACGTACTTGTGATCTACAGTGAACAAGTATGGCATAGACATTTTTCCATGTCAGTAGATGGAGATATCCATAGTTCTTTTTTAATGTCTCCATTGCATTCCATCCGTATGGATGCACAATAATTTTGTAGAACCCGTATTGAAGTAAAATACTTGAATTTTAAAATTGAATCCTTTGGATCCAATTGCTTCAACATAAAGAAAGAAGTTTAATGCTTAAAATTCAAAATATCCTGGTAAAATAAGAAACGAGACTTTTTTTGTGATAGTCCAGCACTAACCCCTTCTGCCTTTGTAAGATACTCGCTTGGAAATAACTCTTGGCTGTATAATTTATTTTCTATTCATTTATTTTTAAAGTTAAAATGATAATTATTATTTTTTATTTATTTTTGAGTATACTGGGTTTTAGCTGCTGCCACAGGCTCTTCTCTAGTTGCAGAGAATGGGGACTACTCTCTAGTTGAGGTGAGCATGCTTCTTGGTGCGGTGACTTCTCTTGTTGTGAAACTTGGACTCTAGGGCAAACGGGCTTCAGTAGTTGCAGCACAAGGGCTTAATAGTTGCGGCTCTGAGGCTCTAGAGCACAGGCTTAATAGTTGTAGCGCACGGGCTGTTGTTCCTTGGCATGTGGGATTTTCCTGGATCAGGGGTTGAACTTGTGTCTCCTGCATTGGCAGGTGAACTGTTTACTAGGGAAGCCCCAAAACAATTATTTTTTAAAGTACTCTATGGGATTTTTATATTTGGCTGCACCAGGTCTTAGTTGCAATGTGTGGGATCTAGTTCCTTGACCAACATTTGAACCCAAGTCCCCTGCATAGGTAAAGGAGGTAGTGGCAACCCACTGCAATATTCTTGCCTGAAGAATTCCATGAACAGAAGAGTTGGCAGCTATTGTCCATGGAGTTGAAAAGAGCTGGACATGACTGAGTGACTATCACTCACTTCTCTGCATTGGGAGCTCGGGATCTTAGCCAGTGGACCACCAGGGATGTCTCATTGCCTGTATAATTTAGTTTGTGGTTTATTCTTGAGTATTTTGTGTTTGGGAATAAAGTACATGCCCTGATTTATATATATATATTGATTTAAGGTTTTTTTTGTGTGTGTGTGCGTGTGTGTGTGTGTGTGTGTGTGTGAGATGTTCTTAGTATATTGAATGCTTAGTCATGTCTCACTTTTTGCAACTCTGTGGACTATGATTTGCCAGGCTCCTCTGTCCATGAGATTTTTCAGGAAAGCATATTGGAGTGGGTTGCAATTTTCCTTCTCCAGGGAATCTCGAGTAGGTGTTCAAATCTTGATTACTGTTTCATGGTTCTAGCAACCAACATCATATATGAAGCCAAGCATGTTAGGAAGCTTTTTAGTTCATTGTATATTAACTTCAGAAATGCACGTGGAGATGATGATTTAAAAGATAAATTACTAGTTCTCCCCTAACAAGTTGGCATACATTTGAAAAGCACTAAAAAGTGGTGTTGACTGTGTGAGGGAACTGACACTTTCTGGTTGATGTTTTAACTTCACGAAGTTTAAAGATGTGCAAATACTATGAACTATCTATTCCAATTCTAGGAATTCAGCTTCATTAAATATAATTTTCTTCAACATTTTTCATCTTCAACATTTCCAAGGAAATTTCAAACATATGAAAAAGTCAAAAGAATTTTGCAGTGAAAATCAGTGTGCTCATCACTAGGATTCTACCATTAACATTTTGCTGTGTTTGCTGTATTATATATCCATCCCTCTATTTGTCTGTCTTCTTTTTTGATGCAATACTTTCACATCAAAGCAAATTGGAGAAAATAATTAGAAATGTATGCAAAGTTTTACGTGCAAGTATATTCATTTTACCATTATTCATACTAGGAAAAAATAGAAACACCTAAAATGTTCAACAATCATAGATTAGTTGTTTATGGCACTTCTCTGATGGACTTTGTGATTGAGTAAGTTTAGACTGGGGCCTGAGAATTTGAAGTTTTAACGAGTTCCCAGGTTATGCTGATGCTGCTGGTAGAGGGACCACCAGACTCTCAAGAACCATTGCAATACCTTATAATGGAATCCTTGCATATTTGAGATGCTATACATCTGAGATGGTTGGTTAATATAATGTATGATAGAGTGGATATCGTAATAATCTTGATGAAATGAGAAATGTCTTAGGTTGATCCTGAAATGGGGATTCTTATTGAAGTGACTGATGAGGGATGTGTTCTTAGGAGAAAGGAAGTGATGGAAGTGGAAGCAGGACAGAACAAGAGATTAAAGCTGAAGAAGAGTGTGGCCTCACTAGAGACTGACTTTAGCCTGATCTCCTTGGAGCTCCGGAGTACAGATACCCCAGATCAGTCTCACTTTGTGTCCTTGAGGCTGGCTTTTTGTACTCTATAACAGTTATTGATTTGTCAGTCAGTCATTGTCTGATGTAGAGGTAGACATAGCTTCTGAGAAAGGTGTCTTCAGTATTACTGAGAAATTCTTCAGGGAAGGGGACTGCTGTATGTTTTCAGCCAACAGTAACAACAGCTGAGTTCGGATGGGTGCACCAGCATTAAGAGGACCTGGGCAGGGTACCAACAGCGTCTACTACCAAAGGGTAAACTGAAACCAACAAAAAGGCAACTGCAAGGAAGTATATGGGTGAAGCCTGCACTGACACGACAGCAATTTGTTTGCAAAAGAGCTAGTGATTCTAGTTAACCACAAGCTTAAGGTAAGTGAAAAAAATGCTATGGATGCTGGAGAAACTAACTGGAACCTAAGCTATATTAATGAAAGCATAATTGGACCCCAGATATTGTCAGGGGACCCTGGAGGGTCTTGGAAACCCTTTCAAGGGGTCCACAAGATCAAAAAAAATTTAATATTGTTAAGGTGTTATTTACATTTTGTACTTTAATTTATCCCTAGTTTTCCAGAGGCCACTTACATGTGATCTTGCAACAGATTGAATGTAGAAATTATTATAAAAACTCAGTTGTCTTTAATTAAGTTAGATACTAAAAATATTTCCAAAATGTATACTACCTTTCTTACTAATTTATGTTGTTTTGGCAAACATTTATTTTTTTCATAGAAATTCGCTATTACTATGTATTTTTTTTTTCTAAAGATTTATTTACCTATTTACTTTGGGCGGGGGTCGGGTTGGGGAGGGAGGGGAGCGGGCGGGCCACTTCCATTCATCCTTCATTTCTCCAGTTTCATCCGTCTTTGTTCTTTGGCTCCCGTGGGCCTCCCATTGCGGTGGCGTCTGTCGCCGGAGAGCACCGGCTCTGGGCGCATGTGCTCCCGAGCTCCCGCTCGGTAATTGGACACATCTGTCCAGCCGCTCCGCGGCACGTGAGATCTTCCCAGGCCAGGGCTCGAACCGGCGTCCCTTGCACTGCAAGGCGGTGTCCTTACCCACTGGACCACCAGGGGAAGCCCTACTATGTATTTTTAAAGTGAGCTAATGTTTTTTGAAATTTTAATTTTAATATCTAATACAATAAATATCCCACACATAACTATTTTAAACCAAAGATCATTGTCATCTTCAGTGAATTTAAAAGTGTAAAGGGGGGCTTCTCTGGTTTCCCAGAGGGTAAGAATCCACCTTGCAGTGCAAGGGGCAGCTGTTCAATCCCTGATCGGGGAAGATCCCACGTGCCGCGGAGCAGCTGGACCTGATGTGTCCAATTACAAACCAGTGCTCTGGAGCGCATGTGCCCAGAGCCAGTGCTCCGCAACGAAAGAGGCCACTGCAACGGGAGGCCCATACATGCCAAAGAATAAAAAAAGACTGATGAAAATAAATATAAATAAAAAAGAAGCATGATGTGGAAAAAGAAAAAAAAAATCACTATAAAAGTGTAAAGGGGTATTGAGACCAGAAAGTTTGAAAATCACTGCTCTAGATCAAAAAGTGCCACATTATTGTATGTGAAGAACAACATTGATAGAGTACATAATGAATTCATAAATAATAGTTGAAAATAAATCATAAGTGGGATTTATTCATTCAAAGAAGCATGCCAAGGGCCATTGGTGGACTGGAAAATGTATTATTATGAGGACTATTTGGGAGCTCTGGAGATGTTAAACTAGAACTAAAGACCTAAGAATATTAATTGTATTAAGATATCTGGAAAGGTTTCTCATGGAAGAGAGAGTAGACCCACTTTGTTTCTGAGGAGAGAATTAGTTTGTGTCTGGAAATTATTCTAGACAAGTCTCCCTGTTTAGATTTGCCTACAGTGAAACTGATCAACTTGCAAAGTTGTGAGTTCCCTTCCCTTTCTTGGAGTTATTCAGTCAGAGAGTGAATAACCCCTTCCCCAAACAGTGATCCCTGACAAAAATGTTCACATGCTTAAAGCACCAGGTGATAATGAGTGAAGTGAGTTGATGTGAGGTGGTGGGACCTGTGGAGAAGTGAGGAGGGAATGGATCATCTACAGGGGTAGTAAAAATGCAGCTCCAAATGGATTTTCAAGAGAAGACAAGATTTGGATTTTTATGTTGATTTAATTTAAAAAGATCTGTGCAGGCCAAACAGACTATGTATGTGGGTTGCAAATGGTCCTTAGGCCACCGTTTTATAACCTAGCCTCTAACATTATAGAAAGGAGTCCTACATTGCGTAGAAGACTGAGCCAGGGGACTTTGGAATTCTCTTTAGAATTTAGAGTGCAATCCATATCTGGACCTCCCAGGTGGCACTAATGGCAAAGAACTCATCTGCCAGTGCAGGAGTCCTGGGTTCCATCCCTGGGTTGGGAAGATCCCCTGGAGGAAGGCATGGCAACCCACTCCAGTATTCTTGCCTGGAAATCCGATGGGCAGAGGTGCCCGATGGGCTACAGTCCATAGGATTGCAAAAGTGTTGGACATGATTGAAGTGACTTTATGCGCCACATCACATTTCCTGTTTAAAGATACTTGAAAGAGTGCCTCTACTAATAGCTGCTTTAAAAAAAAAGATCTAAAAAAATTTGGGTATGTGTGAAGTGGGAAATGAGCTCACTTTTATGTTGTAACCAGAACTGGCAGTTTTGACTGTAGAAGGATAGCTGGATTCATGATTTTTATGCCTATAAATTTATGTGCAATAAACAAGATTTTAAAAATAAAAGAGAAATATAATGGAATATATGTGAAGTAATTTGTGAAAATCATAATCCATGTCTTGTTTGAATTTTTAAAATATAATTTAAAATGATACTTAAAAGAGTGAGTTGATATTCAGAAACCTATTAAATATATTGGGGTATCTAAGTGTTGGTTTTGGGAAACAGGAGTTCTAATATAGGTTAATCATTTGATAAGAACTTTATTGTTGAGAGTAGTTAATATGATTTGCTTGTGACATTTCTGAGTTTATAAAATAACAAACAAGACTTAAACAAGAGTTTTTCTTTGCCAGTGACCAAGATTCATTGCCTCAGTTTAAAGTCTTAAAATGTTTAAACACCAGGTGATAATGAGTGAAGTGAGTTGATGTGAGGTGGTGGGACCTGTGGAGAAGTGAGGAGGGAATGGATCATCTACAGGGGTAGTAAAAATGCAGCTCCAAATGGATTTTCAAGAGAAGACAAGATTTGGATTTTTATGTTGATTTAATTTAAAAGATCTGTGCAGGCCAAACAGACTATGTATGTGGGTTGCAAATGGTCCTTAGGCCACCGTTTTATAACCTAGCCTCTAACATTATAGAAAGGAGTCCTACATTGCGTAGAAGACTGAGCCAGGGGACTTTGGAATTCTCTTTAGAATTTAGAGTGCAATCCATATCTGGACCTCCCAGGTGGCACTAATGGCAAAGAACTCATCTGCCAGTGCAGGAGTCCTGGGTTCCATCCCTGGGTTGGGAAGATCCCCTGGAGGAAGGCATGGCAACCCACTCCAGTATTCTTGCCTGGAAATCCGATGGGCAGAGGTGCCCGATGGGCTACAGTCCATAGGATTGCAAAAGTGTTGGACATGATTGAAGTGACTTTATGCGCCACATCACATTTCCTGTTTAAAGATACTTGAAAGAGTGCCTCTACTAATAGCTGCTTTAAAAAAAAAGATCTAAAAAAATTTGGGTATGTGTGAAGTGGGAAATGAGCTCACTTTTATGTTGTAACCAGAACTGGCAGTTTTGACTGTAGAAGGATAGCTGGATTCATGATTTTTATGCCTATAAATTTATGTGCAATAAACAAGATTTTAAAAATAAAAGAGAAATATAATGGAATATATGTGAAGTAATTTGTGAAAATCATAATCCATGTCTTGTTTGAATTTTTAAAATATAATTTAAAATGATACTTAAAAGAGTGAGTTGATATTCAGAAACCTATTAAATATATTGGGGTATCTAAGTGTTGGTTTTGGGAAACAGGAGTTCTAATATAGGTTAATCATTTGATAAGAACTTTATTGTTGAGAGTAGTTAATATGATTTGCTTGTGACATTTCTGAGTTTATAAAATAACAAACAAGACTTAAACAAGAGTTTTTCTTTGCCAGTGACCAAGATTCATTGCCTCAGTTTAAAGTCTTAAAATGAATATTTTCAACAGGAACTAACACAACCAACACTAGTCCTTGGATATCTTTTTATATGTAACACTAATTTCTATAAATGGATGTTGGTGCTAATACTTCACTTTATCAACTTATGATGATTTGGATTTAACTGAAGACTTTTCTTAGAGAAATTAAGATACAATCGTTTAATAGTAGTGAACATGAATTAATATGTTAAATCCTTTAGTGAATATGAGCTTATTTTAGAAAGTTCTTAGCAAAGTCTTATTTATAAAAATAAAACAATAGTTTGAGAATGAAAGTGGGAGCAAAGGCTCTATATTCAAGTTGGGCAATTTTTTTGAAGAAAATTACTCACTATTAACCTTTAAAACTCCTGAGTATTATTGCAAAACAACAACTAAACTTTAAAAATATTTGTAAAGTTCTCAATTAACTCACTAATGGTAAAGAATCTATCTGTCAGAGCAGGAGACACAAGAAATGCAGGTTCAATCCCTAGGTTAGGAAGATCCCCTGGATGAGGAAATGGCAACCCACTCCAGTATTCTTGCTTGAAAAATTCCAGAGACAGTGGAGCCTAGAGGGCTACAGTTCACCGGGCTGTAAAGAGTCGGACCCGAATGAACACAGCACATCAACAGCAAATTAACTCATTGGTCAATATAGACCTCAATGACTAGAATGGAGAAACTGACTATACTTTTTTTTTTAAATCGTTTTTATTATTAAATGACTCTAAAAAAATTAAACAATGAGATATATATTCAACATGGATACTGATTGTTAATAATCAGTAGTAAAAATTATGAGGGGAAATGTTTGAAAGTTCTTCCCATAGAAATAGATTTTGTCTGACATTGCTTTTTATTTTCTTCTAATCTCTACCGTCTTCATTTATGAAATTCTAAATCATTTTCATAGAATAGAGATGGCCCAGATTTTGCCCTTCGATTAATTCAATTTAGATACCCATAAATATTTATTTTAGGTTGGTCGATGATTTTTTATTATTGAAGTTTGAATTCTTCTGTCTGAAGTTTTGTTTCTTACTTTTTTTTTTTTGTTTTTTTTTTTTTAAGATTTATTTATTTTTGGGCGGGGTTCGGGTTGAGGAGGGAGGGGAGCGGGCGGGCCACTTCTATTGGTCTTTCATTTCTTCATTTTCATCCGTCTTTGTTCTTTGGCTCCTGTGGGCCTCCCATCGCGGTGGCGTCTGTCGTTGAAGAGCGCCGGCTCTGGGCACATGCGCTCCAGAGCTCTGGCTCGGTATTTGGACACAGCGGTCCAGCCGCTCCGCGGCACGTGGGATCTTCCCAGGCCAGGGATGGAACCGTTAGTGCCCCTTGCACTGCAAGGCGGTGTCCTTACCCACTGGACCACCAGGGCAAGCCCTGTTTCTTACTTTTGAAGAGGTATCAGAGTTGGGTATTGAGCATATTTTATTTATTCATTTACTATCTTCATTACTTTAAAGCCTAAGGTTACTCCTTGAGATTACATTTTTTAAAACTATGAAAATGATAGAGTCATAAAAATAGCAGTGTATGCTACTGGAAAAAGGGATTTTTGTCCTAGGGCCTTGTGGTCCACTAACTGGGACTTTCCTTAGTCCAGGGCAAGTAGAATATTGTAGGAAAGCCTGACAAAAAAAACAACCTGTCATAAATTCCCTGAAGCATAAAGCTGAGAATCAGTAATAGGAGATGATCTCAGTTGCCAAAAGAACATATTCAGAGAATGATAATCTGATGTAGCCAGGTCTTCAAATATACTCATTTGCCCTAAGGATTTTATTAAGTGGTTTCTAGGATGAGTTTCATTTTGTATGTCCAAAATAGAATCATATGTCAGAATATTGTGGGTTTTATATATATAATGGAATAAATGAAAAGCTACAGTTCTCAGTGTTAAACAATTTCTCTGTAAGTCAACTGCTGTTTTTAGACTGATGTATAGACATGTTGATAAATGTAAGTGATGAATAATAAGCATGATTACCTGTAGTATTTGAAAATGTAATAATTAGGGCAATGCTAACATACTAGAAAGTCTATTATACTTAATGGGTGTAGATATAAATGAAAGTAGCTATAATAGTCAGTGTTTATTTATTGATTTAATGAATCTAATGCTGATAGATAAGTGGATTTTTAAAGTAAATAAGACAGCAGACCTCAATCGCATAATAGCATTTCATGTTTTTCTTGTGGTATATTATAAATATGTTCAAAGGCAAAGTAAATTCTGTTTAATTTAGAATGTAAATATATGCCATGGAGTGGTGTGGTATTTGGAGGGATAGGACTTCTATTGGTCTTTCATTTCTTCATTTGTCTGTCGGTCCAGGGGCTGGGGCGCTCTGGGCACATGCGCCCAGAGCTCTGGCTCGGTATTTGGACACAGCGGTCCAGCGCTCCGCGCACGTGGGATCTTCCCAGGCCAGGGATGGAACGTTAGTGCCCCTTGCACTGCAAGGCGGTGTCCTTACCCACTGGACCACCAGGGCAAGCCCTGTTTCTTACTTTTGAAGAGGTATCAGAGTTGGGTATTGAGCATATTTTATTTATTCATTTACTATCTTCATTACTTTAAAGCCTAAGGTTACTCCTTGAGATTACATTTTTTAAAACTATGAAAATGATAGAGTCATAAAAATAGCAGTGTATGCTACTGGAAAAAGGGATTTTTGTCCTAGGGCCTTGTGGTCCACTAACTGGGACTTTCCTTAGTCCAGGGCAAGTAGAATATTGTAGGAAAGCCTGACAAAAAAAACAACCTGTCATAAATTCCCTGAAGCATAAAGCTGAGAATCAGTAATAGGAGATGATCTCAGTTGCCAAAAGAACATATTCAGAGAATGATAATCTGATGTAGCCAGGTCTTCAAATATACTCATTTGCCCTAAGGATTTTATTAAGTGGTTTCTAGGATGAGTTTCATTTTGTATGTCCAAAATAGAATCATATGTCAGAATATTGTGGGTTTTATATATATAATGGAATAAATGAAAAGCTACAGTTCTCAGTGTTAAACAATTTCTCTGTAAGTCAACTGCTGTTTTTAGACTGATGTATAGACATGTTGATAAATGTAAGTGATGAATAATAAGCATGATTACCTGTAGTATTTGAAAATGTAATAATTAGGGCAATGCTAACATACTAGAAAGTCTATTATACTTAATGGGTGTAGATATAAATGAAAGTAGCTATAATAGTCAGTGTTTATTTATTGATTTAATGAATCTAATGCTGATAGATAAGTGGATTTTTAAAGTAAATAAGACAGCAGACCTCAATCGCATAATAGCATTTCATGTTTTTCTTGTGGTATATTATAAATATGTTCAAAGGCAAAGTAAATTCTGTTTAATTTAGAATGTAAATATATGCCATGGAGTGGTGTGGTATTTGGGAGGAGAGTATAGGATATTCTGAAAATCAGGTCTGATTAGAATTTTGAGTTCTAATAACATTGTGGATTATTGCACTAGCTATATTATTCATTATACAAACTGTATTTCTTTATACGCTGACAGAAGTGTATGTTTTACTTATTCTTAGAACTCATCAGAAATCACATATAGAGATGTGGCACTAAAACCATTTGAACTCTCTAATAAAATCTTGAGGGGTTGGGGGTGGTCTTTAAATGCCTTAGTGTTCAGTTGTGAAACCAAGAAGTATTATATAGAAGCAGGAACACACTCTGTACTCTCTCAAATCTTTCTTCTCTAGGCTCTTGGTACCTGAGTAACATCATTTTGCAAAATCCTGAGAAGCTATTAAGTTTAGTGAGAACATATAACCTAAAAGGCTTCTCAAAGTTATTTCAGCCTTTGAAATTCTCTGTGTTCTGTTTGCTGGGGCAGAGCAAAGAGAGAATCTTTTTTTTTGAGAGAAATCAAGTTGAATCAATTCAGATAGGTAACTAATTCTCTTTCTATTTTTCACGCTAGTAGAAAAACCTTTGCTAAGGCTAAGGCACCTTCCATAACCATTGTATTTTAACTCAGCAGTGAGTTATATCATAAAGATCCTTCATGTATAGTTCTAATATTGAGGTATTTTTTAAAAGTCAAAAATGTGATCATTTCTAGCAGCAAATGTGTACTTGAGAAAATACCAAGCTGTTATTTTCTGTATGAACACCTGAATTTCAATGTAAAATACCTATGTCCAGTTGTAAATGTCTCCTAGGAACCGATTATTTCTAAGGAAGAACACGTAATGTGTTATATATAATAACTAAGGGGGCTGATAAAAGTCTATTATACTTAATGGGTGTAGATATAAATGAAAGTAGCTATAATAGTCAGTGTTTATTTATTGATTTAATGAATCTAATGCTGATAGATAAGTGGATTTTTAAAGTAAATAAGACAGCAGACCTCAATCGCATAATAGCATTTCATGTTTTTCTTGTGGTATATTATAAATATGTTCAAAGGCAAAGTAAATTCTGTTTAATTTAGAATGTAAATATATGCCATGGAGTGGTGTGGTATTTGGGAGGAGAGTATAGGATATTCTGAAAATCAGGTCTGATTAGAATTTTGAGTTCTAATAACATTGTGGATTATTGCACTAGCTATATTATTCATTATACAAACTGTATTTCTTTATACGCTGACAGAAGTGTATGTTTTACTTATTCTTAGAACTCATCAGAAATCACATATAGAGATGTGGCACTAAAACCATTTGAACTCTCTAATAAAATCTTGAGGGGTTGGGGGTGGTCTTTAAATGCCTTAGTGTTCAGTTGTGAAACCAAGAAGTATTATATAGAAGCAGGAACACACTCTGTACTCTCTCAAATCTTTCTTCTCTAGGCTCTTGGTACCTGAGTAACATCATTTTGCAAAATCCTGAGAAGCTATTAAGTTTAGTGAGAACATATAACCTAAAAGGCTTCTCAAAGTTATTTCAGCCTTTGAAATTCTCTGTGTTCTGTTTGCTGGGGCAGAGCAAAGAGAGAATCTTTTTTTTTGAGAGAAATCAAGTTGAATCAATTCAGATAGGTAACTAATTCTCTTTCTATTTTTCACGCTAGTAGAAAAACCTTTGCTAAGGCTAAGGCACCTTCCATAACCATTGTATTTTAACTCAGCAGTGAGTTATATCATAAAGATCCTTCATGTATAGTTCTAATATTGAGGTATTTTTTAAAAGTCAAAAATGTGATCATTTCTAGCAGCAAATGTGTACTTGAGAAAATACCAAGCTGTTATTTTCTGTATGAACACCTGAATTTCAATGTAAAATACCTATGTCCAGTTGTAAATGTCTCCTAGGAACCGATTATTTCTAAGGAAGAACACGTAATGTATTATTTCAATTGCTCTAATTATTTTTCCCATTTATAAAAAATGAGTTTAAATTGCTTTCCATGATATAGATTTAAAAAAAACAGTGGATTAATTGGAAGTTTCAAACTTTATGAAGATATCTTGATTTTATAATCAAATCTAAAATTAATGAAAGTAAAGCCACTATTTAGTATTTCTTCCTCTCCCTTTGATTTTTTTTTTTTTTTGAAGTCAGTGGAAGCTCCATGTGTGGTGAGGGATCCATTGCTTGGAATATACTACGAGATTTGGTGTCACAAAAGATTAAATAGAATCTAAAATATTTGAGTTTTAACAAGTTTTTTTAATAACTTATATTTAAAATTCTTTTTCTTCTTTCGTTATATTGTTTGTTTGCACTTGTTTTATTATTTTTCACTGTGCTACAAGGCATGTGGAATCTTGGTTACCTGACTAGGGATCAAACCTATGTGCCCTGCAGTGGAAGCACACCGTTTTAACCACTGGGCTATCAGGGAAGTCCTCCTCAGTTAAATTGAAGAGGTTAATTTAAAAAGTGTTTTCTGGAATGAAAGAAATACCCATCAGGACAATATTCTATGCAGGTCTCAAAAACAGTCTAAAGAAATTGAATGTTGAGATGGAAATGTGAAATATCATGGAAAAACTGCAGTCTTTGGATATTTAAAAGACTTGATTTTTTTTTTTTTTTTAGCTTGAGTTAAATTACTACTTGGCAGAATTTTTTAAAATGTTAGATAAAGGCTATAATATAGAATATGGTTTCACTATACAAATTATTTCCCAGAACTAGAGACAATTGTATATGTATATTACTTACTTCCATAATAGGACCCAGGTAGGTCCCAATATTTTTTCCACTAGTTCCTGAAGTACTCACTATTAAAAAGGCTTTATTAAAAATGTGGATGAATTATCTTTATAGTGAGACAAAACATTTTCAATTGGAATAGTGGTTCTGAGCCCTTCTGTTAGACTCCAAGCACTCTCCTGGTTAAATCACTTTGATTCCCCTGTGCCTGGTGTATAAATGCCGGAAACTAATAGAACCTGTGTCCTGGCTTTTCTGGATTGGAACTGTCTAAAATTTCCCCCGTCTCTAGTATACAGTTAACTTACCAAAAGTCAGCAGTGTTAGAATAAATATTTTGTCATTATCAATTTTTTTGTCTATTTATTAAATGGTACTTATTAAATGAAGTGGCCAGGGATGTTTGTTTATCTCTGTGTTTACATGCCTAAGGGTGAAACATAACCTTACCTTAAAATAAATGGAATAACCAGGTCTGAAATATGTTGATTATAGAAGCGCCAAGGTATATTAAGATGCAATTTCAATTGCCATTTATCCTAAAGAGCCCAAAGTGGCATATTTGACAGAAGATCTTTTTCAAGAAAAGTTTGCCAGCCTTCTCACTGGTTTTACATACAAGATGATTGGTAGTTTAGCATTCTTTTTAAAAAATATAAACAAATGAATGTTTCAGGAAACCTCTGATAGACTGAATCAGGTGGAACTGATTTAATGTTATGGATAATTACATAATTAGTGCTGTAAAAAATAAACCATACTATCTGCATGATGGACTGGAGCTGCTGTGGAGGAGGTATGTAATTATACAATCAGCATCCTCCTCCTATGCTGATTCTAGGTAATCCTTTCTCTTCTTGTCTGAGAAGGGGCTTCCTGTCTGTGTTTCCTGATGTTAATTTTAAATGAACAGAGCTGAGCATTTCTAGTTACCAGTCCCTGATAAGTCTTTTGTGCTACAGCTCTGTGTGAGACCATCCTCTGGGGGCACTTTTCTGAAAAAAAGTAAACCCCATACCTTATAAAGGCTATAATATAGAATATGGTTTCACTATACAAATTATTTCCCAGAACTAGAGACAATTGTATATGTATATTACTTACTTCCATAATAGGACCCAGGTAGGTCCCAATATTTTTTCCACTAGTTCCTGAAGTACTCACTATTAAAAAGGCTTTATTAAAAATGTGGATGAATTATCTTTATAGTGAGACAAAACATTTTCAATTGGAATAGTGGTTCTGAGCCCTTCTGTTAGACTCCAAGCACTCTCCTGGTTAAATCACTTTGATTCCCCTGTGCCTGGTGTATAAATGCCGGAAACTAATAGAACCTGTGTCCTGGCTTTTCTGGATTGGAACTGTCTAAAATTTCCCCCGTCTCTAGTATACAGTTAACTTACCAAAAGTCAGCAGTGTTAGAATAAATATTTTGTCATTATCAATTTTTTTGTCTATTTATTAAATGGTACTTATTAAATGAAGTGGCCAGGGATGTTTGTTTATCTCTGTGTTTACATGCCTAAGGGTGAAACATAACCTTACCTTAAAATAAATGGAATAACCAGGTCTGAAATATGTTGATTATAGAAGCGCCAAGGTATATTAAGATGCAATTTCAATTGCCATTTATCCTAAAGAGCCCAAAGTGGCATATTTGACAGAAGATCTTTTTCAAGAAAAGTTTGCCAGCCTTCTCACTGGTTTTACATACAAGATGATTGGTAGTTTAGCATTCTTTTTAAAAAATATAAACAAATGAATGTTTCAGGAAACCTCTGATAGACTGAATCAGGTGGAACTGATTTAATGTTATGGATAATTACATAATTAGTGCTGTAAAAAATAAACCATACTATCTGCATGATGGACTGGAGCTGCTGTGGAGGAGGTATGTAATTATACAATCAGCATCCTCCTCCTATGCTGATTCTAGGTAATCCTTTCTCTTCTTGTCTGAGAAGGGGCTTCCTGTCTGTGTTTCCTGATGTTAATTTTAAATGAACAGAGCTGAGCATTTCGTAGTTACCAGTCCCCTGATAAGTCTTTTGTGCTACAGCTCTGTGTGAGACCATCCTCTGAGACCAGAGGCTTTCAGACTTTTCTGATATATATTAACAATAAGAAATACATTTTACATCAGGACCCAGTACACACCACACACACATACCTGAAATGAAGGTTCGTGAAGAACAATTCTTATTCTTTTTTGATCTACCTACTCTGTTAACCTATGTCGCTCTGTTTTGTTTTTTTAAGAAATGCTAGCTGAAGTCTACCAGTTGATTTCAAAATCTCTTAACAGGTTATGACTCACATTTAGAAAATACTACTTAGATCCTTGATGATTGCTAATGTCAGTGAAAGGGATTCAGAGAGTAGCATAATGGGGCTACTGTGGCTTTGAGTAGCAGGTGGTGTGGCATGGTTGAGAGAGCAATGGCTTTGGAGTTGGGCACATTTGGTTTTAGATCCGTACTTTTCCTCATATTAACTGTGTGCTTTCAACATGTTACTGAACCTGTTTGAGCCTCAAATCCCTCATCTGTAAACATGGATTCCAAATATTTGAGGGAGTCCAAAAGTGGGGGATAGGGGCTGTATATTGAATGGTGTCATGGAAGAAGGCACCTGGCCATTGCTGAAAACAATGCTAGGCACTCGTAGTTTCCTACTCTTTTCAACATTAAACACCTCACCCAGGGAAGGGCATGGTAACTCTCTGCCTCACAGGGTGGTTGTGAGGATCATGTAGGATAATGGGAGCCAAGGACTAACTAACCTTAATTTTTATCAGAGCATCCTTAAGGCAGCATCATTGTTTCAGAATAAATCTCTGAGGAAGTGAAATAGACTCGAGAGCCCTGCGAATGTTAAGTGGCAATACTGGAAGACAAAACTTGTTCTGAAATTCTGTATTATGACTTAGAAGCAAAGATTGTTTTGAGGTGTAGTGGTATCACATGTCGATACTGGAGAACTGCTACCCAAACTGCCAAAGAATGATTTATAGTGCCTATTATTAATTGTATATATAAGCTGTTTCATTTTACATTATATATAGAATTTGAAGAAACTTTAAAATTATTCAGCAAAGGATTTTGCTTCATCAAGACCTGGAAGATGAACATCAGAAGAAATCATCTGTGTGAGACCATCCTCTGAGACCAGAGGCTTTCAGACTTTTCTGATATATATTAACAATAAGAAATACATTTTACATCAGGACCCAGTACACACCACACACACATACCTGAAATGAAGGTTCGTGAAGAACAATTCTTATTCTTTTTTGATCTACCTACTCTGTTAACCTATGTCGCTCTGTTTTGTTTTTTTAAGAAATGCTAGCTGAAGTCTACCAGTTGATTTCAAAATCTCTTAACAGGTTATGACTCACATTTAGAAAATACTACTTAGATCCTTGATGATTGCTAATGTCAGTGAAAGGGATTCAGAGAGTAGCATAATGGGGCTACTGTGGCTTTGAGTAGCAGGTGGTGTGGCATGGTTGAGAGAGCAATGGCTTTGGAGTTGGGCACATTTGGTTTTAGATCCGTACTTTTCCTCATATTAACTGTGTGCTTTCAACATGTTACTGAACCTGTTTGAGCCTCAAATCCCTCATCTGTAAACATGGATTCCAAATATTTGAGGGAGTCCAAAAGTGGGGGATAGGGGCTGTATATTGAATGGTGTCATGGAAGAAGGCACCTGGCCATTGCTGAAAACAATGCTAGGCACTTCGTAGTTTCCCTACTCTTTTTCAACATTAAACACCTCACCCAGGGAAGGGCATGGTAACTCTCTGCCTCACAGGGTGGTTGTGAGGATCATGTAGGATAATGGGAGCCAAGGACTAACTAACCTTAATTTTTATCAGAGCATCCTTAAGGCAGCATCATTGTTTCAGAATAAATCTCTGAGGAAGTGAAATAGACTCGAGAGCCCTGCGAATGTTAAGTGGCAATACTGGAAGACAAAACTTGTTCTGAAATTCTGTATTATGACTTAGAAGCAAAGATTGTTTTGAGGTGTAGTGGTATCACATGTCGATACTGGAGAACTGCTACCCAAACTGCCAAAGAATGATTTATAGTGCCTATTATTAATTGTATATATAAGCTGTTTCATTTTACATTATATATAGAATTTGAAGAAACTTTAAAATTATTCAGCAAAGGATTTTGCTTCATCAAGACCTGGAAGATGAACATCAGAAGACAAATAATTACCTATTGTATAAAATTTCTGTCATTTTCTTAACCTTAACTGAAATAACTTAATTGTGAGAAAAATGTAGCCTTCATTTCACAGCTTGAAATCTTGGGAGAAAGGAGAATTTTCATTGTACATTTGTATGTTTTTATAAAAGCATCTTTTTTTACTTTAAAGGTGTTACAGTTTTTACTACTTCTAAGTTAGTTCATAACTTTGAAATTCTATTTCCTCCTTAGTTTTCATTTTTTAATTTCTTGCCTGAAAGAAAACTGCTTGGTTTTGATATTGTCTGTGGTTCTGTCTTCCATTCATCTTCTCTAGAATTTTACTGATGTTGTGATTATTTAGTGGTAACCTGGGCTTTGTTGGTTGTGAGGAAGGGACATAAATCAGACAAGGCAAGTATAAATCCATGACAGCTACAAAGCTTCTTTTCCATATCTCTTTATTCTCCATGATATTTAGTCTCTGGTTGTTCTGAAATGTTTCACTCTCATTTTATGCCTGCGCTGTTGATTGCACTTAATTTCTGTGCCATTTCTATGTTTCCAGTTCCTTACATCATGTTAGGAAATCACCTCACACTTTATGTTAAGTTCAAATCACATTTATATTCAGGAGAAAAGTCCTGGCTCCTTTAAGACAGAAGTACCTTTTTCTCTGCCAGAAAGCTCGTTGTAAAACTGAAGGGTTTAACCAAAAAGGGTTTCAGTGTAAATTGAATATTGATAAAGAAGGGAAGCTAATTGACCTTAGTAACTCGGTTGCTAAGGAAGCATTTTTCTGATTGGGAGGAAACTCTCCTGGGTATTCTGCAGCTTCTTGTGGACTTAAGATGCTTTGTTTTATCTCTTACTTTCTGTTTCTGAGTTGGAAGAGGAAAGAGCAGAAAGCTATCATAGGAATGAAAAGCTGTGGGAAGCAGATGGTTGCTCTCTCTTAGCTACAGAAAGAGAGAGCTAAATACTGACTAGCAACAAGCCAATGCCAGCAAGGACTCTTTGTGTAAGGCAGACAGTTGGAAAATACCATGAGGGCAAGATATAAAGAGCTTGCATAGGAGGACATAGAGAGGTTAGACTAGGGTATTTTTTTTTCAGTGCCTGGACTCATGTAGGTGATAGAAACTAAAGACTATTTTGAATGAACATCCAACACTCTTGTTAAACAGCAGGATTAATTGTTTTCTGTATGGCTGAGTTTAATACGAGGAGTTATTTAGTTTGTACTTATTTATTTGCATTTTGAAGGCTTTGTGCTATATTGTATGTTAAATTTAGTTAATCTGTAGTTATTTTAATAAAAAGCGTTTAGTTTCAAACTCCTCAAATATTGTGTAGTTTATTGCATACTGTAAGTAACCTTGGAGTTAACAAATTACAGATTTTTCATTGAAATTTTTTTTCAAAATAAAAATGCCTTTGAATATTGACTGTCCATGTATGCTAAGCTTTAAGCAATACTTAAAAAAATTTGGTTATACTTTAAGTAATTATTTTACATACTAAATTATGTTCCACTAACCTCAGTAAGTTGGTGTCTATATTTTTCTTAATTTCATTTTCTTTTTAAATCACTGCTTCTTTCAGCAGATATTTTAGAGTATCTACTAAGTGTTAGGTACTGTGTTAAAGGATACCAAAAGGAATAAAACACTCCTTGGAAATAGTGACATATGTCTCAGGAGAGTTTAGAAAAGAGGTCATTTTATGGTCTGTGTTAGGTTTTGTAGGTCTTCCCCACTGGTAACATTGAATATTGTTATTTGTACTAAACGTTGTTTTTTTATGGTACCTTTTAATTGTAAAATTCTTTCATATAGTACTATTTGGATCATTTTTATGGACATATGTAAAGAGAAAACCAGAGTCTCTTGACTCCTTCTGTAACCCTGAAGTTCTGTAAGAGGATACATTATGTCCTCCTTGGGAACCTTTCTGGAATTTAACTTTGGTTTTCATGGCCAGTGAGTTCCTGTCCAGTGAGTGTGACTGGAAGATCTTAGAGAAAAAGCAAAATGTGATGATCCTTTTGAGGATCTCTGATTATAATAATATTCTCTGAGAAACTAGTTTAACTATGGATAAAGTTTAACTTATACTTAAGTATAAGTATAACCAGGGGACTTACTAAATGTGTGGGTGGTCATCAGTGATGAATTTTACACTGAAAGATCAGATGAGATGATCAGATAAAAAACACTGATAGAGCAGATTGGATTCACTCAGTAGTACAGGAATAATAGAATAATATGAAGAGTGATCCATGGTTCTTTTGCCTTTTTAATTTGGACATATAGGTACATTCTGATAGTTAAAAAATTATATGCTGTCTACATTTTCAAATTTATCTGCTGCCTAATTTTAATCTTGCTTCAGCATTCATTGTTTAGTCTTTTTATAGCTTTTGTAAGCTGGATTGTCTTTCAACGATTTGAGATTTAGTAAATGAAAGGGGTTATTAGGGATAAAGGAGAGCAACAAATATGAGGTTCATTGTTAAAAGGTAAATATATTTTATAGATTTTTGAACAGAATGATGAATAAATGAGAACATTGGTGTTTGTAATAATAGTACTAAATTATGTTCCACTAACCTCAGTAAGTTGGTGTCTATATTTTTCTTAATTTCATTTTCTTTTTAAATCACTGCTTCTTTCAGCAGATATTTTAGAGTATCTACTAAGTGTTAGGTACTGTGTTAAAGGATACCAAAAGGAATAAAACACTCCTTGGAAATAGTGACATATGTCTCAGGAGAGTTTAGAAAAGAGGTCATTTTATGGTCTGTGTTAGGTTTTGTAGGTCTTCCCCACTGGTAACATTGAATATTGTTATTTGTACTAAACGTTGTTTTTTTATGGTACCTTTTAATTGTAAAATTCTTTCATATAGTACTATTTGGATCATTTTTATGGACATATGTAAAGAGAAAACCAGAGTCTCTTGACTCCTTCTGTAACCCTGAAGTTCTGTAAGAGGATACATTATGTCCTCCTTGGGAACCTTTCTGGAATTTAACTTTGGTTTTCATGGCCAGTGAGTTCCTGTCCAGTGAGTGTGACTGGAAGATCTTAGAGAAAAAGCAAAATGTGATGATCCTTTTGAGGATCTCTGATTATAATAATATTCTCTGAGAAACTAGTTTAACTATGGATAAAGTTTAACTTATACTTAAGTATAAGTATAACCAGGGGACTTACTAAATGTGTGGGTGGTCATCAGTGATGAATTTTACACTGAAAGATCAGATGAGATGATCAGATAAAAAACACTGATAGAGCAGATTGGATTCACTCAGTAGTACAGGAATAATAGAATAATATGAAGAGTGATCCATGGTTCTTTTGCCTTTTTAATTTGGACATATAGGTACATTCTGATAGTTAAAAAATTATATGCTGTCTACATTTTCAAATTTATCTGCTGCCTAATTTTAATCTTGCTTCAGCATTCATTGTTTAGTCTTTTTATAGCTTTTGTAAGCTGGATTGTCTTTCAACGATTTGAGATTTAGTAAATGAAAGGGGTTATTAGGGATAAAGGAGAGCAACAAATATGAGGTTCATTGTTAAAAGGTAAATATATTTTATAGATTTTTGAACAGAATGATGAATAAATGAGAACATTGGTGTTTGTAATAATAGTACCAAATGACTCTTTACCTGTCATGTTTATTTTAACAGTATTTATTACTTTAAATTAAGTGTATTGTTAATTTTTTTATAGCTGTGAAAGAGAGCGTGCTGGGCTGAGAGTTAAAATTTTTTTTTTTGTTAGAAAGCAACAGCTTCTATTAAGATGAAGCTCAGCTAGTAAACTCATTAAGTAAGGACCCTAGGCAGTTCTCTAGCTGAGACTGAAAGCACAGTACTGCAGACATCTTTGCATCACCGCCATGAATGACCTTGAAGGAAGCCAGCACTTCATAAAGCAAAATCCTCTCTGTGCCACTTCGTTCCGATTTGATTGATGCCTTAGAAAAAGCTGTAAGATTTTCTTTCCTTTATTGTGTGGGGCATATACTCCTTATACTTCATAGATTTTGCACTTGTCTGGAGTATTTTGTTGGCAGGTTCTTATAAGTTCTGATCTTTCACTGACTGCAGTACAAGTAAGCAGTGAAATCTCTCTCCTTTGATCAATTATTACTAGGGAGTAAGGTCTTGGTGCATTGGGATCATGGTTTTTAAGAATGGAAATATGCAGGCTTTCTAACTTGGGTGTAATACAGTCATTTTTCTTTCATCATAATCTTTCTAAGCATCCTAGTAGGTCAAAGAGTATAATACTGAGGTTTTATGATTCATGTTATTCCAGGATATAGATTCCTGTCTAGCCACTATTAACTGTGCTTTCTTAGACTGATAGTTTCCCTTCCTTTTAGTCTTTTTATTTTAATGTGCAATGATAGTTTTAGTATACATTTTTATACTCAAGGCACCAGAAATTTCAGAAGATAAAGAGATTATTTTACCTCTTTGGAGTTCCTTGGTCATTTACTACGTACAGCATTATAAATAAGGCTCATACAGAAGAGCAGTCATTCATTTGTCTGCTCTCACCTTGCTCTAAGAACGCCAGGAGGAAACTTTTCAATATTTTGGCTCTGGAAAGTGTATAAAAGCTGTATTAGGACCCTTGAGGCTAAGTATTTAAGGTTTAACACATGCATTACATTGGGTGGGGGTGGAGCTACTTCCAGCTTCAGCCTGGTATTGTAGAGATCTTTTAGGGCCTTTTCCTCTTTATCAGGGAGCCTGTTCAGCCAATGACTCCACCTCAGTGCTTCACTTTCCCTCTCTGAGATCTGAAACTGGTACTTCTCATTTTGATGTCTATGTGAGAATTTTTGAAGAAGGTAGTAAAAATATGAGAAATATAATTTAAGACCACCTCAGCATCTAGTCTCTTAAATCTTCTCATTTGTTGAACACAGAAATAGCTTAGTAAATAGGAATTTAGCCATGCTGAGTTTCTTTTTCTTTTTTTTTTTGGCTTTTTTCAATTATTTTATTAACATTGTGTCTCACGGGCATCTTAATTCTGAAGACCCTCTTGAGAGACTTTGAAAATGCTTACTTTATTTCAAATCCCTCTTATATTTTCTGACTGATGAACTTACAGATTTTCTTTCAGAATGTGTTGAGGGTAAAATTCTCAGCCTTTTTATCCAACCGTTAGTACTTTTTCTTTCTTTTCCTTGTTTTTCTTTTTTTCAATTTTTTAACCAAGCTACTAAAATGATCGGAAACTCATACACTTTCATGAAATAGAAAGCAGATCAAGAAGTTATGGAAGTCTTTAAGCCATTTCGAGTTATTTTTGTGTATGGTGAGAAGGTGTGTTCTAACTTCATTGATTTACATGCGATTGTCCAACTTTCCTAGCACCACTTACTTAAAAGACTGTGATACCATAAAACTCCTATAAGAGATCATAGGCACAGCATTCTTTGATGTAAATCATACCTATGTTTTTTTAAGTCAGTCTCCCAAGGCAATAGAAATAAGCACAAAAATAAACAAATGAGACTTACAAGCTTTTGCACAACAAAGGAAACCATAAACAAAACGAAAGGACAACCTACAGAATGGGAGAAAAATATCTGTAAACAGTACAGCTGACAAAGGCTTAAATTTCCAAAATACAGTATGTAAACAACTCATACAACTCAACAACAACAACAAACAATAGGAAAATGGGTAGAAAACCTAAGCAGACATTTCTCCGAAGAAGAAATACAGATAGCCAGTGGATACATAAAAGGATACTCAACATCTCTATTTGTTAGAGAAGTACAAATCAAAACTATATTGAGGTACCACCTGACACCAATGAGAATGACCATTATTAAAAACTCTACAAATAACAGATGCTGGAGAGGATGTAGAGAAAAGGGAGTCTTCTTACACTGATGGTGGGAGGTTAAGTTGGTGTAGTCACTGTGGAAAACAGTATGGTAGTTCCTCAGAAAAATGAAAATAGAATTACTGTATGATCCAGCCCACTCGTGGTCTTATATCCAGGCAAAACTCTAATTCAAAAAGATGTTCATGTTTGTGTTCATATCACTATTCACAGTAGCCAACACATGGACATAATCTAAATGTCCATGGAAAGATGAATGGATAAAGAAGATGTGGTACATAATGGAATACTACTCAGCCATAAAAAGGACCAAATATGCCATTTGCAGCAACATGGATGCAGCTAAAGATTATCATACAAAGTGAAGTAAGTCAGAAAGAGAGAGACAGATATCATGTGATGTCACTTATGTGTTAATCTAAAATATGACACAAATGAAACTGTTTATAAAATAGGAACAGGCTCAGGGACATAGAAAACAGACTTGTGGTTGCCAAAGGAGATGAGGTTGGGGGAGAGATGGAGTGGTAGGTTGGGCTTAGCAGGTATAAGCAATTATATATGGAATGAATAAACAAAGTTCTACCATATAGCACAGAGAACTGTTAATATATTCACTATCCTATGATAAAATATAATAGAAAAGAGTATAAATAAAAGAATATACTTATGCATAACTGAATCACTTTGCTGTACATCAGAAATTAACACAACATTGTGAATCAACTATACTTCAGTTTTAAAAAAAGTTATGGAATACTGAAGTATTAGTAAGTAGAGATACATTCATAATTTTTCCAGATAGTTGCAATAGAGTTATTTTTTTAAAGGAATTAATTTTGTAAACTAGGTTTATAAACAATTAGGGTAGAAAATTTAAAATTATTAATGATACATACAGAAGATAGAACTACATTAAGTACTCGCTTAAGTTTTAAGAAACTGTTATTCCATTAAGCTAACAAAAAAATTGATAGTTGCAGAACCTCAGTAAGCAGTTTGAAGAAGGCTTTTTAGAAAGGTTTTTCTAGTTTGGTCAACAACTATATTAAAGAACTAATATTTCTAATTATTTTCTGTTAGACCCTCAATTTAAAGTATATTTAAATTATTCTACTTACATTATTTATTTGTGATAGTTAGTCAATTAAAATATGCATTTTGGGGCAATAATGGATTAAATGGACACTATTGGATTGGAATAAAAGTTTTTAAGACAATAGATGCCAAATAGTCTTTCTTAAAATTTTTTTTAAACTGTGTCAATGGTAGACTCAGTGCAAGATGCTTACTGAATTATTCATCAAATGTTCATGTTTGTGTTCATATCACTATTCACAGTAGCCAACACATGGACATAATCTAAATGTCCATGGAAAGATGAATGGATAAAGAAGATGTGGTACATAATGGAATACTACTCAGCCATAAAAGGACCAAATATGCCATTTGCAGCAACATGGATGCAGCTAAAGATTATCATACAAAGTGAAGTAAGTCAGAAAGAGAGAGACAGATATCATGTGATGTCACTTATGTGTTAATCTAAAATATGACACAAATGAAACTGTTTATAAAATAGGAACAGGCTCAGGGACATAGAAAACAGACTTGTGGTTGCCAAAGGAGATGAGGTTGGGGGAGAGATGGAGTGGTAGGTTGGGCTTAGCAGGTATAAGCAATTATATATGGAATGAATAAACAAAGTTCTACCATATAGCACAGAGAACTGTTAATATATTCACTATCCTATGATAAAATATAATAGAAAAGAGTATAAATAAAAGAATATACTTATGCATAACTGAATCACTTTGCTGTACATCAGAAATTAACACAACATTGTGAATCAACTATACTTCAGTTTTAAAAAAAGTTATGGAATACTGAAGTATTAGTAAGTAGAGATACATTCATAATTTTTCCAGATAGTTGCAATAGAGTTATTTTTTTAAAGGAATTAATTTTGTAAACTAGGTTTATAAACAATTAGGGTAGAAAATTTAAAATTATTAATGATACATACAGAAGATAGAACTACATTAAGTACTCGCTTAAGTTTTAAGAAACTGTTATTCCATTAAGCTAACAAAAAAATTGATAGTTGCAGAACCTCAGTAAGCAGTTTGAAGAAGGCTTTTTAGAAAGGTTTTTCTAGTTTGGTCAACAACTATATTAAAGAACTAATATTTCTAATTATTTTCTGTTAGACCCTCAATTTAAAGTATATTTAAATTATTCTACTTACATTATTTATTTGTGATAGTTAGTCAATTAAAATATGCATTTTGGGGCAATAATGGATTAAATGGACACTATTGGATTGGAATAAAAGTTTTTAAGACAATAGATGCCAAATAGTCTTTCTTAAAATTTTTTTTAAACTGTGTCAATGGTAGACTCAGTGCAAGATGCTTACTGAATTATTCATCAAATGATCATTTCCCATCACTCATCAATTTGATTTTTAATCTTTTTTGCAAAGCTACTATGTAGTATTTTTGAACAGTGGAAAAATAATCAAGACATTATCTCGACTTTCAAAAATGTTTTAAAACTGCATATTTTAATAAACAATTTGAGTGGATTCTACAAAGAGAAAATGTTTTCTGTTGTTTTATTACTGTTATTAATATCAATTATAATTTATAATATGAAATGATGAAATAAAATTGGAAGTGGCAATAGAATTAGCAAAAATAAAACCATGAAAAGCAACAGCAATAGAGGAATAAAGCAGTAATAGCTTTAGGGATATAACAGAAATAAAAAACATATGTATATTATAATCTTGTTTTTCTTGTGACTGATTGTTTTAAGTGTGTGTTTGGTTATATATTGCTTTCCTAAAAACCACTGCAAAATTTAGTGGCTTTAAACAATAGATTCACTTGAAGGCTTAACTAGCTGGACATCCAAGATGGTTTTTTTTCACTCGTGTTTGGCCACCTCAGTTGGGATGATTGGAATAGTTGAGGCTGGCAAAACATCTCTTTTTCTTTCTGTGTTTCTCTCTGTGGGGTAGTTTTTGGCTTCCTCTAGCATGGCTATTTCAGAGTAGTAGACTTCTTAGCTGGTGACCTTCTCTCATAGAATACATAGTTTAAGAGACCCTGGGCAACTGAAGGACTTCTTCTAACCTAGTCTTGAAAATCATGTGGCATCACTTCTTCCACATTCTTTTAGAGAAAAGTGAGTCTGGGGGCTGGTTAAGAATCAAAGTGGATGTGAGTTATATTGACTTTTGTGGTGAAATATTAAAGAACTAATATTTCTAATTATTTTCTGTTAGACCCTCAATTTAAAGTATATTTAAATTATTCTACTTACATTATTTATTTGTGATAGTTAGTCAATTAAAATATGCATTTTGGGGCAATAATGGATTAAATGGACACTATTGGATTGGAATAAAAGTTTTTAAGACAATAGATGCCAAATAGTCTTTCTTAAAATTTTTTTTAAACTGTGTCAATGGTAGACTCAGTGCAAGATGCTTACTGAATTATTCATCAAATGATCATTTCCCATCACTCATCAATTTGATTTTTAATCTTTTTTGCAAAGCTACTATGTAGTATTTTTGAACAGTGGAAAAATAATCAAGACATTATCTCGACTTTCAAAAATGTTTTAAAACTGCATATTTTAATAAACAATTTGAGTGGATTCTACAAAGAGAAAATGTTTTCTGTTGTTTTATTACTGTTATTAATATCAATTATAATTTATAATATGAAATGATGAAATAAAATTGGAAGTGGCAATAGAATTAGCAAAAATAAAACCATGAAAAGCAACAGCAATAGAGGAATAAAGCAGTAATAGCTTTAGGGATATAACAGAAATAAAAAACATATGTATATTATAATCTTGTTTTTCTTGTGACTGATTGTTTTAAGTGTGTGTTTGGTTATATATTGCTGCCTAAAAAAACCACTGCAAAATTTAGTGGCTTTAAACAATAGATTCACTTGAAGGCTTAACTAGCTGGACATCCAAGATGGTTTTTTTTCACTCGTGTTTGGCCACCTCAGTTGGGATGATTGGAATAGTTGAGGCTGGCAAAACATCTCTTTTTCTTTCTGTGTTTCTCTCTGTGGGGTAGTTTTTGGCTTCCTCTAGCATGGCTATTTCAGAGTAGTAGACTTCTTAGCTGGTGACCTTCTCTCATAGAATACATAGTTTAAGAGACCCTGGGCAACTGAAGGACTTCTTCTAACCTAGTCTTGAAAATCATGTGGCATCACTTCTTCCACATTCTTTTAGAGAAAAGTGAGTCTGGGGGCTGGTTAAGAATCAAAGGTAGAAAACCATATAAGGGCATGTGTACACTCAGAAGGCATGATTTATTGTGGGAGGAAGAGGAAGGAAAGGAAGGATGAGCGTTATCTTTAGAGATTAGCTACCGCAATGTGAAATATTCATTTATTGGTGGATGATAATAATTCCACCATGTACTTGATCACATTTGTATCAACACTTCCAAAAGTAAAATTCACATTAATTTTATATATCAGCACTATTTATAACCAAAATGTACTTACACCTGAGAATTACTAAGAGATTTAGTGACAATGAGAAAAATAAATCTTTTAAAAGAAAATTGCTTCAATGCTTTCATTTCAGTTTCTGTCAAATATGTATTGGATACAAGGTATTGCCCAAGTCATTAGGGGGAAGATATGGGGAATTATAAAATCTTATCTTGTAAGACCCAGCACTCAAGCAAAGTTAGTTTACAGAGAAGGTTTACACATCAAGAGTCAAATAGATCTCTATAGCACTGACAGATTTTCATGGAAGGAAAAGATAAACATGTCCTGAAGTTATTTAAGAAGCCTTTACAAAAGATGTTCATAGGACTTGTATGCCCAAAACTACAAATCATTGATGAATGAACTCAAAGGACAATCTGAATAATTGTTCACAGATTGGAAGATTTGATATAGCAATGATATCAATTCTCTCTAAAGTGGTGTGTATAATACATGGGGATTCCCAGGTGGCTCAGTGGTAAAGAATCTGCCTGCCAGTGCAGGGGATATGAGAGATTCAGTTGGTGGCTCTAAAAACCACTGCAAAATTTAGTGGCTTTAAACAATAGATTCACTTGAAGGCTTAACTAGCTGGACATCCAAGATGGTTTTTCACTCGTGTTTGGCCACCTCAGTTGGGATGATTGGAATAGTTGAGGCTGGCAAAACATCTCTTTTCTTTCTGTGTTTCTCTCTGTGGGGTAGTTTTGGCTTCCTCTAGCATGGCTATTTCAGAGTAGTAGACTTCTTAGCTGGTGACCTTCTCTCATAGAATACATAGTTTAAGAGACCCTGGGCAACTGAAGGACTTCTTCTAACCTAGTCTTGAAAATCATGTGGCATCACTTCTTCCACATTCTTTTAGAGAAAAGTGAGTCTGGGGGCTGGTTAAGAATCAAAGGTAGAAAACCATATAAGGGCATGTGTACACTCAGAAGGCATGATTTATTGTGGGAGGAAGAGGAAGGAAAGGAAGGATGAGCGTTATCTTTAGAGATTAGCTACCGCAATGTGAAATATTCATTTATTGGTGGATGATAATAATTCCACCATGTACTTGATCACATTTGTATCAACACTTCCAAAAGTAAAATTCACATTAATTTTATATATCAGCACTATTTATAACCAAAATGTACTTACACCTGAGAATTACTAAGAGATTTAGTGACAATGAGAAAAATAAATCTTTTAAAAGAAAATTGCTTCAATGCTTTCATTTCAGTTTCTGTCAAATATGTATTGGATACAAGGTATTGCCCAAGTCATTAGGGGGAAGATATGGGGAATTATAAAATCTTATCTTGTAAGACCCAGCACTCAAGCAAAGTTAGTTTACAGAGAAGGTTTACACATCAAGAGTCAAATAGATCTCTATAGCACTGACAGATTTTCATGGAAGGAAAAGATAAACATGTCCTGAAGTTATTTAAGAAGCCTTTACAAAAGATGTTCATAGGACTTGTATGCCCAAAACTACAAATCATTGATGAATGAACTCAAAGGACAATCTGAATAATTGTTCACAGATTGGAAGATTTGATATAGCAATGATATCAATTCTCTCTAAAGTGGTGTGTATAATACATGGGGATTCCCAGGTGGCTCAGTGGTAAAGAATCTGCCTGCCAGTGCAGGGGATATGAGAGACATGGTTTCAGTCCTGGGTTGGGAAGATCCCCTGAGGAGGAAATGGCAACCCACTCTAGCATTGTTGCCTGGGAAATCCCACGGACACAAGAGCCTGGTGGGCTACAATCCATGGGATCACGAAGAATTAGCACAGCATACATAATAAGAGTCAGACACAACTGACTCTCAACAAACATAGTATTAATCATATATATTAGTATGATATATGCTTACATAGTTCCTATTAAAATTTGAACAAGACTTACTGAGATATAGAAAATATTGTCCTAAAATTTATAGGGGGGCTTCCCTGGTGGTCCAGCAGTTAAGGACACTGCCTTGCAGTGCAAGGGGCGCTGATTCAATCCCTGGCCTGGGAAGATCCCACGTCCCGTGGAGCAGCTGGACAGATGTGTCCAACTACCGAGCAGGGGCTCAGGAGCACATGCACCCAGAGCCAGTGCTCTTCAGTGAGAGAGGCCACTGTAATGGGAGGCCCACACAGGCCAAAGAACAAAGATGGAAATAAATGAAAGACCAATAGAAGTGGCCAAAAAAAAAAAAAAAAAAAATTATAGGGAAAGGCTAAGGAACTAGAATAGCTAGAAACACTTCTAAAAAGAAGAATAGGGACTTCCCATGAAGTACAGTGGTTAAGACTTTGCCTTCTAATGCTAGGCATGCAAGTTCAGTCTTTGGTTGGGGAGCTAAGATCCCACATGACTCACAGCCAAAAAAAAAACAAAAACAAAAAAAAAACAAAACATAAAGCTGAAGCAATATTGTAACAGATTCAATAAAGACTTTAAAAAGGGTCCACTTTTTAAAAAATCATCAAAAAATAAAAAGAATAATGCAGTGGGAAGAATCAGTCTATCTGATTTGAAGACTTCTTATGTAGATACAAGATTATGTGGTATTTGTGGTGGGACAGACGTATTGAACAATGAAATAGAGGGGAGAATACAGAAATAGACTCACATAAATATGTCCAACTCATTTCTGACAAAAGTGCATAGACAATTCAACTGAGGAACGATAGCTATTTAAATAAATGAGGCTGGAGCATATTGGACATCCATAGGCATAAAATGAACCCTGATCTGAGCCTCATATCTTATACAAAAAGTAACCCAGAATGGATCATGGACTTAAAGATTAAATATAAAACCGGTAAAACTTTTAGGAAGAAAATAGGATAGGATCTTGGACGGACACGAGCCTGGTGGGCTACAATCCATGGGATCACGAAGAATTAGCACAGCATACATAATAAGAGTCAGACACAACTGACTCTCAACAAACATAGTATTAATCATATATATTAGTATGATATATGCTTACATAGTTCCTATTAAAATTTGAACAAGACTTACTGAGATATAGAAAATATTGTCCTAAAATTTATAGGGGGGCTTCCCTGGTGGTCCAGCAGTTAAGGACACTGCCTTGCAGTGCAAGGGGCGCTGATTCAATCCCTGGCCTGGGAAGATCCCACGTCCCGTGGAGCAGCTGGACAGATGTGTCCAACTACCGAGCAGGGGCTCAGGAGCACATGCACCCAGAGCCAGTGCTCTTCAGTGAGAGAGGCCACTGTAATGGGAGGCCCACACAGGCCAAAGAACAAAGATGGAAATAAATGAAAGACCAATAGAAGTGGCCAAAAAAAAAAAAAAAAAAAATTATAGGGAAAGGCTAAGGAACTAGAATAGCTAGAAACACTTCTAAAAAGAAGAATAGGGACTTCCCATGAAGTACAGTGGTTAAGACTTTGCCTTCTAATGCTAGGCATGCAAGTTCAGTCTTTGGTTGGGGAGCTAAGATCCCACATGACTCACAGCCAAAAAAAAAACAAAAACAAAAACAAAACAAAACATAAAGCTGAAGCAATATTGTAACAGATTCAATAAAGACTTTAAAAAGGGTCCACTTTTTAAAAAATCATCAAAAAATAAAAAGAATAATGCAGTGGGAAGAATCAGTCTATCTGATTTGAAGACTTCTTATGTAGATACAAGATTATGTGGTATTTGTGGTGGGACAGACGTATTGAACAATGAAATAGAGGGGAGAATACAGAAATAGACTCACATAAATATGTCCAACTCATTTCTGACAAAAGTGCATAGACAATTCAACTGAGGAACGATAGCTATTTAAATAAATGAGGCTGGAGCATATTGGACATCCATAGGCATAAAATGAACCCTGATCTGAGCCTCATATCTTATACAAAAAGTAACCCAGAATGGATCATGGACTTAAAGATTAAATATAAAACCGGTAAAACTTTTAGGAAGAAAATAGGATAGGATCTTGGGAATCTAGAATTAGGGAAAGCATATGAGTTGAGACCAAAAGCACAATGCATAGGAAAATGATAACTTGGATTTCCTTGAACTTGAAAGCTTTTGCTCTGCAAAAGATCCAGTTGAGAAGATGAAAGGAAAAGTCACAGAGTGGAAGATATTTATAAATGACATAAACGACAAAAGTCTAGTATTGAGACTATATAAAGAACCCTCAAAATTTGTACAGACAGTCCAGTGGAAAATAGGCAGAAGAAATGGACGAGTCACTGAAGAGGCTATATGAATGACAAGCACATGAAAAGTTATTTAATAGTAAGTAACCATTACATACCTATCAAAATGTTTCAATACAAGTAATTCAATAAAAAGTTATAATACCAAGTGCTACCAAGGATTCAGAGAAAAGAGAATCAGTCATACATTGCTGGTTGGAGTGTAAAATGGTATAACCAACTTGGAAAAAGTTTGATAGTCTCTTAAAAAATATTGAGCATGCAACTACCGTATAACATAATAATTATGCTCCTAGGCATATCCCAGAGGAATGAAAATTTATGCTCATACAGAAACATACACAAATTTTTTTTCCAATTTTTTATTTTATTTTTATTGGGATATATTTGTTTTACAATGTTGCATTAGCTTCAGGTGTACAGCAAAGTTATTGTATTATGTTTTTACAGAGTTGTCTGGTTTACAGGTATACATAATCCCCAAACAGTCATAGGTATATCCCTGACCCCTCTTCACTGAGCCTTCCCTTCCTTTTCCCCCTTCCCACACCCACCCAGGTTGATGCTTAGTCCCCATGTAGGTTCCCTTAGTCTTACAGCTTAATCACCGTGGTAGTCTCTTACATATGATAGTGTAGGTTTCCTTGTTGCTGTTTCCATACCTCTTGTCCGATCTTCCCTCCCCGCAATGACCATAGGTCTGTTCTCTAAGTCTGTTTCTCCATTGCTGTTCTGCATGTGCATTTGATCAGTACCATCTTACTAGATTCCATATATATGCGTTAGTATACTGTATTTGTCCTTTTCTTTTTGACTTGCTTCACTTTGTATAATAGGTTCTGTATTCATCTACCTCATTAGGACTGATTCTTCTGCATTTCTCTTTATGGGTGAGAAGTATTCTATTGTATATATGTACCATAGGGAAATGTACACAAATTTTGATAATAGTTTTGTTTGTAGTAACCAAAACTAAACCCTTCTTTTTTTAATGAAAAGATCAAAACTAGTATTGAGACTATGATGAAAGAACCCTCAAAAAATTTGAAAAAAACACAGGGTGGAAGATATTTATAAATGACATAAACGACAAAAGTCTAGTATTGAGACTATATAAAGAACCCTCAAAATTTGTACAGACAGTCCAGTGGAAAATAGGCAGAAGAAATGGACGAGTCACTGAAGAGGCTATATGAATGACAAGCACATGAAAAGTTATTTAATAGTAAGTAACCATTACATACCTATCAAAATGTTTCAATACAAGTAATTCAATAAAAAGTTATAATACCAAGTGCTACCAAGGATTCAGAGAAAAGAGAATCAGTCATACATTGCTGGTTGGAGTGTAAAATGGTATAACCAACTTGGAAAAAGTTTGATAGTCTCTTAAAAAATATTGAGCATGCAACTACCGTATAACATAATAATTATGCTCCTAGGCATATCCCAGAGGAATGAAAATTTATGCTCATACAGAAACATACACAAATTTTTTTTCCAATTTTTTATTTTATTTTTATTGGGATATATTTGTTTTACAATGTTGCATTAGCTTCAGGTGTACAGCAAAGTTATTGTATTATGTTTTTACAGAGTTGTCTGGTTTACAGGTATACATAATCCCCAAACAGTCATAGGTATATCCCTGACCCCTCTTCACTGAGCCTTCCCTTCCTTTTCCCCCTTCCCACACCCACCCAGGTTGATGCTTAGTCCCCATGTAGGTTCCCTTAGTCTTACAGCTTAATCACCGTGGTAGTCTCTTACATATGATAGTGTAGGTTTCCTTGTTGCTGTTTCCATACCTCTTGTCCGATCTTCCCTCCCCGCAATGACCATAGGTCTGTTCTCTAAGTCTGTTTCTCCATTGCTGTTCTGCATGTGCATTTGATCAGTACCATCTTACTAGATTCCATATATATGCGTTAGTATACTGTATTTGTCCTTTTCTTTTTGACTTGCTTCACTTTGTATAATAGGTTCTGTATTCATCTACCTCATTAGGACTGATTCTTCTGCATTTCTCTTTATGGGTGAGAAGTATTCTATTGTATATATGTACCATAGGGAAATGTACACAAATTTTGATAATAGTTTTGTTTGTAGTAACCAAAACCTGAAACAACCCAGATGTCCTTTTATGGCCGAATGGTTATATAAACTGGTAGGTCTATACTCTGGAATACTACTCAGCAATAAAAATCAATGAAGAACTGATAGAGCAATATGGATAAACCATCAGAGGACAATGCTAAGTGAATAAAACCAGTTTCAAAGGTTACATAATACATGATTCTATTCTTAAAGTGATAAAATTATAGATTGGAGAACAAAAAACTGATTGCCAAAATTAAGGAGTCGATGGGCTAGGAGGGAGATGAGTGTAGCTATAAAAAGGCAACACAAGGGACCTTTGTTATGATAGACATACTCCGTATCTTACCTGTATCAATGTCAAGATCCTTGTTTTAATTTTGCACAATAGTTTTGCAAGATGTAACCATTGGGGGAAATTGGGTAAAGGATATGCCTTCTATATTATTTCTTATAATATATGCTTATTTTACATGTGTGCTTAGGATTATTGAGATGGAAAGTTTAATTAAATATTATTTTAGATTTCAAAGCCAACAGCAGGGAGAAAGAAAGTGCTTTATAATTAGAAAAACCCTACTCCTTCAGTACAGGTGATTCTCACAGTCTATTAGAAAAAAATAAGTGAAAGAACAAATTACACATATGTGATGAGCTCTTAAATATCTTGGAGATTTTCATATATTTTGGAGAGATGACACTTATTGATTGAAGTGAATCTGTAATTGATGTGATTTAAAGCGATAGGACCAAATCAGCTCGAGTAGTGTGAGACTTTTTGGTGTAATGGTTCCCCTTTGTTCTTAGTCCCCATGTAGGTTCCTTAGTCTTACAGCTTAATCACCGTGGTAGTCTCTTACATATGATAGTGTAGGTTTCCTTGTTGCTGTTTCCATACCTCTTGTCCGATCTTCCTCCCGCAATGACCATAGGTCTGTTCTCTAAGTCTGTTTCTCCATTGCTGTTCTGCATGTGCATTTGATCAGTACCATCTTACTAGATTCCATATATATGCGTTAGTATACTGTATTTGTCCTTTTCTTTTTGACTTGCTTCACTTTGTATAATAGGTTCTGTATTCATCTACCTCATTAGGACTGATTCTTCTGCATTTCTCTTTATGGGTGAGAAGTATTCTATTGTATATATGTACCATAGGGAAATGTACACAAATTTTGATAATAGTTTTGTTTGTAGTAACCAAAACCTGAAACAACCCAGATGTCCTTTTATGGCCGAATGGTTATATAAACTGGTAGGTCTATACTCTGGAATACTACTCAGCAATAAAAATCAATGAAGAACTGATAGAGCAATATGGATAAACCATCAGAGGACAATGCTAAGTGAATAAAACCAGTTTCAAAGGTTACATAATACATGATTCTATTCTTAAAGTGATAAAATTATAGATTGGAGAACAAAAAACTGATTGCCAAAATTAAGGAGTCGATGGGCTAGGAGGGAGATGAGTGTAGCTATAAAAAGGCAACACAAGGGACCTTTGTTATGATAGACATACTCCGTATCTTACCTGTATCAATGTCAAGATCCTTGTTTTAATTTTGCACAATAGTTTTGCAAGATGTAACCATTGGGGGAAATTGGGTAAAGGATATGCCTTCTATATTATTTCTTATAATATATGCTTATTTTACATGTGTGCTTAGGATTATTGAGATGGAAAGTTTAATTAAATATTATTTTAGATTTCAAAGCCAACAGCAGGGAGAAAGAAAGTGCTTTATAATTAGAAAAACCCTACTCCTTCAGTACAGGTGATTCTCACAGTCTATTAGAAAAAAATAAGTGAAAGAACAAATTACACATATGTGATGAGCTCTTAAATATCTTGGAGATTTTCATATATTTTGGAGAGATGACACTTATTGATTGAAGTGAATCTGTAATTGATGTGATTTAAAGCGATAGGACCAAATCAGCTCGAGTAGTGTGAGACTTTTTTTTTTGGAGAATTAGTAAGGTGTGGGTAAGCTACTTTTTCTAGGGATCCCATTTAGAAATGAACTTCTTTGCTATTTATACCTTTTTAAACTTTTTTTCCTTCCTCCAGTTCAGTTGTCATTGTTTAATTGCCAATTCGTGTCTGACTCTTTGAGACCCTATGGACTGCAGCATCCCAGACTTCCCTGACCTTCACTGTCTCCTGGAGTTTGGTCAAACTCCTGTCCATTGAGTCAGTGATGCCATCCAACCGTCTGATCCTCATTTGCCCCCTTTCTCCCCTTGCCTTCAATCTTCCTCAGCATCAGGGTCTTTTCCACTGAGTTGGCTCTTCCCATCAGGTGGCCAAAGTGTTGGAGCTTCAGCTTCAGCATCAGTCCTTCCAATGGATATTCAGGGTTGATTTCCTTTAGGATTGACTTGTTTGATCTCTTTGCTGTTCAGGGGACTCTCAAAGTCTTCTCTAACATTACAGTTTGAAAGCATCAATTCTTTGGAACTCAGCCTTCTTTATGGTCCATCTCTCCTATTCATACATGACTACTGAACAAATCATAGCTTTGACTATACGAATCTCTTTTGGCATAGTTATGTCCTTGCTTTTTAATACCCCATCTAGATTTGTCATAGCTTTTCTTCCAAGGAGCAAGTGCTTTTTAATTTTGTGGGAATCATCATCCACAGTGATTTTGGAGTTCAAGAAAATGAAATCTGATACTGTTTGGGGAAATTGGGTAAAGGATATGCCTTCTATATTATTTCTTATAATATATGCTTATTTTACATGTGTGCTTAGGATTATTGAGATGGAAAGTTTAATTAAATATTATTTTAGATTTCAAAGCCAACAGCAGGGAGAAAGAAAGTGCTTTATAATTAGAAAAACCCTACTCCTTCAGTACAGGTGATTCTCACAGTCTATTAGAAAAAAATAAGTGAAAGAACAAATTACACATATGTGATGAGCTCTTAAATATCTTGGAGATTTTCATATATTTTGGAGAGATGACACTTATTGATTGAAGTGAATCTGTAATTGATGTGATTTAAAGCGATAGGACCAAATCAGCTCGAGTAGTGTGAGACTTTTTTTTTTGGAGAATTAGTAAGGTGTGGGTAAGCTACTTTTTCTAGGGATCCCATTTAGAAATGAACTTCTTTGCTATTTATACCTTTTTAAACTTTTTTTCCTTCCTCCAGTTCAGTTGTCATTGTTTAATTGCCAATTCGTGTCTGACTCTTTGAGACCCTATGGACTGCAGCATCCCAGACTTCCCTGACCTTCACTGTCTCCTGGAGTTTGGTCAAACTCCTGTCCATTGAGTCAGTGATGCCATCCAACCGTCTGATCCTCATTTGCCCCCTTTCTCCCCTTGCCTTCAATCTTCCTCAGCATCAGGGTCTTTTCCACTGAGTTGGCTCTTCCCATCAGGTGGCCAAAGTGTTGGAGCTTCAGCTTCAGCATCAGTCCTTCCAATGGATATTCAGGGTTGATTTCCTTTAGGATTGACTTGTTTGATCTCTTTGCTGTTCAGGGGACTCTCAAAGTCTTCTCTAACATTACAGTTTGAAAGCATCAATTCTTTGGAACTCAGCCTTCTTTATGGTCCATCTCTCCTATTCATACATGACTACTGAACAAATCATAGCTTTGACTATACGAATCTCTTTTGGCATAGTTATGTCCTTGCTTTTTAATACCCCATCTAGATTTGTCATAGCTTTTCTTCCAAGGAGCAAGTGCTTTTTAATTTTGTGGCTGCAATCATCATCCACAGTGATTTTGGAGTTCAAGAAAATGAAATCTGATACTGTTTCCACTTTTTTCCCATCTATTTGCTGTGAAGTGATGGGATTGGATGCCATGATCTTAGTGATTTGAATGTTGAATTTTAAGCCAGCTGTTCTCTCTCCTCTTTTACCTCAATCAAGAAACTCTTAAGTTCTTCACTTTCTGCCATTAGAGTGGTATCATCTGTGTATCTAAGGTTGATATTTTTCCCAGCAATCTTGATTCCATCTTGTGAGTCATCTAGTCCAGCATTTCGTATGATGTACTCTACATAGGAGTTAAATAAGCAGGGTGACAATATTAGTCTTGACATATACTCCTTTCCCAATTTTGAACCAATCAGTTGTTCCATGTTCAGTTCTAACTGTGGCTCCTTGTCCTGCATATAGATTTCTTAGGAAGTGGGTAAGGTAGTCTGGTATTCCCATCTCTTTAAGAATATTCCAGTTTGTTGTGATCTACACAGTCAAAGGCTTTAGCCTAGTCAGTGAAGCAGAAATAGATGTTTTTTTGGAATTCTCTTGCTTTTTCTGTGGTCCAGTAGATATTGGAAATTTGATGTCTGGTTACTCTGCCTTTTCTAAATCCAGCTTGTACATCTGGTGTACTGATGTACATGTACTGGTGAAGCCTAGCTTGAAGGATTTTGAGCATAATCTTGCTAGGATATGAAATGAGCAATTTCTATGGTAGTTTGAACATTCTTTAGCATTGCCTTTCTTTGGGATTGAAATGAAAACTGACTTTTCCATCAGTCCTTCCAATGGATATTCAGGGTTGATTTCCTTTAGGATTGACTTGTTTGATCTCTTTGCTGTTCAGGGACTCTCAAAGTCTTCTCTAACATTACAGTTTGAAAGCATCAATTCTTTGGAACTCAGCCTTCTTTATGGTCCATCTCTCCTATTCATACATGACTACTGAACAAATCATAGCTTTGACTATACGAATCTCTTTTGGCATAGTTATGTCCTTGCTTTTTAATACCCCATCTAGATTTGTCATAGCTTTTCTTCCAAGGAGCAAGTGCTTTTTAATTTTGTGGCTGCAATCATCATCCACAGTGATTTTGGAGTTCAAGAAAATGAAATCTGATACTGTTTCCACTTTTTTCCCATCTATTTGCTGTGAAGTGATGGGATTGGATGCCATGATCTTAGTGATTTGAATGTTGAATTTTAAGCCAGCTGTTCTCTCTCCTCTTTTACCTCAATCAAGAAACTCTTAAGTTCTTCACTTTCTGCCATTAGAGTGGTATCATCTGTGTATCTAAGGTTGATATTTTTCCCAGCAATCTTGATTCCATCTTGTGAGTCATCTAGTCCAGCATTTCGTATGATGTACTCTACATAGGAGTTAAATAAGCAGGGTGACAATATTAGTCTTGACATATACTCCTTTCCCAATTTTGAACCAATCAGTTGTTCCATGTTCAGTTCTAACTGTGGCTCCTTGTCCTGCATATAGATTTCTTAGGAAGTGGGTAAGGTAGTCTGGTATTCCCATCTCTTTAAGAATATTCCAGTTTGTTGTGATCTACACAGTCAAAGGCTTTAGCCTAGTCAGTGAAGCAGAAATAGATGTTTTTTTGGAATTCTCTTGCTTTTTCTGTGGTCCAGTAGATATTGGAAATTTGATGTCTGGTTACTCTGCCTTTTCTAAATCCAGCTTGTACATCTGGTGTACTGATGTACATGTACTGGTGAAGCCTAGCTTGAAGGATTTTGAGCATAATCTTGCTAGGATATGAAATGAGCAATTTCTATGGTAGTTTGAACATTCTTTAGCATTGCCTTTCTTTGGGATTGAAATGAAAACTGACTTTTTCCAGTCATGTGGCCACTGCTGAGTTTTCCAGATTTGCCGGCATATTGATCCAATATTGATCCAGTTCAGTGACTTCCATGAACCCCCAGGAGACCTGCATATTGCCAAAGTCCTACTTGGAATTTAACAATGTCTGTTTTTTCCCATATTTTTGTAATGTGGAAAAAATAGGCTTGAATCTTGTCTCATATTTATAGATTGTAGTGAAGTATTTTCAAGAAGAATTTTCAGTTGGATTAGAGCTGACTTAAGGTCATTTGGTTAATACACAGTCAGGGAGATGTAGAAACTACATTACAAGACCAGGGGTTGTTCATATTACAAATTCATATTGCATAGAATATATTATAAAAAGCTCTCTGAACAATAAGACGATGCCCATAACGAAATGTTGGAAAGCATATTTCTGATTTTCTTCTTGAAAAGTAGAAAAATAATATTTATAATAAAATATACATATACATACTTAAAGTGGAAATATGGAATTTTTATACACATACTACTAATTTGGTTTAATAGTTTCTGAATTTGAGAGTGGGCTTGAACATTTTTCTTTTGGGTTTGTCTCATTATGGTGTCCTCAAAATTTAATAAATAGTAAAAGTAATTATTATTTAAAAGCAATTACAAATTAATGGAGGAGGGAAATGATTAAAAAAATTTTTTTTTGGCCTCTTTTAATGTTTATTTATTTATTTATTTTCATCTACCTTTATTCGTTGACTTGTGTGGGCCTCCCATTGCAGTGGCCTCTCTCAATTGCAGAGCACCAGCTCTGGGTGCATGTGCTCCAGAGCGCAGGCTCCTGATTGGACACACCAGTCCAGCCGCTCTGCGGCACATGGGGTCTTCCCAGGCCAGGGATCAAATTGGTGCCCCCTGCACTGCAAGGTGGACTCTACCCACTGGACCACCTGGGAAGCCTAAGGAATTTTTGACCCCCATATTTTTCTTTGCCTTTTCTAAATCCAGCTTGTACATCTGGTGTACTGATGTACATGTACTGGTGAAGCCTAGCTTGAAGGATTTTGAGCATAATCTTGCTAGGATATGAAATGAGCAATTTCTATGGTAGTTTGAACATTCTTTAGCATTGCCTTTCTTTGGGATTGAAATGAAGACTGACCTTTCCAGTCATGTGGCCACTGCTGAGTTTTCCAGATTTGCCGGCATATTGATCCAATATTGATCCAGTTCAGTGACTTCCATGAACCCCCAGGAGACCTGCATATTGCCAAAGTCCTACTTGGAATTTAACAATGTCTGTTTTTTCCCATATTTTTGTAATGTGGAAAAAATAGGCTTGAATCTTGTCTCATATTTATAGATTGTAGTGAAGTATTTTCAAGAAGAATTTTCAGTTGGATTAGAGCTGACTTAAGGTCATTTGGTTAATACACAGTCAGGGAGATGTAGAAACTACATTACAAGACCAGGGGTTGTTCATATTACAAATTCATATTGCATAGAATATATTATAAAAAGCTCTCTGAACAATAAGACGATGCCCATAACGAAATGTTGGAAAGCATATTTCTGATTTTCTTCTTGAAAAGTAGAAAAATAATATTTATAATAAAATATACATATACATACTTAAAGTGGAAATATGGAATTTTTATACACATACTACTAATTTGGTTTAATAGTTTCTGAATTTGAGAGTGGGCTTGAACATTTTTCTTTTGGGTTTGTCTCATTATGGTGTCCTCAAAATTTAATAAATAGTAAAAGTAATTATTATTTAAAAGCAATTACAAATTAATGGAGGAGGGAAATGATTAAAAAAATTTTTTTTTGGCCTCTTTTAATGTTTATTTATTTATTTATTTTCATCTACCTTTATTCGTTGACTTGTGTGGGCCTCCCATTGCAGTGGCCTCTCTCAATTGCAGAGCACCAGCTCTGGGTGCATGTGCTCCAGAGCGCAGGCTCCTGATTGGACACACCAGTCCAGCCGCTCTGCGGCACATGGGGTCTTCCCAGGCCAGGGATCAAATTGGTGCCCCCTGCACTGCAAGGTGGACTCTACCCACTGGACCACCTGGGAAGCCCAGAAATGATTATTTTTAAAATGGTGTTAGGATAACCGGATATCTGTTTGGAAGAGCAAAACTGGATACCATCTTGGCATTATATGTTAAAACAAATTGAACTGCTTAATGTACGATTCAAGTGTAAAAGCATTTAAGGAAAATATAGGTTTATATTTTTATAATATGAAGTGGCAAGAGATTTCTAAACATGACAGTAATAACAAAAAACTTTGTTTCTTTTTTTTTTCAATTTTATTTATTTATCTTTTGGTGGGGTGGGGAAGGAGGGGGATGGGCGGGCCACTTCTATTGGCTTTCATTTCTCTATTTTCATCCGTCTTTGTTCTTTGGCTCCTGTGGGCCTCCCATTCCGGTGGCCTCTGTTGTCACAGAGCACCAGCTCTGGGCGCACGTGCTCCAGAGCTCCGGCTCGGTAATTGGACACATCGGTCCAGCCGGTCTGCGGCACGTGGGATCTTCCCAGGCCAGGGATCAAACTGGCGCCCCTTGCATTGCCAGGCAGTGTCCTTACCCACTGGACCACAAGGGGAAGCCCCCCCCAAAAATTGTATCTATTTTTATACAGTAAACAATTTCTAAACTTAGTGGCTTAAACCAACAATGATTTATTGTTTCTCAATTCTGTGGACTGGTTAAATCATTCTTCCTTGGATCTCACCTGGACACATTTATAAGGCTCCTTTTATCTAATAGCTGTGGCCGTGCCTTTCCTGGTGTGTCTTATTCATTTACCTAGCCCTAGCTTCTTTACCTGTGGCTGGGTCTTGAGAAAGTGAAGTTAGAAGCTATGAGGCTTGTGGAAGCTTATACTCTAGAACTCATGTTTACTTCTGATACATTTTCTTGGTCAAAACAAATTATAAGGTTAGCCAGATAAAAGAGGGTGAATAGACTCCACCTCTTGAGCAACAATATCACAATGCAAAGAGATGCAGGCAAAATGAGACTTAATTCATTGAGAACCATTATTATAGCATCTTCCTCAGCATCTCTTGCTATCTAAACATGGGGTCTTCCCAGGCCAGGGATCAAATTGGTGCCCCCTGCACTGCAAGGTGGACTCTACCCACTGGACCACCTGGGAAGCCCAGAAATGATTATTTTTAAAATGGTGTTAGGATAACCGGATATCTGTTTGGAAGAGCAAAACTGGATACCATCTTGGCATTATATGTTAAAACAAATTGAACTGCTTAATGTACGATTCAAGTGTAAAAGCATTTAAGGAAAATATAGGTTTATATTTTTATAATATGAAGTGGCAAGAGATTTCTAAACATGACAGTAATAACAAAAAACTTTGTTTCTTTTTTTTTTCAATTTTATTTATTTATCTTTTGGTGGGGTGGGGAAGGGGGGGGTTGGGCGGGCCACTTCTATTGGCTTTCATTTCTCTATTTTCATCCGTCTTTGTTCTTTGGCTCCTGTGGGCCTCCCACTCCGGTGGCCTCTGTTGTCACAGAGCACTGGCTCTGGGCACATGCGTCCTAGAGCTCCGGCTCGGTAATTGGACACATCAGTCCAGCTGCTCCGCGGCATGTGGGATCTTCCCAGGCCAGGGATCGAACTGGCGCCCCTTGCATTGCCAGGCAGTGTCCTTACCCACTGGACCACAAGGGGAAGCCCCCCCCAAAAATTGTATCTATTTTTATACAGTAAACAATTTCTAAACTTAGTGGCTTAAACCAACAATGATTTATTGTTTCTCAATTCTGTGGACTGGTTAAATCATTCTTCCTTGGATCTCACCTGGACACATTTATAAGGCTCCTTTTATCTAATAGCTGTGGCCGTGCCTTTCCTGGTGTGTCTTATTCATTTACCTAGCCCTAGCTTCTTTACCTGTGGCTGGGTCTTGAGAAAGTGAAGTTAGAAGCTATGAGGCTTGTGGAAGCTTATACTCTAGAACTCATGTTTACTTCTGATACATTTTCTTGGTCAAAACAAATTATAAGGTTAGCCAGATAAAAGAGGGTGAATAGACTCCACCTCTTGAGCAACAATATCACAATGCAAAGAGATGCAGGCAAAATGAGACTTAATTCATTGAGAACCATTATTATAGCATCTTCCTCAGCATCTCTTGCTATCTAAACATTCTGCCTTGAAAATAGGAACAAAGTAGGTTTGGATAAAATTTGGAATAAATCTCTTACTCTCACTCAGCTACTTGCTGTCGGAAACTTAAGATGTAAATAGATTTGGATTATGTGGTAACCTTGCTTTCTGAATTTACCAACTATATATATGCACTGTCCTAACTCGGGAATGTAGTAGCTTTATTACTGGCATTAAGCTGTTTGGTTTTGATGTGCCTTGGTGTATCTTTCTTCATGTTTCGTGTGCTTCCATTTTATTAAGCTTGAATGTGTGGGTTTATACCTTTATAAATATCTATATGCTACCCTCCCTCCACCATTCCTCTCCTTTGGGGACTCCAATTACATGTATATTAGTCTACTTTGAAGTTTCTGTACAACTCACCAATGTTCCGTTTACTGCTTTTTTAAAATTTAGTCGTCTTCTCTTTTTCATTTTGGGTAGATTTATTCCTCTGTCTTCAAGTTCACCAAGTTTTTAGTTGTTTCAAGGTTGCAAGATAAGTCTCATCCCTGTTAACTTCCTCTAAGTTGAAATGGCCATCTGAAATCTAATACCTTTAGATTACAAGTGATATTTGTGTTTTACTATGTTAAAAACAAATAGCAGTATTGTAGAAGACACTGTAAACTAAATTGAAAGACATGATGACAAACTTGGGAAAGTATTTGCAATTACTATGCCCCACTAAGGCGTGAAAATGACAATATATTAATAGAAGCCAGTCTCATAAAACAATAAGACAAAGATGAATATTCCCAATAGGAAAAGGCTTCCCAGGTGGCTCAGTGGTAAAGAATCAGCCTGCCAGTGGAAGAGACACAGGAGACGTGGGTTCAGTCCCTGGGTGGGGAAGATCCTCTGGAGAAGGAAAGGGCAACCTACTCCAGTATTCTTGCCTGGAAAACCCAGAGGAGCCTGGAGGGCTTATACTCTAGAACTCATGTTTACTTCTGATACATTTTCTTGGTCAAAACAAATTATAAGGTTAGCCAGATAAAAGAGGGTGAATAGACTCCACCTCTTGAGCAACAATATCACAATGCAAAGAGATGCAGGCAAAATGAGACTTAATTCATTGAGAACCATTATTATAGCATCTTCCTCAGCATCTCTTGCTATCTAAACATTCTGCCTTGAAAATAGGAACAAAGTAGGTTTGGATAAAATTTGGAATAAATCTCTTACTCTCACTCAGCTACTTGCTGTCGGAAACTTAAGATGTAAATAGATTTGGATTATGTGGTAACCTTGCTTTCTGAATTTACCAACTATATATATGCACTGTCCTAACTCGGGAATGTAGTAGCTTTATTACTGGCATTAAGCTGTTTGGTTTTGATGTGCCTTGGTGTATCTTTCTTCATGTTTCGTGTGCTTCCATTTTATTAAGCTTGAATGTGTGGGTTTATACCTTTATAAATATCTATATGCTACCCTCCCTCCACCATTCCTCTCCTTTGGGGACTCCAATTACATGTATATTAGTCTACTTTGAAGTTTCTGTACAACTCACCAATGTTCCGTTTACTGCTTTTTTAAAATTTAGTCGTCTTCTCTTTTTCATTTTGGGTAGATTTATTCCTCTGTCTTCAAGTTCACCAAGTTTTTAGTTGTTTCAAGGTTGCAAGATAAGTCTCATCCCTGTTAACTTCCTCTAAGTTGAAATGGCCATCTGAAATCTAATACCTTTAGATTACAAGTGATATTTGTGTTTTACTATGTTAAAAACAAATAGCAGTATTGTAGAAGACACTGTAAACTAAATTGAAAGACATGATGACAAACTTGGGAAAGTATTTGCAATTACTATGCCCCACTAAGGCGTGAAAATGACAATATATTAATAGAAGCCAGTCTCATAAAACAATAAGACAAAGATGAATATTCCCAATAGGAAAAGGCTTCCCAGGTGGCTCAGTGGTAAAGAATCAGCCTGCCAGTGGAAGAGACACAGGAGACGTGGGTTCAGTCCCTGGGTGGGGAAGATCCTCTGGAGAAGGAAAGGGCAACCTACTCCAGTATTCTTGCCTGGAAAACCCCGTGGACAGAGGAGCCTGGAGGGCTATGGTTCATGGGATCGAAAGAGTCTCACATGACTTAACAACTAAACACACCACCATCACCACATGTTTGTTTGTCTACTTACTTTTGTTAATGGATAGTTGATAAAAGAAGAAATGAAAATGACCAATAAATGAAAAAAATTTTGTTACGATACTAATCAAAGAGAAACTAAGTGAAATAATGAAGAGATACCATTTTTCACCTATCATATTCTTAAGGAGGAAAACAAATTGTGATACACCTGGGTGACAAAATAGGTACTAATACATGTAGGTAAGAATGTAAATTGTCACAGTTTCCATGGAATGCAATTTGATAATATGTATGAAAATTTTAAATAGCTACTTGATTTAGTAATTCCAAATCTAGATGCTTTGCTTAAATATATATTCCCACAAGTTTATAAAAAAATTATTGTAGAATCACTGGTAAAAACTGAAAATAACTTGAATATCAATTATTAGTCAAATAGTTAATCTTTATATGTACAATTATTTATTATTTTTTAATTCTACAATAATTATCTTTAATTTTTTTGTAATTGTTTTGTCAGTTGTTAAATATATGTATGTATATACATTCAGGATAGCAGTATTCTTTTATTATAAGCTATAAAGTAAATATATATTTACTGATACATAAAATGTCTTCATGTTAAGTGAAAAAGGGCAGGTTATTAGCTAGTATGTATAGGTGATATCATGGGAAATATGCATATACAAACACATACATACATATATACACACACACAATATTTCTCTAGAAGGCAGAATTACAGGGAGTTTTTATTTCTTAGGTTCTTGTTCTTACACATTTAAAATTTTCAAAATAATGAGCCTGTAAATAACTAGTATGTACAGTAAGGGGGAAAAGTGCTTCTTCTATATTTTGATATTTATTTATTTGATTGCACCAGGTCTTAGTTGTGGCAGGGGAACTTCAGCGTATGAACTCTTAGTTGGGGCATGTGGGATCTAGCTCCTTGACCAGGGATTGAACCCTGGCCCCCTGCATTGGGAGTGCAGAGTCTTAACCACTGGACCACTTCTATATTTTGAAAAGGAAGATATTAGAAAGGAAACCTTCACAGAGAAGAACCTCAGATGGTTCCAAGAAATCAAGTTGTGATGTAGAGATGACACCTACGATTTGTCAGTTGAAACATCTGGGTAGTAGAAAAAGCAGGACCCAAGTTTGAGTCCTGGCTCTTTCCTTTTAGGTAGGGTGATCATGGGCAAATTGCTAAATATCCTTAATTATTTTTAAAATCATTATTTTCTAATGTAGTGTATCATATGATTGTTATATTTATGTCACAGGTAAAAAGTACTCAGAAAAGAGTAGTTTGTTAAAAAATTTTAATGTAAAATAGGGAATGAGAATAGTTTTTACCAGGCAGAAAATCCACTTGGATGATGGGATGAGTTTATTATTATCATGCTACAATTAGCAAATACTAATTATCTCTGTATGAGAGCTGCTATCTTTAGTTTCAGTTATGCTCAATTTTTGTCTAAAATATGATCTTCAATTAAGAGAATCACAGAGTATTTCATTTCTGTTCATCCTAGCCAGGAGTGGTGTCTACACTTACTGCTGGTAGCTCCTCCTGTCTTTCCTGTATGTGTACAGGCCCACTGTGGCTCCTGCTTCCGGCTGTGGAGGGGTAACTTTAGGCAGGAGGTACAGAGACTTCCATTACTGCTGAAGAAGTGAAGTGACTTTGTACCCTGCCTCCTGAGGATCTCTTAGCCTTCTCTCTGTTTCTAACCACTCCTTTACTCCCACAGATAGGCTGGCTCTGAAGAATAAGAGGAGTTCTGTGTTTCTTAAAATGAGTTGTATTACTTCAGTAGGAAAATTAATAGACATTAATGATCTTGAACTATTTAAATAAAAGCATTCTTTACTCTTATTCTCTATTATGACAACCCTGCTTTAAAGACTTTACAGAGGCAAGAAGTGTATCAGTTTCTTTCCTTTCCCTTGAATATAGTTTATTGCACTAATATTGTGAAGTAAGAATCAGTGTTTATTACCAAAAACATTACTAATCTTTTAAATGAAAACAGTGGCACATCAACTATCACATAGATGTTATTTTACAGTCAAATGAAGACTCATAAAGCCTCAGCTCTATAGTCTGTCTGGATTTGAAATATTTTTATACACTGCTATGTGAAGAGCAGGTATACTTATGCATCTGTTTCTAAGATTTTTAATTTATCATATGATTTGGGTTTAAAATTCCTGCAGATGTAAATTTCAGTCATTTTTTCTATTAGTGTTCTTTTTTCAGTTGCTAAGTATGTCTGACTCTTTGCCATGCCATGAACTGCAGCATGCCAGGCTTCCCTGTCCTTTACTGTCTCCTGGAGTTTGGTCAAACTCCTGTCCATTGAGTCAGTGATGTCATCCAACCATCTCATCCTCTGTCACCCCACTATCCTTTTGTCTTTAATCTTTTCCCAGCATCAGTGTCTTTTCAGTGAGTCAGCTCTTCACATCATGTGGCCAAAGGATTGGAACTTCAACTTCAGCATCAGTCCTTCTAATGAATGTTCAGGGTTGATTTCCTTTAGGATTGACTGGTTTGATCTCCTTGCTGTCCAAGGGTCTCTCAAGAGTCTTCTGCAGCATCACAGTTAGAAAGCATCAGTTCTTCAGCACTCAGTCTTCTTTATGGTCCTACTGTCACATCCGTACATAACTCCTGGAAAACCGTAGGTTTGACTATTTGGACCTTTGTTGGCAAAGCAATGTATCTACTTTTAAATATGATGTCTAGGTTTGTCATATCTTTCTTTCCAAGGAGAAAGCGTGTTTTAATTTCATGACTGCAGTCACCATTCATAGTTATTTTGGAGTCCAAGAAAATAAAATCTGTCACTGCTTCTACTTTTGCCCTGTCTGTTTGCAATGAAGTGAGGGGATGAGATGTCATGGTCTTAATTTTTTGGATGTTGAATTTCAGGCCAGCTTTTTTAATCTCCTCTTTCATCCTCATTAAGAGGTTCTTTAGTTCCTCTTTGCTTTCTGCCATTAGAGTGGTATCATCAGCATATCTTAGGTTGTTGTTATTTCTCTCTTGACACTCTTTTTTTTTTTTTAACATTTATTTATTTTTTTTTTTTTCGGGGGTGGGTTGGGCGGGGGTTCGGGTGGGCTGCTTCTATTGGTCTTTCATTTGTCTGTTTTTCATCCATCTTTGTTCTTTGGCTGGTGTGGGCTTCCCATCGCGGTGGCCTCTGTTGTTGCAGAGCATCGGCTCTGGGCGCATGCGCTCCAGAGCTCTGGCTCGGTAATTGGACACATCAGTCCAGCCACTCCGCAGCACGTGGGATCTTCCCAGGCCAGGGGTCGAACCGGTGCCCCTTGCACTGCAAGGTGGTGTCCTTACCCACTGCACCACCAGGAAAGCCCTCTCTTGACACTCTTGATTCCAGCTTGTGATTCATCCAGCCTGACATTTCACATGATGTACTCTACATATAAGTTAAATAATCAGGATGACAGTATATAGCCTTGATGTACTCCTTTCCCAGTTTTGAACCAGTCAGTTGTTCCATGTCCAGTTCTAACTGTTGCTTCCTGACCTGCATACAGGTTTCTCAGGAGGCAAGTAAGGTGGTCTGGTATTCCTGTCTCTTTAAGAATTGTCCACAGTTTGTTGTGATTCACATCGTCAAAGACTTTAGCAAAAGTAGATTTGTTTTTTGAAATTCCCTTGCTTTCTTCATGATCCAACAAATGTTTGCAATTTCATTTCTCGTTCCTTTGCCTTTTCTAAACCCAGCTTGTACACCTGGAAGTTCTTGGTTGATGTACTACGGAAAGCCTAGCTTGAAGAATTTTGAGCATTACCTTGCTAGCATGTGAAATGGGTGCAATTGTATGGTAGTCTGAACATTCTTTGGCATTGCCCATCTTTGGGATTGGAATGAAAACTGACCTTTTCCAGTCCTGTGGTCACTGTTGCAAGTCACCCATTCATATTTTTGAGTCCAAGAAAATAAAATCTGTCACTGCTTCTACTTTTGCCCTGTCTGTTTGCAATGAAGTGAGGGGATGAGATGTCATGGTCTTAATTTTTTGGATGTTGAATTTCAGGCCAGCTTTTTTAATCTCCTCTTTCATCCTCATTAAGAGGTTCTTTAGTTCCTCTTTGCTTTCTGCCATTAGAGTGGTATCATCAGCATATCTTAGGTTGTTGTTATTTCTCTCTTGACACTCTTTTTTTTTTTTTAACATTTATTTATTTATTTATTTTTGGGGGGTGGGGGGGGAGGGGGGTCGGGTGGGCTGCTTCTATTGGTCTTTCATTTGTCTGTTTTTCATCCATCTTTGTTCTTTGGCTGGTGTGGGCTTCCCATCGCGGTGGCCTCTGTTGTTGCAGAGCATCGGCTCTGGGCGCATGCGCTCCAGAGCTCTGGCTCGGTAATTGGACACATCAGTCCAGCCACTCCGCAGCACGTGGGATCTTCCCAGGCCAGGGGTCGAACCGGTGCCCCTTGCACTGCAAGGTGGTGTCCTTACCCACTGCACCACCAGGAAAGCCCTCTCTTGACACTCTTGATTCCAGCTTGTGATTCATCCAGCCTGACATTTCACATGATGTACTCTACATATAAGTTAAATAATCAGGATGACAGTATATAGCCTTGATGTACTCCTTTCCCAGTTTTGAACCAGTCAGTTGTTCCATGTCCAGTTCTAACTGTTGCTTCCTGACCTGCATACAGGTTTCTCAGGAGGCAAGTAAGGTGGTCTGGTATTCCTGTCTCTTTAAGAATTGTCCACAGTTTGTTGTGATTCACATCGTCAAAGACTTTAGCAAAAGTAGATTTGTTTTTTGAAATTCCCTTGCTTTCTTCATGATCCAACAAATGTTTGCAATTTCATTTCTCGTTCCTTTGCCTTTTCTAAACCCAGCTTGTACACCTGGAAGTTCTTGGTTGATGTACTACGGAAAGCCTAGCTTGAAGAATTTTGAGCATTACCTTGCTAGCATGTGAAATGGGTGCAATTGTATGGTAGTCTGAACATTCTTTGGCATTGCCCATCTTTGGGATTGGAATGAAAACTGACCTTTTCCAGTCCTGTGGTCACTGTTGCACTTTCCAAATTTGCTGACATATTGAGTGTAGCACCATCTTTTAGGATTATAAATAGCTTAGCTGGAATTCCGTCCAAATACTAACTTTGTTCTTATTAATGCTTCCTAAGGCCTAGTATTAGTAGAATAGCTTAAAAACTTACTTCTTGTAAGTCTAATTGCTTATTTACTTTAGAACAACTTATACCTTATAACCTATTATATCTGTCAGATATGTTTCCTATGGAATGGCTTAAATCTAAAGTTAGCTCTCAATGGAATCTTCCTATTGTAATATTGCTGTTCCAATATTTTGCAGTCTTTTACTAGTCTGTGATACCAATATTGCTTTGGAGTTTATTTTTCTGCCCTCTAGCCCTTCATTTTTGTATTTCCTTTATGAGTCCTTATGTTAGGCTCTGACATGTTTAGGGGAGAAGTTCAAAGGTTGGGGGCTAACTATGCTGGTTTTATTATTGAGGTCTGGAGTGCTATCCAAAACATTACAAAGTTTGTTTGCTGGTGTTAGCATCCTAGCACTAGTGTGAGTTAATCCGGTGACTTAACATTTCATCTTAAAGTGAAAGTCTCTGAAAACTTTTATTTAGACTACTTCCCTTATTTAAGAAAGGAAATCATTAGTAGCTTCATATACTTTCTTTACTGTGCTTTGCTATACCCCAATGCCTGAATTTTCTTAATAATATCATCTGATCAAATAATACCTTCTATCTTTTAATTACTGTCTTTCATCTTCATATTATTATATTTATTTTTTCATAAACTACCAGGCTATCAAGAACTAGGGCTAGGCAAAAATGTTGAGTACTTCTAATTTAATTAATTAATCTGTTTTGAGACATAAGAATGAAATATTGGGTTAGCCAAACAAGTTCATTCAGGTTTTTCCATAGCATCTTATTTAAGCCTTTTCTTTAATATTTTAATATCTGCCTATTTTAATAACTACATATGAAGAAATAATTACAAAAAGTTACCTATGAATTACCTACAAAGAAGTATCTTCTGAGTTACCTCATGATTAAGGTAAATTAGCTGTATTTATTTAGTAGTTGTATGTGTTTTTTGAAGCTATAACATAGCCTGTTTTTAAGTTTAGTAAAACTAATTCTTCTGCAGAATTATAGTCAGTTATATCTAAAAGTGTAGCAGCATCTTTTAGGATTATAAATAGCTTAGCTGGAATTCCGTCCAAATACTAACTTTGTTCTTATTAATGCTTCCTAAGGCCTAGTATTAGTAGAATAGCTTAAAAACTTACTTCTTGTAAGTCTAATTGCTTATTTACTTTAGAACAACTTATACCTTATAACCTATTATATCTGTCAGATATGTTTCCTATGGAATGGCTTAAATCTAAAGTTAGCTCTCAATGGAATCTTCCTATTGTAATATTGCTGTTCCAATATTTTGCAGTCTTTTACTAGTCTGTGATACCAATATTGCTTTGGAGTTTATTTTTCTGCCCTCTAGCCCTTCATTTTTGTATTTCCTTTATGAGTCCTTATGTTAGGCTCTGACATGTTTAGGGGAGAAGTTCAAAGGTTGGGGGCTAACTATGCTGGTTTTATTATTGAGGTCTGGAGTGCTATCCAAAACATTACAAAGTTTGTTTGCTGGTGTTAGCATCCTAGCACTAGTGTGAGTTAATCCGGTGACTTAACATTTCATCTTAAAGTGAAAGTCTCTGAAAACTTTTATTTAGACTACTTCCCTTATTTAAGAAAGGAAATCATTAGTAGCTTCATATACTTTCTTTACTGTGCTTTGCTATACCCCAATGCCTGAATTTTCTTAATAATATCATCTGATCAAATAATACCTTCTATCTTTTAATTACTGTCTTTCATCTTCATATTATTATATTTATTTTTTCATAAACTACCAGGCTATCAAGAACTAGGGCTAGGCAAAAATGTTGAGTACTTCTAATTTAATTAATTAATCTGTTTTGAGACATAAGAATGAAATATTGGGTTAGCCAAACAAGTTCATTCAGGTTTTTCCATAGCATCTTATTTAAGCCTTTTCTTTAATATTTTAATATCTGCCTATTTTAATAACTACATATGAAGAAATAATTACAAAAAGTTACCTATGAATTACCTACAAAGAAGTATCTTCTGAGTTACCTCATGATTAAGGTAAATTAGCTGTATTTATTTAGTAGTTGTATGTGTTTTTTGAAGCTATAACATAGCCTGTTTTTAAGTTTAGTAAAACTAATTCTTCTGCAGAATTATAGTCAGTTATATCTAAAATATTTTAAGTTTGTTATGTGTTTTGTAAAACAATTTTCAGTCAATGTTGAGTTTTTTTGTTAAAGAAGGAATTTTCTTTCTTAAGGAAGAATGTTACGTAAATACTCATGTTATCAGCATTACTGTTATTATGGATGCTAATGACCTTTATCTCTATTAATATTAGCACTAAAATTTAAACAATTTTCTTTTTGCCAAACCCAAACATTTCCCAATAAAAGATCAAAGGTCACAGAGTTATGATGATTCAGTAGTAAAATATCAAAGTATTTAGAAAGTCTTTTTCATTGTTGTTTAAATTATGTGAAAAGGTTTATCCTAAAGGTCTAGGACCATCTTAAATTACAGCGTGATATTTGTCCAAAGAAGTCTAAGGAGAACTTAAAATGGGTCCATGCCACAAAAGTTTCAACCAGAATGACAGAATAGCCGTGTTTAAACAGTACAGTCAAACTAGAAACATGAGTCATCTTCATTTAACTTAAAAAGATATTTCCAGCCTTTTTCAATTGTATTAGCAACATTTTAATAGCTCTTAAAGATGCCAGACTTATAAGGTACAAAATAATGAACATATTTCTGTAGTAGATTTTAAAAATATTATTCATATCTCTCACAAAACCAAAACAGTCTTATAAAACTCGGGTGTTGTTTACCATACCTGTTCACAGTATTGTATCGATACTGGAGGTAGTATCGATCCAGGAGAGACTTGTTATATGGAGCTAAAGAACTAGAAAGAAGAGAATGGACATCTTAAAACTGGTTTAATAACATCAACAAAAACAATAAAGATGCCGTATGGAAAAGGATGAATTGTTGCTTTAAGGAAGTTTTGTTTCTCTCTGTGACGTTTAGTCTGGATTTTCCTGTAGTCTTGACAGTCTCATTCAACATGGTCAGGAAGGAACCCCGTTCTAAGGCTAATTCCTACAAAGAAGTATCTTCTAAAAGTTACCTCATGATTAAGGTAAATTAGCTGTATTTATTTAGTAGTTGTATGTGTTTTTTGAAGCTATAACATAGCCTGTTTTTAAGTTTAGTAAAACTAATTCTTCTGCAGAATTATAGTCAGTTATATCTAAAATATTTTAAGTTTGTTATGTGTTTTGTAAAACAATTTTCAGTCAATGTTGAGTTTTTTTGTTAAAGAAGGAATTTTCTTTCTTAAGGAAGAATGTTACGTAAATACTCATGTTATCAGCATTACTGTTATTATGGATGCTAATGACCTTTATCTCTATTAATATTAGCACTAAAATTTAAACAATTTTCTTTTTGCCAAACCCAAACATTTCCCAATAAAAGATCAAAGGTCACAGAGTTATGATGATTCAGTAGTAAAATATCAAAGTATTTAGAAAGTCTTTTTCATTGTTGTTTAAATTATGTGAAAAGGTTTATCCTAAAGGTCTAGGACCATCTTAAATTACAGCGTGATATTTGTCCAAAGAAGTCTAAGGAGAACTTAAAATGGGTCCATGCCACAAAAGTTTCAACCAGAATGACAGAATAGCCGTGTTTAAACAGTACAGTCAAACTAGAAACATGAGTCATCTTCATTTAACTTAAAAAGATATTTCCAGCCTTTTTCAATTGTATTAGCAACATTTTAATAGCTCTTAAAGATGCCAGACTTATAAGGTACAAAATAATGAACATATTTCTGTAGTAGATTTTAAAAATATTATTCATATCTCTCACAAAACCAAAACAGTCTTATAAAACTCGGGTGTTGTTTACCATACCTGTTCACAGTATTGTATCGATACTGGAGGTAGTATCGATCCAGGAGAGACTTGTTATATGGAGCTAAAGAACTAGAAAGAAGAGAATGGACATCTTAAAACTGGTTTAATAACATCAACAAAAACAATAAAGATGCCGTATGGAAAAGGATGAATTGTTGCTTTAAGGAAGTTTTGTTTCTCTCTGTGACGTTTAGTCTGGATTTTCCTGTAGTCTTGACAGTCTCATTCAACATGGTCAGGAAGGTAATATTTCTGCCCAGGTTATCAAAAACTAAGGCAAGGCAAAGACATTGAATACTTTTAATTGAGATTAATTAATCAGTTTTGAGATATAGAATGAAATAGTGAGTTGGCCAGAAAAGTCATTTGAGTTTTTCTATAGCATCTTACGTAAGTCTTTTCTTAAGTATAGCATTTCAATATCTAAAAAAATAGAATATATGGTAATAGGAAACTTAATTTTTTTAATTGAGCTCAGTCTTTTCTTTTAAAGTATTTGCTTCTGTTAATTTTAACTAACACTGCACATAAAGGGATCATTGTTTCTTGACTTCCTTGATTTGACAAGAAGACAAAGCTCTTAGCTGATAGGACTAGTGAAAAATTTTCTGGTCATTTAGAATTGAGTAAGATTTATTGAAACAGTCCTTGTCACTGCAGGAACAATGAAAGTTCTCAAGTACTGTATAGATAGTTCTCCTTTAAATGGTCCCTGACAGTCAGCTTGACCAAATTATAGGGACCTTTATCCAGCTTACCCACAACCCACAGACTTGCTAACAGCATTGAAGTAAAATAGAAAGATGAACCATATAAGAGCAATAAAATAGCATTATATCTTGAATTTAATTTAATTTAGATTTAAGTAGGGTCTTGAACTGACATGAACCGTGAACCAAAAAACTAGACAAACCATACTAATTTGTAGATCTTTCTTTTACCAAAAGGGAAAGAAAAAGCTATTAGAGTGGTCAAACTGCAACTTTACTGAGATTTGTATTTTCTCAGATTACTCACTGGTAAAAACCAAACAAACCAGAACAAATAACAAATGTTTGCCAGCCAAGCCTGAATGTATTGTTTAATTGGGAAAAAACAGTTTAGCTCCCCAAAGAAAAGAATGGATGTAGTTTGTTCTCTATTTCATGGTAGTTAAGTGAATTTTAAAAGTACATTGATTAAAAAAAGATAGTAGTTAATTTTCACAAAGTAGCAGTTGTTTATATGTTGAATAATTTCAGTTAATTGATAGCTTGTTTAAGGTATCTAATTATTAATTGACAAAAAGGGGTGCCCATTTTCCTGTAGTCTTGACAGTCTCATTCAACATGGTCAGGAAGGTAATATTTCTGCCCAGGTTATCAAAAACTAAGGCAAGGCAAAGACATTGAATACTTTTAATTGAGATTAATTAATCAGTTTTGAGATATAGAATGAAATAGTGAGTTGGCCAGAAAAGTCATTTGAGTTTTCTATAGCATCTTACGTAAGTCTTTTCTTAAGTATAGCATTTCAATATCTAAAAAAATAGAATATATGGTAATAGGAAACTTAATTTTTTTAATTGAGCTCAGTCTTTTCTTTTAAAGTATTTGCTTCTGTTAATTTTAACTAACACTGCACATAAAGGGATCATTGTTTCTTGACTTCCTTGATTTGACAAGAAGACAAAGCTCTTAGCTGATAGGACTAGTGAAAAATTTTCTGGTCATTTAGAATTGAGTAAGATTTATTGAAACAGTCCTTGTCACTGCAGGAACAATGAAAGTTCTCAAGTACTGTATAGATAGTTCTCCTTTAAATGGTCCCTGACAGTCAGCTTGACCAAATTATAGGGACCTTTATCCAGCTTACCCACAACCCACAGACTTGCTAACAGCATTGAAGTAAAATAGAAAGATGAACCATATAAGAGCAATAAAATAGCATTATATCTTGAATTTAATTTAATTTAGATTTAAGTAGGGTCTTGAACTGACATGAACCGTGAACCAAAAAACTAGACAAACCATACTAATTTGTAGATCTTTCTTTTACCAAAAGGGAAAGAAAAAGCTATTAGAGTGGTCAAACTGCAACTTTACTGAGATTTGTATTTTCTCAGATTACTCACTGGTAAAAAAACCAAACAAACCAGAACAAATAACAAATGTTTGCCAGCCAAGCCTGAATGTATTGTTTAATTGGGAAAAAACAGTTTAGCTCCCCAAAGAAAAGAATGGATGTAGTTTGTTCTCTATTTCATGGTAGTTAAGTGAATTTTAAAAGTACATTGATTAAAAAAAGATAGTAGTTAATTTTCACAAAGTAGCAGTTGTTTATATGTTGAATAATTTCAGTTAATTGATAGCTTGTTTAAGGTATCTAATTATTAATTGACAAAATATTATAGTGTGCTTTGAATGATTATCTTTATATTTAAATGTTATTTTTGTATATTCTCTTTTCTAAATGGAATCACATTTATAAAGAGAACTGTCAATCTACAGCAACTAAACCTGCATCAGATTAGCAGGGACAATGCAATCAAACATACAAATGCATTGCGTATGCTAGATTGTGCCTCTTGTTCAGAAAACAGGGATGTAGCTCTTTTAAAGTCAATAAAAGTATCATAAATAAGATATTCCCATCAGCACAAGTCAGTCTTACTCTGCATGTAGTAATTTAGTACAGTATTGCACTTAATAAATTATCATTAATCATAAATACATTTTCACATGTGCATATTTAAGTTCCTTAACATTTGCTAGCTTGGTTTTTCTGTAGGACTAAGGTAAAAGACATTCATGTCAAATCTGAAAAGCAGCACAATCAGCTTTTGAAGCCCACTGCAATCAATATCTATGCAAATGGCATGGCTATGGAATTTACACAGCTTTGTCAATCAATCACTAGTCAAGTCTCCACCCTACACTCAAAATATTAATAGATTTTTTTTTTATTTTTAAAGAGACAATGACTTACCGTTTTCTAAGTATTTGTTGTATATAGGCTCGTGCTCTTGCTTTGACTGCCTACTCTCCCCTACCATCTTTTCCCCGCACAGTGAACCAGTCCAGGCTGCCAGTCTCTGTAGATGGGAGGTGTTGAGATCAGGGGCTTTCTGAATGCCACCTGTGGGCGTCTTACCCTCTCCTTGTCCCTGAATTCTCAAAGCAGCACATCTTGGGACTCAGAACTGATTGGAGCAGTGTCTTTAGAGTACTGATCATGCCCGCACTGAGAAAGTGGTCTTCAGTGGATCACTAAAGGACTCTACCTTTTGCTTTAATTATGTCAAGTTCTTACCAAAGACACAGAACACTTGCTAACCAAGTAGTCAAAATATAGAAGTGAAGAACAATAATTAGGTTGGCTACTAAATTGGGGTTCAAAGTTTATTTCCATTATATAGATTGATTAAAAAAGATAGTAGTTAATTTTCACAAAGTAGCAGTTGTTTATATGTTGAATAATTTCAGTTAATTGATAGCTTGTTTAAGGTATCTAATTATTAATTGACAAAATATTATAGTGTGCTTTGAATGATTATCTTTATATTTAAATGTTATTTTTGTATATTCTCTTTTCTAAATGGAATCACATTTATAAAGAGAACTGTCAATCTACAGCAACTAAACCTGCATCAGATTAGCAGGGACAATGCAATCAAACATACAAATGCATTGCGTATGCTAGATTGTGCCTCTTGTTCAGAAAACAGGGATGTAGCTCTTTTAAAGTCAATAAAAGTATCATAAATAAGATATTCCCATCAGCACAAGTCAGTCTTACTCTGCATGTAGTAATTTAGTACAGTATTGCACTTAATAAATTATCATTAATCATAAATACATTTTCACATGTGCATATTTAAGTTCCTTAACATTTGCTAGCTTGGTTTTTCTGTAGGACTAAGGTAAAAGACATTCATGTCAAATCTGAAAAGCAGCACAATCAGCTTTTGAAGCCCACTGCAATCAATATCTATGCAAATGGCATGGCTATGGAATTTACACAGCTTTGTCAATCAATCACTAGTCAAGTCTCCACCCTACACTCAAAATATTAATAGATTTTTTTTTTATTTTTAAAGAGACAATGACTTACCGTTTTCTAAGTATTTGTTGTATATAGGCTCGTGCTCTTGCTTTGACTGCCTACTCTCCCCTACCATCTTTTCCCCGCACAGTGAACCAGTCCAGGCTGCCAGTCTCTGTAGATGGGAGGTGTTGAGATCAGGGGCTTTCTGAATGCCACCTGTGGGCGTCTTACCCTCTCCTTGTCCCTGAATTCTCAAAGCAGCACATCTTGGGACTCAGAACTGATTGGAGCAGTGTCTTTAGAGTACTGATCATGCCCGCACTGAGAAAGTGGTCTTCAGTGGATCACTAAAGGACTCTACCTTTTGCTTTAATTATGTCAAGTTCTTACCAAAGACACAGAACACTTGCTAACCAAGTAGTCAAAATATAGAAGTGAAGAACAATAATTAGGTTGGCTACTAAATTGGGGTTCAAAGTTTATTTCCATTATATAGATTAATATCTAGATACGGTATGGTTTTATTTTAGTTACTCACAGAGAACAGTTCTGGAAAACACTTTTTGCTTCTGCCTAGAGTTTTCATGGGACAAAGCATGAATTAGACCATGGACAGCTCAGCTCTGCTTTGTGGATGCATTTGTGGGATCACAGCTGTTTGTTTTTCCTTTTCCTTGGCATCTAGGATTCATTTCACACCCAATTTGAGTTCTTTTAGTTTGATGACTCTTAACTTGATACTCAGATGAAATCATTAGCTAATGTGGTATGTACTGCATTGAACTGACTTGAGCCAAGGCTTCTAAAGGCTACAATTTATTTTGCTGGAAGAAGGATTAAAGTGGAGGAATTGATTACCTTTGTCTCTTTCTTTTCTTTTTCTATTGCATATAGATTTGTTACTCTGTCTATTTCTCAGCTTCCCTCCTTTGTTCTGCTTCCCAGCTGTCTTCCTTTCTTGCCCTAGAAAAAGTCTTATCTATCTTTTAGAAATCCATGCTAAATTATGGTGTAAGTATGTATGCCTGGATCAGACTTCAGTGGCTCTCTCATTGCTTCTACCTTCAGTGCTTCCCTGGTGGCTCAGATGGTAGAGAATCTGCCTGAAATGCTAGAGATCTGGGTTTGATCCCTGGGTTGGGAAGATCCTCTGGAAAAGGGAATGGCTACCCACTCCAGTATTCTTGCCTGGAGAATTCCATAGACAGAGGAATCTGGTGGACTGTAATCCATGGGGTTACAAAGAACTGGCCACAACTGAGCGACTAACACAGACAGGTTTCTAGGTTTATCTGTTTGTTTAATTTTTAAAGCTCAGCAAGTGTTCACAAGGCAGTCACACTATGTATCCAGAACCTAGGTAAAGAAGAACATTACCAGAACCCCAGAACCCTTCTAGATACTTCAGTCACTTCCTGCTCTCCAATGGTTATACTGATCTGACTTCTGATATTTAGCATTCATTTTGCCTCTTTCTCTCTTAACCTTGTGTAGATATATCATACACCACATATTTTTCTATATGTGTATTTTTTATGACATTTTGTTTGTAAAATTCATCCAGGTCGTATGTAGTTAGTTGTTTGTTCATCCTACTTGCTATATATGGTTGCATTGTGTGAGTTTACTACAGCTATTTATACATTCTTTAGAATGATGGGGATGTGGGCTCTTTCCATTTCTTTTTTGTTGTTGTTATTATGAAGAGTGCTGCTGTGAATATTCTCATGTAGTTCTTTTGCTGAATATCTGGACATATTTCTGTGGGGTATACTTGGGAGTGAATTGTTTGGACCAGAGGGTATGTATATGTCATCCTTCGTAGATTATACCAAGAACTCTTCCTAGATAATTGTAATAATTTGCACTCCCACTTGGCTCGTAGTTTTAAAAGAGCTTACTCTTTCAACAGGTGAAGTGAATTTACTCTCTATTGAAGTTTTCTCATCTCCTCTCTTCAAAATTAACTGTCAATTTTTGGATAATGCTAAAATATTTATATTATTTTGGGATGAAGCTTTGTGCAATTACAAAACATCAATATAAAAAAATTAAGTCCAGTTAATCTGTTTTTTTTTTTTTTTTTTTTTATAATATTTAAGGAACTTATTTAACATATGATGTTTTCAACCAAATTGATTAATCAGCTAACTGACCTGATTCTGTACTAGTTTGGGCTGCCATGTTGGGATTATTGTTGTTGTTTTTGTCTAGTCACCAAGTCCTGTCCAACTGTTTAAGGGGAACTCATCGGCTGTATCCTGCCAGGCTTCTCAGTCCATAGCATTTCCCAGGCAAGAATACTGGAGTGGGCTGTCATTTCCTTCTCCAGGGGATCTTCCCGACCCAGGGATCAAACCTATGTCTCCTGAATTGGCGAGCAAATTCTTTACTACTGAGCCACCAGGGTATTACCTGAAGGCAATAGAAAAGAGTTATCACAGTCTAATAGTTTTTTCTGAACACCATTGTCTTATTAAATTAACTTTTAAGCGAGGGTCTCTGAACGTTATTGAAAGAGCTCACAGGATGAATATTTGACTCTGCTTAACCTTGTTAGCTCAGACTATATCATACACCACATATTTTTCTATATGTGTATTTTTTATGACATTTTGTTTGTAAAATTCATCCAGGTCGTATGTAGTTAGTTGTTTGTTCATCCTACTTGCTATATATGGTTGCATTGTGTGAGTTTACTACAGCTATTTATACATTCTTTAGAATGATGGGGATGTGGGCTCTTTCCATTTCTTTTTTGTTGTTGTTATTATGAAGAGTGCTGCTGTGAATATTCTCATGTAGTTCTTTTGCTGAATATCTGGACATATTTCTGTGGGGTATACTTGGGAGTGAATTGTTTGGACCAGAGGGTATGTATATGTCATCCTTCGTAGATTATACCAAGAACTCTTCCTAGATAATTGTAATAATTTGCACTCCCACTTGGCTCGTAGTTTTAAAAGAGCTTACTCTTTCAACAGGTGAAGTGAATTTACTCTCTATTGAAGTTTTCTCATCTCCTCTCTTCAAAATTAACTGTCAATTTTTGGATAATGCTAAAATATTTATATTATTTTGGGATGAAGCTTTGTGCAATTACAAAACATCAATATAAAAAAATTAAGTCCAGTTAATCTGTTTTTTTTTTTTTTTTTTTGTATAATATTTAAGGAACTTATTTAACATATGATGTTTTCAACCAAATTGATTAATCAGCTAACTGACCTGATTCTGTACTAGTTTGGGCTGCCATGTTGGGATTATTGTTGTTGTTTTTGTCTAGTCACCAAGTCCTGTCCAACTGTTTAAGGGGAACTCATCGGCTGTATCCTGCCAGGCTTCTCAGTCCATAGCATTTCCCAGGCAAGAATACTGGAGTGGGCTGTCATTTCCTTCTCCAGGGGATCTTCCCGACCCAGGGATCAAACCTATGTCTCCTGAATTGGCGAGCAAATTCTTTACTACTGAGCCACCAGGGTATTACCTGAAGGCAATAGAAAAGAGTTATCACAGTCTAATAGTTTTTTCTGAACACCATTGTCTTATTAAATTAACTTTTAAGCGAGGGTCTCTGAACGTTATTGAAAGAGCTCACAGGATGAATATTTGACCTTTACGAAGCACTTACTGTGCAAAACAGTTCTCATTTCAGCCTCCTGATAACCTTCCTAGGTAAGTGTTGTCATCATTCTTTGTTTTTAAAATGAGAAAGAGACAGACTAAGCTACTTGTCCCCCAGTCTTGTCATGGAGTCTCTTGGACTCCATGGCTTTCATTCTTAACCATAGCACCATCCTACCTCAGCCCTGTCACATAGCCAACATGGCTACCATAGTAATACTTCTAAAGCTTAAAGCTAAGCATGGCATTCCCTTGTATAGCAGTATTTGACTTGCTATTAACTTTTTTTTTTAATAATTAATTGACATTTATTGAAATTCTGGTGTTTTTTAAAATTTATTTATTTATTTATTTATTTTGGGGCGGGGGTCGGGTTGGGGAGGAGGGGAGCTGGCGGGCCACTTCTATTGGTCTTTCATTTCTCCATTTTCATCCGTCTTTGTTCTTTGGCTCCTGTGGGCCTCCCATCACAGTGGCGTCTGTCGTCGCAGAGCGCCGGCTCTGGGCACATGTGCTCCAGAGCTCCCGCTCGGTAATTGGACACATCGGTCCAGCCGCTCTGCGGCACGTGGGATCTTCCCAGGCCAGGGATCAAACTGGCGCCCCTTGCACTGCAAGGCGGTGTCTTTACCCACTGGACCACCAGGGGAAGCCCTGCTATTAACTTTTAACTAACTTTATAGACATGCTAATCTTAAAGGAGACAATTTAATCTTCATCATTGAAGTTCTATGTGAGATTATATTGAATCATCATAGTTAAGGTCTTTTGGTGTTTTCTTGGGAAAAGCAACTGCAATATAAAGTTATATTCATCTATATGTACTCTTGTTTCAAAATATCTATTGTCTTAATCTTATGGGCAATTTGATGAATGTGACATACATTTTGTCACATACATTGATTTTTGTTGATTTTGTTATCAGTTCATGCTGTCATAGAATCAATAATGTCAATGTTTGATGTCACACACAAGCATCGACACAACACATAATGATACATAATGACATCAACACAGCTGGAGCCTGATAAATGGATTTTTCTGATATTTTCTCTAATGTTCAGTAATTTCACTTGGAAATAAAATTTTCTTTACAGAAATGTTCAGAAATTAGTGTTTTACTGCACTGGTATTTGTTAATAGAAATGCAAGAAGCATAATTTTAATTGGTTACTTCATTTTGCAACAAACCACATCATAAGTTTCTTCTGTTCGTTCATCACGGGGTATATATTATATTAAGTGAAAATGAGTGACATACTCTGAATATTTTTCTCCCACACTTCAGAATGTCCTTTTAAGATACTGTCTAACTGCCAGCTAATTTACAGCTCTGAAAGCTTGCTGTTGTGTCATTTTGGAATAGAGTATTCAGTAATTTAAAGTGAAATGAATCACTGGATGATGAAGAATTGTTGTTAAATTGTTTGTGATGTAAGGGTTTACTTTGGTAGAGTCATACAAGAAATTGTACATTTCCGTGAAATGCCCTCTGAACATTAGAGGACATATTCATGAGTTCAAATTCCAAAAACAAATCTAACCCTGCTCAGAAGATAGCAGCTCAGCATGTTAGAGGTTTCCATGTACTGAATGACAGAGTCAGGGCGGGCCTGGGAATAACTTCTGTTCTCTGACTTTCTGCCTACTCCTCTGTGTCTGGCTGCCATTGTCCTATGACCCTGACAGGGAGGCACCCACTCACCAAGCAGCCTCTCACCTCAGTGATCTCAGTGGTGGGGAGTGGGGACAGTCGGGGCAACAGTCAGGGATTCTAGCACAAGAAGGCCAGTAGACGCTCACTGTAGTGGCTTACCCTTGTTCTTGTTCTCATGGAGATTTTTAACTTTTAAGAAAAAATAATTTCCAAGCTCTGAAAAATGGATTTAAAATACTGTTTTGATGCTCTCACAGCTGATTTCAACAAAAATTCTTAGTGCCTACATGTTAAGAATGGAATAAATATTTTCATAAATTCTTTGAAAGTAACCATAAGCAAATCCAAATATATTGACTATTTTTCCTATTTGAGTTCTTATGACTAGACTAGTGTTTTTAACATTACTGTACTTCATTTTTATGGATAATCAGGAATGTACATGAAACCTTAATTTCCAGCACAAGCATCGACACAACACATAATGATACATAATGACATCAACACAGCTGGAGCCTGATAAATGGATTTTTCTGATATTTTCTCTAATGTTCAGTAATTTCACTTGGAAATAAAATTTTCTTTACAGAAATGTTCAGAAATTAGTGTTTTACTGCACTGGTATTTGTTAATAGAAATGCAAGAAGCATAATTTTAATTGGTTACTTCATTTTGCAACAAACCACATCATAAGTTTCTTCTGTTCGTTCATCACGGGGTATATATTATATTAAGTGAAAATGAGTGACATACTCTGAATATTTTTCTCCCACACTTCAGAATGTCCTTTTAAGATACTGTCTAACTGCCAGCTAATTTACAGCTCTGAAAGCTTGCTGTTGTGTCATTTTGGAATAGAGTATTCAGTAATTTAAAGTGAAATGAATCACTGGATGATGAAGAATTGTTGTTAAATTGTTTGTGATGTAAGGGTTTACTTTGGTAGAGTCATACAAGAAATTGTACATTTCCGTGAAATGCCCTCTGAACATTAGAGGACATATTCATGAGTTCAAATTCCAAAAACAAATCTAACCCTGCTCAGAAGATAGCAGCTCAGCATGTTAGAGGTTTCCATGTACTGAATGACAGAGTCAGGGCGGGCCTGGGAATAACTTCTGTTCTCTGACTTTCTGCCTACTCCTCTGTGTCTGGCTGCCATTGTCCTATGACCCTGACAGGGAGGCACCCACTCACCAAGCAGCCTCTCACCTCAGTGATCTCAGTGGTGGGGAGTGGGGACAGTCGGGGCAACAGTCAGGGATTCTAGCACAAGAAGGCCAGTAGACGCTCACTGTAGTGGCTTACCCTTGTTCTTGTTCTCATGGAGATTTTTAACTTTTAAGAAAAAATAATTTCCAAGCTCTGAAAAATGGATTTAAAATACTGTTTTGATGCTCTCACAGCTGATTTCAACAAAAATTCTTAGTGCCTACATGTTAAGAATGGAATAAATATTTTCATAAATTCTTTGAAAGTAACCATAAGCAAATCCAAATATATTGACTATTTTTCCTATTTGAGTTCTTATGACTAGACTAGTGTTTTTAACATTACTGTACTTCATTTTTATGGATAATCAGGAATGTACATGAAACCTTAATTTCCAGCACAGAAGGATAATTGCTCAGTGATCATTTACTTTCTTTAAAACATAACTGCATATAAACTAAGAAAGTAAGAAAAATCTATTTTTAAACATGGCATTGAAATGGTATGTGAAATCAAATGGCATATAAAAAAAGCACTCACTCTGGTTTTTTTTTTTTTTTTTAACCTTACACCTGTAACTTAAAGTGAATCTAGGCTCTTATTCACCTATTTAGTCATCGAACCATATAAGCACCCTATTGATCATCAGAAATCTATGCCCTTACTTGAGAGATTTGGAAAGAAAGCTGACCCTGTTGAATAGAAGGGCACGAGGAGAAGAGGGCAACAGAGGATGAGATGGTTGGATGGCACCATGGACTCAATAGGCATGAGTTTGAGCAAACTCCAGGAGGTAGTAAAGAATAGGGAAACCTGGCATGCTGCAGTCGGTGGGGCCGCAGAGAGTCGGACAGACATGACCAAGCAACTGAAAATGACAACCTGTTAAGTAACTCAGTAACTGAGGTAGCTCCAGCATCTGTGCCACTTATTCACAGGAATCCACTGCTTTTTCCACGTGCCTGTGGTTTACTGTTGTCCTTTGTTTCAGCAGCAAGGGTGAGATCTCATGTAACATGTTTTAGATTAAAAAGATTTTTATAGTACAGTTAAAAGCACAGAAAACATGAATTTGTTAGAAAGGAGACCTATTTTTAGTAGTGATGGCTCTTCTATGCAGGATAATCTTTTTGTGGTATTGGGTCATGTAATCATTTTTTAAAAAATTTGACTGCTATAAGTCATATCATAGCTCTTGTACAAATATATGCTAAAATAACTGAATTATAGTGTGTGAATAAGCATTCCCTGACCCCAACCTAATTTTCTTACCATTATGTCTATGAACAAGCCAAAGACCATTTAACCTGAGAAAAGTGGAAGAAAATAGAGAAGTAGTGAAGGGCAATTTGAGCAGTAAATGCACTGTGGTATCATAAATATTTTCATAAATTCTTTGAAAGTAACCATAAGCAAATCCAAATATATTGACTATTTTTCCTATTTGAGTTCTTATGACTAGACTAGTGTTTTTAACATTACTGTACTTCATTTTTATGGATAATCAGGAATGTACATGAAACCTTAATTTCCAGCACAGAAGGATAATTGCTCAGTGATCATTTACTTTCTTTAAAACATAACTGCATATAAACTAAGAAAGTAAGAAAAATCTATTTTTAAACATGGCATTGAAATGGTATGTGAAATCAAATGGCATATAAAAAAAGCACTCACTCTGGTTTTTTTTTTTTTTTTAACCTTACACCTGTAACTTAAAGTGAATCTAGGCTCTTATTCACCTATTTAGTCATCGAACCATATAAGCACCCTATTGATCATCAGAAATCTATGCCCTTACTTGAGAGATTTGGAAAGAAAGCTGACCCTGTTGAATAGAAGGGCACGAGGAGAAGAGGGCAACAGAGGATGAGATGGTTGGATGGCACCATGGACTCAATAGGCATGAGTTTGAGCAAACTCCAGGAGGTAGTAAAGAATAGGGAAACCTGGCATGCTGCAGTCGGTGGGGCCGCAGAGAGTCGGACAGACATGACCAAGCAACTGAAAATGACAACCTGTTAAGTAACTCAGTAACTGAGGTAGCTCCAGCATCTGTGCCACTTATTCACAGGAATCCACTGCTTTTTCCACGTGCCTGTGGTTTACTGTTGTCCTTTGTTTCAGCAGCAAGGGTGAGATCTCATGTAACATGTTTTAGATTAAAAAGATTTTTATAGTACAGTTAAAAGCACAGAAAACATGAATTTGTTAGAAAGGAGACCTATTTTTAGTAGTGATGGCTCTTCTATGCAGGATAATCTTTTTGTGGTATTGGGTCATGTAATCATTTTTTAAAAAATTTGACTGCTATAAGTCATATCATAGCTCTTGTACAAATATATGCTAAAATAACTGAATTATAGTGTGTGAATAAGCATTCCCTGACCCCAACCTAATTTTCTTACCATTATGTCTATGAACAAGCCAAAGACCATTTAACCTGAGAAAAGTGGAAGAAAATAGAGAAGTAGTGAAGGGCAATTTGAGCAGTAAATGCACTGTGGTATCTGTGAGACCTTCTCCAGCTTTATGTGATAGCATACAGTATAGAAAAGATTCTTTCAGCAAATGTTTAGGAAAATATGTTCCAAAAGATCTGCATAACATTAGTGTAACCAAGTGTTCCTCTCTGTAGCATCCTGTTTTGGAATTAAATGCCTTCAGGGTACTCAGAATAACTTTGTTTAGAAACACAAGTATTTAACCTCTTATGTTCCAAATCAGCTTCTAAAAACTATGGATTAATTAGAAAACAAAAAGATCTTGTCCTTTTTGTTTCTCAATGATTGCAGCTCAAATTTAATTTTTTTCCTATATTGATTAAGTGGTATAGATAGAAAACAAAGGTATACACTCGGGTTCTTATAGGATTTATTGTCAACAAAATTATAAGAGCAGTTTTGTCTCTTTATAAACAATTTTCATAGGCCAAACATTTTTGAAGATAGGATTATTTCCAAATGAACTCAGAGAAAAATTTCTGCTCTGGTTCTTTGCAGGAGGTTCACACAGGGAGCAGATCCACTGACTCTGTTTACTTCTTTGTGGTGGTGTTGTTCAGCATTCTTAAATTGCTGCTGCAAAGCCAGCAGAGGGAGCACCCAACAATATTTTTGTTTAGCTTCAAAAATACACTAGCTTTACTAGTGTATTTTTAAGTTTTTTCCTCCATTTTCATTTAAAAATATGTCTGCAACTGATCATTTATTGATTATGCATTTTTTACTATATGGGTTTAACTTTATCTTCTAATTCCTGTTTGAAATTAAAAGACTTAAAAAAGGCATTATTTATGCAATTCAATCCCACATGCATCCATTAAATGTCTAATGTATGTAAGACAAGTAATGGAGAATCAAAGGGGAATGCTCCATAGTCTCTGTCCTTAAGGTATCTATAACGTAGTTGAATAGAGAGAATTATGAAGGTCCTCCTGTTTATACTTATCTGGAGTAGCTAGCTGGAAGTATCATTGAGAGGGTGATATTTGAAGTGGACCTTGAAAGAGAGGTTTTCTAAAATGGAGATTCTAGACCGGAAAGCGTAGCAGAAATTCCGGTGATATTTGAAGGGGACCTTGAAAGAGAGGTTTTCTAAAATGGAGATTCTAGACCAGAAAGCCTAGCAGAAATTCGGGGTATATTTGGGGGAAGGAAAGTGTAGGGGTGTGGCTTGATAGAAATGTGAAATAGATAGAAGGGATGTACAGGTAGATGAGATCAGAAAGCCAAAGGGGAGTCAGATATGGAACACCTTGAAATTCTTGCTTAGGAGTTTTGGTTTTATTCTTTGGGCAAAGGAGAGCAAATTGCAAGCCATTAAGAGGACACAACTGATGTTTTTCATTCAGGATAAAAGGTTACCTGGAGAACTGAGAGAATAAAACTGGACATTTTTGTACTTGTTCATGGAGGAAATATTCTATAATAATAATGATAATATATTTTATTTGTATTTTAGGTATGCATATCATGCATGTGTATATATAGACACATATATATGTATGTGTTTGTGTTATATAGTAATCCTGTTCTTAAATCATATATGTATATATATATATTATATATCCTTCAGAAGTATCCTGTGCTTTAAAGATTTGTACTAAAAATATATTAGAGAATGTACACCGGGTATCAGAGAACAGCTGGTGTCTTAAGAGAATGCCCAGGTTTTCAGTCTCTGTGACCAGGAAGTTGAATAAGTTGCCATTACCCTCATTGGAGATGGGAGGGATGACAGAGGCTGGGGTGGAAGTGGAGGATGGGGATTATTTGACAATGTCTTATCAGACTGGAAATGTTGGAGGGCATCCATCCTTGTCATAATGTCTAGCACATCCTTCCAGTTTTAGGTCTCGAGCTCAGAAGAGAAGCCAGAGCTAGAGTTTGGGAGTGAATGAGATAGTTCAGGGCAGTTAGACTGAGAAGAGGAGTGAGGTGAAAACCAAACGTTGAGGTGTGCCTATGTGTAGGCAGGTAAGGAAAGGTAGAAGTGTGGGAAGGAGCCTGCATAGACACTGATAGAGTGAGAGCAGACAGGAAAGTGCCCCACTTGTCTCTCAACTGTGTGTGCATCACTGCTGAGTGCAGAGCACTGAAGTCCCTGTCCGGAGTGTAGAGGAGCACCCTGAGCAGTCAGCTGCTGCAGGGCACAGTTTAGGATGTGGACTGAGGGGACGGCCATCCAGTTTGTTTATTCAGGAGATCAGACTTCCTAAGTAGTTCCTTTAGTTGTGCATTAAAATACAAAGTAGACTTCTACCTTACAGCTCTGTTTATGCAAACTTAAAAGATCCCAGAGGACCACCCCTTGGCTCAAAATTTATGAACTTTAAGCTTGATATCCAGGTGTGCTGTTATGGGTCAAACTCACTTGTTTGGATAGTTTTCAAAAGATGTACAGTGCCTTTGTAAACTTGGTTATTTATCTTTATTCTATGGGTACTTTGTATTTGATTTTTATTTTTTTTATTTTATTTATTTATTTATTATTTTGGGCGGGGGTCGGGTTGGGGAGGGAGGGGAGCCGGCGGGCCACTTCTATTGGTCTTTCATTTCTCCGTTTTCATCTGTCTTTGTTCTTTGGCTCCTGCGGGTCTCCCATCGCGGTGGCATCTGTTCTCACAGAGCACCGGCTCTGGGCGCATGCGCTCCAGAGCTCCGGCTCGGTGATTGGACACATCAGTCCAGCTGCTCCGCGGCACATGGGATCTTCCCAGGCCAGGGATCGAACCGGCGCCCCTTGCACTGCAAGGCGGTGTCCCTATCCACTGGACCACCAGGGGAAGCCCTGTATTTGATTTTTTGTAACAGAAAAAAATCACTATTATCTTTGTGTAAGTTCATTATAAAAAATTAAGATACAAAGAAATTGTAAATATCATCCTTAAATAACAACCATAATATATTACATAACCAGAAATACAACTTCCCTTTCTACTTCTTCCTCCTTCCCTTCTTTCTTTTTTTCCTATTGCTTTGTTTATCAGAGTATGCCTATTATTTTAAATAAAAAGGAATAAAGTTACTTTTACTTAAATTTATAAAAAGGAAAAGAAACTAAAGGTACCTAAATGAATTGTGGAGCTTCCAAATAAGACCTTCTTGATTAGAAGATGTAGCATATATTTTGAAAGATCTGTCTACAGTTAAAACCCAAGATTATGAAAAACATAACGAGTTACTGTTTTATGAAACATGTGTCTATATATTGTTTTTGAAAGATGCACATGTATGTTCTACCTTCTTGTCCCTTTCCAATTTTGTTGGTTACAGTAGTTGTACTTGTTTAAGCTTCATAACATTTACATTGTTATGTAAATATTAAAACTAAGGCCTATAATTATTTAAATCTAGTTTATATTTAACTAGAGTTCTGTACTCATCATGATTTCTTTTTACCTCTGGTGTTTCCATTCTTGAATAATTTTGATTCATATTTTAGTTGTCTAGTTTCTATCAGTAAGTGGAATTATGTAGGAAAGTCATAGGTGGCTATTTCCTGTTGAGAATGTCTTTTGTTGTGTAGACATCTTGGTTAGGCAGCCTGCTCTGGGGACATGGTTTCTTTTCTTCAGAATTCAGCACACACTGGTCAGTTGCCCTCTGGTGTTGAAAGCTGCTGTGGAAGAACACAGTGCTTGCTTAACTGTTCTCAGTTTTGTGCATCATTTCTCTTTTCCCTTTCTTTTCTCTCTCTTTCTCTTTTGGGGGGTGGGGGGACATCTTCTATTTAACTTTAATGTTCTAGACATGTGGAAAATGAATTCAATTGAACCTTATTTCACAGTTTGCCCCAGAATAAATCCCAGATGGGCTGAATAATTAATTTTTGTAAACAGAACTGATATAACTAGTAGATGAAAACACTGGTGACCCTCTAGTCTTTTAAAGAATGATTGCAATACAAAAACCATGAAGAAATAATGTCTGCATCAAAAAAGAGAAAAACTTCAGCAAAGAGTAACCAACAGTAATATATGAATACTGTTAAAGGGAAAATTGCAGCAGGTAAAATATTCACAACAAGTGATAGATGATAGGTGTTTTCTGTGTTGTGTGTTTTACTTATGATAAAACCAGTGGTGCAAAAAAAAAAAAAAAGTTGGTAAAAGGCACACAGAGGCATTTCACAAATGGAAAAATATAAGAGTAGAAGATTCCTAATTATGTAATGTGGTCATAAAGGTGACCTTCTTGATTAGAAGATGTAGCATATATTTTGAAAGATCTGTCTACAGTTAAAACCCAAGATTATGAAAAACATAACGAGTTACTGTTTTATGAAACATGTGTCTATATATTGTTTTTGAAAGATGCACATGTATGTTCTACCTTCTTGTCCCTTTCCAATTTTGTTGGTTACAGTAGTTGTACTTGTTTAAGCTTCATAACATTTACATTGTTATGTAAATATTAAAACTAAGGCCTATAATTATTTAAATCTAGTTTATATTTAACTAGAGTTCTGTACTCATCATGATTTTTTTTTTTACCTCTGGTGTTTCCATTCTTGAATAATTTTGATTCATATTTTAGTTGTCTAGTTTCTATCAGTAAGTGGAATTATGTAGGAAAGTCATAGGTGGCTATTTCCTGTTGAGAATGTCTTTTGTTGTGTAGACATCTTGGTTAGGCAGCCTGCTCTGGGGACATGGTTTCTTTTCTTCAGAATTCAGCACACACTGGTCAGTTGCCCTCTGGTGTTGAAAGCTGCTGTGGAAGAACACAGTGCTTGCTTAACTGTTCTCAGTTTTGTGCATCATTTCTCTTTTCCCTTTCTTTTCTCTCTCTTTCTCTTTTGGGGGGTGGGGGGACATCTTCTATTTAACTTTAATGTTCTAGACATGTGGAAAATGAATTCAATTGAACCTTATTTCACAGTTTGCCCCAGAATAAATCCCAGATGGGCTGAATAATTAATTTTTGTAAACAGAACTGATATAACTAGTAGATGAAAACACTGGTGACCCTCTAGTCTTTTAAAGAATGATTGCAATACAAAAACCATGAAGAAATAATGTCTGCATCAAAAAAGAGAAAAACTTCAGCAAAGAGTAACCAACAGTAATATATGAATACTGTTAAAGGGAAAATTGCAGCAGGTAAAATATTCACAACAAGTGATAGATGATAGGTGTTTTCTGTGTTGTGTGTTTTACTTATGATAAAACCAGTGGTGCAAAAAAAAAAAAAAAGTTGGTAAAAGGCACACAGAGGCATTTCACAAATGGAAAAATATAAGAGTAGAAGATTCCTAATTATGTAATGTGGTCATAAAGGTGAACTTTTAAGAAAGCACAAAAAGAAATTTCCCTATTTTGAATATAGGATCTCTCATATTTAGTTAACTATGTTGGATAAAATAAACTTAATTATTCCTACAAGCTGTGAAATTCCATGTTTCTGAGATGTGTATACCATATCTTTTTATCAGTTTGTTTTTTCCTTGATAAATTCAAGAACAATGTCTTATGCATCTTTCTGCTCTTCGTGGTGCATAGCTCAGACTATACCATGTATTTTGCATGTGAAAGTGAAAGTGTTAGTCGCTCAGTGGTGTTCCTTTGTGACCCCATAGACTGTAGTCCACCAGTCTCCTCTGTCCATGGGATTCTCCAGGCAAGAATACTGACGTGGGTAGCCATTCCCTTTTTCAGGAGATCTTCCTGACCAGGGATTGAACCTGGGTCTCCTGCATGGCAGGCAGATTCTTTACCATCTAAGCCACCAGGGAAGCCCACTTTTCATGTACTGTTCCTGAAATAAATTTTAAATGTTGACTAACAATTATAATGAATTTTTAAAAATTAATGTTTACTTATTTTATAAAATATGATGGGGGTTTAGACTCTTTTGTATAGATATTTTAACATAGTTTCTTTTTTAAATCTTAAAATATATGGTTTAAGTCCTAGAATTTTGATAAATGCATTTTATTACTTGAATAGATTTATTGTTTTATAGGTTAATTGTATACCTAAGTCTCATTTTGCAGAATTCAATTTTTGTTAATTTTAGTGAATGATCATATACAGAATTATATTTTTAGACCTTTATTCCTGTGAGCTATAAAGAATTTTGTTTACTATATACATGGTTTATTGGACATTAATGTTAAGGTTATTTAAGAACATTTTAAAATGATTTTACTGTGAAATTGTGGCATAAAGATGTGATTAAAGGTTAGTGATTATTGATCATTTTTTGTTAAGTTGGTTTAAATAGGGAAACTGAAGGTCTTAAGTAAAGGGGCATATTCAAAGTGATAGAATGATTTTTTTTCAAAGTGATAGAATGATTTTAAAGATTATTTAACAGCAAACTTTCCTTGGAGAACCATATTGTGTAAGTGGTTAGTGATATTAAAATTGATATCAGTTGGGATATAAAATGTATTTATTTTTAACTTTTATGCATATACAGCTTTTAAAATGTACATTTCGAGTATATTTCAAGAGTCTTTCAAAGTAATTTTGAATGAATTCCATTTGAGAAGTGAGGAGCTAGGTTTGTTAGTAATTAATCCAAATATAGTAATATAGCTTATTTTATTGATCTGTGATTTTTAAAATTAGGAGTGAGAAAAGTCACAGACATAGTTTGTTGACATATTGCAATCCATATGTGTGCTTTTCTGATAAGGAAGATATAGCATATACCATCTCTACAGAACATTTAGCACCAGATTTATGATTTTTATAATTTGGTTTGTAGCTTGCCAAAGAGCATGTGAGTGCATATTTGATCAGAAGCATATTTTGCCTTGAGTCAGATGAAGAATACTTAATGAATCAATGCCAAGAAGCAATGCTGAGATGGTGCAGACTAGCAGACTTAAAAGGTTTTAAAATGCCTTAATGTGAAATATAATCGAGATAAAGTAATGTTACATAAAGTCCAGTTTTTTAGTTTTTCATGCCCAGCCCCTTGATAAAATTCTTCACCATAACTATTGGTAGTGCTATTTTATGTGTGTCTGATGCACTTTGCATTTTTAGTGAGGTGTAGACTTGTTTCAGGTATATTGTACTCATTCTCTTGAGGGCTGAGCAATACAGGAATTGTATCTTTGGGTGCCAATACCTCTGCTCTCTAGCAAGCCTTGGAAAAAATTATCTTTGTGTTGATTTGTATTTCTTGCCTTATCAGTGAAGTTAGAAAATTTGCTTATTTATTCTACCATTTGTATTTCTGGCTTTATAAATTGTGTATTCGTGTTCTTTGTCCATTTTTCTATTAAGGTTCTCACTTCTTCCTGGTTATAAAATTCTGTATGTGTTAAGACTGTTAGCACTTTGATGTGTATATTACAAATATTTTACTTAGGTTTTTTGGGGAGTTTTGACTTTGTTTGCAGTGGTTTTGGCATATATAATTTTTTTCTGGGGGGGTGCACTTCTATTGTTATTTCATTCATTTATCTTTGTTCTTTTCCTCTGTGGGCCTCCCATCACAGTGGCCTCTCTCGTCGCAGAGCACCGGCTCTGGGTGCGTGCACTCCACAGCTCCGGCTCGGTAGTTGGACACATTGGTCCAGCCACTCCATGGCACATGAGATCTTCCCAGGCCAGGGATCGAACTGCTGCCCCCTGCACTGCAAGGTGGTGTCCTTACCCACTGGGCCACCAGGGAAGCCCTATAATTTTTAAAAATGACTACAGTTAAGTCCAGTAAATTTTTAGTCTATAATTCCTTTCTTTGTTAAGATTTGAAAGACCTGCACCAATCCTAAATTATATAAAATTTTCTTTCTTTTGAAACTATGATGTAGGAGGGAGTAATCAGACAAAGCCTTCGTATTGCTTAGTTTAAATAAGTTATAAGGAATTACCTTTGTGGACTGTTTGATTTTTTTATTTATAATGACTCATTTATAAATATGCCATATCATTGGTTGTTTTACCTTAGGTTGCGAGGGCACTTCCCAAGCGAAGTCTCCAGTGTTCTGTGTTCTTACTTGCTACTTCTGTACTGTGCAAGGAGTAAAGAGTGAGGGATTAGATCTTTTCAGTGACACTTCCTTCTTTTTTTCACTACCTAAAAGATACTTTTATATATATATAAACTACAGAAATGTGTAATTGTTTGGTTTCCAGGTTTGCTTATAGTAGCAAGAATAGTTTTTTGTTTTTTCCTACTGTTGTTCATTGTATAGAATTCCAACCATGCTTTGAGTTAATTGGAGTTTTAACTGGAACCTGAATTTAAAAAATGGTTTCAAGTTCAAAACAAGTTACAAATAAATCCTGGATGTGTAGCCTATTTGTAGATTGTGGCCAACTGGTCAGTCTTCTTGAGGAACAAATTTAAGGACTCTGGACCAGGAGTGGTCTGGTGGTTCTTGGATGATTCTAAAGAGTTCTCAGTGATTCTGCACATTAGAGTAAGAGTTGTTTCATACGTTCTGTAAAGTCAGAGGCAGTCTTACTGGTGCATAGATGTCTTTTCTTTAGGATTTAGAACAGTAATACCCAGTAGAATTTCCTGCAGTGATTTAAAATGTATACCGTATAACTGTTCACTTCCTGATCAGAGAAATATTCTGTGCCTTTGCCATCCAGTATGGTAGCCACTAACCACATGTGGCTCTTGAACACTTAAAGTGTGCCTAGTATGACAGAGGAACTTAATTTTTAGTTACTTAATTTTAATCAATTTAAATAGCCATATGTGATGACTATTATATTGGAAAACATTGATCTAGAGGTTTATATTGAGTGGAGTAAGATCCTCAGTTACACCAAATCATAGAATTAACAAGTCAAGTAATGCCAGTGAGAGACTTCCTCACTTATCTGATTAAAAAAAAAAAAAAAAAAGTCCTAGAATGTGTAGCTATTAGTTGGATCCTGTTTAGAAGAAGCCAACTATGAAGTTTAAAAGATAGTTTTCAGACAATCTGGGAAATTTGAACCTGAATCAGGAATTAGGTGAGTTTTATGGAATTAGTGTTAACTTTGTTAGGTGTGATAATAGCAATGGGTTGTATTAATAAAACTACAGTAGTGGTTTCCAGCTGAAATACTATGATACTTAAGGTGTGCTTTAGAGAGAAAAGTATTTGCAAGGAAGTGGATGAGACAAGACTGGCCAGTGTTCACGGATCTTTAGCTAGCTAAAGGGCATATGGTGTTCATTATACTCTTTGTATACTTTTGTGTGTGGTGGAATGTTTTCATAATAAACAGCATTAAATTGGGAGAGCTCTTTGTCATAAAGTTCAGCCCATTTTCTAAGTTCATTTACTCAGTCATTTAATGGCAGTTAGGATTCAGATCTGCTGATTGGCTCTAAGTTCTCTTCATTTCCTGTAATATCACACTATATCATATTTTAGATACATGGTTCTTCATCCCACCTGCTCCATGACCCTTAACAAGTTGTCTTGCACATTTCCGTCTCATGTGGATACTGTAAATTTGGTAGCAGAGCTGGTCATATAGATCAACAGAGGGTAGAGTCTTCCATGGCAAGTTGGACCAGGTTGAAGTATTATGGAATCTGTATTTGAGGGCTGAATATAAAGAAGTAGCTTGGGAGAGAAACCAAAGGAGCAAGTAGCAGCAGCAGATTTGAGGGGACAGGATGAAGGAAGGGTCAAAAGAGATCTGGAATGGATATGGTGGAACCAGGTCAAAGGTCTAAAAGCATAATTTGTATAGATAGTAAGGGTAATACTGCCAATTCTTACTGGGAAACAGCTCTATATTTCAAGGGCAGGTTAACTGACTTGGCACATAGCCCAACTGACATTGTTCTTTGTGAAATGCATGCACTGCTATAGATGATAGTCTCTATTTATTTAATCTAAAATAATTATAATAGTATAGAATTTCTATCTGGAAAGTGCTGTTGAGGTCATCTAATTCAACTTACTTATTTCTAAGTGTTATCATATTCCTGTTGCATTTCCAAAGGGTAGTTGGCATGAAATTATGTGCCATAAAGATTATAGGATTTCAGTTAGGTATGCTCTCAAGATTTTGAGATAAGTAGATAATAGTTATAATTATTCAAGTAATATAAATATTTGGTTAAATTGATTACTGATTAAATAATAATTTTATTTCTAAAATAAAATTTATTTTATGAAATACAACTTACAAATTTATTTACACTTATGTTTCTAGTCTCAGGGATGTTGTTAAGCAAGAATTTCTCATCAATAAAGCAACAGCCACACAGTATACATTTTACATTACTGCAAGTATCAGTGTCTTATATTTCATGCCAAGAGTGAGTGGAAGTTCAAAGAAGCTATTGATGCAGGAAAAAATTAATGAGTAGAATGTTTGTTGTACAGTTGCCTCAGAAGGACATAACTATTTAAAAGTAGAGTAAAACAAGACATTATTGACTTGCATAATACTGGCATTGTGATAATTTTCTAATTATATTTACTTGCACTTTTTGTGGGCTATTTGAATATTTCTTTTGTGTTCCATTTCTGAATTCTTTAGTTAAAGCCAAGAGAAAAATTAAGTTTATTCTCTTGTACCATGTGGATACTGTAAATTTGGTAGCAGAGCTGGTCATATAGATCAACAGAGGGTAGAGTCTTCCATGGCAAGTTGGACCAGGTTGAAGTATTATGGAATCTGTATTTGAGGGCTGAATATAAAGAAGTAGCTTGGGAGAGAAACCAAAGGAGCAAGTAGCAGCAGCAGATTTGAGGGGACAGGATGAAGGAAGGGTCAAAAGAGATCTGGAATGGATATGGTGGAACCAGGTCAAAGGTCTAAAAGCATAATTTGTATAGATAGTAAGGGTAATACTGCCAATTCTTACTGGGAAACAGCTCTATATTTCAAGGGCAGGTTAACTGACTTGGCACATAGCCCAACTGACATTGTTCTTTGTGAAATGCATGCACTGCTATAGATGATAGTCTCTATTTATTTAATCTAAAATAATTATAATAGTATAGAATTTCTATCTGGAAAGTGCTGTTGAGGTCATCTAATTCAACTTACTTATTTCTAAGTGTTATCATATTCCTGTTGCATTTCCAAAGGGTAGTTGGCATGAAATTATGTGCCATAAAGATTATAGGATTTCAGTTAGGTATGCTCTCAAGATTTTGAGATAAGTAGATAATAGTTATAATTATTCAAGTAATATAAATATTTGGTTAAATTGATTACTGATTAAATAATAATTTTATTTCTAAAATAAAATTTATTTTATGAAATACAACTTACAAATTTATTTACACTTATGTTTCTAGTCTCAGGGATGTTGTTAAGCAAGAATTTCTCATCAATAAAGCAACAGCCACACAGTATACATTTTACATTACTGCAAGTATCAGTGTCTTATATTTCATGCCAAGAGTGAGTGGAAGTTCAAAGAAGCTATTGATGCAGGAAAAAATTAATGAGTAGAATGTTTGTTGTACAGTTGCCTCAGAAGGACATAACTATTTAAAAGTAGAGTAAAACAAGACATTATTGACTTGCATAATACTGGCATTGTGATAATTTTCTAATTATATTTACTTGCACTTTTTGTGGGCTATTTGAATATTTCTTTTTGTGTTCCATTTCTGAATTCTTTAGTTAAAGCCAAGAGAAAAATTAAGTTTATTCTCTTGTACCCAGATTATTCTATAGTCAAAAGCAACAAGCTCACAAAATCAGTTTCTAAGTTTAATGGCAGATACTGCTATTAATAGGTACTATTAAGTTAAAACTACTATAATCATTTGTTTATTCATTGATTATTTCATTTATTCATGAATTTAACAAACTTAATATGTGTTCCCATTGAGGAGGAAAGTATAAATAAGACATAGCCTCTACCCTTATTTTGCTCATGTTTTAGTTGAGTAAACAGACATACAAGTAAATAATTGAGCTTGCTGATTGTTGTAATGGTGGCAAATGCAAGAGGTTATGGGAATATATGGAGAAAAGGATTAGCTAGGAAATAGGATGAACTTGAGGTACAAACCATTTTCATGGAAATGAGCCTTGAAGAATAAATTGAGGTTGATTATACTTTTTGTTGCATTAATAATGGCAACTGTGAGAATCAGATTTTTAAAGATCAATAGATGCCATCTTTATCTTTTTTAGCTTTGAAGGTACTTCTGCTTCCATTTTTCACTATAGTTTGCTGCAGATGCTTTTTTGTACTGCAGCCTTTGATCTCTGTCCTATCTGGTTTTATTCTTTGGATCCTGGTTGACATATGGTCCATTTTAGATGACTGACCTGGCTCTCAGCTTCTACTCTTAGTCTGACCTGGCACTCTCAAAGTACTCTGTTTCTGGTAATTGCCCCTCTTCTTGACCTATTGCAGCTTCAAACAAGAAAAGGTTTGTTCCTATGATCTGGCAGAATCCTACTCCGGCCAAGGACTCTAGAGTCTTCAGCCAACTTTATTTTTCTGATATTCAGTATTAGAAAAGTAAGGTCTGAGAGTACACAAGTGTAATATGGCTCAAGAGCAAGGTGCAAGAGGATTGTGAGAGGGATGTAATAAGTTTGGAAAAGCAAGTGAAGGCTGGACTGTAAGAACCATAAAAACATGGGTTTAAGGCTTTATTTTTTATGCCAGATTAGAACCCATAAACATTTTTCAGAGTTGTGGCTCTGTTACATCTACACTGTGGAAAGACGATATTGTCATGACTAGACCATAAAGAGGAGAAACTCCAATCAGGGAGACCAGTTAAAGAAAAGAGATGATAAAGCCCTGAATTGTGCAAGATAGTGATGATGGAAAAGAAGAAATACATCAGAAAAGTTTCAGAGATGGGACTAATTGGAAATTGAGCATGGAGGGAAAGAAATATATTCAAGTATTTTCCAAATATTCTGATCTGTGTGATGCTATACACTTCCCTCTTAAGTTTTGGATTGTTGTGCTTTCATTTTCATTTGTTTCTTGGTATTTTTAATTTTCTTTTGATTTCTTCAGTGATCCAGCAGTTGTTAAGTAGCATATTGTTTAGCTGCCACATGTTTGTATTTCTTAGAGGTTTCTTCTTGTAGTTTATTTCTAATCTCATAGCACTGTGATAAGAGAAGATGCTTGGTATTATTTTAGTTTTCTTAAATTTTCTATGGCTTGCCTTGTGACTCAGTATGTGGTCAGTCCTGGAGAATGTTCCATGTGCACTTGAGAATATGTGTAGTCTGCTACTTTTGGATGGAATGCTCTATAAATATCAATTAAGTCGAACTCCTCTGAAGTGTCATTTAAGGCCTGGGTTTCCTTATCGATTTTCTGTCTTGATGATCTGTCCATTGATGAAAGTGGGATATTAAAATCCCTCACTATTATTGTGTTTCTGTTGATTTCTCCTTTTATATTTGTATGTATTTGCCTTAAACATTAAGGTGCTCTATGTTGGGTGCATATATATTTAAAATCATTATATCTTCTTGTATTAAACTCTTGCTCGTTATCTAGTGTCCTTCTTTGTCTCTTATAACAGTCTTTGTTTTAAAGTTTATTTTGTCTGATGTGAATATTAATTCTCTAACTTTCTTATGATTTCTATTCTCATGAAATACCTTCTTTCTTTTTTACATTTTTTTTTTTTTTTGGCCATTTCTATTGGTCTTTCATTTTATTTCCATCTTTGTTCTTTGTCCTGTGAGGGATTGCAGTGGCCTGTCTTGTTGCAGAGCTCTGGCTCTGGGCACATGTGCTCCAGAGTGCTGGCTCAGTAGTTGGACACATCGGTCCAGCTGCTGCACAGCATGTGGGATATTCCCAGGTCAGGGATCGAACTGGCGCCCCGTGCACTGCAAGGTGGTGTCTTTACCCGCTATACGACCAGGGAAGCCCCTGAGATACCTTCTTGCATTCCCTTACTTTCAGTCTGTTAAGTGTCTCTTGGTATGAAGTGGGTCTCTTGTAGAAAGCATATATATGGGTCTTGTTTTTGTATCCACTATGTAGCCAATCTATGTCTTTTGGCTGGTGCATTAATCATTATCTTACATTTAAGGTAATTATTGATGTGTATGATCCTATCACCATTTTGTTAATTGTTTTGGGTTATTTTTAATATATCTTTTCCTTCTATTGTGTTACCTGCCTACAGAAGATCCTTTAGCATTTGCTGAAAAATTGGTTTAGTGGTGCTAAATTCTTTTAACTTTTGCTTGTCTCTAAAGCTTTTGATTTCTCCCTCATATCTGAATGAGAGTCTTCCTGGGTAGAGTATTCTTGGTTGTAGATTCTTCCCTTTCATCACTTGGAATATATCATGCCATTCCCTTCTGTCTTGTAGAGTTTCTGTTGAGAAATTGACTGATAACCTTATGGGTTTTCCCTTGTATGTTGTCTTTTTTCTTTTGTTGTTTTGAATAAATTATCTTTGTCTTTAATTTTTGTCAGTTTGATTACCTTGTGTCTTGATGTGTTCCTCATTGGATTTATCCTGCCTGGAACTCTCTGTGCTTCCTGGACATGGCTGACTGTTTCCTTTCCCATGTTAGGGAAGTTTTCAGCTATTATTTCTTCAAGTATTTTCTCAGGTTCTTTCTCTTTTTCTTCTCCTTCTGTGACCCCTATAATGTGAATATTGGTGCATTTAATGTTGTCCCAGAGGTCTCTTGGGCTGTCTTCATTTCTTTTCATTCTTTTTTCTATATTCTGTTTTGCAGCATTGATTTCTACCATTCTGTTTTCCAGGTCACTTATCTGTTCTTCTGCCTCAGTTATTCTGCTTTTGATTCCTTCTATTTTATTCTTCATATGTTTTCTTGTTCTTTAATTCTTCTAGGTTCTTGGTAAACATTTCTTGCGTCTTTTCTTTTGTTTCTGATATCCTGTATCATCTTCATTATCTTTATTCTGAATTCTCTATTCATCTAACTGTCTTTCTGGAGATTTATCTTGCTCCTTTGTCTGGGACATAATCCGATTTCTTTTCATCTTGAGTGCGGGGACCTTCCGCAGAAAGGGAAGGCAGCGGGATTACTCCCGGCGGAACCGGGAGATCTCAGAGAAAGGCAAATCTTGAACTGTCCGCCCCGCAGCCCCCTGGCTGAGGCAGGGGACAATCAGACGTGACAGGGGTTCCGTTGGAGCGGTTCCACTTTATTAGAGTAAACTAACAGTTTTTATAGGCAAACGAAGGGGGGGGTTGCAAGGAACTTCCTATAGTTACACCAATCAAGCTAAAGGTCGAGCAACCATGCATTTACATTGCAATAGGAACTCACGGTGAGCCAGCATTGCCCAGAGCGTGGAAACCAGGGGGATCAATCAGAAGTTTTGACAATGGACCTTAGATCATGCCCTGTCTCTTCCTGTCGGTGTCCTTTTAGCACCAAACTGCAAATGTGCTTAAGCTTCCTTATGCTTGCAAAAGCCGTCTTTCCTTCAGGGCCCCACACTTGAGTATCTTTCTATGACTGTAGTATTATATCTGAAGACTGATGGGACTGTAATACTTATATATTCTGTCTGTCTCCTGGTGAGGATAAGAAGCTTATGCAAGTTTCCTGATGGGAAGGGCTGACTGTGAGGGAAACTGGGTCTTGCTGTGTTGGGTAGGGTAGGACTGTGCTCCCTCCCTGTTAGTTGTTTGACCTGAGGCAACTTAGTCCTGGAGTCTATAGGCTTCTATAGTTGGGTGACCTCCAAGAGGGTCCTCACCATGACACAGCTCTGAGTACTGTTACTGTCAGTCCCCCTGTCCCTGTGGCAGACCATTGCTGACTCACACCTCCCCAGGAGACCCTCAAACACTCATAGGTAGGTCTGGCTCAGTCTCTTGTAGGGTCACTGCTCCTTTCCCCTGGGTCCTGGGCACAAATTATTTTGTTTGTGGCCCTCCAGGGACTCTATTTGCACCAGTCTTGTGGAAGCTCTGAAATCAAATCCCACTGACCTTCAAAGTTAGATTCCCTGGAAATTCCCAGTCCTTTGGCCAAATCCTGAGGCCGGGGAGCTTGATGTAGGGGCGTAGAACCTTCACAGCAGTGCAAGAATTTCTTTGGTACTATTGTTCCCTATCCTGTGAGTTACCCACCAGCAGGCATAGGATTTGATTTTTATTGCAGTTGCTCCCCTCCTACCATTTCATTGTGGCTTCTCCGTTGTCTTTGGGGTATCTTTTCTTTGGTGGGTTCCAGTGTCTTCTTGTTCATGTTTGTTCAGCTTCTAGTTATGATCTTGGTGCTCTGGCAGTAGAAACTGAGCGCACGTCCTTCTACTCTTCCATCTTAATCTCGCCTCTTGGTATGTGTGATGAATGAATTATTTTACCTTTGTCATTATAATTATAATTAATATAAAAACTAATTACACTTGTAGCTATTTGGCTGTATCCTCCATTGGACTGATCTCCGTGACATCAGGGACTTTGTTTTGCTTATATCTGTATTCCCTAGCACTAGGCATAGTGTCTGGCTATACTGATATATTCAATAGTTGTTGACCAACTGACTGGTTTCACTTGATCAATACAATTTATTGACTGTCAGGCACTATTAAAGATGAATTTTAATACCTTTGACTAAAACATGAAATACATGAGGATGAGAAGAGTTAGTGAAAACAGAAAACATTATATTTTAGACACGCTGATTTGAGATGCCATGAACATCTAGTTGGAGATCGGAATCTATCTGAACTTCAAAAAAGCAATCTTGGTAGTAGGCAATTCAGATTTGGGATGGAAGTAAAACCTGAAGCCATGGAATATTATTTGAGATTAATAGAGTAAGAAAAGTGAGGCATAATAATAATGCCCAAAGACAATTCTGGTAAATAAAAATATTTAAGAAATAAGTACACAAAGAAGAGTTAATTAATAAGGCAACTGAGAAGTATGTCGAATTATAGGAGAAAAACCAGGGAATAGTATTGTCATCAAGGAAAAAAAGGGAATTCTTTCAAGGAGGATTACGTCTTGGGATACAGTATTTGTGAGATTTGAATCCCTAGGAGAGTTGTTGGAAGTCAGAACTTACTGAGCTAGTCTCTCCTTTATGTGTATGTGTGTGTGTGTGTGCATGCCTCAGAATTTATGTCTGAACTCTTCAGTTTATGGTCAAATTATTTCAAACTGTAGTGACTTTCTATTAATTTATAATTCCTTTAGTATGAGTATTGTTCAGGCAACAAAATCTTAAGATTGTTGCCCATGAACTGCAAGAGGAAATGACCAAAATTTAGAAGGAAGTTTCTGCTTTTAGATGAAGTGTATGTCCAAATTTTCTCTTCAAATTTTCATGGCCAGTTGCTTCTTTCACTTGAATAAATTTTCACTTTTCAGTTGTGATAATGCTTTTAAAGCAGTTAAAGACAAACAGGTTTTTAGCCATTATAAATGATTCTTAATGCATACAAGTATTAATGCAACGTTTGTGAATATACTAGTTTGTGTGGTAGAATGGAGAATCTGAAATTCTTTAATTTGTAAGTCTTTCTGAGTTACTATAAATTTTATTTTAAATAACAATGAAGATCACAATCTTGCTTTTATTCTCCTGATTTTCTTTGGAAAAAACAAATTATTTTAGCCATAGCCTGGGTTCCTTAACAATCAGTCAAAGGGAAATAAAAGACAGACAGTATAAAAACTTTCTTTGGAAAAAATAAGAACACTTGAAGAATTATTTGTCTGCCAGACTCCCCTGCTTATGCTATTATAAGTTTGTGTGCCCACAAAGATGTATTTCATAGCTCTGAATTTATAAACTGTATGGGATGCTACTCATTTAGTGTGGCAGATATCTTTGTAAATAGATCCCATTAATACTGTACTGTGCTTCCACTAGATGACCAGTAAGTTTGGGTTGAAAGATGAATTGTTGACAAGATTTAGAAAGTACCTAACATTTCAAAAATGCCTGACTTGTTGCAGTTGCATACAAAATTGAGAGCCTTCTGGTTCTCTAACAATTGTATTAAGAGAAACTATCTTGGCCATTGATAGGTTGGAGCCACTGATGTTTTTTGGCCAGATACCAGAATGTTCTTCAGTAATGCTATAATCTGTCCAGGTGCCATTAGTCCAGCAGGATGTTTCACAGCCTGTAGGATATACATGGGGAAAAGGTCACAAAATAAATGGGTGGAATACATATTTAGGACTTTTCAGGTAGGCAGACAGGGAAAAGCTGTAGAAAGAATATTTGCATTTTTGATTTAGGCATATCTTACCTGAAGTAGTATGAAAGTAACTTAATTAAGCAGAATTATTTTAATCATGTTTTTCTTAGTTTCTTGATATAGAGGTTGCTTTTGGTGATGGATAAAAGAGGTGACAAAAAAGGAAGTGTGAAAGTCTTAGTCTCTCTGTCATTTCTTTGTGACTCCAAGGACCTACAAAAAGAAACCTTGCATTTACTACTTCTTCTGTTTTTTTTTTTTTTTTCTTTAAATTTTGGCCTCTTTTATTGGCCCTTCATTTATTTATTTTCATCCATCTTAATTCCTTGACCTGTGTGGGCCTCCCATCGCAGTGGCCCCTCTCGCTGTAGAACACTGGCTCTGGGCACATGCGCTCTAGAGTGGTGGCTTGCAGTTGGACACACCGGTCCAGCAGCTCTACGGCATATGGTATCTTCCCATGCCAGGGATTGAACCGGTGCCCCTTGCACTGCAAGGCAGACTCTTTACCCACTGGACCACCAGGGAAGTCCTTCTGTTTACTTTTATTAGCCACATCCATTTCCTCTAACAAATCTGTCTTGATAACATACGCTGTTTTCCAGGGAACATTTTAACCTCTCATGACTGATTAGAAAAGTAAGTACTTGGCCCCAAAGGAATGACTGTAATGACTGACAAGATTTAAAACAGGAGGCAGTAAGGTGATTTAGAGACCAAGTGGTCTAAATCAGGCTGGAGAGTAGAAGTGTTTTGTTATTGTTTAGTCCTTAATTTGTGTCCAACTCTTGCAACTTCATGGTCTGAAGCTAGGTAGGCTCCTGTGTCCATAGGATTTCCAAGGTAAGAATAGTGGAATGGGGTGCCATTTCCTTCTCCAGAGGATCTTCCCAACCCAGGGATCAAACCCATGTCTCTTGCTTGGCAGGAAGATTCTTTACCACTGAGCCACCAGGGAAGATGAGATGGTTAGACAGCATCATTGACTCAATGGACATGAATTTGAGCAATTCCAGAAGAGAGTGATGGTCAGGGAAGTCAGTGCTGCAGTCCATGGAGTCTCAAAGAGTATAACATTACTTAGTGACTGAACAACAAGAACAATACCAGAAAAGCCCCTGTTTAAGTTGAAAGAATATTTGCATTTTTGATTTAGGCATATCTTACCTGAAGTAGTATGAAAGTAACTTAATTAAGCAGAATTATTTTAATCATGTTTTTCTTAGTTTCTTGATATAGAGGTTGCTTTTGGTGATGGATAAAAGAGGTGACAAAAAAGGAAGTGTGAAAGTCTTAGTCTCTCTGTCATTTCTTTGTGACTCCAAGGACCTACAAAAAGAAACCTTGCATTTACTACTTCTTCTGTTTTTTTTTTTTTTTTCTTTAAATTTTGGCCTCTTTTATTGGCCCTTCATTTATTTATTTTCATCCATCTTAATTCCTTGACCTGTGTGGGCCTCCCATCGCAGTGGCCCCTCTCGCTGTAGAACACTGGCTCTGGGCACATGCGCTCTAGAGTGGTGGCTTGCAGTTGGACACACCGGTCCAGCAGCTCTACGGCATATGGTATCTTCCCATGCCAGGGATTGAACCGGTGCCCCTTGCACTGCAAGGCAGACTCTTTACCCACTGGACCACCAGGGAAGTCCTTCTGTTTACTTTTATTAGCCACATCCATTTCCTCTAACAAATCTGTCTTGATAACATACGCTGTTTTCCAGGGAACATTTTAACCTCTCATGACTGATTAGAAAAGTAAGTACTTGGCCCCAAAGGAATGACTGTAATGACTGACAAGATTTAAAACAGGAGGCAGTAAGGTGATTTAGAGACCAAGTGGTCTAAATCAGGCTGGAGAGTAGAAGTGTTTTGTTATTGTTTAGTCCTTAATTTGTGTCCAACTCTTGCAACTTCATGGTCTGAAGCTAGGTAGGCTCCTGTGTCCATAGGATTTCCAAGGTAAGAATAGTGGAATGGGGTGCCATTTCCTTCTCCAGAGGATCTTCCCAACCCAGGGATCAAACCCATGTCTCTTGCTTGGCAGGAAGATTCTTTACCACTGAGCCACCAGGGAAGATGAGATGGTTAGACAGCATCATTGACTCAATGGACATGAATTTGAGCAATTCCAGAAGAGAGTGATGGTCAGGGAAGTCAGTGCTGCAGTCCATGGAGTCTCAAAGAGTATAACATTACTTAGTGACTGAACAACAAGAACAATACCAGAAAAGCCCCTGTTTAAGTTGAAAGGGTTCTAATATTTCTGGCAGGAAAATTCATATTTATTACACTGAATGTATTTGAAATATTATGAACTTGTATTCTTAAGTCTTCAAAATATTTGTTAAATGAATGAAATGATAAAATTACATTCAGCAAGATGGGATTCAATAACCCTAACATAGGCCTAGGAGTAAAGGTTATACCATTGTAGAGCTTTTTTCCTTGAGAGGTCACATCACCAGGGTTTTTTATAGTTATTTACTCAGCTTGGTGTAAAGAGTTGTAATTTGTGGGTACTGTGGAAACGCCTAAGATGGCCATCGGTGGCTGCAGTCCTATGGTCCTGCCAGCAGGAGTCACTGCAAAGGTGCCATGGGACATAGATGCCCTCTTTAGGCATTTCCTAATTTGTCTCCTCATACTTACTTCTCAGTGGTATGCACCCTTTGCATGGTTGTGAATTAGACTCATTTCTTTTGGAAGCTATATATTTATGCTTTATTTATGAAGACTACTATTGACAATTAGAAGTTTGTGTCAGAACCATTAGAGCCTAGTGTAACCCTAAACTAATTGTTAAAACAAAAAGAAATGGTTGCTTTAAAAAAAAAGAGTATCTACTTTTTGTTTTATTCCTCTTGTATCTGTGGATGCTTTTTATCCAAAAGATGAACTACTTATGGCATGTTTGTGGAAAGTATTATCAATAAAATATTATTATTTAAATTTTGGGATTTGTTTTAGTAAGAACAGAATTTGAAGCCACCTACTGAGAATTACAATTAGAGTAGAATATAGGAAGTAATAACTTGTAATTTAAATATTTTTGTTATTAAAGCCTATTATGTTTTAGAGGATTCCTTTTTTTTTTTTTAATATTTCTCCTGAGAGTCTTTTTTTTTAAATTTAGTTTTTATTTTACTTTTTACTTTTACAGAGTTTTGTTGTTTATAGATATGTATGACCCCAGATTATCTCCTGACAGTCTTTTTTTTTTAGGGGGGAGAGGGAAAGTGGGTTGGGGAGGGAGGGGGGTGGGCGGACCACTTCTATTGGTCTTTCATTTCTCTATTTTCATCTTTGTTCTTTGGCCCGTGTGGGCCTCCCATTGCAGTGACCTCTGTTGTCACAGAGCACCGGCTCTGGGCACATGTGCTCCAGCACTCCAGAGCTTCAGCTCCGTAATTGGACACATCAGACCAGCCGCTCCACGTCTAGTGGGATCTTCCCAGGCCAGGGATCGAACCAGCGCCCCTTGCACTGCAAGGCGGTATCCTTACCCACTGGACCACTAGGGAAGCCCTAGAGGATTTCTTAAACTGATACACTTGAGTTGAACACAGTCATTACTAGTTAAGCTAATTAGTTAAGCTTTGGTGTATGCTTTACTTAAAATATCTGTGGACAGTACAGAAAATGCCGAATACCCTCTTTTGGTCTTAGGTTTGAAAGAGAGCATATAAATGAAGTAATAAGGCTAAATTATCATCTAAAAGTTATTAGTCACACTATAGCCAAAGTACTGAACAGTATTTTCGGTATTTGAAAGAAGAAAAGCTAACTTGGGCAAAATGCCCAGAGATGCCAACAAATGTAACTTACTTTAGTTAGTGTTACAGTATTAGTCACTCAGTTGTGTCTGATTCTTTGGGACCCCATAGATTATAGCCTGCCAGGCTCCTCAGTACATGGAAATCTCCAGGCAAGAAAACTGGAGTGGGTAATTATTCCTTTCTCCAAGGGATCTTCCAGACCCAAAGATGAAACCCAGATCTCCTGCATTGCAAGCAGATTCTTTATTTTCTGATTCACCAGGGAAGCCCTCGCTTACTTTAGACAACAAGAACAATAAAAAAGATAGAAAATAATGATGAATATATAAATATTATGTTTAAGAGAAATTTTCTTTCTTTGCTTAGATTTCTCTCTTCTGTCTTAAGGATCATACATTTTTATTACCCTAAATTCTGATTAAGGAGTGTAATTACACACACACACAGTAAAGCTATTTTTAAAAATATCATGGGGGCTTCCCTGGTGGTCCAGTGGGTAAGGACACCGCCTTGCAGTGCAAGGGGCGCCGGTTCGATCCCTGGCCTGGGAAGATCCCACTAGATGCAGAGCGGCTGGACCGATGTGTCCAATTATGGAGCCGGAGCTCTAAAGTGCATGCGCCCAGAATCAGTGCTCTGCGACGACAGAGACCACCATGAAGGGAGGCCCACACGGGCCAAAGAACAAAGATGAATGAAAATAGAGAAATGAAAGACCAATAGAAATGGCCCGCCTGCTCCCCTCCCTCCCGACCTCCCCCCAAAATAAATAAATAAATAAATCTATATTAAAAAAAAAATATCATGAAGAAAAAAAAAAAAAAAATTAGCATGAAAGATCCCTGTTGCCCAATGGATAGCCTCATGTCATAGTCTCAGCTCCTAGGTGGTACTGGTTCTGCATTCTTGGCCTGTGTCTTCAGCCGAATTTTAAAATCTTTTAATTGCCCTTAAATTTTATCAAATGCAGTGTTTCGCCACTAAATATCAAGTTACATGAAGGATTTTTTTTACATGCATTTTATTAGGTTGAGGAAGGTATCTCTATTGCTAGGTTGGTGAGAGTTTTAATCATCAATGGGTATTGAATTTTGCAAATGGATTTTCTGCATCTACTGAAAAAGTGTATGGTGTTTCACCTTTATTCAGTCATGTGGCAAATTAAATTGATTGATTTTTGAATGTTAAACTAGCTTTGCATTCTTAGATTATAGCCTGCCAGGCTCCTCAGTACATGGAAATCTCCAGGCAAGAAAACTGGAGTGGGTAATTATTCCTTTCTCCAAGGGATCTTCCAGACCCAAAGATGAAACCCAGATCTCCTGCATTGCAAGCAGATTCTTTATTTTCTGATTCACCAGGGAAGCCCTCGCTTACTTTAGACAACAAGAACAATAAAAAAGATAGAAAATAATGATGAATATATAAATATTATGTTTAAGAGAAATTTTCTTTCTTTGCTTAGATTTCTCTCTTCTGTCTTAAGGATCATACATTTTTATTACCCTAAATTCTGATTAAGGAGTGTAATTACACACACACACAGTAAAGCTATTTTTAAAAATATCATGGGGGCTTCCCTGGTGGTCCAGTGGGTAAGGACACCGCCTTGCAGTGCAAGGGGCGCCGGTTCGATCCCTGGCCTGGGAAGATCCCACTAGATGCAGAGCGGCTGGACCGATGTGTCCAATTATGGAGCCGGAGCTCTAAAGTGCATGCGCCCAGAATCAGTGCTCTGCGACGACAGAGACCACCATGAAGGGAGGCCCACACGGGCCAAAGAACAAAGATGAATGAAAATAGAGAAATGAAAGACCAATAGAAATGGCCCGCCTGCTCCCCTCCCTCCCGACCTCCCCCCAAAATAAATAAATAAATAAATCTATATTAAAAAAAAAATATCATGAAGAAAAAAAAAAAAAAAATTAGCATGAAAGATCCCTGTTGCCCAATGGATAGCCTCATGTCATAGTCTCAGCTCCTAGGTGGTACTGGTTCTGCATTCTTGGCCTGTGTCTTCAGCCGAATTTTAAAATCTTTTAATTGCCCTTAAATTTTATCAAATGCAGTGTTTCGCCACTAAATATCAAGTTACATGAAGGATTTTTTTTACATGCATTTTATTAGGTTGAGGAAGGTATCTCTATTGCTAGGTTGGTGAGAGTTTTAATCATCAATGGGTATTGAATTTTGCAAATGGATTTTCTGCATCTACTGAAAAAGTGTATGGTGTTTCACCTTTATTCAGTCATGTGGCAAATTAAATTGATTGATTTTTGAATGTTAAACTAGCTTTGCATTCTTGTGATAACCCCCACTTGGCCATGCCTTAACATTCTTACATATTACTGGAGTCAGTTTGCTCATATTTTGTTCAGGATTTTTGTGTTTATGCTCATAAGTGATATTGATTTATAGTTTTTTAAAATATTTTCTTTGTCTCATTTTGTTGTCAAGGTAATTCTGTCCTCATAAAATGAGTAGCCAAATGTTTGGACTTCTTGTCTTTTTGTAAAGATCTTGTATGAAATTGGTATTTCTTCTTTAAACATTTTATAGTTTTCAGCAAAGCCATATGGGCCTGGAGGTTCTTAGTGAGAAGGCTTTAAACTATAGCCAATTTCTTTAAAGGTAGAGAGCTATTTAGATTATTTTTTAGGGAGGTTTGATGACTTGTTCTTTCATGGAATTTATCTACTTCATTTGAATTATAAAATTTTTGGTGTACAGTTATTCAAAACATTTTCTTGTTATACTTTCTATTGCATGTAGGATCTTTAGCTGTAATACCTTTTCATTTCTGGTTTTGATGATTTTTGTTCCCTTGTATCAGTTTCACTAGCGGTTCATTAGTTTTATCAATCTTTTCAAAGAATCAGTTTTTTTGGCCCATTTTCCCTCTGATTTGTCTGTTTTCTTTTTTGTTGAGTTTGCTCTTATCTTTGTTATTTCCTTACTTTTATTTGCTTTTGGTCTCCTTTGCTCTTCTAAAGGTTGAAATTTATGTCAATAATTCCGGACTGTTCTTTTTTAATATAAGCACTGGAAACTATAGTTTTCCCTCCAAAGACTAACATGGCTGAATCCCACAAATTTTACTTTGTTGTATTTTCATGAATTATGAGATATTTTAAAATAATTTTAGAATATTTAGAGTATTTTTAGATATCTTATTGGTAGTAGTTTCTAATTTATTCACATTGTGGTTGGAGATACTTTATATGGTTTTAGTCATTTTAAGTTTACTGAGACGTGTATGGCCAGCCATGCATTTTTTAGTTAGGGATCTTTTGCTAGGTTGGTGAGAGTTTTAATCATCAATGGGTATTGAATTTTGCAAATGGATTTTCTGCATCTACTGAAAAAGTGTATGGTGTTTCACCTTTATTCAGTCATGTGGCAAATTAAATTGATTGATTTTTGAATGTTAAACTAGCTTTGCATTCTTGTGATAACCCCCACTTGGCCATGCCTTAACATTCTTACATATTACTGGAGTCAGTTTGCTCATATTTTGTTCAGGATTTTTGTGTTTATGCTCATAAGTGATATTGATTTATAGTTTTTTAAAATATTTTCTTTGTCTCATTTTGTTGTCAAGGTAATTCTGTCCTCATAAAATGAGTAGCCAAATGTTTGGACTTCTTGTCTTTTTGTAAAGATCTTGTATGAAATTGGTATTTCTTCTTTAAACATTTTATAGTTTTCAGCAAAGCCATATGGGCCTGGAGGTTCTTAGTGAGAAGGCTTTAAACTATAGCCAATTTCTTTAAAGGTAGAGAGCTATTTAGATTATTTTTTAGGGAGGTTTGATGACTTGTTCTTTCATGGAATTTATCTACTTCATTTGAATTATAAAATTTTTGGTGTACAGTTATTCAAAACATTTTCTTGTTATACTTTCTATTGCATGTAGGATCTTTAGCTGTAATACCTTTTCATTTCTGGTTTTGATGATTTTTGTTCCCTTGTATCAGTTTCACTAGCGGTTCATTAGTTTTATCAATCTTTTCAAAGAATCAGTTTTTTTGGCCCATTTTCCCTCTGATTTGTCTGTTTTCTTTTTTGTTGAGTTTGCTCTTATCTTTGTTATTTCCTTACTTTTATTTGCTTTTGGTCTCCTTTGCTCTTCTAAAGGTTGAAATTTATGTCAATAATTCCGGACTGTTCTTTTTTAATATAAGCACTGGAAACTATAGTTTTCCCTCCAAAGACTAACATGGCTGAATCCCACAAATTTTACTTTGTTGTATTTTCATGAATTATGAGATATTTTAAAATAATTTTAGAATATTTAGAGTATTTTTAGATATCTTATTGGTAGTAGTTTCTAATTTATTCACATTGTGGTTGGAGATACTTTATATGGTTTTAGTCATTTTAAGTTTACTGAGACGTGTATGGCCAGCCATACAGTCTATCATGGTAAATGTACTCTGTGTACTTAAAAAGAATGGTTTACAATTTAGAGGGCACACTGTTCTAAAAATTTAAGTTAAATCATAAATCCTTTAAGTCTTGACTAAAATTTTGTTTAGTTTTTCTGTCAATTGCTGAGAAAGAGATACTAAAGTCTCTACTGCATATTTGTCTATTTATTTTAATTCTTTCAATTTTAGCTCTGTCATTTTTAATTAACATTTAATTAAATGTTTTAGTTAATCATAAAGGTATATGTGTCTAATGACTCTTATCTGAAAAACTGAGTCTTTTATCATTACAAAGTATCCTTTTTTATCTTCAGTGATATTCTTTATCTTATAGTTTATTTTCTCTGATACTAACAATAATATATGTATCATATATCTACTTCTTACTACGTTTGTTGTTTACATGATCTAGCTTTTTCTACCTAATTATTTTTCTCTTGTAGACAACGACGGCTTTTTCTTTTTAAAATCTGTGATGAACATCTCTGCCTTTTAATTAAGTGAGGTACTTTAGTGTATTAACATTTAATGTAATAATTAATATGATTGACTTAAGCCTGACTGTCACTTTTCCTGTTATCTCACTTTTGTTGTTCTTCTTTCTTCTTGCCTGATTTCTTTTGGATGAATTTTTAGAATTTAATTTTAATTTCTCTGTTGACTTGGGATAAACCTCCTTGCATGGTTTTATGAATGGTTATGTATTAAAGTATATGTTCTTAACTTTTTGCAGTCTAATTAATCTTGTGCCACTACATAAAATGTAGAAACCTTGTAGTTAATATTGATACATTCATTTACCACATCCCTCACTTTATATTTTATTAATGGTTATATATGTTACATCTAAAAACATTATAAACCTTGCATAATAATGTTATAATTGTTGCTTTAAACTGTCACAGATATTTTGTAAATATATGATAAAATTAGTCTTTAAATATTTACCCAAATACTTACCATTTCCAGTGCTTTTTCTTCATTCCTCAAGATTTGAATTCCCCGTTGTATCGTTTTTAAAAAGATTTATGTATTTACTTATTTATTTGGCTGTGGTGGGTCTTTGTTTCATTTGGGCTACTCTTCATTGCAGTACATGGACTTCTTATTGTGGTATCTTCTCTAATTGCAGAGTATGGGCCCTGGGTGCACAAGCTTCACTTGCAGAACATGGGCTCAGTAGTTGTGGTGCACTGGCTTAGTTATTCCGTGGCATGTGGGATCTTCCCAGGCCAGGGATCAAACTGGTGTCCTTTTGCATTGCAAAGCAGCTTCTTAACCATTGGACCACCAGAGAAGCCCTATCATTTCTTTTTAGCATGAGGAAAGTCTTTGTCATTTCTGTACTATGGTCTGGCCTTAGTTTTCCTTTATCAGAAAATATCTTTATTTCATCTGTAATCTTTTGTTTAAAAATATTATACATCAATTTATTAACATTATATTAATATAACATTGTAAACTAGTACAATACAATATTAATATATTTATAGCTATAATATATTATAACATTATATAATATACATAATAAGTATATAATATATAATTAATGAATAATATTAATATATTGTATGTATTGTACACAATGTTTTACATATATTATATATGTTGAATTGTATATACATTATTATATTATAATCATAATTTTATAATAACATACAATTATTGTATACTTTATATTATATAAATATATATTTTAAAGCTTAGTTATATGTATATATTAAAGATCTCACTTTCACATTGGAACCCCTCAAGGTACCTATGTTATCTTTGTGTTTCTATGTCATTTCTCTTTAAGGTTTATCTATTTTTAATACTTAAAGTTCCTTACCACATGTTTATACCTCTATTTATAGTTTTTCATTTTCTCTTAGTGTGCTTTTGATATTTCTCTCTTAAGATACATCAGTGAAAACTGAATAAATTAAGAATTCCTCTTCAGACTATCCTTCATTTTTCTGTTGCATCCAAGGCTGTTGACCATGGTCTGCTGGAAGCTTTTCTTTCTGTGACTTCCTTGTACTTTTCAACTCTTTATTTTTCTTCTCTGTGAAGTTCTCATTGCCAGATCCTTCCTCCTTTATCTCTGAAATATAGTATTCCTCAAGATTTTTCCTTGGTATTGTCTTCTTGTTCCATTAGAAATATCACCTACTGGATCAATCTAGTTACTCCTGTTGTGTCAATGACTCCAAATCCAAAGTGTATTCAAGTTTTAAAGTTATGTACATAGGTAGAATTCTGGGTCTATATCTTACTGATTGTGATTTTAAGCAAGATGTGTAGCCAAGATCTTTAGGACCCACTTTGGGTAAAACAATAATACTTTATATCATATTCAGTTTGACTCTTTGTGACCCCATGGACTGTAACTCTCCAGGCTCCTCTGTTCTTGGGATCCTCCAGGCAAGAATATTGAAGTGGGTTGCTATTTCCTCCTCTAGTGGATCTTCCTGACCGATGGACCAATCTTGCATCATCTGTTTGTCTTATACTGCCAGCAGATTTTTTACCACTGAGCTACCAGGAAAGCCCCATAAATTTCCATATCACATTGGCATGCATAGTTTATAGTATGCATATAACTCACTGTTAATACTCAAATGTTGGTGCATGTGTGCTGAGTCACTTCAGTCATGTCCAACTGTTTGCGACCTCATAGACTCTAGCCCACCAAGCTCCTCTGTTTAGGGATTTCTTCAGGCAAGAATACTGGAGTGGGTTGCCATGCCCTCCTGCAGGGGATATTCCCAACCCAGGGATCGAATCCAGGTCTCTTATGTCTCCTGCATTGGAAGGCAGGTTCTTTACCACTAGTGCCACCTGGGAGGCTCTCAAGTGTTGGTAACAATTAGTAAAGCCGTTTATACAGTCTCCATCTGTCTTCAGACTTTTGCCCTACAAATTCAGTGGATTATAGAAACCAGATGTCTTAAATCAGCATCTCCAAAATAGTACCTGCTAATTATGTCCCTTTTACAGTTAGTGGTACCATCCATCTTCCCAGTTATTCAGGCACAAAACATTGGTATCGCCTGTCAGATGGGCTTGGTTTTGGCCCCTTCCATTTACCAGTAATTTGTCTAGACAAATAAAGACTCACTTTGTACACCTCTCTTATTTGTTCCCTCTGTCCCAGTGCTCCCTCTAACCATTTAAACTTCTTACGTCTTCAACGTAGGAAATGGCAACCCACACCAGTATTCTTGCCTGAAAAATTTGCATGGACAGAGGAGTCTGGTGGCTTACAGTACATAATGTCACAAAGAATTGAACAAGACTGAGAATGCCTGCTTTATGTCCTCATTTATGCATCATATTCTATTTAAATAGGCTTATAACTTTTTCACTCGGTCTTCTCTCTTTAATTTCCCATTTATCTTTGAGTTTGTTTCTAGATTATTCTTTTGAAAACAAAGCTTGAATCATATCACTCTACCATGTGGATAATCATCGCCATTATCATCATCTAACATTATTTTATGTGCTAAGCAATATACTAAATGTTTATATTAACTATTTCATTTAGCCCTTCCAACAGCTCCATAAACCAGATTATCATTTTCATACTCTGTTGAACAGATGAGAAAATTGAACCTTAAGAGACCTTGATTAATTTGTGATGTCACTCAGCTAATAAATGGTGCAGTCAAGTTCTAAGCCCATGCAGGGGGTCTCTGAAGTCTGCCTGCCCTCTTAATTTGTTAGACTACACTGTTTCACAATTACTTCCTTATGATCACCAATGCCTATCAAATGGACTTCCTTGATGGCTCAGATGGTGAAGAATGTGCATGCAGTATAGGAGATTTGGGTTCAATCCCTGGGTCAGGAAGACCCCATGGAGATAGTTTCAGTACCGTACTTCAGTCCTCTACAGTCTGACTTTAGACTAACAGTTCTGTTCTATTTCAGATCTCTTACAGAATGACTTGCTAAACTTGCTGTGAGCTTCATTTTCTTTCACTGGAGGTCTTACAATCTTTTCTGCCTTGAATGACCTATATCTCATTTTTACCAGTTGGAATCATTCATTATTCAAGCTAAATGACACCTCTTAAACTGAGACTTTCAGTGTCCGTTTAGGATCCAGTTAGGACTGAGGTGTTCATCTGTAATCCCATAAACATTGTATACTTCTCATACTGGCATGATAACAATTTGATGTGTGTTATAGTCAGTTGTGGAAGTGACTTGTGGGTTTGTCATTCATGTTTTTATTTGTAAATGTAATTTATTCAATTTATTGTTTTAGGTATACGAAGTATTCAGGTAATGTTTATTGAATGAATAAGAGTTTGTGATTGTAGACCTCAATAATTTAGGATATTGGCCTGAGAAGACAAATGTGTTAATTTAATGAGATCATCTTTTCAGAAGGATTGAGACCTTTGTCAGTATTCATACTTTAAAATATTTACCTTTGAGTTGGGTTTTGATTTTTATAGGGGAAGTTTTTGAAGATTTAAAGTTCTAATATTTTAAATGGGAATTTAAGGGGCTTCCCTGGTGGTCCAGTGGGTAAGGACACCGCCTTGCAGTGCAAGGGGCGCCAGTTAGAGCCCTGGCCTGGGAAGATCCCACGTGCCGTGGAGCGGCTGGACTGATGTGTCCAATTACCGAGCCGGAGCTCTGGAGCGCATGTGCCCAGAGCCGGTGCTCTGCGACAACAGAGGCCACCACGATGGGAGGCCCATGCAGGCCAAAGAACAAAGATGGATGAAAATGGACAAATGAAAGACCAATAGAAGTGGCCCGCCGGCTCCCCTCCCTCCCCACCCCACCCCCACCAAAATAAATAAATAACTCTTTTTTTTTAAAAAAAAAAAGCAATTTAAGACTATTCACCATGGTGGGCCCTGGAAAGTGAGGACTCCAAGAATCCCGGTGAGTAAAAGTACTCATATAGCTAAAACATTTGCTAGAAACTATAGCTGATATTCCAAAATAAGCCCAGTTTGCAGAGACATGAGCATACAAATATAATAATTGCAAAATTTCATTGTTAAACAGATTCTGTCAAACATTAGACTAATGTGGGTAATTATTTAAGATGTTCCAGGATAGAGGAATTTTGAGCCAAAATGTAATAAGTTAAATTTAATAATTTAATAACATCTTATGTTCTGATGGTGAAGTAAGACTATTCTTGCACAGAGCTAGCTTAGACAAAGATTCAGAAGTAAGATACACTGATGAGTGCAGTGGTGGTTATAGAACAGAAGGGTGACTTAATTCTCCTGAGTATGTATGTTGTAATCCCCTTTTGAATATTGACAACTGTCTCTTATCAGATTCCTCAGGCAGGTCTTAAATATTTCAGCCATGTGCATAGTCTCTGTTTTCTTTCTGTTTCTTCTTTATCTTTCTGTATAGAAGTTTTGAGGACTAGATTTTGGCAACAGTATAATTGGAGAATAGAAGCATAAAGCTAGTTTGTGTCGTTTTGTTTAGCCTTACTTTAGCTTTCACTTTTTAATTTTATTAGCTTTTTATCATGATTTGTCTTATTTCTTCTCTCTTTATCTGCCCCCTTTCCTCTTCCTTTTCTCTCTTCCCCACTTCACTCCTATTGTCTTTTTCTCTGATTTCTTAATCTGGTTATTGCTTGGGAATTTATTTAGTGCCTTTTGTTCAAAGAAGCATTATGTTAAACACGCTTCTATCAATATTATTTTTTTATGTTCAAGACAAATCTAATATTAACCAAAGAAGTAGGTCCCAAAACCTACATTCCTATAATCCTTAAGCTACAATGTGTTTTGGAATTGAGATTTGAGGGATTTTAGAAAACTAGTGTAATTTTGTAAATGTTAATTCTGTATTATGTTACATTCCCAGTGGTATCTGAGTGAAGTCGGTCTCCATTGGCAGATTCTCTGGCCGATCCATGGTGAGGTGGTAGAGTGGTCCTGGCTGGAGAAGCCTTTTCTAGACCTTCAAATGTCATCATGTTGGGTGTAAGATTAAGTTTGACCCTTCATTATTTATTGTTGTATATGATTTTCTGTTCACTTTCTTGCAAGTGAATAATTGCTTGAGTTAAAAGTTGAAGTTTGTGAGACAACTTTAAATCCATTTTTAAACAGATTCTGTCAAACATTAGACTAATGTGGGTAATTATTTAAGATGTTCCAGGATAGAGGAATTTTGAGCCAAAATGTAATAAGTTAAATTTAATAATTTAATAACATCTTATGTTCTGATGGTGAAGTAAGACTATTCTTGCACAGAGCTAGCTTAGACAAAGATTCAGAAGTAAGATACACTGATGAGTGCAGTGGTGGTTATAGAACAGAAGGGTGACTTAATTCTCCTGAGTATGTATGTTGTAATCCCCTTTTGAATATTGACAACTGTCTCTTATCAGATTCCTCAGGCAGGTCTTAAATATTTCAGCCATGTGCATAGTCTCTGTTTTCTTTCTGTTTCTTCTTTATCTTTCTGTATAGAAGTTTTGAGGACTAGATTTTGGCAACAGTATAATTGGAGAATAGAAGCATAAAGCTAGTTTGTGTCGTTTTGTTTAGCCTTACTTTAGCTTTCACTTTTTAATTTTATTAGCTTTTTATCATGATTTGTCTTATTTCTTCTCTCTTTATCTGCCCCCTTTCCTCTTCCTTTTCTCTCTTCCCCACTTCACTCCTATTGTCTTTTTCTCTGATTTCTTAATCTGGTTATTGCTTGGGAATTTATTTAGTGCCTTTTGTTCAAAGAAGCATTATGTTAAACACGCTTCTATCAATATTATTTTTTTATGTTCAAGACAAATCTAATATTAACCAAAGAAGTAGGTCCCAAAACCTACATTCCTATAATCCTTAAGCTACAATGTGTTTTGGAATTGAGATTTGAGGGATTTTAGAAAACTAGTGTAATTTTGTAAATGTTAATTCTGTATTATGTTACATTCCCAGTGGTATCTGAGTGAAGTCGGTCTCCATTGGCAGATTCTCTGGCCGATCCATGGTGAGGTGGTAGAGTGGTCCTGGCTGGAGAAGCCTTTTCTAGACCTTCAAATGTCATCATGTTGGGTGTAAGATTAAGTTTGACCCTTCATTATTTATTGTTGTATATGATTTTCTGTTCACTTTCTTGCAAGTGAATAATTGCTTGAGTTAAAAGTTGAAGTTTGTGAGACAACTTTAAATCCATTTTTTTTAAAGTGAGATTCATTTATTGAGAAACTGAAATCATTAATTACGTTGTAGCTCCTTATCTATTTTATGATGCATGTATTGCAGTGGGTGTAGTGCTTGAAAACATCTGCTCAATAGTCCGTTGTAGCAGTACAAGAATGCTTTTACATGAAGGCAGTAAAGTAGCAGATGCTTCTTAATGACACCTTCCCAATTCATTTAGGAAACAAGTCAGTTCTGGGTTTGGTTTTTCCTCCAAGTATGGCAACTGTGCAGGCAAATGGTTCTAAAGAGGTTAGAACAGACAAATCAAGCCCCTCGGTATAATTTGTTAGGGTTCTGCAAGTTAGTCTAAAAGCCTTATCCTGATAGCACCTTAATAAAATTAGCATTTTTCTTACTATGCAAATAATTGCCTACCATTATATGTAACCAGGAAAATACATGAATTCAGTATTATCAGCCTAAGCTTCTTTTATTTTCTTCTTTGGAAATTTCTTTTATGTCTTATTTATCACTAACATTACAAATTGGAAAAGTAGTTGAGTACCTAGGCTTAGTAACTGAGAAAATGGAGGTCCAGCAGTTGGAAAGCAAGCAGTTCTTCCAGGAGCAATTTCTATCTTCCCAGAGCTAGACTATGAAGCTTTGGTGATGTCCACATGCTGTTTTGCACCATCTTATCCTTGGCAGGTCTGGCCTTCTCATTAGGACAGTAGGCAGTCAGCCCCTGGGGTGTGTCCTGAAGGGTACCAGGGAAACCAGGGCAACTGCCCCTTTCCCCACAAGACTTGTTCTCTCTTAGATGTTCAGTGAATCATTCAGACTTTCCTGTACAGGGAAACTTCTTTTCAAAGGCCAAAGGCTCTTGGTAAGATTAATATGTCCCAGATGGCAACATTCACTGTAGGGGCATTTATGAAGTCCCTTTCCTCTGAAAATTAGAAGGGCTGAATTTGTATGCCTTGTTTCAAAAGAGGCAAACAAAGCCATAAAAAGCTAGATATAGGTGATGCTAAGGATAATTTTGCCTTTATAATTTTTCTACTAAAGGTCTGGGTCACCAGCATAGACTTTAAAGTGGATGCATACGTTCAGGGAGCTTGCGAAACAATCTAGTGAGATATGGGAAATAATAATAGAGCTACTTTTATACTTCTGTTTAATTTTTTTTAAAACGGAAGTTTACTAATATTTAAACATGGACTCCACAGGCTCTTGTCTATGGGGTCACAGTCAGAAACAACTGAGTACACAACACACACACAACATAGACTCACACTGGGTCTTCACACAGTTCATTTTCCAGAAGACCAGGATCTTATATTGTACTCAAGGCAGCCAAAAGAGAACAGGGAGCCAGATGCTAGAAAGGGGCTAACAGTGGTGCTTCGCTCTTTCAGACTTCTGTTATGTATCACAGTTCGCTGTGCCCTGGATTTACTGGGATGATCTCATCCAGTTTTGGTTAATACAACTCCTACTTGTCAGACTAGGGGCTTTAACCATCCCTGCAAGGAAACTCTAATGAACAACAACAACAACAAAATGGCACTATGTAAAAATAATAATATACTCAGATCTTTCAAAATATTAGCTCTCCAAATTTGTTAAGATCACTTGAGATAGGATTTATGTTTACTATTATTAATGACCCTCAACTTGTGTGTATGTTGTCCTTCATGATCGTATGAAGCTCTGTATTGATTAGCAGCTTGCTAAAAAGCAACCAGAACATGCAGACAGACCTATTAGGACTAGAGAAAAGGACTGAAATGTGAGTGTCTTGATTTACCAAATGCAATCAGTGATATGTGTCTTCCATGTGGATCTCTGGATCCTTCTCGGCTATTGTAACCATTAAAGTCATCTTATCAAAAAAAAAAAAAAAAATGGAGAAAAACTTAAGCTAGATCTTTAAAATACCGTGTTATAATTAATATTTAATGTAGAACTGGTATCCTGCTGTCCGTGGGGTCACAAAGAATCAGACATGACTAAGCAAGTGAACTGAACTGATAGAACAAATGAAAAATCTATAGCATATTTAGTCAAATTGCTCTTACCAAATTATTGCTGGCAAAAAAGTATCTGCAACATTAATAAAATAACTATATTTTTCAGTAACACTTTATTTACTATGTTGATTTAAACAATACAGGAACCCAGGGCTCTTTGTTTATGAGCAGCATAGAACAAGATTCTTTATGAAGAAGAACGAAGTCAACTCTGGTTCTTCAGAGTCACTTTTTTTTTTTATACTTTTTTTGTTTTTTTGGCCACTTCTATTGATCTTTCATCTATTTATCTTTGTTATTTGGCCTTTGTGGGCCTACCATTACAGTGGCCTCTCTCGCTGCAGAGCACTGTCTCTGGGCACATGTGTTCCAGAGCTCCCGCTCGGTAATTGGACACATCGGTCCAGCTGCTCCGCGGCACGTGGGAGCTTCCCAGGCCAGGGATCAAACTGTCATCCCTTCTACTGCAAGGTGCTGTCCTTACCCACTGGACCACCAGGGAAGCCCATCTTCAGAGTCACTTTTGAATTAAGACTGTACTCCTGTGCTAGGAAGAGAGAGACAGTACTGTGAGGCAGGAAACATCTGGGCATTCAGTGTCCGGGTGCCTGGTCACCCAGGACTTGGATCAGGGCTGATTGCTCAGCAGCATGGGCTCTCAGGCTAGGAGTCCAGTCAAAGGCTGGCAACTCTGTGCTCAGGTGAATGTGATTTATGTGTGTGACCATTTAGGTCCTAACTTTTTCAATGACTACTTTAAAGTCAACATTTCTGCAACTTTATTCAGCCACAGCTACTGGCCCAGAAAGCTGAGGGCAAACATGGGCAAGGTACCCAAAGGGAAGATGAGAGCAAGGGGCCAGTGAAGGTCCTTTGGTGCTCAGAGCAAAGAGCAGGGTGGGACACCTATTTCTTTCAGTACCCAGCACATCATCTGGCTAAAATAATTACTTGGAATATATTTTTCCTTCATCTTGTCTTATCCATTAAGGTTTTCAGTTTTAATTTCTTAAACAATGTATATAGTATATTACATAGCAATACATGTTCATAATTGATCAGAAGGTAAATATAAACACATTAAAGATGAATGTTTGAATTTTTTGACTCCTAGAGTCAAAATCAAACAAGTTTAGAGACCTCTGATTTATAGGATGGAAACGATAACAGAGTTTATGCTCATTGCATTCACTTATTCAATTTATGAAGTATTGATTGGATGTCTTCTATTTGCCAGGTATTGTTGAGGATGCTTGGACATACCTGAGTAAATAAGATGGAAAAAAACCTGTTCTTGGGGTACTCACATCCTAGGAGATGTTTGTGTGCTCTGACCCCAGATCAGATGAAGTCACAAAATACATTCTTATATTCTTATTAGAACTTACAACACTATAATCAAGTAATTATTCATGGAAATGGTTTAGTTCCTCCCTCTCTAGCAAAAACTGTTTGGGAGCAAAGACTGTTCTGTTCACCAGCACCTCTCCAGTGATGGCACCGTGCTTAATACATAGTAGATGCTCAATAGTGGTTAGTGAATGAGTACTTTGCACACACTGTGTACATGTGTGCACACGTATGTGAGTTTGCTCAAAAGTGAGAAAGAAAGACATGGGGCATTTTCAAGCAGAAATTGTTGCTGAAGGCAGGACATGTACTGATAGAACAACGTGTACAAGGAGACTTTTTAGTGTCTGCAAGAAGAGTTTGTTAGGAAGAAACTTGGATGATTTGAGGTGTTCCTAAAAATCTGTCTGGGTGGATGATATGGTCATTGAACTAAAAATAAACCTTGGACAATGGGGATTAGGATATTAAAAGGGTCAGTCCTACATAAAACTAGTTTATACCTGAGAGAGTTGAAACAAAATTTAAAACTGCACAAATATAATGTGATTTATGTGTGTGACCATTTAGGTCCTAACTTTTTCAATGACTACTTTAAAGTCAACATTTCTGCAACTTTATTCAGCCACAGCTACTGGCCCAGAAAGCTGAGGGCAAACATGGGCAAGGTACCCAAAGGGAAGATGAGAGCAAGGGGCCAGTGAAGGTCCTTTGGTGCTCAGAGCAAAGAGCAGGGTGGGACACCTATTTCTTTCAGTACCCAGCACATCATCTGGCTAAAATAATTACTTGGAATATATTTTTCCTTCATCTTGTCTTATCCATTAAGGTTTTCAGTTTTAATTTCTTAAACAATGTATATAGTATATTACATAGCAATACATGTTCATAATTGATCAGAAGGTAAATATAAACACATTAAAGATGAATGTTTGAATTTTTTGACTCCTAGAGTCAAAATCAAACAAGTTTAGAGACCTCTGATTTATAGGATGGAAACGATAACAGAGTTTATGCTCATTGCATTCACTTATTCAATTTATGAAGTATTGATTGGATGTCTTCTATTTGCCAGGTATTGTTGAGGATGCTTGGACATACCTGAGTAAATAAGATGGAAAAAAACCTGTTCTTGGGGTACTCACATCCTAGGAGATGTTTGTGTGCTCTGACCCCAGATCAGATGAAGTCACAAAATACATTCTTATATTCTTATTAGAACTTACAACACTATAATCAAGTAATTATTCATGGAAATGGTTTAGTTCCTCCCTCTCTAGCAAAAACTGTTTGGGAGCAAAGACTGTTCTGTTCACCAGCACCTCTCCAGTGATGGCACCGTGCTTAATACATAGTAGATGCTCAATAGTGGTTAGTGAATGAGTACTTTGCACACACTGTGTACATGTGTGCACACGTATGTGAGTTTGCTCAAAAGTGAGAAAGAAAGACATGGGGCATTTTCAAGCAGAAATTGTTGCTGAAGGCAGGACATGTACTGATAGAACAACGTGTACAAGGAGACTTTTTAGTGTCTGCAAGAAGAGTTTGTTAGGAAGAAACTTGGATGATTTGAGGTGTTCCTAAAAATCTGTCTGGGTGGATGATATGGTCATTGAACTAAAAATAAACCTTGGACAATGGGGATTAGGATATTAAAAGGGTCAGTCCTACATAAAACTAGTTTATACCTGAGAGAGTTGAAACAAAAAAATTTAAAACTGCACACACCAAATTTATAGATGTGGTAAAATGATATCTACTCTTAGGACTCTGTGCATTTTCTCTAGTCTCATTTACTGTGATGATAATTGTAATGATTTGTGTGATTATTTGTTTGTCATACCTCCCTCCCTTTAGGGCACAATGTCTGCTGTTCTCCTCCCCTGTTCCAGATTCTAGGACAGAGTCTAGAACAAGGGTTGGCAAACCATAGCCAGTTTCCTATTTTGGTATAGCTCACGAGTCAAGAACGGTTTTTGCATTTTTATATGATTGAAAAAGGACAGTATTTCATGGCACACTAAAGTTATATGAAATTTAAGTTTTAGTGTCCATAAATAACACTTTATTGGCACAAAGCCATAGTAATTAGTTTATATATTGTATAGGTTGCTTTTGTGCTACAGTGGCAAAGTTGAGTGGTTTTGACAGAGACTTGTGGTTCACAAACCTTAAAATATTCACTACCTGGCCCTTTAATAAAATGTTTGCTGATCCTTGATGTAGAATATAGACAATACCTTGTAATATTTGATGAATGAATGAATAAGCTAAATCAGTACCTATGATGTGTCAAATAATTTTATAGTTTATCTTGTCTAATACACTTTAAATAAAAGGAAAGTGCCTTCATTTAACAAGTAAGGAAACTCAGGCTCAGAGGTATTAAGTGGTCTGCTTAAGCAAAGAGAACAGAGCCAAGAACTGAGACCCAGGTCTAACTCCAAATTCCATGTCCTTTCCACATTTGACTATACAACGCTTCTCTATTATCTAGATGTTTTTATCTGTGATTTGAATGTACCCTTCCACCCCAGTAGAAAGATGAGGACTTTCACTGTGCTCTCATTGCTGTTGAAACAGTAGTTTTAAAGGCAGCCCCTTCCTTTCCACCACCGCCCCCCCACCCCGCCCCTGCCACCCCACCACCTCTCCATCCCATCTTTGTTCCAGCATAAGCACAGGTATGCACTTACAAAATTAAGGGATTCTCCTAGTAAAAGAACCAGCAGCCTAAAAACTAAAGCCTATTCACAACCACATAATCCAGAGACAGCTTTGAGGAAGAGGAAGGAGTGAGCTCAGACTCACTTGAAAATCTTATAGAGTTCTTGGCTGATTCCTAGACATGGTGTTTTGTGCGCATGCCAAGACAGCCCTTTCCGAAGTTACTAGTACTTGCCTTTTGGTGTCTTTATCAAAATCTTCTCAGTTTCACTCTTTGGCACTGAAATTACCTCATTTCTGCATGAGTCTGGACATTTATGCCTATGCTGAAGGAATTTGCAGTTTATTCATCAAGATGTTTAAAAACCTCACTTGTTTAAATTAGGGTAGTGCCATTTCTTACCATAGAAAATGACTTCAGCCAAACTTTAGCCTATCGGATTCAATTACCATCATTCTTTGAAGGCTCAGACTTTATCATTCCCTCAGGAAATCTAATGTAACATTCTAAATTAGAAAAGAGTAGAAAATGGGGAAAATTCACCAAATGGAGAGACAGGTCCTTTAATAAGGCTTCTTACTACTTATAAAAATACAATCAAGGAAATTAAGGAAGGCCTTAAGATGGATTTGATCTATGGACTGTAGCTTGTTTTTGAAAATAAAATTTCTGTTTTATCAGATTCTTAAGTCCCATCCCAAAACTGAGTTCAAAAGTGGAAGTTTTCACCTCTCCAAAGAGGACATACAGATGGCCCCAAAACACATGAAACGATGCTCAACTTCGCTTATTATTAGAGAAATGCAAATCAAAACTACAATGAGATATCACCTCACACCCATCAGAATGGCCATCATCCACAAATCGACAGACAACAAATGCTGGAGAGGGTGCAGAAAAAAGGGAACACTCCTGCATTGCTGGTGAGAATGTAGATTGATACAGCCTCTATGGAAGACAGTCTGGAGATTTCTTAAAAAACTAAAACTAGAGGCACCATAAGACCCAGCAATCCCACTATTAGGCTTTTACCCTGATGAAATTAAATCCGAAAGAGGCACCTGTACCCCAGTGTTCATTGCAGCTCTCTATACAATAGCTAGAACATGGAAGCAACCTAGATGTCCATCAACGAATGAATGGATAAAGAAGCCCTGGTACATATATACAATGGAATACTACACAGTTGTAAAAAGAAATGCAGAAGAATCAGCCCTAATGAGGTGGCTGGATCTAGAACCTATCATAAAAAGTGAAGTTAGTCAGAAAGAGAAGAACAAGTACAATATACTAACACATATATATGGAATCTAGTAGGATGGTGATGATGGCACATGCAGTGAAGCGACGGAAAGACAGACATGGACATTGGACATACAGACATTGTGGGGAAGGAACAGAGGGTGAGAGGCGTAAAGGAAGTAGCATGAAGGCTTGTACTATCATAAGTGAAAAGAATAGCTCTAGTCATTGCTCTGTGAGAAAAGGGAATCCTTCAGGGGTGCTGTATGACGGTCTGGTGGGGTGGGATGGGGGGGATATACATATGAGTAATCTGAGAATATACATATCTGTAAACAGCAAAACTCTGTAAAAGTTAAAAGTAAAATAAAAGTTTGAAAAAAAAAAATAAGCAGAAGTTTGGAGTGGAGTCCGAGAGCACAAATTTTGACAACCTCTACCCCACAGTAATCTCATTATCTTTGCAGGATGAAGGAGCTTTAGGTTTGTTCTCTGGCTCACTTTCTTACTTGCTGGGTGACCTTGGATCTTCCTTCAGAGCAGAAGAGCAAATGGCATAATGTATACAAATGTTCTTAGAGAAACTGGACCATTGTAACAGGGTGGTCTTCCTTACATAACATGCAAAGGGTACCTCTGAGTAGAAACACATTTAGTGATTCTGAAGCTCAGAATACTAGGTAGAAGTGTTTCCCTCTTCCTTTAACTAGTCATGATTTCCATAAGGAATTTCTGGTTTTCATGTCCATTTTCCTGCTAATCCTTCTGTAGTTCACCTTGTACTCAGCTTTTTTGTTAACTGCCGAGCTCTGGGTTCAGGCTGTCTTCCTGTCTCTTTCACAATCCTAAAGGAAGCAGGACCTTCAAAGCACAGGGGAACCAGCTGTAAACATCCAGAAAACTGCCAGATGTGCTTTGGCGGGTTTCTGTGTCCCCTCCCCCAACTCCCCGCCTTGCCCTTGAGCAAACCAGGCTGCATCGGATTTAATCCCACACAGGAGACAGATTCTTTCTCTCAGTGGGAACGCATATTGGCCATGTGGATGCTAATTTGCTCCCCTCTGATGGAGCTGGGAGAGCAAAGAATGGCACCTCTTTTTTTCTCCTTTTTTTTCTTTTTAAATCAGGAGTAGCATTAATATTACTAAGAAAGGGGGAGCCTTACTGAGATACTGTCCTTGGGAACGTTTTGTGTTGTTTCAGTGTTGCCCTAGATGCTGTTAGAGTAACATCTCTTCCTGGAGTTAGAACTGTTTCTTATGTACTGGATACAACATTAACAGTTGCTAAAAGAATGCCGTAGTCGCTTGCAAAGTTCAGTACAATCATGTACTCAAAAGCCACAGACATTATGAAAAAAAATATCAAGAGTCCTTCTAGGAGTAAAAATAGTGATAAAACCACCCCCCAAAAAAAACACCAAAAAAAAAAAAAAAGGTGCCTGCTTGCTTAGAGTCCTATGTATGTAATTTTTATAGTATTCATTTAAAATGTTTTAATAATTAAAACTTTCTTTCTTAAGTAATTGAGTTTCCAATGATTGGTCCAAAGACTCTGTCAGCCTTTATTGCTTCTGAAAATGTTAAAAGGATATTGGTTCAGGGAAATCAAGCGAAGTTTGTCACACAGTTCATCCTTCCATTGTGATTGAATGGTTATGTGCCCACTTGTGGATGCAGCTGAAGACGGTCCTGAACTAGTCCTGTCCCTTTGTCACTCTGTGGCTTCTTCACTGTGACTCTGGGCCATAACTGTTAGGTTTGAATTAAGAACCTGACTGGTGGAAAATAAACAAATAGAATCTCTTTTCCTCAAGGGATATTATGACTAAAGCTCGTTACTTGTGTTTCCTCAATAATAGTAATAGAGATTTCTAGTGATAGAAAAGAAGTTTTTCTTCTTTCTGTTACTTTTCCCTATAGGCTAAATAGAGATATGGATCTCATTTCCTAAGCCCAGTACTCTGTTTGGGTTTGCTTTCAATAAAATATCTGTAAAGCGTCTTCAGCATGATCACTATTTAATGAGATTTAGTTGTAAAGCTTAATTCATATCAGATTTTCTAAATGAGAGATCACTGTCAACTTATTGTTAATTGAATTCAATAAAATCAAGGTTTCTATAATTAATGTGAACCACTTAATCTTTTAGCTCCTTGAATGAATGTAATTTTCTAGATACAGGTATCTTCTTATTTAATGAAATAGCAACATTTTGAGGAAAATAAATGTACATGTGCCTTCTTTTTCTATTAACTCTTAATATCAAATTAAATATGCCCAAATCCTCTTTAAAACAGAATGATAGAAGAGTAATAAAATGTTACCCAACATACTCAAAGTGTTAATGGTAATCTGATGGTATCTAGAACATTAGTCTAAATTAAGTACATAACAGTTAAGAAGTGGCATTCTCCAGTTCAAAGAGCAGTGGTTTCAGGGTCAGTAAATATGGATCATTGGCCTGCCTCTGTCTCTAGTTATCTGGGTGACTTTGGGTAAACCACTAGTTGGGGGGCGCAATGGGGGGAGCTTCTTGTTTGGGTCAGCAAGGTGAGTGTTGAACCAACTGGAATGATGAGAATTCCTTTCACTTTTGGACCTCTGTGATTCTGTACAGTGCAATGTAGTAGCAGAAACTATTGCTATCTTAAAATAATTTTTTGAGAATTAAAAATACTCATAAAAGTAGACTAAAAGGTCTAAAGAATGCCTGTGGACCTCAGCCATGCCCCTTCCACATCTACATCCACGAACACCCCTCCTGTGTAATTGTAAGGCCAATTCCAGACATCAGCCTCTCTTTATCAACGTAATTCCTCTGCTGTCTGTACTGTTAGCTCTGAGGTCTTAGATAATTGTATTTTGTTTTTAACAAATCTGAAACTGTCTTGCTATTTTTTTCCTTTTAAATTTTTAATTGAAAATTTAAGATAAATACAGATTCACCAGCAGTATAAGAATCAGAAAGATCCCATGTATCCTTAACCCTGTTTACCCCAGTGACAATATTTCATAAAATTATAGTATAATATCAAAACCAGGGTGTTTGCATCAATATCAATCCATTGATCTTATTCGGATTGTACCATTTTACCTATGCTGGGCTCTGTGTGTGTGTGTGTGTGTGTGTGTGTGTGTGTGTGTGTGTGTTTGGTTGTATACAACTTTATCACATGTGTAGTTTCACCAGTCAATCACTGTAATCAAGATATAGGACAATTCCGTCATCACAAGGACTCCTCATGTTGCCCTGTTGTAAGCATAGCCACCTCCTTCTGCCCACTGCTTCAAAACTGATCTGTTCTTTGTTCTTTATTTCTAAAATTTTGTCATTTCACAAATGTTATATAAATGGAATTGTACAGTCTGTAATCTTTTTGGGTTGGCTTTTATCACTTCATAATTCCCAAGAGATTTACTTGGGTGATTGTGTGTGTCAACAATTTGTTCTTTTCATTGCCGAACCATGTAGGATGGTGTCCCACAATTTGTTTGACTACGGCCTGCTAAGGGACATCGGAACTCTCTCAAGTTTTTATTCAGCTGTTCTGAATATAACTACTATGAATATTCGTCTACATGTTTTTCATTTCTCTGGGATGAATGCCCAACAGTGTAATTGGTGGATTGTATGGTAATTACACGTTTAGTTTTATAAGAAACTGCCATATGGTTTTCCAGAGAGGCTGTACCATTTTATACTCCAAGCAGCAATGTATGAATGATCTAGTTCCTCTGCATCTTCACCAACATTTGAAGATGTCACTGTTTGTTATCTTAGCTGTTTTGATAGATGTGTAGTGATATCTCACTGTAGTTCTAATTTGCATTTCCCTGCTGGCTAATGATATTGAGCATCTTTTTATATGCCTATTTCCCATTTGTGTGTTGCCTCTGGTGATCTTTTGCATTTTTACTCCTCCATTTACTACTTCTTAGATTTTAGTGTCAGGGTAGTCTTGCTGGTGAAGCACCTATGATGTTTGTTATAATATACTTAAACAGGAGGGCACAGATCTGCTTCAGATAAAGAATTGCTTCCCACGGTTCTCAGCTCTGCATTAGAGTCTCTAGGAATGCAAAGATCAATAAGACAAGAACCTTGGTCTTAAAGTTTTAAAACCATCTGGCATTTTGGGGAAGGGAAGCAAAAAATATGTAGAAATCTTAAGATTTCCAAATTGCATGACTTTATGAGATGATACTTGCATGCGCATCATAAGGGTGATCACGAATGATGGAAGGAGCCTAGCAGAAACAGGCAAGAATTCAGTTCATTTCATATGAGTCAAGGATGCAAAACTGTCTCTGCCTATAGATGGCTGCCCAGAGCAAGGGGCTGGGTGACAGCCGCACTCCCGGTTAGAGGTCAGGCACTTCAGCCTTCAAATCCCACAAACACTCACTGGCAGGGAGAGCAGTGGCTGAGTGAAACTTCTGAGTCTTTAAGAAGCTTTTTCTACCCACTGTCTTTTACTTGAAGGTGATCACTTCATAATTCCCAAGAGATTTACTTGGGTGATTGTGTGTGTCAACAATTTGTTCTTTTCATTGCCGAACCATGTAGGATGGTGTCCCACAATTTGTTTGACTACGGCCTGCTAAGGGACATCGGAACTCTCTCAAGTTTTTATTCAGCTGTTCTGAATATAACTACTATGAATATTCGTCTACATGTTTTTCATTTCTCTGGGATGAATGCCCAACAGTGTAATTGGTGGATTGTATGGTAATTACACGTTTAGTTTTATAAGAAACTGCCATATGGTTTTCCAGAGAGGCTGTACCATTTTATACTCCAAGCAGCAATGTATGAATGATCTAGTTCCTCTGCATCTTCACCAACATTTGAAGATGTCACTGTTTGTTATCTTAGCTGTTTTGATAGATGTGTAGTGATATCTCACTGTAGTTCTAATTTGCTTTTCCCCTGCTGGCTAATGATATTGAGCATCTTTTATTTGCCTATTTCCCATTTGTGTGTTGCCTCTGGTGATCTTTTGCATTTTTACTCCTCCATTTACTACTTCTTAGATTTTAGTGTCAGGGTAGTCTTGCTGGTGAAGCACCTATGATGTTTGTTATAATATACTTAAACAGGAGGGCACAGATCTGCTTCAGATAAAGAATTGCTTCCCACGGTTCTCAGCTCTGCATTAGAGTCTCTAGGAATGCAAAGATCAATAAGACAAGAACCTTGGTCTTAAAGTTTTAAAACCATCTGGCATTTTGGGGAAGGGAAGCAAAAAATATGTAGAAATCTTAAGATTTCCAAATTGCATGACTTTATGAGATGATACTTGCATGCGCATCATAAGGGTGATCACGAATGATGGAAGGAGCCTAGCAGAAACAGGCAAGAATTCAGTTCATTTCATATGAGTCAAGGATGCAAAACTGTCTCTGCCTATAGATGGCTGCCCAGAGCAAGGGGCTGGGTGACAGCCGCACTCCCGGTTAGAGGTCAGGCACTTCAGCCTTCAAATCCCACAAACACTCACTGGCAGGGAGAGCAGTGGCTGAGTGAAACTTCTGAGTCTTTAAGAAGCTTTTTCTACCCACTGTCTTTTATTCCTTGGGTCTCCAAACTGTTCCAGAGAATCTGAGTCTGGTCTAACTGACCACCATCTGCAAGTACCAGGTCAACCCCAACACATACCTGAGTACTTAGTTTGAATTTGGATATAGGACAGTCTTTCCAGGAATTTTGTCCTTCCTAGCAAGACTGCAGTCTTCTGCAGTTTTGTGTAGAAAGTATTAATGAGCCAGTTCAGTGTTTATTTACATGCTGGATGGTGGTCGTCTATGAAGAGAAATAGCTCAGTAGAGAAGAATAGGGAATATACACACTAATTTATGGAAAAAGTGGCATTAAAAATCAATGGGAAAAGATAGACTATTACAAATTATCTGGGAAAAAATTCTTACTTCACACCATACACACACACACACACAAATTCAGATGGGTCAATTATCTAAACATCAGTTTTAAAATGCATGTTTGTGTGTGACAGAAAGAGAGAATGTATGTGAGGAATAAAAGAGTTTAATATGTTTGTAATTTTTAAGGATGAGATGGGACATAGCAGGAGTCCTTAGCTGCAAATATAAGTGTTTGGTTTTGACTATGAAAGTATATTATAATATGTACAAGAAACAAAGTTAAAAGAAAATGGAGTGAAAATGTTTTATACACACACTTATAAGATACATTTGCACACTTTTGTATTTCTGTAGTGCAAAGATGTATGTATTTCCAGTAATAAGTTATTTCTGATATATAAAGACTTTATATAATTCAGTAAGAACAATAGAAATAAAATATCAGAAAAATAGGAAAGGAATAAGAACTGGCACATCACAGAAGAATGCACATTACCAATAAATACATGAGTAGATACTAATCTTCATTAGTAATCAAGACACTAGAAACTAAAACAAAAGACTGACATTTAAGAATTCGTCATAGGCAAAAATCAAAAATAATCTGCATCACTTAAAGGAATTTGTAAAGGGTATTCTTTGCTGGAAATATAAATTGATACAGCCTTTTTCTGAGGACAAATTAGCAGTATCTATTGAAACTTAAAACGTCTGTACCCTCCATACATTAATGTCACCTTTAGGAATCTGCATCATAGAAAAATAGAGGAGTATAAAAATGTATGTGCTAAGATATTCACTTCAGCATTAGTTGTAATAGCAGAAAATTATAATTAACCCAAAGTATCTAACAGTATGGCAATGTTAAAGAAAAAACCTTCCAAACTATGGTCCTATAACGGAATATAGCAAAGTCATTAAAAGAAGCAGCCAAGTCTACCGCATTGACATGGCAGCACGTGGAACTATGTTCATGAGTAAGTAAATCAAAGCAAGGAGCATATGCATATATGGCATGATTTATGGGTGGGGTATAAGTGGGTGTATGTGTATATACATGTTTGCATACCAGAAAATAAAAAGAGGTCTGAAAAAATGCACAATGACCATTTGAAAACAGTTACAAATCTGAGCTACTGAAGTGGTGGGATGAGGGGAATTTGTTTTCTTTCTTTCTTTTTTTTTTAAATGTTGGCCTCTTTTCTTGTTTTGTTTTGTTTTGTTTATTTTCATCCATCTTAATTCTTTGGCCTGTGTGGGCCTCCCATTGCAATGGCCTCCTGTTGCAGAGCACCGGCTCTGGGCGCATGCTCTGCAGAGTGCTGGCTCGTAATTGGACACACCCCTCCATTTGCTCCACAGCATGTGGGATCTTCCTGGGCCAGAGATCAAACCAGTGCTCCCTGCACTGCAAGGCAGACTCTTTACCCACTGGACCACCAGGGAAGCCTGGGGAATTTCATATTTTTAAATGTACTTGTGCAGTTTTTGCAGTTATTTTTGTTTGTTTAATTATTTAATTTTATTTTTTTAAAGTTTTGCAGAGTTTTGTTGTTCACAGACATGTATGTTCTCAGATCTGGTGGTCCAGTGGGTAAGGACATTGCCTTGCTGTGTAGTTATTTTTAATCACAGTGATTTTAATTTTTTTTTTAAAAAATTATTTATTTATTCATTTATTTATTTTTGGCTATTCTGGGTTTTCACTGCTGCTGGAGGCTCTTCTCTAGTTGCAGGGGTTGGGAGCTACTCCCTAGTTGAGGTGAGAAGGCCTCTTGTCCTGACTTCTCTTGTTGTGGAAGTTGAACTCTAGGGCTCATGGACTTCCGTAGTTGTGGCACACAGACTCAATAGTTATGGCTCTGAGGCTCTAGCACACAGGCTCAATAGTTGTGGCTCACAGGCTCAGTTGCTTTGCAGCACGTGGGGTCTTCCTGGATCAAGGATCAGAACTGGTATCTCCTGCATTGGCAGGCAAACTATTTACCACTGAGCTACCATGGAAGCCCCACAGTGATTTTAAATTTTAAGAAAGAACAAAGATGAAAAACAATGAAAAGAAGTTCTAAATGCTAGACAACCCCATCTTTGACTAAAAAACAAAAAAAAAGAGGAATTTTGGCTAAAAGAATTACTTTAAAAAGAATATGTATTTATCTTTATCTAATGAAAATTTAAGTAAATAGAAAAACCTCTTTCTTGTTACTGTATTAATTTTCTGTACCTGAAATATTTATTTCAGGGGTTTCTCTTCAGTTATTTAATTCATTGCGTTTAATTGGTAGTGCGTACTGGAGTTTAGTGAAAAAATATTTGGTAAATATCTTCAGTTGTGATTTATCTAGTGTAATATCTCCCCCAATGAATTGACTGTGAGTAGGGGATTAGTAAAGAAGGTAAGAGATCTGGAGAGAAGTCTGTAGCTTTACTTATCTCCACAGGCAACCTTAGTTCATATTGATAAAGTTTGAAATCTTTCCTGTTGCTCTTCGTTGTTCATTGTTGTTACTATTTTAATGAGAGGTAGAAATGAGTCAAACCAACCTGCTTCTTCCCTTCTACTAAAAATTTATGTCAGAAGAAATTGTTCATCGCCAGTAAATAAGTGAATGTGGATGGAATCAGATTCTGACTCAACATGTCTAATTAATTGCTTCCAATCATTAAGATACAGTCTCAAGAAACCCCACACATTATTAAAAAAAAAAAAAAAGATCAACTACTAGAGAATGATTAAATGAAAAGTAAATTAGCTAGAACCATCTTTGTTTACAAAACCTTGTTTGTTTTCATGTTAATATTTGCCATCTACTCTATTATAAATCAAGATTTATTGTAGAAATGTACCAAAAGTGGCACAATAATAAAGAAAACAGATTCACCTCAGGTTCTGAAATGTACCTAACAAACTCAACCTCTTGCAAAATAACTTTCTTATTCAAAATGGAACTGGGAATTGTTCAGCACACAATGAATCACTTTTGGCAAGCACAATAGAATCTTTAGGGACATTTCAGTCTCTTACTCAATTGTTAGTATGTTTTTAGCTTTCACAGGTTGGGAAGAAGGTAGCTTGTATAGCCATCATCTTATTGCTAAAACTGTACAGTAAAGATTTTTCAGAGTTGCTGTTGCAATGGATCTTTTCACTTTTTCCCACCCTTCCTGTTTCTTTATCCAGAGCTGCTTTGTCTCTCAAAAACAATCTGGAATTACTTAATGATAATGTTTTCTGGTTTTACTATTTACCCAGGACTCAAATGTTAAACATTAATGTGGGAAACTCCCTTTTCCTTACCTCATAGTCCTATATTTATTTAACTGTCATTTTGCAAGAAGAAAACCTCATCTTTCTCTGTCTGTTATGTGCTTCTTTTTATTGACAGACACATTCTATTTTTGTATTTGCTTTTTTTCAGGAGGCTTTAGAGCCCTCTCTGGATGAATTTGAGGTGACTGAGACCACCACGGCAACCGAAGTGATTAAATATGAGTATCATGTCTTATATTCCTGCAGCTACCAAGTGCCTGTGCTTTACTTTAGGGCAAGCTTTTTAGGTAAGACCATGTTGGAAACTAAATATAAATTCATAACATTTACATATAAGGCAGAAAGCAGATTTGGAAAATTATTCTTGAGAGAGAGAGAGAAAAAAATAAGAGTTAAAAATAAGAAAACTGTGGGTGAGGTAAGGTTTTACCAGTAAATTTTCTCATGCTTTAGAAAGAATATCAAGACTTCAGAGTGAATGATATCATCCCAGCCTTAAGTCTGATCTGCAGATTCTTGGCCTCCCGCCCAGCGTTGACTAAGTCCCCTGGCCCTTTTTCTTTTCTTTACTTTAAACAAGTAGGAACAACTTAAAGCTACAATGTTTATTTACTTCTAACTTTACAGTGAAAATTTCTTTCAATCTTATGTGATCCCATTAACCCAAAAGTCCCCGTATCTCCTTCTTCAACACTAATAATTCTTTCAGGAACTGTTTATCAATCCATTTAAACTATGTTTAAAAATAGCACTAACATTTCCTTCAGCCATCTATACACCTCTAGTACCTCAGCTTCCTGCAGTATTACTTAGCTCATCCCCCTTGCCAAGAAGGTGGAACACCCTGTCTCCTCTGAGGCCTTGGCTAATAAAGCTTATTTAATCAGCGGCCACATGGAGTCCTCACCCTGAAGCACAGCCGGGACTCCCCCTTCATGTCCTCTGACTAAACTGGGCCAGCATTTTGAGGCCTCTCTACCCTGAGCTCAGAGGCAAGAGGAACCACTTCCCCAGCCCACTCCTATCCCATTTCTCCCTTTCTCTCTGGACTTATCAGCAGTACTTTGCATTTTCAACAGCCTTCTAACCTTTTCTGGATAGCTAAGACATCTGAATTTAGCCAGTGATATTTTATTTTTAATTAAAAAGTAGCTTAAGCTGCTTTGAATGTGTATTTGGTAGATTTAATCACTTGCTGCCTTATATTGTTTAATGGTCTCTAATTTTGCAGTGTTGGCAGTTTAACAAGCACTTAGGATTTAAAACACGAGAACAAATTCTCAGAGACTCCCCGGTGAGAAGATTTTAATCAGTGTTAAGGATGAATTTGAGGTGACTGAGACCACCACGGCAACCGAAGTGATTAAATATGAGTATCATGTCTTATATTCCTGCAGCTACCAAGTGCCTGTGCTTTACTTTAGGGCAAGCTTTTTAGGTAAGACCATGTTGGAAACTAAATATAAATTCATAACATTTACATATAAGGCAGAAAGCAGATTTGGAAAATTATTCTTGAGAGAGAGAGAGAAAAAAATAAGAGTTAAAAATAAGAAAACTGTGGGTGAGGTAAGGTTTTACCAGTAAATTTTCTCATGCTTTAGAAAGAATATCAAGACTTCAGAGTGAATGATATCATCCCAGCCTTAAGTCTGATCTGCAGATTCTTGGCCTCCCGCCCAGCGTTGACTAAGTCCCCTGGCCCTTTTTCTTTTCTTTACTTTAAACAAGTAGGAACAACTTAAAGCTACAATGTTTATTTACTTCTAACTTTACAGTGAAAATTTCTTTCAATCTTATGTGATCCCATTAACCCAAAAGTCCCCGTATCTCCTTCTTCAACACTAATAATTCTTTCAGGAACTGTTTATCAATCCATTTAAACTATGTTTAAAAATAGCACTAACATTTCCTTCAGCCATCTATACACCTCTAGTACCTCAGCTTCCTGCAGTATTACTTAGCTCATCCCCCTTGCCAAGAAGGTGGAACACCCTGTCTCCTCTGAGGCCTTGGCTAATAAAGCTTATTTAATCAGCGGCCACATGGAGTCCTCACCCTGAAGCACAGCCGGGACTCCCCCTTCATGTCCTCTGACTAAACTGGGCCAGCATTTTGAGGCCTCTCTACCCTGAGCTCAGAGGCAAGAGGAACCACTTCCCCAGCCCACTCCTATCCCATTTCTCCCTTTCTCTCTGGACTTATCAGCAGTACTTTGCATTTTCAACAGCCTTCTAACCTTTTCTGGATAGCTAAGACATCTGAATTTAGCCAGTGATATTTTATTTTTAATTAAAAAGTAGCTTAAGCTGCTTTGAATGTGTATTTGGTAGATTTAATCACTTGCTGCCTTATATTGTTTAATGGTCTCTAATTTTGCAGTGTTGGCAGTTTAACAAGCACTTAGGATTTAAAACACGAGAACAAATTCTCAGAGACTCCCCGGTGAGAAGATTTTAATCTGAGGTGCAGTTCCTAAGAACTGACAATTTGGGGTAAATTTTCAACATGGGACATGGGGAATTGAGGACACTGATAGTTTACTAATGCACAAACTCTTGCTGCAGATTTATCCATATGATTATTACAGGCCTTTAAAACACTCACTTTATTGTGATTCTGTTTGTTTTAGCGCCCAGAGGTTAAAGAAAGCTTCTTGTCAGTGAGCTATGTTATACTAAAAAATAGAAGGGGTTAACATTTATTTACCGGAGGGGAGATGAATGTCCTTCTTGGTTTTGGTTTGCAAGGACTCTTCTCAGTACCTTCTGGATTCAAAGCTATGTCAAGGCTACAGGTAGAGGAAACAGGACACTAGTTTTTCAATACTGTACTTTTGTGTAATTAGTATTCACCATAAGCAGTTAATCACCAGAGAAGAGCTCCCAGAGACAAAACAAGTTGTTTAGCTTGTCAGCGTTAGGGAATCGGAGGTGTTGAAACATGACTGCTTCTAGCTGGAAGTGGGTCTTGCCGAGGCCGGTGGATGAGCTCATATGTGTGCTTTGCTCTTATGTACCAACAGCTCCCCTTACAGTACAGCACAGCAATTGTTCCTGCAAGTCCAGTTATATTTTAATGAAATTTGTATATGTCCTAAGATCTTTTTCTTCATGACGGTTTTCTCCTTCTTAAAAAAAAAAAAAAAAAAAAAAAAACTAGCCTGTTTTTGATTCTATTTATATATTTTAGGATGCTCTTCATTTATGCTTTTATAAAGGAAACCAAAACAAGCCATGTATTTTGTGTGGACGCATTCCTTGTACTCCATCCTCCCCATTCTGTGTTGTATAGAATGTTATCCATCTTTTTTTGGACTTATCAGCAGTACTTTGCATTTTCAACAGCCTTCTAACCTTTTCTGGATAGCTAAGACATCTGAATTTAGCCAGTGATATTTTATTTTTAATTAAAAAGTAGCTTAAGCTGCTTTGAATGTGTATTTGGTAGATTTAATCACTTGCTGCCTTATATTGTTTAATGGTCTCTAATTTTGCAGTGTTGGCAGTTTAACAAGCACTTAGGATTTAAAACACGAGAACAAATTCTCAGAGACTCCCCGGTGAGAAGATTTTAATCTGAGGTGCAGTTCCTAAGAACTGACAATTTGGGGTAAATTTTCAACATGGGACATGGGGAATTGAGGACACTGATAGTTTACTAATGCACAAACTCTTGCTGCAGATTTATCCATATGATTATTACAGGCCTTTAAAACACTCACTTTATTGTGATTCTGTTTGTTTTAGCGCCCAGAGGTTAAAGAAAGCTTCTTGTCAGTGAGCTATGTTATACTAAAAAATAGAAGGGGTTAACATTTATTTACCGGAGGGGAGATGAATGTCCTTCTTGGTTTTGGTTTGCAAGGACTCTTCTCAGTACCTTCTGGATTCAAAGCTATGTCAAGGCTACAGGTAGAGGAAACAGGACACTAGTTTTTCAATACTGTACTTTTGTGTAATTAGTATTCACCATAAGCAGTTAATCACCAGAGAAGAGCTCCCAGAGACAAAACAAGTTGTTTAGCTTGTCAGCGTTAGGGAATCGGAGGTGTTGAAACATGACTGCTTCTAGCTGGAAGTGGGTCTTGCCGAGGCCGGTGGATGAGCTCATATGTGTGCTTTGCTCTTATGTACCAACAGCTCCCCCTTTCAGTACAGCACAGCAATTGTTCCTGCAAGTCCAGTTATATTTTAATGAAATTTGTATATGTCCTAAGATCTTTTTCTTCATGACGGTTTTCTCCTTCTTAAAAAAAAAAAAAAAAAAAAAAACTAGCCTGTTTTTGATTCTATTTATATATTTTAGGATGCTCTTCATTTATGCTTTTATAAAGGAAACCAAAACAAGCCATGTATTTTGTGTGGACGCATTCCTTGTACTCCATCCTCCCCATTCTGTGTTGTATAGAATTAGTATTAGGAATTTTTAAATTCCAGAATTCACTAGTGGTTTTTCAGGTGCATTAAAATATCAGATTTAATATTTGCAAAGCATTATTTTTCTGTGGAGGAACATGAGAAATGGTTCTTTCTTTTATCAGAGTCTAATAATTTCTTTTCTCTTCTCTACCTAACTTAACCTAATGTGTGTTCTAAAAATATATCATCTGTTACTCGAGAGTCATAATTTTTCCTTTATTCCCTCAGTCCATTCCCTGCTCATATGTTATATGATTACTGTGGTTCTTTATCTGTTAAACAATTCTCTGTCAGTGTGTTGAAAGGATTCCTAACATCTTCCTCTTATTCCAGGTCCAGATTTTTCTTTGTCTCATTCTAGGAGAATTCCGACCTAGAAAAAGGATGGCTATAAAATTTCTTGCTCAAGGGTCTTTTTTATTTCATTTTTGCTTCAAAAATAGTTCACTTAGCCTTGTTTTTTAAAGATATTTAAAATTTTTTTTCTTGCATTTGATTCTTAGTAAAAATTAGTTTCTCTGCTTTGCTCTAAATTTTATTTCAGTACTTTTTTTTCTTTTTTTAGGTAAAGCAAATGATAAGTAATTCCCATTTAAATTGATATTACCTTTTCTTTTATCAACTGGCCTAGATGTCAGAGGAAATCTTTATTCAGTTTCCTTTTTTAAAAAAAATTATTTATTTATGTTTGGTTATTCTGGGTTTTCACTGCTGCTGCAGACTCATCTCTAGTTGCAGGGAGTGGGGGCTACTCTCTAGTTGAGGTGAGCAGGCTTCTTGTTGTGGTGACTTCTCTTATTGTGGAACTCAGGCTCTAGGGCACACAGGTTTCAGTAGTTGTGTCACATGGGCTCAATAGTTGTGACTCCCGGACTCCAGAGCACAGACTCCATAGTTGTGGCTCACGGGCTTAGTTGCTCTGCAGCATGTGGGATCTTCCTGGATCAGGGATCAAACCTGTATCTCCTGCATTGGCAGGCAGACTCTTTACCACTGAGCTACCAGGGAAGCCCTATTTGGTTTCTTAAAGTGCAAATCCACTCGGCTGTGATCATCTCTTATTCCTTGTTGTGTCCAGTATCCACCAGGTCAACTACTACTTAAGGCTCAACTAACATGCTACTTGTTGTTGTCGCCTCCATGTCATATCATATTGCGTTATATCATATATCACGTGTTGCGTGATATCAGAAAATTCTTTGTTTACTTTTCTTCTATAAAATGATAATCTAGAAGGTAGGATGATAATCCTATAAAATATCCCCTATAAAATGATAATCTAGAAGGTTATCCCTGGTGGGAAGAAGGCTTCCCTGGTGATTCAAATGGTAAAAAATCTACCTGCGGTATGGGAGACCTGAGTTTGAACCCTGGGTTGGGAAGATCCCTGGAAAAGGGAACGGCTACCCACTCCAGTATTCTTGCCTGGAGAATTCCATGGCTTGTCCATGGGTCACAAAGAGTTGAACATGATTTAGCAACTTTCACTTTAGAAGGTAAGAGATTAACGTGAAAAGAGGGAGAAAGGAAATTAGCCGTGAGGACTTAAAACATACAAAGAGGGGGTGGAGCTAAGATGGCAGCGTAGGAGGACGTGCACTCATCTCTCCTGCAAAATTGCCTGAATTGGAACGAGTTCCTGAAAAACCATCGACAGGAGGAGGTTAGATCTGATCACAGAGAGGATACCCCACATCAAAGAACAAGGAGAAGCCGCATCAAGACGGTAGGAAGGGCGCAATCGCACTTTTAAAAGTCAAACCTCATACCCGCCAGAGAGGCTGGGCGGGCCAAAGGCGCAAAGCCTGTTGCAGATCAAGATCTGGGAAAGGAGTGGTGACGCCCACAAGGGACCTAGCCAGACCTGCTCTGGAGGGTCCAAGTGCCGCCTCGAGCTAGAAGTGCCCTTGAGCAGGCCTCGGAAGGACGGCACTCAGTTTCCTTTGGAGGAGGTTACCATTAACCCGATCACAGAGCCCCTGAGGAGGACTGGAATCTCTGTGCACTGTAATCCGGGAGAGGGGAATAGCGATCCTGCATGAGACTGAGCCAGACTCACCTCTGAGTAATCTGATGTCTTCCTCGGTGGCGGGGGTTGACGGTGGCCTGCAGCAGGGTCGGGGTCACTGCGGAAGTGCTTCCCATAGAGTGTGTGGGAATAAATCCTTTGTGAGACAGACCCCATTTTCCCTACTGTAGTTTGGCTGCTGGTCAAACTGCAGGACTGCTGGTCAAACTACAGGGAGGGAATTTAGCTCCACCCAGCAAGAAAAGGGATTTGGATTAAGAAACTCCCAGGGCCAGCCTGGGCGGGCCTTTTAGTTCTGGAATAGGCCAAAATAAACAAGCAGTCAAAGAGGTCTTCAGATCCAAACATTGCCAGAGGCAAGAAAAAGACTGATAATTCCTGAATAGTCAGCAAGAGACAGAAGAACATAAACACTATTTTCACGTTTTGCCTGAAGCTGGAGTTACTGCTGGATGTTTCAAATTTCATTTTATTCCTTATACTTTTTTATTACTTTTTTTGTATTGTGTTGTTTTGTTTCAATTGTTTTTTTCCCTTTTTTCCAAACCCACTCAGTGCATCCTAAGTTTTTTTTTTTGGGTGTGTGAGAGTGGGTATGTTTATTTCCTCCACTGAATTCTATTGAAGCTGCTAATCTTATCAGTAAGACTGAATATATTCAAGCTTACATTTTTTTTTTTTTTCTTTTCTTTTTCCTTTTAAACCACACATTTTATTTTCGTATAAACTTCTGTTTCCCCATTGGCCTTTTAAGGTTCTGTGGGGGTTTTGTTTGTTTTTATTATTTTTGTTTTGTTTTTCTATATTTTTCTATATACTTATCTCTGTTTTAATTTTTAAAATTTTTCATTTGTACTACTACTTCCTCTATAATTCTTTGCTTTCTCTGATGCGCCTTTCCTATAGCACTAAACTCTAAGACATACAAATCTTTATCTCCCTATATTTAACTTTGCAGTATTATTCTGTATTTCTCTTCTATCCTCCCTTTCTCTTTTTCTCTTTTCCCACCATATTTCTTAGTCTGTTCAGTCCTCGTTGCCTTATCCCCAACGGGGACCCTGCTCTAACATCATTCTCCAATTGGTGCTCTACTTAGTTTGGTTATTAACTGGAGGATATCATTCTTGGTTTTCTGTATTCGCCGTGCTAACGTATTGTACTGTATTTTTGGTTGGAATGCTTGGGTTATGTTACAGCTGTATATGTTTGTGTGTATAATTCAATATACTAGATAGTATTTGCATAATTTTTTAATTGCCATTTGTCAAAGGTATACCTTCTGTTTCTCATTCACGTATATATGATTTCATAACATTTAATGCCATAACAAACCAGCCGTGAAATCTTCATTCCCTGGTCAGGCAACAAGCCCCAGGGCTTTAGGGAGGGAGCACTGACTCCAAAACTCTACAAAACTCTACAATACTAGACAACGCCTAACACTAGAGAGCAGTATACAAGTGAGAATGCCAACAAAGGTAATCACTTGTATGCAAGTCCTGCCATCACCCAATCACCAGCATCACCCAGAATAAGAAGCCCCATCCCAACAACAAACACCAACAGATGTAACCCAAAGTCGGGGAAAAGGAAATCCCAAACACAGTCAGTTAAAAAATTAATAATAACAATGAAACGGCAGATATACCACACAAGTGAAGGAACAATCCACAAACACACAAGATCAAATCAATGAAGAGAATTTGGACAAACTTTCTGAAAATGATTTCAGAAGAATGATTGTAAAGATGATCAAAGACACTGAAAACAGAATTTCAGAGAAATTGCAAGACACAACTAACACACTGAAAAAAGAAATACAAGAACTTACCAAAAAAGCAACAGAGACAAAAAACTCAGTTGCTGAACTGAAAAACACTGTAGAAGGAATCAAGAGCAGAGTATCTGAGACAGAAGACTGGATAAGTGAGCTGGAGGATAGAATGGTGGAAGTAACTGCTGAAAAACAGACTCTAGCTCAAAGAATGAAAAGAGCAGAGGATAGCCTCAGAGACCTCTGGGATAATATCAAACGCACCAATATTCGAATTATAGGGGTTCCAGAAGAAGAAGAAAAAAAGGAAGGCTATGAGAAAAATTTTGAAGAGATTCTAGTTGAAAATTTCCCCAACATGGGAACAGAAATAGTCAATCAAGTCCAAAAAGCGCAAAGAGGACCATACAGAATCAATCTGAGAAGAAACACACCAAGGCACATATTAATGAAGTTAACACAAATGAAACACAAAGACAGAATTCTCAAAGCGGCAAGGGAAAAGCAACTCGTGACATACAAGGGAAAGCCCATACGTTTAACAGCTGATCTTTCAACAGAAATTCTGCCAGCCAGAAGGGACTGGCAGGACACATTTAAACGGCTAAAAGAGAATAATCTGCAACCAAGAATCCTCTACCCTGCAAGGATCTCATTCAAAATTGGTGGAGAAATCAAAAGCTTTACAGATAAGCAAAAATTAAAAGAATTTAGTCACACCAAACCAGCCTTACAACAAGTGTTAAAGGGGCTTATATACATAACAAGCATAAAAGAAGGAGAAGATCCACTGAACAAACCCATCATAACATCTAAGAAGATGACAATAGGATCATTTGCGTCAATAATTACTTTGAATGTCAATGGACTAAATGCCCCAACCAAAAGACACAGAGTGGCTGAATGGATTCAAAAACACAATCCATACATATGCTGCCTCCAGGAAACTCACTTCAGATCTAGAGACACTCATAGACTGAACGTGAGAGGCTGGAAAAAGATATTCCATGCAAAGGAAATCAAAAGAAAGCCGGAGCAGCAATCCTCATATCAGACAAAACAGATCCCAAAATAAAGAAGATTAGAAGAGACAAGGCAGGACACTACATAATGATCAAGGGATCGATCCAAGAAGAAGACATAACAATCATAAATATCTATGCACCCAACACAGGAGCACCCCAATACATAAGACAAACACTTTCAGACATAAAAAAGACATCGACACTAACACAATCATAGTAGGAGACTTTAACACTCCTCTCACACCAATGGACAGATCATCCAAACAGAAAATTAATAAAGAAACACAAGCCTTAAATGACACACTAGAAAAGATGGACCTCATTGATATCTTTAGGACTTTCCATCCAAAAGCAGAAGAATACACTTTCTTCTCAAGTGCTCATGGAACATTCTCCAGGATAGACCACATCTTGGGCCACAAATCAAACCTCAGTCAATTCAAGAAAACTGAAATTATATCAACCATCTTCTCAGACCACAATGCAATGAGACTAAAGATCAACTACAGGAAGAAAACCGCTAAAAACACAAACACATGGAGATTAAATAACACATACCTAAAAAACGAACTGATTACCAAGCAAATCAAAGGAGAAATTTAAAAAAATTCCTAGAAGAAAAAAACAGTGAACACACGACAGTGCAAAACCTATGGGATACTGCAAAAGCAGTTCTAAGAGAGGAATTTTATAGCAATTCAATCCTACCTCAAGAAACTAGGAAAGTCTCAAACAGATGACCTAACCTTATGCTTAAAACAACTGGAGAAAGAAGAACAAAAACAGCCCAAAGCCAGCAGAAGAAGGGAAATCATAAAGATCAAAGCAACAATAAATGATTAAGAAATGAAAGAAACTATAGTAAAGATAAATAAAACAAAAAGCTGGTTCTTCGAAACAGTAAACAAAATCGACACACCACTGGCCAGACTCATCAAGAAAAAGAGAGAGAAGAACCAGATCACCAAAATCAAAAATGAAAAAGGAGAGATTACAACAGATAACGCAGAAATCCAAAGGATTATAAGAGACTATTATGAACAACTCTATGGCAACAAACTGGACAACCTGGAAGAAATGGACAGTTTCTTAGAGAAGATTAATCTCCCAAGACTCGACTGGGAAGAAATAGAAACTATGAACAAGCCAATCACAAGCTCAGAAATCGACCTTGTGATCAAAAATCTACCCAAAAATAAAAGCCCAGGGCCAGATGGTTTCCCAGCCGAATTCTACCAAACATTTAAAGAAGAGCTAATGCCTGTCCTTCTAAAACTCTTCCAAACAATTGCACAGGAAGGAACACTTCCAAACACATTCTATGAGGCCACCATCACCCTGATACCAAAGCCAGGAAAAGACAACACGAAAATAGAAACTTATAGGCCAATTTCACTGATGAATCTAGACGCCAAAATCCTCAACAAAATCCTAGCAAACAGAATTCAACAACACATCTAAAAGCTCATTCATCACGATCAAGTTGGGTTCATCCCAGGCATGCAAGGATTCTTCAACATCCACAAATCAATCAATGTGATACACCATATCAACAAATTGAGAGACAAAAATCACATGATCATCTCAATAGATGCAGAAAAAGCCTTTGACAAAGTACAGCATCCATTTATGATAAAAACTTTTCAGAAAATGGGCATAAAAGAAACCTATCTGAACATAGTGAAAGCCATATATGAGAAGCCCACAGCGAACATTATCCTCACTGGTGAAAAACTCAAAGCATTTCCTCTAAGGTCAGGAACAAGACAGGGGTGCCCACTTTCACCAAAATCAACTTCAATCCTACCTCAAGAAACTAGGAAAGTCTCAAACGGAAGACCTAACCTTATGCTTAAAACAACTGGAGAAAGAAGAACAAAAACAGCCCAAAGCCAGCAGAAGAAGGGAAATCATAAAGATCAAAGCAACAATAAATGATTAAGAAATGAAAGAAACTATAGTAAAGATAAATAAAACAAAAAGCTGGTTCTTCGAAACAGTAAACAAAATCGACACACCACTGGCCAGACTCATCAAGAAAAAGAGAGAGAAGAACCAGATCACCAAAATCAAAAATGAAAAAGGAGAGATTACAACAGATAACGCAGAAATCCAAAGGATTATAAGAGACTATTATGAACAACTCTATGGCAACAAACTGGACAACCTGGAAGAAATGGACAGTTTCTTAGAGAAGATTAATCTCCCAAGACTCGACTGGGAAGAAATAGAAACTATGAACAAGCCAATCACAAGCTCAGAAATCGACCTTGTGATCAAAAATCTACCCAAAAATAAAAGCCCAGGGCCAGATGGTTTCCCAGCCGAATTCTACCAAACATTTAAAGAAGAGCTAATGCCTGTCCTTCTAAAACTCTTCCAAACAATTGCACAGGAAGGAACACTTCCAAACACATTCTATGAGGCCACCATCACCCTGATACCAAAGCCAGGAAAAGACAACACGAAAATAGAAACTTATAGGCCAATTTCACTGATGAATCTAGACGCCAAAATCCTCAACAAAATCCTAGCAAACAGAATTCAACAACACATCTAAAAGCTCATTCATCACGATCAAGTTGGGTTCATCCCAGGCATGCAAGGATTCTTCAACATCCACAAATCAATCAATGTGATACACCATATCAACAAATTGAGAGACAAAAATCACATGATCATCTCAATAGATGCAGAAAAAGCCTTTGACAAAGTACAGCATCCATTTATGATAAAAACTTTTCAGAAAATGGGCATAAAAGAAACCTATCTGAACATAGTGAAAGCCATATATGAGAAGCCCACAGCGAACATTATCCTCACTGGTGAAAAACTCAAAGCATTTCCTCTAAGGTCAGGAACAAGACAGGGGTGCCCACTTTCACCATTATTATTCAACATAGTCCTGGAAGTTCTAGCAACAGCAATAAGAGAAGAGAAAGAAATTAAAGGAATCCAGATTGGAACGGAAGAAGTCAAACTCTCTCTATTTGCAGATGACATGATATTATACATAGAAAATCCCAAAGACACTATTACAAAACTACTAGAGTTAATCAGCGAATTCAGCAAAGTCACAGGATACAAAATGAATATACAGGAATCACTGGCATTCCTATACACAAACAATGAAAAATCAGGAAATGAAATCAAAGAGGCAATCCTCTTCACCATCGCAACCAAAATAATCAAATATCTAGGAATAAACTTACCCAAAGAAACAAAAGAACTGTACACAGAAAATTACAAGACACTCATGAGAGACATTAAAGAAGACTTAAACAGATGGAGAGATATTCCATGTTCCTGGGTCAGAAGAATCAATATTGTGAAAATGACCATACTACCAAATGTTATCTATAGATTCAATATGATCCCCATCAAACTACTAATGACATTCTCACAGAACTAGACCAAAGAGTAACACAGTTCATAGGGAAACACAAAAAACCTCGAATAGCCAAAGCAATCCTGAGGAAGAAGAATGGAGCTGGAGGGATCAGCCTCCCCAACTTCAGACTCTACTACAAAGCAATACTTATCAAGACAGTATGGTATACTGGCACAAAACCAGAAATATCGACCAATGGAACAAGATTGAGAACCCAGAGATAAACCCACTCCCCTGTGAGTACCTTATTTTTGACAATGGAGGTGAAACTATAAAATGGGACAAAGACAGCCTCTTCAACAAATGGTGATGGGAAAACTGGACAGCTAAATGCAAAAAAAAATGAAGTTGGAACATTCCCTGACACCATGCACAAAGATCAACGCAAAATGGATTCAAGACCTAAATGTAAGACCAGAAACCATCAAACTCTTAGAGGAGAATATAGGCAAAACCCTCAAGGACATCAGTCAAAGCAAGATCTTCTCTGACCCTCCTACTAGAATAGCAGAACTCAAAAGACAAATGAACATGTGGGACCTAATGAAACTTAAAAGCTTTTGTACAGCAAAAGAAATCACAAAAAAGCTGAACAGACAGCCCACAGAATGGGAGAAAATCATAGCAAATGAAACAACAGACAAAGAATTAATCTCCAAAATCTACAAGCAATTCAGACAACTCAGCACAGGAGAAATGAACCACTCAATCAAAAAATGGAAAAGGACCTAAACAGACACCTCTCGAAAGAGGATATACAGATGGCCCAAAAGCACACGAAAGGATGCTCAACTTCACTTATAATTAGAGAAATGCAAATCAAAACTACAATGAGATAACACCTCACACTCGTCAGAATGGCCATCATTCACAAATTGACAGACAATAAATGCTGGAGAGGCTGTGGAGAAAAGGGAATACTCCTGCATTTCTGGTGGGAATGTAGATTGATACAGCCTCTATGGAAGACAGTCTGGAGATTTCTTAAAAAACTAAAACTAGAGGCACCATACGACCCAGCAATCCCACTCTTAGGCTTATACCCTGATGAAATCAAATCTGAAAGAAGCACCTGTACCCCAATGTTCATTGCAGCTCTCTATACAATAGCTAGAGCATGGAAGTAACCTGGATGTCCATCGATGAACGAATGGATACAGAAGCCCTGGTACATATATACAATGGAATACTACACAGCTGTAAAGAGAAATGCAGAAGAATCAGCCCTAATGAGGTGGCTGGATCTAGAACGTATCATCAAAAGTGAACTTAGTCAGAAAGAGAAGGACAAATACAGTATATTAACACATATATATGGAATCTAGTAGGATGGTGATGATGGCACATGCAGTGAAGCGACGGAAAGACAGACATGGACAGTGGACATATGGACATCGTGGGGAAGGAGCAGAGGGTGGGAGGCATAAAGGAAGTAGCATGAAGGCCTGTACTATCATAAGTGAAGAGAATAGCTCTAGTCATTGCTCTGTGAGAAAAGGGGATCCTTCAGGGGTGCTGGGTCAGGTGGGATGGGAAAGGGAGGATATACATATGACGAATCTGGGAACATACATATCTGTAAACAACAAAACTCTGTAAAAGTTAAAAGTAAAATAAAGATTTTTACAAAAATACAAAGAAAAACATACAAAGAGATAAACTTTATTTATAGCTGCATGTGTGTGTAATATGTATATGCTATAAGTATTCCTTATCTTACTCATTTTAATACCCACAGTATTAACTGTGGCACAATATCAACAACTTTATTGAATAAACCAGAGAAGAGGAATTTCTAACCATTTCTGCATATGGCTCAAAGATGGAACCTTTGTGATGGTGTCTTATTTGAACTTTTCTGATGAGTTGTATGGAAGGGAGTAATGCCCTTGGCTCCAGGAAACTCAGAACCCAAGCCATCTCCATAGCTTTACTCTTTAGTCTGATGCTTTCCAGAGGCTGCGGGAACACTTGGCCAAGGAAAGTGGAAAGTCTGTGAGGGCTCAAAGGTGAGCATCCGAACTAGCTGGGCAGCTGCTTCACTTCTGTAAACACATGTTTGTATTGGATTCTTGAAGGCAGAGAGCCAGTGTGGGGCAGCATAATGTTTCTGGCACCTCTCATTTCTACTTGGACTTGTTTACAGGGGCTCAGTTGCTGAGGGTTTAATGTGAATTAAAGAGAAGAAATCAGTCCTTCTCAGTGTTCTATTTTTCCTAAATACTGCTGTCATTTTAGTTTTGGGAGAAGTTGTGGGGTATGCTTTATACAATTTGCTCCCCAGCAATGGAGAAGAGGTCACTGCCCTTTTCTCAAGTATTGATACTAATAAATAGCTTACATTCAGATGGTGCTTTATTGTCTATGAAGTCCATTCTCACAAAGCACTAATGTCTTCAAGTGCCTGTTATTCTCCAACTGTTTTTAAAGTGCATTGTGTTAAAGAATTATTTGTATTGTGAGAAAGACTTCTAAGTACTGTTCATCATTCTAGCACCTTTTTATGTCCCAGTTTTCCCTTTGGGGGGCTTTGGTCAGTAGCTGATGGCAAGTATTAGAAATATGATATAAATCTTGGTCATATACATAAGAGCTTTGGACTTCACCGGATTCTTAAGCTACCTCGTTTTCCCTTTTATTGCAAGTACAGATTTCTATATTTATTTCAGCTTGAATTCTGATTAATTTCTTTCCTGTCTCTCTTCTTTTCCTTTGTTCTCAATCTCTATTGAGAAATAGACCAAGTGGTTCTTCTCTTTTCAGAATATTTAATTCTTTGGTGCTGACATATGGGTTCTTTTTGGGAACCGTTTTGACATATTTCTTTAATTAGTCAGAAGGGCTGCTTTTGAATAGAGAAGGAAACATTTCTTTCATTCAGCAACTGAATGTCTGTTCTTCCTGGAGATCCATTTTATTATTGGTCCAGGGAATAAGAGTAGAGAATTTAAAAATTAACTCAGATATTTCACACAGAAGATATATCCACTTGTTGTATGCCTGAACAATGCTCAAATAGTCAAAGAATAATTCACTCTGAAAGGCAGCATAGCCAAACCAAAGTAAAGGCCAGCACGGAAGAAGAATAATGGAAAGATTGGAATCATAGCAGTGTATACATCATGAGGGAGGAGGAAGAAGAGGCTTGCCCTTGGTGTTGGAACAAGAGGGGATCTTTGAACTGTGGAGAAGAAAATGACAGGAAAACAGGAATGATGGGAGTTGAAGAGTAAAAATAAAATATCCATAGCTCCACCCCAACAGTTTTCAAGGCAGTGGTACAGCTTGGCTCTACTGAAGAGGCTGGGAAAAGTACTGGAGAAGGGGAGGTGAGTGAGTGCCAAGCTGCAGGGCTGGAAAGCATGGCATGATTGGAGAGTCATGAGAGACTGATTTGAGAAAAGTCTCTATTTAAAATTGTGGGAGAAATGGTTGGAAAGGTATGCTGAGGTCACATTATGGAAGAGATGATGTGATGGTTTTGGAGGATATGCGAAGTGGAAGAGCTTGAGCAAAAGCAAGGGGAATCAAGGGAGAGATTTTTCTAGATCAGACAGAAACTATGATTGAAACAGAAAGAGAATTAATGAAGGATGAGAAGAAATTATAAAGACTGAAATTTGGAGAAAAAGGATTTGGCTTTTTTAGTATTGCTGTTACAAGTAATTTTAAAGAAAAATTTTATCGTCTCTTAGAGAGAATGACCTAGAAAGAACATATTTTCAGAAAAAATTACCATTTCCAGTAGAGTGAGAATTAGGGCTGCTTGTTAAACAGCGAAGATAGGTGGATTAGACAGACTAAGGCAAAAATGATTCCAGTTAATTACCATCATGAACAGGAAATAGAAAATGACTTGGCAGATTTAGAATCTTACTTGATTGTAGAGAATTTTTAAGGAAGTTCATATATGCCCCTTATATTTACATAAATAGTAAGTCTAGGCAGAGTCATAATAATGCAATGGAACATGACAGCTAGTGCATTAGAGATTCTAGTCTATAACCATAACACCCTGAACGTGTCCAAGCTCATCTGATCTTAGAAGCTAAGCAGGGGGCTTCCCTGTTGGTCCAGTGGGTAAGGGCACCACCTTGCAGTGCAAGGGGCACTGGTTCGATCCCTGGCCTGGGAAGATCCCACGTGTCGCGGAGCGGCTGGACCGATGTGTCCAATTACCGAGCCGGAGCTCTGGAGTGCATGCTCCCAGAGCCGGTGCTCTGCGACAACAGAGGCCACCACGATGGGAGGCCCACAGGAGCCAAAGAACAAAGCAGATGAAAATAGACAAATGAAAGACCAATAGAAGTGGCCCGCCTGTCCCCCTCCCTCCCCACCTCACCCACCAAAAAATAAATAAGTAAAATAAATGTTAAAAAAAAAAAAAAGAAGCTAAGCAGGGTCAGGCCTGGTTAGTACTTGGATGGGAGAAAAAGATTCTAGGGTTTCAAATGAAATTTGAAGAGCAAACAGTGAAAGTTACTAAGAAAATAATATATAATTATTTAACTAATATAAATATATTCAAGCTGAAAAGTTTAAATGATAGAATTTAGAATTATTTGTTGAACCAGGTAAATGTTTGAAATATTATGGGGTTTTAAGATACATAGGATGCTGGTGTTGAACAGATGATGGGAATAGAATCCTATTAAAAATCAGGCCCTGATTTTAAAATATATTAAAAGTGAAACATAGCTATAGGGATACCTGACAGAAACTATGATTGAAACAGAAAGAGAATTAATGAAGGATGAGAAGAAATTATAAAGACTGAAATTTGGAGAAAAAGGATTTGGCTTTTTTAGTATTGCTGTTACAAGTAATTTTAAAGAAAAATTTTATCGTCTCTTAGAGAGAATGACCTAGAAAGAACATATTTTCAGAAAAAATTACCATTTCCAGTAGAGTGAGAATTAGGGCTGCTTGTTAAACAGCGAAGATAGGTGGATTAGACAGACTAAGGCAAAAATGATTCCAGTTAATTACCATCATGAACAGGAAATAGAAAATGACTTGGCAGATTTAGAATCTTACTTGATTGTAGAGAATTTTTAAGGAAGTTCATATATGCCCCTTATATTTACATAAATAGTAAGTCTAGGCAGAGTCATAATAATGCAATGGAACATGACAGCTAGTGCATTAGAGATTCTAGTCTATAACCATAACACCCTGAACGTGTCCAAGCTCATCTGATCTTAGAAGCTAAGCAGGGGGCTTCCCTGTTGGTCCAGTGGGTAAGGGCACCACCTTGCAGTGCAAGGGGCACTGGTTCGATCCCTGGCCTGGGAAGATCCCACGTGTCGCGGAGCGGCTGGACCGATGTGTCCAATTACCGAGCCGGAGCTCTGGAGTGCATGCTCCCAGAGCCGGTGCTCTGCGACAACAGAGGCCACCACGATGGGAGGCCCACAGGAGCCAAAGAACAAAGCAGATGAAAATAGACAAATGAAAGACCAATAGAAGTGGCCCGCCTGTCCCCCTCCCTCCCCACCTCACCCACCAAAAAATAAATAAGTAAAATAAATGTTAAAAAAAAAAAAAAGAAGCTAAGCAGGGTCAGGCCTGGTTAGTACTTGGATGGGAGAAAAAGATTCTAGGGTTTCAAATGAAATTTGAAGAGCAAACAGTGAAAGTTACTAAGAAAATAATATATAATTATTTAACTAATATAAATATATTCAAGCTGAAAAGTTTAAATGATAGAATTTAGAATTATTTGTTGAACCAGGTAAATGTTTGAAATATTATGGGGTTTTAAGATACACATAGGATGCTGGTGTTGAACAGATGATGGGAATAGAATCCTATTAAAAAATCAGGCCCTGATTTTAAAATATATTAAAAGTGAAACATAGCTATAGGGATACCTAATTGGCTGAAAGGTTTATTCTAACCTGAGTTAGTACAAAGCATCATGTACACAAAGTGACTGATTTTATGAGGATTTAGAGTTCAGGAAGAGGACATGAAAAGGCAGATAAATTTCTTACCTGTAAAAGTTTATGCTTCAGCTTTCCTGAGCAAATAAACATATTGTGCCCCATAAGAAAGAAACATTTCTCTGCTTACTCCTAACAAGCCCTGTTTGAAACATCCATCAAAACATACATGAGTGCCTACTATGTGCAGAGCATAAAACCTCATTAGCCTATTTAAAAATTATGCTGAGGAAAATTAGTGCCTAACCGAAATGAGTGTACTGGTTTTTTCCTCCTTTAAAGTCATCGAGCAGAGTTCCTGAAGTGCATATATTAGTTGCTCTGCTGAGAAGGTTGAGACTGCGTTCTTTATGGGAAGGAGTTGAAGCTGGGTGGGTAGTCAAAGTGTTGCTACAGGTATTAACTTGTCCATGTTCTGACGGGTACTGGGATTTGAGAGAGCCAGCAGTCCAAAATGCTGAGTACTGGTGTGCCAGAGCAAGAGGTTGGAATCAAAACCTCAGAACACTTTGGATAGGATTGAAAATAGAGTGTGTTCTGCTTTAGAATCGGCAGGCTTCATGTTGTAAATAATACATCTGGTGATACAGTCTTCAGAGTTCTGATGAATTGTTGTATCTTAGAGTTTGTGTCTCAAGTACCTGTTGACCCAGTGTTGCTTCCCTTGGTACATTTTCTGTTATAGAGATTCTTCAAGAAGGTCTTGTGTGTACTTCTTCTAAGTTAAGTGTTTAACTTATTTTATTTTATTTATTTATATTTTTTAAACTGTGCTTTTTTTTTTTTTTTTAATTTATCTTTTGGAGGGTAGGGTGGGAGGGAGGGGACAGGCGGGCCACTTATTGGTCTTTCATTTGTCTATTTTCAGTGCGGGTGGGCCTCCCATCGCGGTGGCCTCTGTTGTCTCAGAGCCGGCTCAAATTTATGGGTTTTAAAACACATGTTTAAAAAAATTTCCTATTAAAAATCAGGCCCTGATTTTAAAATATATTAAAAGTGAAACATAGCTATAGGGATACCTAATTGGCTGAAAGGTTTATTCTAACCTGAGTTAGTACAAAGCATCATGTACACAAAGTGACTGATTTTATGAGGATTTAGAGTTCAGGAAGAGGACATGAAAAGGCAGATAAATTTCTTACCTGTAAAAGTTTATGCTTCAGCTTTCCTGAGCAAATAAACATATTGTGCCCCATAAGAAAGAAACATTTCTCTGCTTACTCCTAACAAGCCCTGTTTGAAACATCCATCAAAACATACATGAGTGCCTACTATGTGCAGAGCATAAAACCTCATTAGCCTATTTAAAAATTATGCTGAGGAAAATTAGTGCCTAACCGGAAATGAGTGTACTGGTTTTCTCCTCCTTTAAAGTCATCGAGCAGAGTTCCTGAAGTGCATATATTAGTTGCTCTGCTGAGAAGGTTGAGACTGCGTTCTTTATGGGAAGGAGTTGAAGCTGGGTGGGTAGTCAAAGTGTTGCTACAGGTATTAACTTGTCCATGTTCTGACGGGTACTGGGATTTGAGAGAGCCAGCAGTCCAAAATGCTGAGTACTGGTGTGCCAGAGCAAGAGGTTGGAATCAAAACCTCAGAACACTTTGGATAGGATTGAAAATAGAGTGTGTTCTGCTTTAGAATCGGCAGGCTTCATGTTGTAAATAATACATCTGGTGATACAGTCTTCAGAGTTCTGATGAATTGTTGTATCTTAGAGTTTGTGTCTCAAGTACCTGTTGACCCAGTGTTGCTTCCCTTGGTACATTTTCTGTTATAGAGATTCTTCAAGAAGGTCTTGTGTGTACTTCTTCTAAGTTAAGTGTTTAACTTATTTTATTTTATTTATTTATATTTTTTAAACTGTGCTTTTTTTTTTTTTTTTAATTTATCTTTTGGAGGGTGGGGTGGGGAGGGAGGGGGACAGGCGGGCCACTTCTATTGGTCTTTCATTTGTCTATTTTCATCTGTCTTTGTTCTTTGGCTCCTGTGGGCCTCCCATCGCGGTGGCCTCTGTTGTCTCAGAGCGCCGGCTCTGGGTACATGCGCGCCAGAGCTCCGACTTGGTAATTGGACTCATCGGTCCAGCCGCTCCACGTCACGTGGGATCTTCCCAGGCCAGCGATCGAACCGGCGCCCCTTGCACTGCAAGGCAGTGCCCTTACCCACTGGACCGCCAGGGGAAGCCTGTGTTTAACTTATTTTAAATGAAAGGTTATAACATTATCTGCATTATTGTAAGCTCTTAATACAGTATATAAACAGTTTAAGGTGACCCCAAATTACTCATCTTTGTGCTGTTGGGCATATGCTGCATAAAAATGGATTGCAACATACATAAAATTTCTCATGTAATTGAAAGATGTCTTACATTTATTTTCCACTCAGAATTACTAGACAAATATATGACATTGAGAACATTGGGGCGAAAAAGTGATAACTATAAGCAAGACTTACAAACCACTCATCTGGGCTGTCTTAGGTGTGTTTGTTATTTGCTCAGTCGTGTCTGACTCTTTGCTACCCCGCGGACAAGCCCTCCAGGTTCTTCGAACAGGATTCTCCAGGCAAAGGTACTGGAGTGGGCAGCCATTCCCTTCTCCAGGGAGTCTTCCCAACCTAAGGATCAAACACAGGTCTCCTGCATTGCAGGCAGATTCTTTACTGTTAGAGTCACCAGGGAAGCCCTTAGTTTGGTATTGGTCAATTCAGTTGCTCAGTCATGTCAGACTCTTTGTGAGGTATACTCAGTTGTAATTAACTGAACCTGACCATGATGAGCCGAAAAAGATTTATTAGAAGTGTAGATAGGAGAGTCAACTGAAGGCAAAAGTAGCAAGGTGAGGGAATATCTATCTCTCTTTGGTTTACTGGGACAGAATGGGGTTCTGCCTACTGCTTATTTTAGAATTTATCTCCCAAGTAGGAACTGTGTTTGGATACTGAAAAATCAAATATCCACTGTGTCTTCATCTACTTAATACTATAGATTTGAGTCTTTTTTACACAAATGAAAAGCATTTTATTGATGAATTTTTAATCATCAGTCTTTATTCTTAGTAAAATTGTGCTAATCACTCTAGAAATAATGTTGAGCATCCATCTACCCAAGCATTGGGAAATAATTATGCATAAGACATGAAAGTGCTTCTGGAATGCAGAGATGAATAAAGGAATTAGGGATGATTTATGCCCTCAAGGAGCTTACCATCTACTGAGGGAAGCAAGACAAGTTTGAAAGTCGCTGTAACAAGTAGGATATGTTAAGGGTTGTAAGAGAGGTAAAAATTGCCACTAGGCAGAGAGTAGGTTAGTGGTTAACAGAGGCTGGTGAGAGGTGGGAGAAATGAGAACATGTTGGTTAGAGGGTACAGATTTTCAGACATAAAATGAGTATGTTATGGGGATCTAATGAAGAGCATGATGACTGTAGTTAATATTACTGTATTTTATTTATTTATTTTTAAAGTTTATTAAAGTGAGAAAGGATAGGAAAGAGCTTCCAGCGTAGACACTGGAAAGGGGATAGAAGAGTACCCCATTTACTGTATTTTAAACTTGAGAGTTACTGAGAGAGTAGAGGTAAAATGTTCTAACCACATGCACACAAATGGTAAATATGTGAGGGGATGAATGTATTAACTACGTTTATTTTCGTAACCATTTCCTAGTATATACATATACTCTTTGCTACCCGCGGACAAGCCCTCCAGGTTCTTCGAACAGGATTCTCCAGGCAAAGGTACTGGAGTGGGCAGCCATTCCCTTCTCCAGGGAGTCTTCCCAACCTAAGGATCAAACACAGGTCTCCTGCATTGCAGGCAGATTCTTTACTGTTAGAGTCACCAGGGAAGCCCTTAGTTTGGTATTGGTCAATTCAGTTGCTCAGTCATGTCAGACTCTTTGTGAGGTATACTCAGTTGTAATTAACTGAACCTGACCATGATGAGCCGAAAAGATTTATTAGAAGTGTAGATAGGAGAGTCAACTGAAGGCAAAAGTAGCAAGGTGAGGGAATATCTATCTCTCTTTGGTTTACTGGGACAGAATGGGGTTCTGCCTACTGCTTATTTTAGAATTTATCTCCCAAGTAGGAACTGTGTTTGGATACTGAAAAATCAAATATCCACTGTGTCTTCATCTACTTAATACTATAGATTTGAGTCTTTTTTACACAAATGAAAAGCATTTTATTGATGAATTTTTAATCATCAGTCTTTATTCTTAGTAAAATTGTGCTAATCACTCTAGAAATAATGTTGAGCATCCATCTACCCAAGCATTGGGAAATAATTATGCATAAGACATGAAAGTGCTTCTGGAATGCAGAGATGAATAAAGGAATTAGGGATGATTTATGCCCTCAAGGAGCTTACCATCTACTGAGGGAAGCAAGACAAGTTTGAAAGTCGCTGTAACAAGTAGGATATGTTAAGGGTTGTAAGAGAGGTAAAAAATTGCCACTAGGCAGAGAGTAGGTTAGTGGTTAACAGAGGCTGGTGAGAGGTGGGAGAAATGAGAACATGTTGGTTAGAGGGTACAGATTTTCAGACATAAAATGAGTATGTTATGGGGATCTAATGAAGAGCATGATGACTGTAGTTAATATTACTGTATTTTATTTATTTATTTTTTTAAAGTTTATTAAAGTGAGAAAGGATAGGAAAGAGCTTCCAGCGTAGACACTGGAAAGGGGATAGAAGAGTACCCCATTTACTGTATTTTAAACTTGAGAGTTACTGAGAGAGTAGAGGTAAAATGTTCTAACCACATGCACACAAATGGTAAATATGTGAGGGGATGAATGTATTAACTACGTTTATTTTCGTAACCATTTCCTAGTATATACATATATCAAATTATCATATTGCTTACCTTAAACTTACATAATGCTGTGTGTCTGTTATATCCAGTAAAAATGGGGAGAAAATTGCCATCAAGGCTCAGAGGACAGAGATTACCTTGAACTGAATGATCAAGAGCAGCCCTGGCTGGAGTGATGAGGGAAAGGGCAAGCCTGGCCTACAAAGAAAACTAAGAAAGGCAACACTCTAGACATTCCTGGGTTAGGCCGTGCTGGTAGAGACTACCAGTGACAACAAAGACAGTACCACAGTTAATGTGTGGGCCATGTCATAGTTTAAAAAGAGCTCCTGGGGCACGTCAAGTGCAGGGTTTGGAACTGGAATACCTTGGCTCTGATTCTTCACCCTGTTGGTTACTAACTACATGATCTTCTGGACATTGTTGAACTTTTTGTTTCCTTTCTTTCACCATCTAAAGAAATTTGAGATGGCAATAATAATAGTAATACCTACTTCCTTTTGAGGTTTTTGAGCTAATATTTAATGTAGGACTTGGCATGTAGTACCATTAAGTAATGCCAGCTGAGTTCTCTATCTTAATCCTCACTGTAACATGATAATATAGGAACTATTATTATCTTCATGCACAGACATACAAACTGAGTACTCAGAGAGATAAAATGGTTTATTTATTTAAGAGTACATATAAAACCATGGCGTTTAGATTCAAACTCTTTAGCACCCCCTACTTTTTCTTTTTACTTCACAAAGCTGAATAAAAATTTAAGTAACATTGAAGAGAAATTGCCATAATCTATATTTTTGGACTTTTCATTCAGATTTCTTGAAACTAATAAAGAATCAAAATGTAGAAAAAAAGAAAAGGGTCTAAGTAGGAATAAATAAAAATTACAGAATTAGCCAGCACAGTAGTTGATATAAATGTACATGAGCAATTAACACTCATTTCATATCTCAATGTAATTTTCTCACTGAAGCAAAAATGAATTTTCTCCTTTGATGGAGCATCATCTCTGGCTTACTGTGGAGGATGACATGAATTTTTATAGCCTTCAAAGCTCTGTTGAAGACAATATATTGAATAATGACACATTTCTTTGTGAAAAATTCACCCTTTTCATTTTATTTCTACTGACCACATTCAGAACATTATTCCGAAATTTACTCTAAATAATTTATACTCTTTCTAATCTTCTTTTAGGAGTTAAAAAATTTTTAGTGAAAGTGTACACCTCAAGACAAAGGTGACTTCAGCATGTGTGCGCTAGAGTTAGGTAGTGCTAGTGAAATATCTCTTGCTTTTATGTGATTTATGAAAACTAATAGCCCTGAGAAATTTAATTTAGAAAGCTGTACATGTTGAGTGATATATAGATTACTTGACATGTAGGTTATTATTCAATTGAGAGATTTTATATGAAAATGTTAAATTAAATGCTAAGGCAAAAGTACTTTTAATTATTCTATTTTTACATTTTTTTGAGTAAGTCTACTTGGCTCTGATTCTTCACCCTGTTGGTTACTAACTACATGATCTTCTGGACATTGTTGAACTTTTTGTTTCCTTTCTTTCACCATCTAAAGAAATTTGAGATGGCAATAATAATAGTAATACCTACTTCCTTTTGAGGTTTTTGAGCTAATATTTAATGTAGGACTTGGCATGTAGTACCATTAAGTAATGCCAGCTGAGTTCTCTATCTTAATCCTCACTGTAACATGATAATATAGGAACTATTATTATCTTCATGCACAGACATACAAACTGAGTACTCAGAGAGATAAAATGGTTTATTTATTTAAGAGTACATATAAAACCATGGCGTTTAGATTCAAACTCTTTAGCACCCCCTACTTTTTCTTTTTACTTCACAAAGCTGAATAAAAATTTAAGTAACATTGAAGAGAAATTGCCATAATCTATATTTTTGGACTTTTCATTCAGATTTCTTGAAACTAATAAAGAATCAAAATGTAGAAAAAAAGAAAAGGGTCTAAGTAGGAATAAATAAAAATTACAGAATTAGCCAGCACAGTAGTTGATATAAATGTACATGAGCAATTAACACTCATTTCATATCTCAATGTAATTTTCTCACTGAAGCAAAAATGAATTTTCTCCTTTGATGGAGCATCATCTCTGGCTTACTGTGGAGGATGACATGAATTTTTATAGCCTTCAAAGCTCTGTTGAAGACAATATATTGAATAATGACACATTTCTTTGTGAAAAATTCACCCTTTTCATTTTATTTCTACTGACCACATTCAGAACATTATTCCGAAATTTACTCTAAATAATTTATACTCTTTCTAATCTTCTTTTAGGAGTTAAAAAATTTTTAGTGAAAGTGTACACCTCAAGACAAAGGTGACTTCAGCATGTGTGCGCTAGAGTTAGGTAGTGCTAGTGAAATATCTCTTGCTTTTATGTGATTTATGAAAACTAATAGCCCTGAGAAATTTAATTTAGAAAGCTGTACATGTTGAGTGATATATAGATTACTTGACATGTAGGTTATTATTCAATTGAGAGATTTTATATGAAAATGTTAAATTAAATGCTACTGGCAGTTGCTAAAGATTGTACTTTTTAATTATTCTATTTTTCATCCAAAGTCTCTTCCTCTTTTGTCACTGACATTTTAGGTTACTGACAGAATATTCTTTTAGCTCAAATGTGTGATATCATTCTGGATAATAGAGGCACATAGTAGGCACTCAGTAAACACTTGTTGAATAAATGGCCTTTAATTTACCATGCTCTCTTTGTAGGTTGCTGCTGAAATTATTTTGGCTTGTACTTCAATTTTTCAAGTATGCAGGGATTTTACTGAGCTTCTCAGCCTCAGTGTGATTAATGAAGTTTCTAAGCATGTTGAAATTGGTGCTATCGAATATCTTGGATATGAAACCAGGGAGGTGTTGATTGAATATGCCTATGTCTTCTCTCACTGAGGCCAGACAGAAAAAAAATAGACCCTCTAAACAGGGCTTAAAGTTCTTGATGGAAGATAACTTCAACTGAACATGAAGGCACATAATAATGTGTTTCATGAGTTTAAGCAAGTATTTATTTATGCCCACATTTTAATTTAAGTTAAAGTTTTGGATCTTTAGTTTTCACAAATCAGCAGATAGACCTAAAATAACACAATTATTCATGTTTCTGCCATATTTAAGCTCTGTTTTTATGGCGTGATTTTAAAAAATGTGTTTTATTGTCTCATTTCAATGATTTCCATGGGATTTCTGAAGGTTCCATTTTAGTTGTGGAATAATTAGAGTCACAGTTCTATTTGAATATATTTTGCATGCCAATTGTGTATGTCATGGGTTTGAAGATATTGATGATCAGGTCATATTTTTTCAGAACATTATTCAAATTTACTCTAAATAATTTATACTCTTTCTAATCTTCTTTTAGGAGTTAAAAAATTTTTAGTGAAAGTGTACACCTCAAGACAAAGGTGACTTCAGCATGTGTGCGCTAGAGTTAGGTAGTGCTAGTGAAATATCTCTTGCTTTTATGTGATTTATGAAAACTAATAGCCCTGAGAAATTTAATTTAGAAAGCTGTACATGTTGAGTGATATATAGATTACTTGACATGTAGGTTATTATTCAATTGAGAGATTTTATATGAAAATGTTAAATTAAATGCTACTGGCAGTTGCTAAAGATTGTACTTTTTAATTATTCTATTTTTCATCCAAAGTCTCTTCCTCTTTTGTCACTGACATTTTAGGTTACTGACAGAATATTCTTTTAGCTCAAATGTGTGATATCATTCTGGATAATAGAGGCACATAGTAGGCACTCAGTAAACACTTGTTGAATAAATGGCCTTTAATTTACCATGCTCTCTTTGTAGGTTGCTGCTGAAATTATTTTGGCTTGTACTTCAATTTTTCAAGTATGCAAGGGATTTTACTGAGCTTCTCAGCCTCAGTGTGATTAATGAAGTTTCTAAGCATGTTGAAATTGGTGCTATCGAATATCTTGGATATGAAACCAGGGAGGTGTTGATTGAATATGCCTATGTCTTCTCTCACTGAGGCCAGACAGAAAAAAAATAGACCCTCTAAACAGGGCTTAAAGTTCTTGATGGAAGATAACTTCAACTGAACATGAAGGCACATAATAATGTGTTTCATGAGTTTAAGCAAGTATTTATTTATGCCCACATTTTAATTTAAGTTAAAGTTTTGGATCTTTAGTTTTCACAAATCAGCAGATAGACCTAAAATAACACAATTATTCATGTTTCTGCCATATTTAAGCTCTGTTTTTATGGCGTGATTTTAAAAAATGTGTTTTATTGTCTCATTTCAATGATTTCCATGGGATTTCTGAAGGTTCCATTTTAGTTGTGGAATAATTAGAGTCACAGTTCTATTTGAATATATTTTGCATGCCAATTGTGTATGTCATGGGTTTGAAGATATTGATGATCAGGTCATATTTTTTATTTTTGAATAAAAGATCACCAAACTAATTTCTGTATGTCTTTGATCATGAAGGTGTGAGCTTTAACAAGCAAACCAATGATAAAGGCTTAGTGAAAAGAATCTATGTCATACTTCGTTAAATCGTTATTGTCTTATCTGTATGTGAGAGACTCCGCTGTATTACAAGATCTTCTATAGTGTAAATGGTCAACAGAAACTGGAAAGATTGCCACTGTTGTTAAAGCGGCTTGCAGAAGCACTCATTTGATCATCATTGATGCATGTGTTTTAAAACTATTTTCTAAACACATGAGAGAATGCAGTCACATCCATTTACTTTAAAAACACTGTTCTCTTCATAGCAAGCAGGTAGCACTCTTATAAACATATGTAGGGCTTCCCTGGTGGTCCAGTGGGTAAGGATACCGCCTTGCTGTGCAAGGGGCGCTGGTTCGATCCCTGGCCTGGGAAGATCCCACGTGCCTCGGAGTGGCTGGACCGATGTGTCCAATTACCAAGCCGGAGCTCTGGAGCGCATGTGCCCAGAACCGGTGCTCTGCGACAACAGAGACCGCTGCAATGGGAGGCCCACATGGGTCAAAAGAACAAAGATGGATGGAAATAGATAAATGAAAGACCAATAGAAGTGGCCCGCCCATCAACTTCCCTCCCCATCCCCCCTCCAAAGAAAAACATATGTAAAGGAGTATCATGCATCTTTTGATGTTTTGAACTTATTTTTTATTTCTTGTAATTGTCTGTTATTCTAAGTTGACTAGATCATATTTTCCTCCCAATTCTTTTTATTTCTAATTGGAGAATAATTGCTTTACTACAATGTTGTGCTGGTTTCTACTATAGAACCACGTGAATCAGTTATAAGTACACATGTAGTCCCTCCTTTGGGAGGGAGGGTCATACCATTTTTCAGTTCCTGTATTTAAGGTGTTAATTTTTTTCTCTGAATTAGATGTTGTCTGAAAACTTATGGCACACACCCTCAATTCTAGCATCAAATCTGGTGAAAATATTCTATAACATTTGTTTTGGGTCTCTCCATAGTGTTGTTAAACTACTGATTTTTGCATTTTGTATGAATGTTTCCAACAGAGTATTCAGGTTTTTGATAGAGATAATAGCCAAGCCATTTACTTCATCCTTGGTTTTTTGGCTGAAATATTTTAAGGAATTGAGATCATTACTGATTATCAGAATTTATTTTATTTATTTATTTAAAAAAAAATATATATATTTGGCCACTTCTATTGGTCTTTCATTTCCATCTTTATTCTTTGTCCTGTGTGTGCCTCCCATCGCAGTGCCCTCTTCGCTGCAGAACATCAGCTCTAAAGCAACTTTTAAGCGGCTTGCAGAAGCACTTGATCGCATGTGTTTTAAAACTATTTTCTAAACACATGGAGAATGCAGTCACATCCCTTTAAAACACTGTTCTCTTCATAGCAAGCAGGTAGCACTCTTATAAACATATGTAGGGCTTCCCTGGTGGTCCAGTGGGTAAGGATACCGCCTTGCTGTGCAAGGGGCGCTGGTTCGATCCCTGGCCTGGGAAGATCCCACGTGCCTCGGAGTGGCTGGACCGATGTGTCCAATTACCAAGCCGGAGCTCTGGAGCGCATGTGCCCAGAACCGGTGCTCTGCGACAACAGAGACCGCTGCAATGGGAGGCCCACATGGGTCAAAAGAACAAAGATGGATGGAAATAGATAAATGAAAGACCAATAGAAGTGGCCCGCCCATCAACTTCCCTCCCCATCCCCCCTCCAAAGAAAAACATATGTAAAGGAGTATCATGCATCTTTTGATGTTTTGAACTTATTTTTTATTTCTTGTAATTGTCTGTTATTCTAAGTTGACTAGATCATATTTTCCTCCCAATTCTTTTTATTTCTAATTGGAGAATAATTGCTTTACTACAATGTTGTGCTGGTTTCTACTATAGAACCACGTGAATCAGTTATAAGTACACATGTAGTCCCTCCTTTGGGAGGGAGGGTCATACCATTTTTCAGTTCCTGTATTTAAGGTGTTAATTTTTTTCTCTGAATTAGATGTTGTCTGAAAACTTATGGCACACACCCTCAATTCTAGCATCAAATCTGGTGAAAATATTCTATAACATTTGTTTTGGGTCTCTCCATAGTGTTGTTAAACTACTGATTTTTGCATTTTGTATGAATGTTTCCAACAGAGTATTCAGGTTTTTGATAGAGATAATAGCCAAGCCATTTACTTCATCCTTGGTTTTTTGGCTGAAATATTTTAAGGAATTGAGATCATTACTGATTATCAGAATTTATTTTATTTATTTATTTAAAAAAAAATATATATATTTGGCCACTTCTATTGGTCTTTCATTTCCATCTTTATTCTTTGGCCTGTGTGGGCCTCCCATCGCAGTGGCCTCTTTCGCTGCAGAACATCAGCTCTGGGCACATGCGGTCCAGAGCACTGGCTCGGTAATTGGACACATTGGTCCAGCTGCTCCACGGCACTTGGGATCTTCCCAGGCCAGGGATGGAACCTGCACCCCTTGCAGTACAAGGCAGTGTCTTTGCACACTGGACCACCAGGGAAGCCCCCAGAATTTATTTTTCAATTTTAGAATTAAAAAATTGCTATGGGCAAAAAATGAGAAAGAAAACCTCTATATTAAGATGAAATAAGAAAGGTGCAGTTAGAAGCTGAAAAGTGAGAATTTGTGATGCTTGTGGTTTGCAGTCCCTTCCAAGGGATGATTGCTTCAGACAGCTTACAACATGTGGTTGCTGGCTGCTCTCTCATTCCACTGTAAGACTGTCTTATATAACATAATAGAGTCAGTGGAGTGACAACCATCCCCTTTGTTGTATTCTGTTCTATTGATTAGAAGCAAGTCACAGGTCCCACCTGCACTCAGGTGGAGTGATTAACAGATTTTAAACCTAGCAGCCTTCTGTAGGTCCATAAAGCCTACAGCCTTCTGTAGGTCCATAAAGCCTTTCCCTGTCTCAGTGGAAATAAAGTTAAGGAAAGTATTCTTCCATTTATCATTCACTTAGTAAATATAAAGCATTTGCAGTGTATGAGTGAGAGTTAGAGGTGCAGAGCAGGGCTGCAGTGGTGAAAGGACAGATGAGTGTGTGCCATCTGATGGCATGGAACAGCAGAAGAGCCCTCCACTGTGAGTCCTGTGCCAGAGCAGTTATGAACTGGCTTCATCATTTGGGCAGGTGTAAATAGAGACCTTATCTCTGAAATTAGTCATTATACCCACTGTAATATTTTATTATTGTACCACTGATTTGTTTTAACTTTGAAAATTATTTTAAAAGCATATCACCTTTTAATACTTAGATTATTTTATTTGCTATTTGACAATGATGTAACTAAGATGCTGTTCCCCTTTTCCAGCATCAGTACACACAGGCACACACAGACACACACACACAGAGACACACATACATGTGCATGTGCATATTTTGAAGATGTGTAGTGCTTAAGATTAAAGTTTGGCCCTACTCTGTAAATGTGTTCAGAAAGCAATATGACACAGATACAAAAGGCAGCTTGTTTTAAACTTGTAGCTAAACATGACATTCAGATGTTAATTGGATGAATAAATCTTGTTCATTTTGCAGACATGGAAATGTCAATGGAATAAAACTATTTATCACAAGATAATGGTCTCCTGCTGCCAGATAAATGCCAAGATGAAGATACTTATTGAAAATGTATCAAAATATTCTGTTGCTATTTATTGAAAATAAAGGTTGAGGAAAAGTTCAACTTTTCAGATCAAACATGAAAAATGCCCTACTTGTGGTATTAGTGTATTACTGTATTAAACACAATGTGCATGGTATAGAAACATGATAAGGTTCGAAGAAATAATGATCTATAAATGAATTGTCTAGCTTTAAGGTACAAGAATGATTGGAATGGTGCAGTGGGGGTTAGAAGGAAGTAGCTAGTGTATACGGAACTCTTGGTATGTGCCTGATGCAGTCCTGGTATGTTCCCTGATGTAAGCTGTTCACCAGAATGGAATTTGAGAAGGATTATTATCTTCGTCTTTGAGATCAAGTTAAAAGCAAAGTAGTAAATTAAATATACTTTAATTTAAAAAATAACTTGCAGTCACATCCAAAACAAGCGCCAACAACAGGATTCAAACTCAGTGTGGACTTCACTCCCATACTGGTACTCCATTAAGTCTGCATGCAGTATCTTTAGATTTAGGGGGCTTTGGAGTATACTGTTTCCCCAAGTTGTGTCCTATGATGACCAAACACTTCTCTGGACCTAATATGCTTGTGTGTGTGTGTGTGTGTGTGTGTGTGCGCGCGCTAAGTTGCTTCAGTCATGTCCTATTCTTTGTGACGCTGTGGAGCATAACCCGCCAGGCTTCTCTGTCCAAGAATACAGGAGTGGACTGTCATGCCCTCCTCCAGGGGATCTCCCGACTAAGGGATCAAACCTGTGTCTCTTGCATTCCTTGCATTGGCAGGCAGGTTCTTTACCACTAGTAAGAAGTTTTAAATGATACTGTCTATTTGCTTAAAGAAAAGAACACACCTATAAGCCTTGAGGACTCAGTTAGTTCTAAATGGGCCAAATAGCACTAAATTCTACTGTTAAGATCACCTTCTTTACAGCACTGTGTGGCTTTGTCATAATTCCTTCTTTCTGCTTTCTTTTCTGAACCTAGATGTCTATTTCTCCACTTTACTTACCTTGTGTTATACTGTTCTTCATAAAATACATTATTTGTGTGATTACAAATCTAGGTGAATAACTGAAATCGCTTAAACAAAGTAAAGGATTATTGTTCACTAAAGCTTTTACTGATCCGTCCATGGTAAGTCCTTCTCAAGTCCCTCCACTGCTAACAACAGTGGGTGTTAACATCTCCCTCCTCTGGGCTTTTAGAGGACTGCAGTTTCCCTCTGACTAACCGTCCTCTCTAGGATTTTAGGGCCAGTATTTACTGACGTACTTGTCGTAATTTCCCTAGTAGAGAAACATTCCTTACTAGGAGAAATTCCTTACTAAGAGGAATTGTGTGGATTCCTTCTGTTCCCCATGGTGCCCAGCAGAATGATTTGAGCATTACAGATACTCAGTCAACAGGAGGGTGAAAGAAGCACGTGGATGGTCTCTGATTTAAGGATTAGAGGAAGTATTAAGACTTCAGAGGCATCCATAGTACACCCTTGTGAATATGTGAGTCTGTTTACCTGGTCCTTTAGCAGTGCCCCTGTTTATCAGTTTTCTCTAAAATGCATTTGGATCTTATTTGTTTTGTAAAATTCCTCGAGGCAATAAGTGAGCAGATAATTTAACTGCTGGGTGGTTGCAAAGGAGAGAGGTTTGAATGTTTAAATTTCTCTCAGAAGAAAACAGTAATTCACATAGTAGTCTTGTGATATGTAAACAGTGTGTATACTAGTAGAGATTTTTAAAATAAATTATAATATTCTTTCAGTAGTTTTAGATAGACATCATGGACCCCCATATCAAATGGGTTACTAACTGGCAGTCTTTACTTTCACAGATGGACTCTTAGGGATCTCGACTAAGGGATCAAACCTGTGTCTCTTGCATTCCTTGCATTGGCAGGCAGGTTCTTTACCACTAGTAAGAAGTTTTAAATGATACTGTCTATTTGCTTAAAGAAAAGAACACACCTATAAGCCTTGAGGACTCAGTTAGTTCTAAATGGGCCAAATAGCACTAAATTCTACTGTTAAGATCACCTTCTTTACAGCACTGTGTGGCTTTGTCATAATTCCTTCTTTCTGCTTTCTTTTCTGAACCTAGATGTCTATTTCTCCACTTTACTTACCTTGTGTTATACTGTTCTTCATAAAATACATTATTTGTGTGATTACAAATCTAGGTGAATAACTGAAATCGCTTAAACAAAGTAAAGGATTATTGTTCACTAAAGCTTTTACTGATCCGTCCATGGTAAGTCCTTCTCAAGTCCCTCCACTGCTAACAACAGTGGGTGTTAACATCTCCCTCCTCTGGGCTTTTAGAGGACTGCAGTTTCCCTCTGACTAACCGTCCTCTCTAGGATTTTAGGGCCAGTATTTACTGACGTACTTGTCGTAATTTCCCTAGTAGAGAAACATTCCTTACTAGGAGAAATTCCTTACTAAGAGGAATTGTGTGGATTCCTTCTGTTCCCCATGGTGCCCAGCAGAATGATTTGAGCATTACAGATACTCAGTCAACAGGAGGGTGAAAGAAGCACGTGGATGGTCTCTGATTTAAGGATTAGAGGAAGTATTAAGACTTCAGAGGCATCCATAGTACACCCTTGTGAATATGTGAGTCTGTTTACCTGGTCCTTTAGCAGTGCCCCTGTTTATCAGTTTTCTCTAAAATGCATTTGGATCTTATTTGTTTTGTAAAATTCCTCGAGGCAATAAGTGAGCAGATAATTTAACTGCTGGGTGGTTGCAAAGGAGAGAGGTTTGAATGTTTAAATTTCTCTCAGAAGAAAACAGTAATTCACATAGTAGTCTTGTGATATGTAAACAGTGTGTATACTAGTAGAGATTTTTAAAATAAATTATAATATTCTTTCAGTAGTTTTAGATAGACATCATGGACCCCCATATCAAATGGGTTACTAACTGGCAGTCTTTACTTTCACAGATGGAAGACCTTTAGCTCTGAAGGACATCTGGGAGGGAGTTCATGAATGCTACAAGACGCGGCTGCTGCAGGGACCATGGGACACTATTACCCAGCAGGTTAGGGAGTGTTTTCATTTATTGTATGTGATCCCTTCCCTCTGTTCTTCTTTTCTTCTAGTTTCTTCCCTTTTCTGCCTTTTTATATTTTTCTTTTTTCAGTCCTCTACTTCCTTCCAGATTTCAGTGCAAAGACAGTTTCCATTAAAACATCTTCCCAGACCCAGGCTTGATTTAGCCTCTCTGTTATAAGCACTCGTAGCACCCTGTAGTTTTCCTTCATAATATATTTTATAAGTTTAAATCATGTGTTTGGATTTAAAAAAAAAATTAATCTCTGTCTTTTCCATTATACTTGTGCAATCTTGTGGACAGACCTTATTTTTTTCTCTCTGTTGTATAACCAGTACCAGCACAATACTTATCATACAGTAGGTGTTCAATAAAAATGTACTAAGCGGGCTTCCCTGGTGATCCAGTGGGTAAGGACACCACCTTGCAGTGCAAGGGGCGCCGGTTTGACCCTTGGCCTGGGAAGAGCCCGCGTGCCATGGAGCGCCTGGACCGATGTGTCCAACTATGCAGTGGGAGCTTTGGAGTACATGCGCCCAGAGCCAGTGCTCTGTAGCGAGAGAGGCCACTGCGATGGGAGGCCCACACAGGTCAAAGAACAAAGATGGATGAAAATAGATAAATGAAACACCAATAGAAGTTGCCCCCCTAAAAAATGTATTAAGCAAGAACAGAAACAGAGTTGGTATATACACCAAGAAATGGATGACGTGTCACCTCATAATGCTTCAGAGTTTTGCTTGCAGGTGCATTTGCCCAAAAAAAAAAAAAAAAAAACAACAACAACAACTTACTTTTGATTAATACTAGGTTTGCAACAGTGACCTGAAAAAGTTGTGAATATTGATCTGTAAAAGTCTATATAAAAAGGTAGATGTGCAAAAGTAGAGAAAATACGTTTGTCAATCATGTAAGTCATTATTACTGCCTTGCTCAAATCAGCAGCTAATTATTTTAGAAATTAAAAAATATTCATTACCTTGTAACCAATCATGGTCTCTTTAAAAATAATTTATACTTATATCAAAAATCATTTTCTCCCAGTCTCTGTTAAGCTTAATCAAAGCTTCCTTTGAAAAGGACTTTATTAGCCATTAGAATTTTTATGCCCTCTTATGTGTTTGATCATAATGACAGTTTACCTTCCAATCAACTTAAGAATCCTTAGCATCGCATAAGCAGTTCTCTGACAACAACTGCAAATGACCATTTCCTAGGTTTTAATTGAGAACAAAACTAGTTTTATTTATTTATTTTTAAACTAGTTTTTAATACATGAATCACTCTCCCCCACACCTTCTTCCTGTCACTTTTCTCGTTCACACCCTGTTGCCTCACCTTGGAACAACCAATAACCCTTCCCCCTTTGGTCTCCTGCTCCTTTCCTCCCTGCCCTTTCCCTTTAGTCATGTTTTCCTGACCATGCAGTGCTGATCTGACCATGTGCAAGCCTGCAGTCTCTGTCCAAAGGGCTGTGGTATGTGGTCTAAATGCCTTGCCTGGGCTCCAGGGCTGCCATTCCCTGGGTGCGGCTGGCTCTTTCAAGCTTATCACCTTCTCCTCCATGCTGCACAGTCTCAGCTCCTGCCCAACATGGCTGTTCGCTTCCCCAGATCCATCTTGTACAGTGTGTTCTTGGAATTCTTTCCAGGTTTAATGCTTTCTCCATTGCTTTTGTTCTGTCTTTTCCCCCTCGTTCTTTCACATGTTCCTTTCTTGAAAACTACTTCAGCTTACAAAAATGGTTTCTTGGACAAAGTAAGTGCTGAATGGACTGGGGCCAAATCTTTATAGTCACTTAGAGCTGTGGGACTCAGGGCATGCCTGATACTTCCACTAGGTATTTGTTTTTCTGTTAGTAAGTTGTCTTACCGTACCTATTTCCTAGTGTGGTAAGGATGAAAGGAGATGATGAATTTCAGTTGCAGCACATTGCCAGGCTCACCCTCAGTGGTCAATAAGGTTTTCTTCCAGCCCAACACAGAGAAGGATGAGGCACTGCTGAGAAGCTGCATGCTTCTTCCACGCACTGTGGTTCTCTGAATTTTAAAAACATTGTTCAATTAGAAAACACCTGTGACCTTTGCTCCTTGGCTATAGTGTAATCAGTGGTGCAACACAGTAAGTTATTGGGTGTGATCTAGGCTGGCAGTGAAACAACCAATTGGAACAAAGGTGAACACCAAAAAAGGTCAAATGAATTCCAGTATAAGAAGAGCAAGTGAAAAAAAAAAAAAGAACAAGTAAGCCAGAGAAAGGGAGAAGTGTAGGGAAAAGAAACACAGTAATATGAGTCATGTTAACAAATAATGTACAGATCAGTTTCCTTCATGGAGAAATATGATGGCTAAAGAAAAAGACATGATTTAAATACAAAGAAGGTTTTTATGATAGTAATTACACCTAGCAAGGTATAAAATGTATCAACCTACAATGTTGACATTTCTAAATAGCATAGGCTTGTATATCAATTAGAATATTTAAATCTAGTCTTCCCAGTTTTGTACAACTTTTAAAAATACGTCTCAAGGTTAGTCATGTCGTCTCTGATTGGAAAGGTGATCAGCACTGTGAAAGCCCCAGAGGCCATTGGCCCCTACAGTCAGGCTGTGTCGGTCAACCAGACCATTTACATTTCAGGACAGCTGGGCATGGACCCTGCAAGTGGACAGCTTGTGCCAGGAGGGTGGCAGAAGAGACTAAACAGGCTCTTACAAACCTGGGTGAAATTCTGAAAGCAGCAGGCTATGACTGCTCAAATATGGTAAAAACAACTATTTTGCTGGCTGACATAAATGACTTCAATACTGTCGGTGACATCTACAAATAATATTTCCAGAGAAGCTATCGTGCCAGAGCTGCTTACCGGGTTGCTGCATTGCCCAAAGGAGGCCATGTTGAGATCAAAGCAGTGGCTGTGCAGGACCCTCTTGTGACTGCAGTGCTCTAAGCAGACCCAGTGCTGTTTGGTCTGGAATTTTAATAATAGTTCTAAACTAAGGGCTTAATCTTTGTAGGAAAGTGTAAGGTTGATGGAAATATCTGGAACTATTATGTAAATGCCATGTAATAAGGGGAACTGAACATGAATTGAAGATTAATGATGAATCTAGTTACTGATGTTATAAATTATGCTTCTATAACACTTGTATTGCTGGATGTGGGAAAACAGAGATGCCTTACAGAGTTAACTCAGAAACATGAAAGCAGAAGGAAATAACATGTAAGAAAGACGAGTTCTTAAGAAAGAGCATACCTAATTCAACTAAACCCTGTTAATTTAATGATTTGAAATATTTTGTTATGTCAGATATATGATTCTGCTTTTACCTGAGTAAAATGAAAGCGTTTAAGTTTGAATGGTAGAGGTAAAGGAGAAGAAACTAGACCAAATATTATATAGATAATATTTTTGTAATGCAAATAAAATAACATGGAGATGTTAAAAATATGTTTCAAACTTCATTAAATGTTATCAGATAATATATAAATTTCCCATATATAATTCTGTGATGAATATTACTAAGGTTAGGAACAGGTTTGAGTGCCTAAGACGTCTAAAAGTCTAAATACCTATAATAAACTACTACAAACAAACAAACAAACAAAAAACTCCTCTGAAATCCCAATTCTGTAGACCAAGAATCAGTGGTTGCTATGGAAGGATAATGTTTTGAGATATATAAGCAAATCCATCAGAAAGATTTTTGGCAAGAGCATTTTATTTTATGCTAAGTGTTTTAGACTAACCTTTAAGAATGTGAAGGTGAGTGCTAAGTGATTCAACTTCCAGTGTCCTGTTAGTGACCACAAACTGTCCAAAAATATAAACTGTAGAGTCAGAATCCACAGGGTCAAAAATGTTTGGTTTTAAGAGTCAAGGAAGACGGGAAAGGATAGAGGAAGGGAACATCCAAAAATACATATGTATTTGACCATAGTGTCTTTTTTCTCTGCTTCTTCTCAGTTACGTTTTATATTTATGCATGTGAGCCCAGATCTTATTTTTTCCTTTTTCTGTCTTTAGCATCCCCATAATTAATCTCCTCAGTGGAAGTCAAAGCACAATTGTGAGTCGATGGTCAGGACCCTCTTGTGACTGCAGTGCTCTAAGCAGACCCAGTGCTGTTTGGTCTGGAATTTTAATAATAGTTCTAAACTAAGGGCTTAATCTTTGTAGGAAAGTGTAAGGTTGATGGAAATATCTGGAACTATTATGTAAATGCCATGTAATAAGGGGAACTGAACATGAATTGAAGATTAATGATGAATCTAGTTACTGATGTTATAAATTATGCTTCTATAACACTTGTATTGCTGGATGTGGGAAAACAGAGATGCCTTACAGAGTTAACTCAGAAACATGAAAGCAGAAGGAAATAACATGTAAGAAAGACGAGTTCTTAAGAAAGAGCATACCTAATTCAACTAAACCCTGTTAATTTAATGATTTGAAATATTTTGTTATGTCAGATATATGATTCTGCTTTTACCTGAGTAAAATGAAAGCGTTTAAGTTTGAATGGTAGAGGTAAAGGAGAAGAAACTAGACCAAATATTATATAGATAATATTTTTGTAATGCAAATAAAATAACATGGAGATGTTAAAAAAATATGTTTCAAACTTCATTAAATGTTATCAGATAATATATAAATTTCCCATATATAATTCTGTGATGAATATTACTAAGGTTAGGAACAGGTTTGAGTGCCTAAGACGTCTAAAAGTCTAAATACCTATAATAAACTACTACAAACAAACAAACAAACAAAAAACTCCTCTGAAATCCCAATTCTGTAGACCAAGAATCAGTGGTTGCTATGGAAGGATAATGTTTTGAGATATATAAGCAAATCCATCAGAAAGATTTTTGGCAAGAGCATTTTATTTTATGCTAAGTGTTTTAGACTAACCTTTAAGAATGTGAAGGTGAGTGCTAAGTGATTCAACTTCCAGTGTCCTGTTAGTGACCACAAACTGTCCAAAAATATAAACTGTAGAGTCAGAATCCACAGGGTCAAAAATGTTTGGTTTTAAGAGTCAAGGAAGACGGGAAAGGATAGAGGAAGGGAACATCCAAAAATACATATGTATTTGACCATAGTGTCTTTTTTCTCTGCTTCTTCTCAGTTACGTTTTATATTTATGCATGTGAGCCCAGATCTTATTTTTTCCTTTTTCTGTCTTTAGCATCCCCATAATTAATCTCCTCAGTGGAAGTCAAAGCACAATTCTGGGTGGTCTCTGTCCCTTTGGGTTTTAATTTCACATGTCTCTCTTCTCACTCTTGGCATATAAATAAGATTTTCAACTCAACCGTATTTTCTTAATTTCCTAATATGATGTGGCCAAGAGATTTTGTTCCATTGATAAGATTCCTAAGTTGCTAGCCAAGCACAGGACCCAGTCTGTATATCAACAATTTTTAATGGAATTGACTAGTATATTTTATTAATAGTTAACAGACGTTTAAGCATGATACCGACATGTTAGCAGACCTTCTTTTTCCTACTTGTCAAAGCGTGGTAGTAATGATCAAATCCTGTCACAATAAGCATTACTATCTCAATACCAAGTATGGGGCTCGCTTATTGGGAGGGATATTTGATAGACCCAAACTATAATGTGATGATAAAATTTAGATGTTCCTTTGAAATTTGTCTTATTGGAATCCTTCTCGTGGACAGGTGTCCCCACTTGTGATGACACACTTTATTTAGCTGTAGAATTGCTCATCATAGTGTATGTCCAGGCACTGACAACCTAGCAAAGGAAGTTCATTTGTTGCCATTGTACTAACTTAGTATTTGAAATTCATATGAATATTTACTTTGGAGGTCTTAGCTTTTAATACCAGGTTAGTTAATGGGTTGCTGTTTATGTGCTGTTCTTTGCTTGAGATCTTTGAGAGTGTGTCCTCATTTTTGAAAGTCCCCATTTGGAGAAAAAATAGGGTGTCCTCAGTATTGTAAGGGAGATGTGTGTGACACAGCTCTGGGGAAGAGTGAGCTGACAGAATATTGGTGGCACCAAATAGTAGGCACCATTTTGCAGAATTATACTAAAGAACCATTAGCTTGCAGACTGAACATGATAATAATATCCTGTCCTCCAGAGTGACTTAGAAACAAAAGCAGCCTTTGCATAATATAACATGCATTTCACTTCATTTTCAGGCTTGATTGTGCTCATATAGTTTGTTGCTCTTCATCTTTAGTAATCACACTTCTGTTCTCTCAGCATTTGTCTTGATGATAAGGACCTATTCATGTCAGATATGAACTCTCTCTTTTGAAGACAAGCCACTCATGAATCTCATACATTTGATTATGGTGATTACTTACCTGCTTTTGTCCAACATTACAGACTACCTATTATCTCAACCCTAAAGCCTAATAAAGAATTTCTAGAAGAAAGTGAACAGATGCCTAGGTTGGTTCTGCCTAAATTGGTACAGTGGATGTAATAATGCTCACTGGAAGGTGTGGGCTCTGTGTTTTAGGTAAAGAACTCCTATAATCTTGGCAGAGGCTACAATCAAACAGTAAGAAATCATACTTCGTAGGATTTCTTTACTTGAGGATATGTGTATTCATATATGTGAGTTTGTAGTGATCAGATAAGTAATTTTTTCTGTCTTATTTCTTTAACTTTCTATTATGAGAAATTATAAATGTAATACAAAAGTAGAGATAAGAGTAAAGTGCAGAGGTCCCCAGCCTTTTTTGGCACCAGGGACCAGTTTCCGGGAAGACAGCTGCTCACCTCCTATTAGGCAGCTCAGTTCCTAACAGGGCCATGGACAGGTTCTGAGGGTTTGGGACTCCTGGTATAGTGGACTTACAAACTAATGACCAATCTTATTGGGTTTGGATCCTGGTATAGTGTATGTCCAGGCACTGACAACCTAGCAAAGGAAGTTCATTTGTTGCCATTGTACTAACTTAGTATTTGAAATTCATATGAATATTTACTTTGGAGGTCTTAGCTTTTAATACCAGGTTAGTTAATGGGTTGCTGTTTATGTGCTGTTCTTTGCTTGAGATCTTTGAGAGTGTGTCCTCATTTTTGAAAGTCCCCATTTGGAGAAAAAATAGGGTGTCCTCAGTATTGTAAGGGAGATGTGTGTGACACAGCTCTGGGGAAGAGTGAGCTGACAGAATATTGGTGGCACCAAATAGTAGGCACCATTTTGCAGAATTATACTAAAGAACCATTAGCTTGCAGACTGAACATGATAATAATATCCTGTCCTCCAGAGTGACTTAGAAACAAAAGCAGCCTTTGCATAATATAACATGCATTTCACTTCATTTTCAGGCTTGATTGTGCTCATATAGTTTGTTGCTCTTCATCTTTAGTAATCACACTTCTGTTCTCTCAGCATTTGTCTTGATGATAAGGACCTATTCATGTCAGATATGAACTCTCTTTTGAAGACAAGCCACTCATGAATCTCATACATTTGATTATGGTGATTACTTACCTGCTTTTGTCCAACATTACAGACTACCTATTATCTCAACCCTAAAGCCTAATAAAGAATTTCTAGAAGAAAGTGAACAGATGCCTAGGTTGGTTCTGCCTAAATTGGTACAGTGGATGTAATAATGCTCACTGGAAGGTGTGGGCTCTGTGTTTTAGGTAAAGAACTCCTATAATCTTGGCAGAGGCTACAATCAAACAGTAAGAAATCATACTTCGTAGGATTTCTTTACTTGAGGATATGTGTATTCATATATGTGAGTTTGTAGTGATCAGATAAGTAATTTTTTCTGTCTTATTTCTTTAACTTTCTATTATGAGAAATTATAAATGTAATACAAAAGTAGAGATAAGAGTAAAGTGCAGAGGTCCCCAGCCTTTTTTGGCACCAGGGACCAGTTTCCGGGAAGACAGCTGCTCACCTCCTATTAGGCAGCTCAGTTCCTAACAGGGCCATGGACAGGTTCTGAGGGTTTGGGACTCCTGGTATAGTGGACTTACAAACTAATGACCAATCTTATTATTTTGGTATCTCACCTAATCTGATGTTTTTTGGTAGCAAATTCTAAATATCATATTATTTCATCTATAAGTATTTAAGCATATGTTTTTAGAAGATAAGGGCTCTTCACAGATGTTTGTAGCAGCTTTATCCGTAATAGCCCAAATGGGAACAACTCTGAAGTCCTTCAAGAGGTGCACAGTTAAACAAACAGTAGTGCATCCTTACCTCGGATATTACTCAGTAATTCAAAGGAACCAGCTATCGGTATGCCTAACAACCTGAATGAATCACCAGAGAATTATTGAATACAAAAAGCCAATTCCCAAAGGATGCCTAGTATATGATTCCATTTGCTAACATTTTTGAGGTGAGAAAATTATAGATTGGAGAATAGACTGCTGTTTTCAGAAATTGTGGGTAGGAGTAATGTGGGTGTGGCTATAAAAGGTGAGGAGGGAAACTTGTGGCAGTGGGAATGTTCTGATTCTGACTATATCAATGTCAGGTTGTGATAATGTAGGATAGTTTTACAAGCTATTACCATCAAGGGAACTGAGTAAAGGGTATGAGTGATCTCTCTGTATCATTTCTTACATCTGCATGTGAATCCACATTTATCTCAAAATAAAAAGTTTATTTTAAAAAGGTAAGGATTCTTTCTTTTTTTTCCCACCACTTCTTTTTTTTAAAGATTTATTTATTCTATTTATTTTGGTGGGGGTGGGGTGGGGAGGGAGGGGAGCAGGCGGGCCACTTCTATTGGTCCTTCATTTGTCCATTTTCATCCATCTTTGTTCTTTGGCCCGTGTGGGCCTCCCATCGTGGTGGCTTCTGCTGTCGCAGAGCACCGGCTCTGGGCGCATGCGCTCCAGAGCTCCGGTTCGGTAATTGGACACATCGGTCCAGCCGCTCCGCGGCACGTGGGATCTTCCCAGGCCAGGGATCGAACCAGCGCCCCTTGCACTGCAAGGTGGTGTCCTTACCCACTGGACCACCAGGGAAACCCTTTTCCCACCACTTCTGTTGGTCTTTCAGTTATTTATCTTCCATCTTTGTTCTTTGGCCTGTGTGGGCCTCCCATCCCAGAGGCCTCTCTCGCTGCAGAGCACTGGCTCTGGGCGCATGTACTCCAGAGCTCCGGCTGGATAGTTGGACACATTGGTCCAGCCGCTCCGCGGGACCTAGGATCTTCCCAGGTCAGGGATCGAACTAGTGCCCCTTGCACTGCAAGGTGGTGTCCTTACCCACTGGACCACCAGGGAAGCCCCGAAGGTAAGGAGTCTTAAAAAACATAGCCACAATTCTATTATCACAACTAAAGTTGTTGATAATTTCTTAACATCATTAAATAAGCAAATGTGTGAATTTCCCTAATTCTTTCTCCCTCCCGCCCTCCTTCTTTCCCCTTTTCTTCTTTCCTCCCTCCTTCTCTTCCTTCCTTTTTCTTTTTAAAAATAGTTTCTTTGAATCAGGATCCAAATAACATTTATACATTAAACTTGTTAATGTCTCAAGACTTCTGAAACTAAGATTCTCATTCCTTCCTCTTTTTTTTTTTTTCTTGTGTAGGTATTTTAAAGAAAAAAGGCCAGTAGTCCTGTACTATTTGCCGTCTGGATTTTTTCTCTAACTGTATCTCTGTGGTGTTGTTTATTATGCTCCTCTCTATTTTGTATATACAGTTGGATTTGGAAGCTCAGTCAGATTGAGGTTTGGTATTTTAGGTCAAGACTCTTTCATTGCTGATTCTGAATATTTTTATGAAGACACATGTATTATTTGATTTTCACTTTTTTTGTGCAGGATTATTGCCTAGAACTATTAATTTCTTAGAAGGGTTGCAAAATCGTGATGTTCTAATTCTATCATTCATTATTTATTGGATGGACTACTTCTGTAGTGACAGTTTCTCTTGCCAGCCTAGTTACTTGAGGTGTGCTTTAGACAGAAGAGACCATGCTTGATTCTTTCTCTTTATGTTCTAGATTTCAAGATGAGTTGGTTCCCTAGGATCCTCCAGAGGTGACCAGGAAAGCTTTCTTTTTTTATGAAGTCATGGATATAAATGTTTTATGCATTTTGATTCATTTTAGTGATTGCTTTTATTTATTTTTTTCTTTTCTTTTTCTTTATTTTAAAGGTTTTACAGAGTTTTGTTGTTCATAGACATGTATGTTCCCAGATCAGTCATATGCATATCCATGGTCCCCACCCCCACCCCCACCCCCAGTTCGCCCCATCCCACTTCCCACAGGAAGTGTTCCTTCCTGTGCAATTTTTTGAAAGAGTTTTAGAAGGACAGGCATTAGCTCTTCTTTAAATGTTTGGTAGAATTCGCCTGTGAAGCCCTCTGGCCCTGGGCTTTTATTTTTGGGTAGATTTTTAATCATAGATTCGATTTCTGAGCTTGTGATTGACTTGTTCAAAGTTTCTGTTTCTTCCTGGCTTAGTCTTGGGAGATTGATCTTCCCCAAGAAACTGTCCATTTCTTCCAGGTTGTCCAGTTTGTTGCCATAGACTTGCTCATAATAGTCCCTTAGAATCCTTTGAATTTCTGCATGATCTGTTGTAATCTCTCCTTTTTCATTTTTGATTTTGTTGATCTGGTTCTTCTCTCTATTTTTCTTGATGAGTCTGGCCAGTGGCTTGTCAATTTTGTTTACCTTTTCAAAGAACCAGCTTTTTGTTTTATTTATCCGTACTATAGTTTCTTTCATTTCTTTCTCATTTATTTCTGCTCTAGTCTTTATAATTTCTCTTATTCTACTGGCTTTGGGATGTTTTTGTTCTTCTTTCTCCAATTGTTTTAAGCGGAGGGTTAGGTCATCTGCTTCGTATTTTCCTAATTTCTTGAGGTGGGATTGTATTGCTATAAATTTCCTCTTACAACTGCTTTTGCAGTATCCCATAGGTTTTGCACGGTCGTGTGTTCACTGTTTTTTTCTTCTAGGAATTTTTTTAAATTTCTCCTTTGATTTGCTTGGTAATCAGTTGGTTTTTTATGTATGTGTTATTTAATTGCCATGTGTTTGTATTTTTAGCGGTTTTTTTTCCTGTAGTTGATCTCTAGTCTCATTGCATTGTGGTCCGGGTTAGTTACTTGATTCTTAAGAAGAGACCATGCTTGATTCTTTCTCTTTATGTTCTAGATTTCAAGATGAGTTGGTTCCCTAGGATCCTCCAGAGGTGACCAGGAAAGCTTTCTTTTTTTATGAAGTCATGGATATAAATGTTTTATGCATTTTGATTCATTTTAGTGATTGCTTTTATTTATTTTTTTCTTTTCTTTTTCTTTATTTTAAAGGTTTTACAGAGTTTTGTTGTTCATAGACATGTATGTTCCCAGATCAGTCATATGCATATCCATGGTCCCCACCCCCCCAGTTCGCCCCATCCCACTTCCCACAGGAAGTGTTCCTTCCTGTGCAATTTTTTGAAAGAGTTTTAGAAGGACAGGCATTAGCTCTTCTTTAAATGTTTGGTAGAATTGCCTGTGAAGCCCTCTGGCCCTGGGCTTTTATTTTTGGGTAGATTTTTAATCATAGATTCGATTTCTGAGCTTGTGATTGACTTGTTCAAAGTTTCTGTTTCTTCCTGGCTTAGTCTTGGGAGATTGATCTTCCCCAAGAAACTGTCCATTTCTTCCAGGTTGTCCAGTTTGTTGCCATAGACTTGCTCATAATAGTCCCTTAGAATCCTTTGAATTTCTGCATGATCTGTTGTAATCTCTCCTTTTTCATTTTTGATTTTGTTGATCTGGTTCTTCTCTCTATTTTTCTTGATGAGTCTGGCCAGTGGCTTGTCAATTTTGTTTACCTTTTCAAAGAACCAGCTTTTTGTTTTATTTATCCGTACTATAGTTTCTTTCATTTCTTTCTCATTTATTTCTGCTCTAGTCTTTATAATTTCTCTTATTCTACTGGCTTTGGGATGTTTTTGTTCTTCTTTCTCCAATTGTTTTAAGCGGAGGGTTAGGTCATCTGCTTCGTATTTTCCTAATTTCTTGAGGTGGGATTGTATTGCTATAAATTTCCCTCTTACAACTGCTTTTGCAGTATCCCATAGGTTTTGCACGGTCGTGTGTTCACTGTTTTTTTCTTCTAGGAATTTTTTTAAATTTCTCCTTTGATTTGCTTGGTAATCAGTTGGTTTTTTATGTATGTGTTATTTAATTGCCATGTGTTTGTATTTTTAGCGGTTTTTTTCCTGTAGTTGTTCTCTAGTCTCATTGCATTGTGGTCCGAGAAGATGGTTGATAGAATTTCAGTGTTCTTGAATTGACTGAGGTTAGATTTGTGGCCCAAGATGTGGTCTATCCTGGAGAATGTTCCGTGAGCACTTGAGAAGAAAGTGTATTCTTCTGCTTTTGGATGGAAAGTCCTAAAGATATCAATGAGGTCCATCTTTTCTAGTGTGTCATTTAAGGCTTGTGTTTCTTTATTAATTTTCTGTTTGGATGATCTATCTATCCATTGGTGTGAGAGGAGTGTTAAAGTCTCCTACTATTACTGTGTTATTGTTGATTTCTTCTTTTAAGTCTGAAAGTATCTGTCTTATGTATTGAGGTGCCCCTGTGTTGGGTGCATAGATATTCATGACTGTTATGTCTTCCACTTGGATGGATCCCTTAATCATGATGTAGTGACCTGCCTTGTCTCTTAGAATCTTCTTTACTTCAAAATCTATTTTGTCTGATATGAGGATTGCTACCCCAGCTTTCTTTTGATTTCCATTTGCATGGAATATCTTTTTCCAGCCTTTCACTTTCAGTCTATGGGTGTCTCTAGGTCTGAAGTGGGTCTCTTGTAGACAGCATATTTATGGGTCATGTTTCTTGATCCATTCAGCCAACCTGTGTTGTTTGGTTGGAGCATTTAATCCATTACATTCAACGTAATTATTGATACAAATGTTCCTATTGTCATCTTCTTAGAAGTTTGGGGTTTGATTTGTAGGACTTCTTCTCTTGTATTTATTGGCTATATCAGGCCCTTTAACACCTGTTGTAGGGCTGGTTTTTTGGTGCAGAATTCTTTTAGTTTTTGTCTGTCTGAGAAGCTTTGACTTCTCCATCAATTCTGAATCAGATTCTTGCTGGGTAGAGAATTCTTGCTTGGAGGTTATTCTCTTTTAGCCGTTTAAATGTGTCCTGCCATTCTCTTTTGGCCTGCAGGGTTTCTGTTGAGAGATCCGCAGTTAGACGTACGGGGTTTCTTTTATATGTTATTTGTTGTTTGCTTCTAGCTGCTTTTAGTAATCTGTCTTTATATTTAGTCTGCGTTAGTTTGATTAGTATGTGCCTTGGTGTATTTCTTCTGGGGTTTATCCTGTATGGAACTCTTTGTGCTTCTTAGACTTGGTTAACTATTTCCTTTCCCATGCTGGAGAAGTTTTCCACTATAACCTCTTCAAGAATTTTTTCGTAACCTTTCTTCCCCTCTTCTTCCTCTGGAACTCCTATAATTCTAATGTTGGTGCATTTGATATTGTCCCATAGGTCTCTGAGGCTATCCTCAGTTCTTTTAATTCTTTCTGCTTTGTTCTGTTCCTCAGTATTTACCTCAACCATTCTATCTTCCAGCTCACTTATCTGTTCTTCAGCCTCTGATACTCTACTGTTGAGGCCTTCTATAGTATTTTTGAGTTCAGCAATTGAGTTGGTGGTCTCTATTTGCTTATTTTTCATTTCCTGCATGTCTTTTCTCAATGCACTAATTTCCTCTAATATTCTGTTTTCGGTGTTTTGCATCCTCATTAGTATAGTTTTTCTGAATTCTCTTTCAGATAGTTTGTCTATCTCCTCCTCTGTCATTTGAAGCTGTGATTCTCTAGCTTGGTCCTTCATTTGTGCAGTGTTTCTCTGTCGTTTCATTATTAGGTTAGTTTTTGTTTCTTTGTGGGTGTCTGTGTGTATGGAGTTCTTTTCCCCACCCGGCTTCTTGGTTGAATTCTCCCTTCCTTTGGGTTTCTGTCCTTCTAGAAAGGTTCAGTGGTTTGTGTCTTGGGTGGTGTTAGGTCTTGTTTACAGGTGAACAATCTCTAGTGTTGTATGTTCTTTGATAGTGTGGGGTCTTGGAATCAGGGCTTCTACTCCGAGGATCCTTGGTTTGATGATTGGTCAGGAGGTGTAGGCTCTATGTCTGGTTTGCCATGGTGTTCCGTGATATTAGTTCAAATACTAGCATCTGAGGAGCAAGAAGTGTGTCCCTAATGGGTGACAGTCATAAAAGCATGCAGCTGTTTTCTAACCTAGTCATAAGATATACATACCAACACAGCAATAACCACATCTAACCAGTCTTACAGTGACAAAGCATAGGAAATTTTTCTGGCAAACAACGCAGTCAAAGATGGTACTTGCCCGTTAAGTTCTGAATTAATTAAAATAGTGCCTGGAATAATAGATCCTAGGCAATGTCCTGGCTTGGACTATTCATTGAAAGCAATTTTTAACTAAGACATGAGTTGGGGGTGAGGAGGTGGAGAGGGTATGGGTAATGAGAAGGAATAGATTCGACTTGGAAGGATTTTATAGGGTTATGTAGCCACGATTAGTGTGTTGTATTGTTTAGTGCAGCTGGAAGAGAATAGTGGAGACAGGAAGGTGGGAAATATTTATCTAGAGGATAGTGGTAGATAGGAGAAAGTTTTAGATTTAGAACATAGAGGGAGGAAGCAGTGGGAAAGAGGAAAGAAAATGAGAAATTTCCAAGAATTAAAATTAAAAAAAAAATTAATAATTAAAAATCAAAAAAAAGAAATTAAAAATTAAAAAGGGAAGAGAAACTTAATAAGAAGAGACAAAAGAAAAAGTGAAAAAAAAAAAAAAATCCTAAACCTGACCGATCAAACGAATAAACAGAACCATCTGCAAAAGATAAATCAAAAAGCTAATTACTGTCCCTGGTTTTTATCCTCTCATCTGTCTGGTGGAAGCCAATCAGCTCTTGATGGTGATGATGTAGCCTTTCCCTTATGGCACCGATCTGCAAGCTCAGGTGCTGGCCGGGATGGCGGCCTGATCCTAGTCCATCAGGCGGGGGGGCACGGCACGCGCCGTCCTGGGTTCGGCGGGGGTGCGGGCTGATCCCAGTCCTTCGGGTGAGGGGCCTTGGCGCGCGCGCGCAATCCCGTGTTGGGCGGGGGCGCCCTGGCTCTGCCGCGCATCCGCCTGTAGCCTCTGATACCTACCCTTCTCCTGGCTTCCTCCGCTGCAGGTGCAGCTATGGGGGTGTACGGGCTCCTCCGCCACTGCCGGTTACACCTCGAAGTCCCAAAGGCAGGCACAAGCTTTCCCCGTCTGGCTCGAGCCTGGCCCCTGGTCAGCAATCTGTGGGCGACTTCCCCTTCAGCCAGTCCCCCACTAGGAGTGTTTGAACTCACCCGGTGCCGGGCGGAAAGCCGCGATTTTCGCCCGGCCGAGCGGCGCGATTTTCACACTGGGCGCTCCCTCTCGTTTCCCGGTCGGTCGCTAGGCAGCAAGCGCGTTCTGCTCGGCCCTGCTCCTTTATCCTATCTTCACAGTGTCTTAATTGCTGCTGGCGATCCGGGCAGATTCTTGGAGTTTTCACGCTGATCGCTGCCCTCTCTCCCCCGAGGCTCTGCTTAGGCCCCCTTTTAGGGCACTTGCTGGCACACTCTCTGTCGGTGCAGTCCGGCGTGGGGGTTAGGATAGTGGCCTCTTAGAACAGTAGCTCCGGGAGAGATCTGGCAGTTCACTCTTCTACTCTCGCAGACCTATGGAATTCTTCTGTCGTCTAGCGGCTGGTTTGGTGGTGGTGGTTCATTTCTTTATTAGTTCTGGTGATTCTGTTGGGGAGCTGGTGAAATCTTCCCCTCATTCCTCCGCCATCTTGGCTCCCCCCCTAGTGATTGCTTTTATTGATGCTTGGTTTGTCTCATCTTTAGCCAGTATAGGTCTCTCTCTCTCTTTCTTTTTTTTTTTGGACCATGCTGTGTAACTCAGGGAATCTTAGTTGCTTGACCAGGGATCCAACCCAGGCCTATGCAGTGAAAGCACTGACTCCTAACCGCTGAACAGCTGGGAAATTCCTGTGGCCAGTGTAAATCTCTGATTTGGCTCCTGAGTTATTATGATACAGCACAAGTAGCTTTGATGGTTTCTTGCTTTTTGGCATGACAAGTTGATGCCTAGTCTTGGCATCAGCCATTCTCCAAGGAGGTTTGCTTCCTTTCAGAGTGTGTATCTAGGTGCTGCACCAGGCAGAGTAGATTTAACTTTGGACACCACCACTTAGTAACTGTATGACCTTGGGCGACGACACAAATTCTTCGTGTCTTATTTTTCCGTTAAAATTAATGGCAGCATCTACACAGAGTTGGTGGGAAGAGTAAGAGAGAGGGTTGTATACAAAACTTAACCTGTGTCATCACCTTTCAAATACATGGTTTCTAACACCTGAACTGTGTGCTTTAGATTGGGAAAATTAAGACTTTTGAGGTACTTTTTTTTCAGATTATACATGTCTGGGGAAGACAGTCCAAGTTCAAGAAAATGAATGGAATTGCATGGCTAGAAGTGGAAAGAAACCCAATGATTATTTTTCCACGTGACATCATACAAGTACTGTGAGAGAACTGATATAGGAGCCTTGAGTATACATATTGCATGCTCCAAATACCACTGATTTCACTTTGAAGATTTTAGCATGTCTGAAACATGCGAAGGTCTGATAATTTCACTGAATTTTCACTGTGTTTCTGTGATAAATCTCTCAGGGTACACACACACACACACACACACAATAGAAAATCTGAAACTCCTTGGGTACCTGTTGGTGAAGAGATTGCTTTTGACTCTCAGTGATGCAGGAAGTCACTGGTTAAGGATTCTTAAATAATGAAGCTTGATATGTTGCCCTGGTGATTTATAATGATAGCTGATAAACTGATGATTTAATTGTGCTTCCTCTAGTAATAATCTTAAGTGCTCAAGTGTAGTTCCAATGATTGGCTTTCTTTTGAATTCAGTCTCCCTAGAGTCTTTAGGCATCTCTTTTACACAACATCCGATAACTTTTAACTGTTCTATTTTAAATAATACAAATCAATTAAAACACACAGCTGTTTAACAAAACTTCTCAGTGTTGGTATAGGTCTCCGTGAGTATTTCCTGATGGCTCATAATGACATCAATTTAGTGCACCTGGTAGGATCAGTGTGAACTGGAAGTGGCTTAATTCTTAAATGACAAGAAAATTAAGAAGCCTTTATGGATTGCTGCTGCTGCTTCAGACTCACTGCCAGCTTCATTGCTAGCTCCTGGTGGAGCTTCATTTAAATGGGACTGCAGACATCATGCAATTATTTTCTCTGTAATTTGCTGCTAATTTGTTGATTCTGAGTTTCTTGATATTTATTCTGGACATTGATTCGTCCCCTTAGTGGGCAGGTTTATAATCCCACAGTAATTACGTCTATCTTGCAAACTTTCTGGAGAAACCCTCCAGTGTTTTCATAGTACTCAGTAATTCCACCACACTCCCCTGTCTGAAGAGAATGAAATATGCTTCCTCATTGTATGTCCCTTATTTTGGTATGCTGGGGTAATGATGACAATGCTGTTTTCCTTTGTCTCTGTTGGTAATTATTTTTAAATTGTCAATCTGCACCTGCATTGGTGTCTTCAATGTTTGTTGAATGTTGATGCTGTGGGTTCCATGCATCATCAGAGTACTTCATTCTCCATATTGATTTTTTTTTAATCAATTCAGAAATATCCTTTGTCTCTCACACTCTATTTTGCTTTTCCTGTTTAGGGAAAAAAACCACATTTTTGTGAGTTTTATTTGTTTCTTAGACTTTCCTTACACTAAGAAGCATGAGAAAATTCTTTTTCATTATCTTTGAGTAAATAATGAATTTTTTAAAACAATTTCTTGACTTTCCACCATGGAAAGATTTAGGAAATATTTACTTCATACTAAACACTATTTAGACATTGGTATAATATTACTTTCTCATCCTGCTTTTGGTTAATAAATTTCTAAAATGTTGTTTTTTTTTCCATTTCAATGAGAGTTCAAGATACACAGTTAAACAAGGAATATATTTCATATAAGTAGCCAGTTTGTTTTATATTTGGGGCTTATTTGTTTAATTTATTTCAGTAGACAGTGAAAACAAGAGACTGACTATTTCGAGTAAGTATGTTTTTAATTCTAAATTTTGATCTTTTAACTGTTCTATTTTAAATAATACAAATCAATTAAAACACACAGCTGTTTAACAAAACTTCTCAGTGTTGGTATAGGTCTCCGTGAGTATTTCCTGATGGCTCATAATGACATCAATTTAGTGCACCTGGTAGGATCAGTGTGAACTGGAAGTGGCTTAATTCTTAAATGACAAGAAAATTAAGAAGCCTTTATGGATTGCTGCTGCTGCTTCAGACTCACTGCCAGCTTCATTGCTAGCTCCTGGTGGAGCTTCATTTAAATGGGACTGCAGACATCATGCAATTATTTTCTCTGTAATTTGCTGCTAATTTGTTGATTCTGAGTTTCTTGATATTTATTCTGGACATTGATTCGTCCCCTTAGTGGGCAGGTTTATAATCCCACAGTAATTACGTCTATCTTGCAAACTTTCTGGAGAAACCCTCCAGTGTTTTCATAGTACTCAGTAATTCCACCACACTCCCCTGTCTGAAGAGAATGAAATATGCTTCCTCATTGTATGTCCCTTATTTTGGTATGCTGGGGTAATGATGACAATGCTGTTTTCCTTTGTCTCTGTTGGTAATTATTTTTAAATTGTCAATCTGCACCTGCATTGGTGTCTTCAATGTTTGTTGAATGTTGATGCTGTGGGTTCCATGCATCATCAGAGTACTTCATTCTCCATATTGATTTTTTTTTAATCAATTCAGAAATATCCTTTGTCTCTCACACTCTATTTTGCTTTTCCTGTTTAGGGAAAAAAACCACATTTTTGTGAGTTTTATTTGTTTCTTAGACTTTCCTTACACTAAGAAGCATGAGAAAATTCTTTTTCATTATCTTTGAGTAAATAATGAATTTTTTAAAACAATTTCTTGACTTTCCACCATGGAAAGATTTAGGAAATATTTACTTCATACTAAACACTATTTAGACATTGGTATAATATTACTTTCTCATCCTGCTTTTGGTTAATAAATTTCTAAAATGTTGTTTTTTTTCCATTTCAATGAGAGTTCAAGATACACAGTTAAACAAGGAATATATTTCATATAAGTAGCCAGTTTGTTTTATATTTGGGGCTTATTTGTTTAAATTGAAATTTATTTCAGTAGACAGTGAAAACAAGAGACTGACTAGGTAATGTCCTTTGTTAGATGTATATCTTGTTGAGCTGAATATTGCTCAGCTTTTTACCATCAAAGCTGCACTTTTAACTCAGCACAGGGCTTGAGTTTGTATGAGGACTTACTTTTAAAAATTTCCCAGCATTTCATTGATCCTTAGAACTTTTATTCCTAAAAAAGGAGTAGCTTATAAATGTGAAAATAAAATACCATTTAAAATATTTAATAATTAATTTTAATATTACTCATCTTAGCACATTTCATTTTGATAATTACCTATCATCAATTTTTAATTTTTAATAAACATCTTGGTTCTAAAACTTCAAGTTTGAGGAATATTTATATTCTCATTTCCAGTTTTTGAGGGAGAGGTTATTGGTGGGTTGGTGGCAAAGCAGCAGCTAGAAGTAGGGGACACACCTCGGGGGGGTGTGAAAGTAGGCACAGGACCCAGAGAGGATGGAGGATGGGCCCTGCAGGCAGACTTACTCAGATCCTTGGGAGGGTGTGAACATCCTGAGCAAGATGCTGTTTGTTTTGTCGTGTTTTGGGCACAGTGGTCACTGCCCATTCATATTCTGTAGTGCAGTTAGTCCACCTTAAAAAATGTTCTATTTCCCACCCCCTCAGCCTTTTCACCTGTTGTGTTCCTCCTTCTTTTCCATTTTAGCTGTTAAATTCCCTTATTACCTCTGCCTCAAAAATGCTACTTTTCAGTATCACATCTATTTTGAACATTTTATCTTTGTTTAAGGAAAAACATATTTTGTGAGTTTTATTTGTTTCTTAGACTTTCCTTACACTAAGAAGCATGAGAAAATTCTTTTTCATTATCTTTGAGTAAATAATGAATTTTTTAAAACAATTTCTTGACTTTCCACCATGGAAAGATTTAGGAAATATTTACTTCATACTAAACACTATTTAGACATTGGTATAATATTACTTTCTCATCCTGCTTTTGGTTAATAAATTTCTAAAATGTTGTTTTTTTTCCATTTCAATGAGAGTTCAAGATACACAGTTAAACAAGGAATATATTTCATATAAGTAGCCAGTTTGTTTTATATTTGGGGCTTATTTGTTTAAATTGAAATTTATTTCAGTAGACAGTGAAAACAAGAGACTGACTAGGTAATGTCCTTTGTTAGATGTATATCTTGTTGAGCTGAATATTGCTCAGCTTTTTACCATCAAAGCTGCACTTTTAACTCAGCACAGGGCTTGAGTTTGTATGAGGACTTACTTTTAAAAATTTCCCAGCATTTCATTGATCCTTAGAACTTTTATTCCTAAAAAAGGAGTAGCTTATAAATGTGAAAATAAAATACCATTTAAAATATTTAATAATTAATTTTAATATTACTCATCTTAGCACATTTCATTTTGATAATTACCTATCATCAATTTTTAATTTTTAATAAACATCTTGGTTCTAAAACTTCAAGTTTGAGGAATATTTATATTCTCATTTCCAGTTTTTGAGGGAGAGGTTATTGGTGGGTTGGTGGCAAAGCAGCAGCTAGAAGTAGGGGACACACCTCGGGGGGGTGTGAAAGTAGGCACAGGACCCAGAGAGGATGGAGGATGGGCCCTGCAGGCAGACTTACTCAGATCCTTGGGAGGGTGTGAACATCCTGAGCAAGATGCTGTTTGTTTTGTCGTGTTTTGGGCACAGTGGTCACTGCCCATTCATATTCTGTAGTGCAGTTAGTCCACCTTAAAAAATGTTCTATTTCCCACCCCCTCAGCCTTTTCACCTGTTGTGTTCCTCCTTCTTTTCCATTTTAGCTGTTAAATTCCCCATATTACCTCTGCAGTCTATACATTGTAGTTTAAAATTCGGCAAATACAGATAATATGAAATATATAAAGTGTGTTTACAAGTCATTACAATTATATTATTGCATGCTGATGTTATTTTTCAGTATATTAAATCATTTCTACTTCCCTCTTCCAGTCTGAATTTTAAAAATATTTAAAGTCATGTAAATACATATCCTGAAATGTAAGATTAATAGATATACTTTAAAGATCAAACCAAGTGAGTAAGAACTAAGTGATAGGGAGAGACGGTTTTACAGGAAACCTAGGCTAAGGACATATGTGAGCTTGCTAGAACAACAAATAACAGAAAAAGAGAAAGCCAGTGAAATATGTTGCTTTCATTCTGTTATGAAATGAGTGTTTATCAAGAGAGACAAACATTTTTATAGTCAGCTTTAGGAAGATAATTTTCAAATATGGAAAAAAAAGTTCTTTATAGGTACTACTTTAGCACCTTTAGGAGGTAGGAGGGAAGGAGTGCTGTTGAGTTGTGTGGGAGAGTTGCACTTATATTCTGCGTGTGTGTAAGTTTACACTGCAAAGCTCCTTATTAGTAGTGGCTTACTGTTAAGATTAATGCTGACTGACATTGGACGTAATTGTTCTTTTTAATGTGTTACACTTTGATGTCAGCCAGGCTGCAGATTGGAGCCGTGTATCAGACAGTCAAACACCGAAGTTACTGGTGAATGAAATGTAGGTTTTTCTTGCAGTCGATTGGGACATACATTTTAGACATCAAGGAAGTCAATGTATAGTCAAAATTAAAGGAGCTGCTTTGCATTGTTTCTGAGCCCAGGCCTTGCTTTTGTTGTCTAGAGGCGCCTTAGGAGGACCTGCCAGCAGGGCTTGGGTTTTTCTTTGTAAGCTTTATTAGGTTTGCACCAAAGATTAACCAGAATCTCTGGAATCATGGAAGCCCTGCTTCTTTAATCATGAAAGATAGGCTCTTGGATGGCATGTTTTTTGTGTGAGCTGGAGTTACAGTTATCCATCTCATCCAACTAACAAGGCATGAAAAGTCTTTGATTGAGTGAAATTGTATCAAAGCTGGCCTGCCAGGATGAGGTAACTATTAATGCACCTCCTTCCAAACAATAAAAGAGTTAGCATTTTGAATACTTCCGTTTGGGTACTGAAGAATTCACCTAAAACTGACAGATTTGGTTTTGGCACTGTCGTTGTTGAGCTGTTCCTTCTGGCAGTAATTGGCTGTGAGATTAATGTATTCTTTAAGTAGAACCAGGTCATCACCATGTATGTGGGTGCTTGTCTTTCTGTTTGCTGTCACAGAAAATCAAGTACTCACTTCTAAAAGCTCTATGAAATTGAAAATGAATTTAAAAGTGTGGGGCATGAATGCAACTCTATTATTATAACCTTTTAAGCTGAGGATTTATCTTGTCTACAGGTTTTTCAGTACAATAGCTAACACTTAGGAAGCATTTCCCAAGTGCCAGGTACTTTTCTAAACACTTTACATTTATTATTTCCCTTAATCTTCTGAACAGCAGTATTGGATTGATTTTATTATACACATTTTACAGAAGGGGAAATCAAGGCACAAGGACATCGGATAAGATGGTAAAGGTTGAACTTATATTAAGTGACAGAACCAAAATTTGAACTTGCTTTCATGGACTCATGAGTTTGAGACCTCTGTCATTAGCCGCTGTGCTTTAGTTTATTTTATTTTCAAGTTTATTTTATTCACAAGATGTTATCATATAGGTCTGATTTATTTTTGCATCATGGACCTCTTTGAGAATCTGGTGAAAAAATCTGGTACCTTTCCCTAGACACACAAAATTTTACAACCATATTAAAGAAAATATCTAAATCTTTGGGATTTATAACAGCTGTAGTGGATTAGAACTCAACATCCATTCCACCCTCGTTCTCTTGCTCCCGTCCTGTACTGCAGACATTGGAGAGTTAAAACACAATCTTCTGTCTCCCTCTTGGAGAGAAGTCTGAATTTGATTATTTTCATCAATTGGTTGCATTTGTGCAAGATTTAGGAGGCTGAAATGTTGGAGGCTGTACTTTGTTGGAAGCTCTGTGGGTCTGAGGGTTCCCTTTGTAGTATCCAGTCACTAGCTTTGGGTGTGTCAAGAGGCAATGGATGTGGGGTCGTTTTACTGTGTGAATTGTAGCAGGTATGGCATTGCCGGGGAGGTATGAAGAGTAGAAGCAAGTTTCTGAGCATGGGAGTTGGGCGTATGATTCTAGAATGGCAGATTTGTAATCTGAAAAGGGGCATTTTGTCCTTTGGTCTTCAGTTTTTCAGGTTGACTTTGAGTTTTATTCCTGAAAAGTCATCTAGAATTTATTAATTCAGCTCTCCCAGTGAGGGCTTCAATTTGACAGAGAAAATTCTGTTTTTTGCAACTAATCTTGATGGATATATTAGCTGAATCTGGGGATAGTTTTTTTTCAACCAGTTGAGAGTTTGGCTCTGAAGTCAGATACATTTGGGTTCTTATTCAAGTTTTATTTATTAATGTGACCAGAGGCAAGGCATTTGACATTTCACCTTTCTTTTTCACAAAATGGGAAATTATTTCTATGTGGAGACTATTGTAAAGATGACCCCATTGGTTGTTGCGAGAATTATGTGAGTTAATGCATATGATGTGCCTAGCCAGGTACTTTTCTAAACACTTTACATTTATTATTTCCCTTAATCTTCTGAACAGCAGTATTGGATTGATTTTATTATACACATTTTACAGAAGGGGAAATCAAGGCACAAGGACATCGGATAAGATGGTAAAGGTTGAACTTATATTAAGTGACAGAACCAAAATTTGAACTTGCTTTCATGGACTCATGAGTTTGAGACCTCTGTCATTAGCCGCTGTGCTTTAGTTTATTTTATTTTCAAGTTTATTTTATTCACAAGATGTTATCATATAGGTCTGATTTATTTTTGCATCATGGACCTCTTTGAGAATCTGGTGAAAAAATCTGGTACCTTTCCCTAGACACACAAAATTTTACAACCATATTAAAGAAAATATCTAAATCTTTGGGATTTATAACAGCTGTAGTGGATTAGAACTCAACATCCATTCCACCCTCGTTCTCTTGCTCCCGTCCTGTACTGCAGACATTGGAGAGTTAAAACACAATCTTCTGTCTCCCTCTTGGAGAGAAGTCTGAATTTGATTATTTTCATCAATTGGTTGCATTTGTGCAAGATTTAGGAGGCTGAAATGTTGGAGGCTGTACTTTGTTGGAAGCTCTGTGGGTCTGAGGGTTCCCTTTGTAGTATCCAGTCACTAGCTTTGGGTGTGTCAAGAGGCAATGGATGTGGGGTCGTTTTACTGTGTGAATTGTAGCAGGTATGGCATTGCCGGGGAGGTATGAAGAGTAGAAGCAAGTTTCTGAGCATGGGAGTTGGGCGTATGATTCTAGAATGGCAGATTTGTAATCTAAAAAGGGGGCATTTTGTCCTTTGGTCTTCAGTTTTTCAGGTTGACTTTGAGTTTTATTCCTGAAAAGTCATCTAGAATTTATTAATTCAGCTCTCCCAGTGAGGGCTTCAATTTGACAGAGAAAATTCTGTTTTTTGCAACTAATCTTGATGGATATATTAGCTGAATCTGGGGATAGTTTTTTTTCAACCAGTTGAGAGTTTGGCTCTGAAGTCAGATACATTTGGGTTCTTATTCAAGTTTTATTTATTAATGTGACCAGAGGCAAGGCATTTGACATTTCACCTTTCTTTTTCACAAAATGGGAAATTATTTCTATGTGGAGACTATTGTAAAGATGACCCCATTGGTTGTTGCGAGAATTATGTGAGTTAATGCATATGATGTGCCTAGCATGATGCTTGACACATAGTTGGTGCTAAGATTGTGAGTTTTTATTATTATTAATCCATACATACTGTGAAAAGGAAAAGCAGTAGGCATAGTTTGTGTTTTGGATAAAATACAGCTCTAGTGGTCAACGGAATAATTGTTGAGCCTCAAGTTTCCTACAACAGTATATTCACCGGCTCAAACTAATTGTTTATTGAAGGGGAAACTGGTATAGAGTACTTACAGGTCAATTTACTTAGTTAACTGGATAAAGAGTTTTGTAGTTCTCATTCAAGTAGAATTCCAAAAAATTTTGAAAGCAGACTGCCCTCCTCAGGAGAGACCTTCAGCTTTAAATGACTATCTCAGCGTGCTGTTTTTTCATGTGAAGGGGTCGGCAGATCATGGGAGGGATATCCCAAGTCTCTAGGAGCAGAGGTAGCTATCTGGGCCTGTGCCACCAGCAGTGTTTCTCCCCGAGCCATGCCTTGAGCATCTCCCCAAGCCGTGCCATGGGCAGTTGTACTCTGTAATCTGTAGATGTTATTGGACTTGTGGCTAAACCTACAGCTTCCCAATGAGATGTACAAATGCCTTAGCATATCTTACAATACATCTAGAATTGATTTTTTTTTAAAGTTTTTACAGTAATGCAAGGAATAAATATTTTTAAAATTACTACATGTAAGAAAGTGAAGTGGATATTAAGCCTTCTTTTCTAGTAGCATTAAAGGGCGAGGAAACACAATTCAAGTACAGTTTGTTCAGTTATGCTGAATAGACAACAAGGCTAACTAAAAATAAAAGAAATGTTCTTCAGTTTATGGGCAAAATAATCTCCAGGAATTTTGTACTGTTTGTGCAGTAAAACTGAAAGTTTGTCCTTTGGTCTTCAGTTTTTCAGGTTGACTTTGAGTTTTATTCCTGAAAAGTCATCTAGAATTTATTAATTCAGCTCTCCCAGTGAGGGCTTCAATTTGACAGAGAAAATTCTGTTTTTTGCAACTAATCTTGATGGATATATTAGCTGAATCTGGGGATAGTTTTTTTTCAACCAGTTGAGAGTTTGGCTCTGAAGTCAGATACATTTGGGTTCTTATTCAAGTTTTATTTATTAATGTGACCAGAGGCAAGGCATTTGACATTTCACCTTTCTTTTTCACAAAATGGGAAATTATTTCTATGTGGAGACTATTGTAAAGATGACCCCATTGGTTGTTGCGAGAATTATGTGAGTTAATGCATATGATGTGCCTAGCATGATGCTTGACACATAGTTGGTGCTAAGATTGTGAGTTTTTATTATTATTAATCCATACATACTGTGAAAAGGAAAAGCAGTAGGCATAGTTTGTGTTTTGGATAAAATACAGCTCTAGTGGTCAACGGAATAATTGTTGAGCCTCAAGTTTCCTACAACAGTATATTCACCGGCTCAAACTAATTGTTTATTGAAGGGGAAACTGGTATAGAGTACTTACAGGTCAATTTACTTAGTTAACTGGATAAAGAGTTTTGTAGTTCTCATTCAAGTAGAATTCCAAAAATTCTGAAAGCAGACTGCCCTCCTCAGGAGAGACCTTCAGCTTTAAATGACTATCTCAGCGTGCTGTTTTTTCATGTGAAGGGGTCGGCAGATCATGGGAGGGATATCCCAAGTCTCTAGGAGCAGAGGTAGCTATCTGGGCCTGTGCCACCAGCAGTGTTTCTCCCCGAGCCATGCCTTGAGCATCTCCCCAAGCCGTGCCATGGGCAGTTGTACTCTGTAATCTGTAGATGTTATTGGACTTGTGGCTAAACCTACAGCTTCCCAATGAGATGTACAAATGCCTTAGCATATCTTACAATACATCTAGAATTGATTTTTTTTTAAAGTTTTTTACAGTAATGCAAGGAATAAATATTTTTAAAAATTACTACATGTAAGAAAGTGAAGTGGATATTAAGCCTTCTTTTCTAGTAGCATTAAAGGGCGAGGAAACACAATTCAAGTACAGTTTGTTCAGTTATGCTGAATAGACAACAAGGCTAACTAAAAATAAAAGAAATGTTCTTCAGTTTATGGGCAAAATAATCTCCAGGAATTTTGTACTGTTTGTGCAGTAAAAACTGGTTCATTCTGTGCATGTGCATGCTAAGTCGCTTCAGTCATGTCCAGTTCTTTGTGACCCTATGAACTGTAGCCCTCCAGGTTCCTCTGTCCATGGGATTCTGCAGGCAAGAACACTGGGGTGGGTTGCCATTCCCTCCACCAGAGGATATTCCTGACCCAGGGATCGAACGCGAGTCTTGTAGTACATCTCCTGCACTGGCAAGTTCTTTTCCCCAGCATTGTGCCAGTAATTGTGGTGAAGCCAGAAATAGTTCAGGGTATTGAACTTTTTTTTTTTATCTTTTTGGGGGGTGAGGTGGGGAGGGAGGTTGATGGGCGGGCCACTTCTATTGGTCTTTCATTTGTCTATTTTCATCCATCTTTGTTCTTTGGCCCGTGTGGGCCTCCCATCGCGGTGGCATCTGTTGTCGCAGAGCACCAGCTCTGGGCGCATGCGCTCCAGAGCTCCGGCTCGGTAATTGGACACATCAGTCCAGCCACTCCGCAGCACATGAGGTCTCCCCAGGCCAGGGATCGAACCGGCGCCCCTTGCACTGCAAGGTGGTGTCCTTACCCACTGGACCACCAGGGGAAGCCCAGGGTATTGAACTTGACAGAAAAACTTGTATTATATACTGAAGGGAAAAATAGTAATATACATGGATGCTGTGAGATAAACCACTTGCTAGTTAAAGGGCTTAAATTGAATACATGTCTAAGTAGCTTCCTCTAATCAATATGCTCCTTTCTGCAGGCTTTTCCTCCATCCCCACCCTACTCTCACCCCTAGCCTTATTCAAATAGACTTTAATAGCCAAGAATGCAGTGGCCTGTCCTTTATACCCTCACATGGCAGTTCAGGGAAGTTTTTCAAACTTATACTTGTTAATATGCAGCCAGTGGGGAAGTCCATGAGAGGACAGCCAGATAGTCAATGCATTAAACTTCAGAAGGTTTTTTACATAATATCTTTAAAGATTCCTGTTGCCTTTCTCCTACACTGTGATTTGAATGTGGTCATATAATCAAATGGACTTGCCAGGTAGCACAGGGGTAAAGAATCTACTGACCCATGCAGGAGACACAGGAGATGTGGGTTCAATCCCTGGGTCAGAAAGATCCCCTAAAGCAGTAAAATGGCAAGCCACGACGATTTTCTTTGCCTATAAAATTCCATGGACAGAGGAGCCTGGCAGGCTACAGTCCATGGGATTGCAAAAAGTTGGACACAACTGAGCACACACACACAAATATATTATCAAATTCATTGCAAACAGCTGTTAAAAGAGAAAATATATTTAATAGTCCTGTAAAACGATCACTTTCAATCCTCCAAAGTCCATCTTATATGTAGAAATAATCAGTAAATTGCGATTATTTTTCACATTTTATTTGAATTTCTTTACAGGCATGTTTGACGTTAGTGACACCACCAGAAAATGCTAAGTGATCAATAGTGCTGGACTCTTGAATGTGTGAATGATATTTCCCATCACACCTTGATTTGAGAGATTTAAGTTATTGCTTTAACACAAGTTTGGCTATTGTTTTCTCCACTGATCAAAATGGCTATCCCTGGAGGTGTGGACCACATGGAAACAGTCTTTTCAAAACCGGTGTTTCTTTTACTGATGAAGCTTTAATCAAATCATTATCACTTTGTGTACTTCTCTAATCTCCTAAAATTATAGTGTTAGCTAATTTGTGTTTTCACAGAGCATTCAGGGAAGCCCAGGGTATTGAACTTGACAGAAAAACTTGTATTATATACTGAAGGGAAAAATAGTAATATACATGGATGCTGTGAGATAAACCACTTGCTAGTTAAAGGGCTTAAATTGAATACATGTCTAAGTAGCTTCCTCTAATCAATATGCTCCTTTCTGCAGGCTTTTCCTCCATCCCCACCCTACTCTCACCCCTAGCCTTATTCAAATAGACTTTAATAGCCAAGAATGCAGTGGCCTGTCCTTTATACCCTCACATGGCAGTTCAGGGAAGTTTTTCAAACTTATACTTGTTAATATGCAGCCAGTGGGGAAGTCCATGAGAGGACAGCCAGATAGTCAATGCATTAAACTTCAGAAGGTTTTTTACATAATATCTTTAAAGATTCCTGTTGCCTTTCTCCTACACTGTGATTTGAATGTGGTCATATAATCAAATGGACTTGCCAGGTAGCACAGGGGTAAAGAATCTACTGACCCATGCAGGAGACACAGGAGATGTGGGTTCAATCCCTGGGTCAGAAAGATCCCCTAAAGCAGTAAAATGGCAAGCCACGACGATTTTCTTTGCCTATAAAATTCCATGGACAGAGGAGCCTGGCAGGCTACAGTCCATGGGATTGCAAAAAGTTGGACACAACTGAGCACACACACACAAATATATTATCAAATTCATTGCAAACAGCTGTTAAAAGAGAAAATATATTTAATAGTCCTGTAAAACGATCACTTTCAATCCTCCAAAGTCCATCTTATATGTAGAAATAATCAGTAAATTGCGATTATTTTTCACATTTTATTTGAATTTCTTTACAGGCATGTTTGACGTTAGTGACACCACCAGAAAATGCTAAGTGATCAATAGTGCTGGACTCTTGAATGTGTGAATGATATTTCCCATCACACCTTGATTTGAGAGATTTAAGTTATTGCTTTAACACAAGTTTGGCTATTGTTTTCTCCACTGATCAAAATGGCTATCCCTGGAGGTGTGGACCACATGGAAACAGTCTTTTCAAAACCGGTGTTTCTTTTACTGATGAAGCTTTAATCAAATCATTATCACTTTGTGTACTTCTCTAATCTCCTAAAATTATAGTGTTAGCTAATTTGTGTTTTCACAGAGCATTCAGGGATGCCCTATGTGAATTGGGGTGTCTTGGGGTTATTCCGTATGTAAGGATATATATGAGGGGGTAAGGGAAATGAGAGGACGCATTTGGGAGAAGCCAAGTAGGGTAGATGGGTCTTCAGAGCTCTGCACCTTACTTCAGTCAAAGCACCTCCACTTTTTTCTGTTTTTCTGGTTCCTTGTAAGGTTTTATTTGCAAAAAATGTTCTGGTGCTTTAAAATGTTGGAAAATATCTGAGTTAGAGGACATGTTGCCAAGATATAATTCAAAAGACTGTCAAGTTAAAGCTATATAACTAACAGTGCTTTGTTCTCTGACAAGGGGAATTTTATACGTGTCAAGTCTATCTTTTGAGGGAGTTGAATCAGGAATATATAAGTCCACATTGTTTCCAGCAGGTTGTTCAGAGAAAGATCTTTTTGGTCTTAACTGAGATCAGTGTGGCCAGGCTTACCTTTGCATCAGCCGAGTTATTTTGTGAAGCAGCTGAATAAAAATAGTTCTTAGCGCCCACAGCCTTGGATATGACAGTTCATCCTGTCAAACTGAGGCAACTTCTAACAACTAACGATATGGCCCAGAAGGAAGGTCATCAGGATACTTGAATTGAGCTCTCCATCGTGCCACTTCCTAGGAGACAAACTTTTGGCCCTCTGGGTATTTTCTGGAAATCCTTTATAATCAGGAAATGTAGCCAGTTAACTTTGGAAACTAAGGTTCTTAAGATTCTAAGCTGCCAAAGTGTCTCCCTGGCTAACTCAGCCTATTTGTACTTTATATAAAGCTCACCTATCTGCATGCACACCAAGGTGGTTGAGGGAAAACATCCAGGGTACCCCTTTTCCCTTTCTTGTGTACTGTCTGCTTTCACTCTTGTTTCATTTGTGCCTGGTTTCCAGTACTTTGTTGTGTAACCCAGTCTTACCGAAATTTCCCAAGAGAGAGTTTAAGTTATTGCTTTAACACAAGTTTGGCTATTGTTTTCTCCACTGATCAAAATGGCTATCCCTGGAGGTGTGGACCACATGGAAACAGTCTTTTCAAAACCGGTGTTTCTTTTACTGATGAAGCTTTAATCAAATCATTATCACTTTGTGTACTTCTCTAATCTCCTAAAATTATAGTGTTAGCTAATTTGTGTTTTCACAGAGCATTCAGGGATGCCCTATGTGAATTGGGGTGTCTTGGGGTTATTCCGTATGTAAGGATATATATGAGGGGGTAAGGGAAATGAGAGGACGCATTTGGGAGAAGCCAAGTAGGGTAGATGGGTCTTCAGAGCTCTGCACCTTACTTCAGTCAAAGCACCTCCACTTTTTTCTGTTTTTCTGGTTCCTTGTAAGGTTTTATTTGCAAAAAATGTTCTGGTGCTTTAAAATGTTGGAAAATATCTGAGTTAGAGGACATGTTGCCAAGATATAATTCAAAAGACTGTCAAGTTAAAGCTATATAACTAACAGTGCTTTGTTCTCTGACAAGGGGAATTTTATACGTGTCAAGTCTATCTTTTGAGGGAGTTGAATCAGGAATATATAAGTCCACATTGTTTCCAGCAGGTTGTTCAGAGAAAGATCTTTTTGGTCTTAACTGAGATCAGTGTGGCCAGGCTTACCTTTGCATCAGCCGAAGTTATTTTGTGAAGCAGCTGAATAAAAATAGTTCTTAGCGCCCACAGCCTTGGATATGACAGTTCATCCTGTCAAACTGAGGCAACTTCTAACAACTAACGATATGGCCCAGAAGGAAGGTCATCAGGATACTTGAATTGAGCTCTCCATCGTGCCACTTCCTAGGAGACAAACTTTTGGCCCTCTGGGTATTTTCTGGAAATCCTTTATAATCAGGAAATGTAGCCAGTTAACTTTGGAAACTAAGGTTCTTAAGATTCTAAGCTGCCAAAGTGTCTCCCTGGCTAACTCAGCCTATTTGTACTTTATATAAAGCTCACCTATCTGCATGCACACCAAGGTGGTTGAGGGAAAACATCCAGGGTACCCCTTTTCCCTTTCTTGTGTACTGTCTGCTTTCACTCTTGTTTCATTTGTGCCTGGTTTCCAGTACTTTGTTGTGTAACCCATCCCAGACTCTTCAACCAGGATGGGAGTTTTTGAAACCAATCTGTCTAAGGACAGTGGTGGCTTTCCAGGTGATGGTTTGGAAATCTTGGGTGCCCCATATTTTATGTTTATCGCTTTGTCTATATCTATTGATAAAATGATTTGTGTGCCCATACCAAGTTCACAGGGCTTCCCAGGTGATGCTAGGGCTAAAGAATCGCCTGCTAATGCAGGAGACACAGGAGATGTGGGTTCAATCCCTGGGTAGGGAAGATCCCTGGAGAAGGAAATGACACACTCCAGTATTTCTGCCTGGAAAATTCCATGGACAGAGGAGTCTGGCGGGGCATCATTCATGGGGTCACAAAAAGTTGGACACAGCTGAGCAACTGAGCACATGCACACATGCCGAGTTCACATTTGGGAGTTTAGGGGACTGACCTCAGCTAATTTGAGTGCCCTGAGCACTCTTGCCAAGGGCTGGTGTTTAGCAGGAAGTAAAATTCATTTTCTATTCTTTGAATGTTCTCTCTAGGTCCAGGTTACTGCATGATATTACATACCTTGTCTGTGGGAAGGAGAATCCCTCACATATTTTGGAGTGAAAATATGAGGAAAATTGGGGGACAGGGAGAGACTGAACCTGGGGAGGGATAATTAAGGGGCTTCAGCTGGTAATGGAGTGTATTTCCCTTGGGGTTTTCATCTAATTCACCTGCCTAATTCTAGATTCTATTTGTAGACGCTCTAAGTAATATCAGATCAATATAACTGAGCAAAAACAAATCAGATTTGCATTTAATAACCAACATAGAAGCTAGGACAAATATGCATGTTTTCTATATGTCTTTTTGACTTCAACTTTGAACTCACTCCCAAAATCAAAGATTCCATAACCTGAATTCCAGGTCTGAAAGGTTATTCCTCTCTCATTTTCTCAACATTTTAAAGATAGGAAGAAATTGTATTTTAATTGAAAAAATTCCCAGAGGGGAAGAGTACTAGAATAGTTTCTTGGGATTTGGGGACTTGCTTGGAACTTTACTTGCTGTTTTGTTTGTCTTTTCACATTGACTTTTCTGAAGACCAGACATCCTGATTCCATTCAGTTCAGTTCAATTGCTTAGTTGCATCCGACTCTTTGCAACCCCATGGATGGGCATGCCAGGCTTCCCTGTCCCTCACCATCTCCCGGAGCTTGCTCAAACTCATGTTCATTGACTCATTGATGCCATCCAACCATCTCATCCTCTGCCGTCCCCTTTTCTTTCTGTTTTCTATTTTTCCAACATCAGGGTCTTTTCCAATGAGTCATCTCTTCACATCAGGTGGCTAAAGTATTGGAGCTTCAGCCTCAGCATTGTTCCTTCCAATGAATATTCAGGGTTGGAAGTATTACTTAATGGTTAATATGATCATTTATGTTTATGGTCTCGCAAGGAGCATCATACGCCCTAAATGTTTTCAGGTACATGGACACATTCACCTCACACTGTTTTATATAGTTAATTTTCCCCTAGTTTTTTCCTGTACATGTTTCAGTTCAAAGCAGGCAGGTTCCTCTGATCATTCATTTTAGTGGCAGAGATTCTTCAGTTCTAAATGTTAATATTGACTTCTTCTCATAGAGAAATCTGGTAGAAATTTTGAAGTTTTAGGTGGAATTAATAGATTACTTCTAGTATTATGAAAGAAAATAGGGTAAGAAATCTCCAAGTGAAACGAATATAGTTTCACTGATATTAAACATTTTTTTCCTCAATATTTACTGACTTCTGTCAAAATATGAAAACTACATGGGAGAATTTGTGGGAGAGTGTCTCAGACTTTTCTTTTTTAATTAATATATTTCCTACATCTTGATAACTAGAGTGTTAGTCATTAGAATATATTGAAAATAACACAGAATTTATAGCAAGAAAGAAATGAGTTAAAGGTTGAATCTGCCCCTTACACGTTATATGCCTTGAGGCAAGTTACCTAAAAATCACTTTGCCTGGTATAATATAGCAGTATTAACATTCTTTTTGTGTAGTCTTTGTCTGATAAACTTTTCTCTGCTCTTTAATTATCCATCTTTCCCTGTTTGTTGTTCTTGATAAATAGAACATTAAAAGAATCATATACATATACATTAGCATATGTAAAGTTAGATAGCCAGTGGAAACTTGGCTATATTGATGTAGGGAGCTCAAATCTGGTGCTCTGTGACAGCCTAGACGGGTGGGATGGAGTAGGAGGTGGGGGGGTTCATAAGGGAAGGGACATATGTATACCTATGGCTGATTCAGTGAAATGGCATGTTGCATCGACTCACCTGGATGGGCATGCCAGGCTTCCCTGTCCCTCACCATCTCCCGGAGCTTGCTCAAACTCATGTTCATTGACTCATTGATGCCATCCAACCATCTCATCCTCTGCCGTCCCCTTTTCTTTCTGTTTTCTATTTTTCCAACATCAGGGTCTTTTCCAATGAGTCATCTCTTCACATCAGGTGGCTAAAGTATTGGAGCTTCAGCCTCAGCATTGTTCCTTCCAATGAATATTCAGGGTTGGAAGTATTACTTAATGGTTAATATGATCATTTATGTTTATGGTCTCGCAAGGAGCATCATACGCCCTAAATGTTTTCAGGTACATGGACACATTCACCTCACACTGTTTTATATAGTTAATTTTCCCCTAGTTTTTTCCTGTACATGTTTCAGTTCAAAGCAGGCAGGTTCCTCTGATCATTCATTTTAGTGGCAGAGATTCTTCAGTTCTAAATGTTAATATTGACTTCTTCTCATAGAGAAATCTGGTAGAAATTTTGAAGTTTTAGGTGGAATTAATAGATTACTTCTAGTATTATGAAAGAAAATAGGGTAAGAAATCTCCAAGTGAAACGAATATAGTTTCACTGATATTAAACATTTTTTTCCTCAATATTTACTGACTTCTGTCAAAATATGAAAACTACATGGGAGAATTTGTGGGAGAGTGTCTCAGACTTTTCTTTTTTAATTAATATATTTCCTACATCTTGATAACTAGAGTGTTAGTCATTAGAATATATTGAAAATAACACAGAATTTATAGCAAGAAAGAAATGAGTTAAAGGTTGAATCTGCCCCTTACACGTTATATGCCTTGAGGCAAGTTACCTAAAAATCACTTTGCCTGGTATAATATAGCAGTATTAACATTCTTTTTGTGTAGTCTTTGTCTGATAAACTTTTCTCTGCTCTTTAATTATCCATCTTTCCCTGTTTGTTGTTCTTGATAAATAGAACATTAAAAGAATCATATACATATACATTAGCATATGTAAAGTTAGATAGCCAGTGGAAACTTGGCTATATTGATGTAGGGAGCTCAAATCTGGTGCTCTGTGACAGCCTAGACGGGTGGGATGGAGTAGGAGGTGAGAGGGAGGTTCATAAGGGAAGGGACATATGTATACCTATGGCTGATTCATGTTGATATATGGCAGAAACAAACAGTATTCTAAGTATATTAGCTTCTAATTTAATTAAAACTAAAATGTATTTTAAATACATTTTAAAAAATATGTATAGTAAAATTCCCATTTTTTGCTGTACAGTTCTGTGGATTTTGACAAATGTACAGAGAGGTGGCGCTTTCGCTTCAATCAAGATGCAGGGCAGCTCCTTTACTGGTGCCCAGACTCCCAGGTGCAGCCCCTAGTACTCAGTCCTCCTCCTGCCCTGACCTCTGTTATGCTTTCCTTTCCAGATGTTGTGTTTGGATTTGTACGGTATATAGGTTTTAGGCCTGGCTTCCTTCACTTACCACAGTGCATTTGAGTTCGTCTATGTTGCTGTGTATCAATAGTTTATTTTGTGTTACCAAATAGCATTCCATTATATAAATGCACAACATTTAAAAAATTTATTTACCACTTGAAGGACCTTTGAGTTGTTTCCACTTTTTGTTGATTAAAAATAATACCCTGTTACAGGGCTTCCCTGGTGGTCCAGTGGGTAAAGAGTGCACCTTGCAGTGCAGGGTGCACTGGCTCGATCTCTGGCCCAGGAGGATCCCACGTGCCGCAGAGTGGCTGGACTGGTGTGTCCAGTTGCGAGCTAGCGCTCTGGAGCACATGCGCGCAGAGCCGCTGCTCTGCAATGAGAGAGGCCACTGCAATGGGAGGCCCACACAGGCCGTAGAATAAAGATGGATGAATATAAATTAGTAAACTGAAAAAATGATAAAAGAGGCCAAAATTAAAAAAAAAAGTTGCTTACATTCATGCAACTTTTAAGTGAAGAGACCAGAAAAAAATAATAATACCCTGTTATAAAATTCTTTAGCATGGAAATACTATAAAATTCATTAATACTTTTTTTTGGTTGACATAAGTTTTATTTCTCTTGGGTAAATACTTAGAAAACACCAGACTGTTTCCCAAAGTTGTCTGAACTACTATACACTTCTGTCAGCAATGTTGGAGAGTTCCAGTTGTTCCACATCCTCACGTGCACTTGGCACTGTCAGTTTTTTAGTTTATTTTAGCTATACCTGTTAGTGTATAGTAGTATCCCAGTGTGGTTATATTTTGCATTTACTTAATGACCAACAGTGTTGATATCTTTTAATGTGCTTGTTTGGTGTTCCTGTGTTTTCTTTGGTTAAATGTGTTTTCAGATTCTTTGTCCATTTTTCTGATGGAGGCTTTATATTCTTGTTGTTGGGTTTTGAGAGTTCTTTATATATTCTGGACACAGTCCTTTACCAGGTATGTGATATACAATGCATGCTCCCAGTATATGACTTCTCTTTTTATTCTTTTCACAGAGCAAAAATTTTAAAATTATATGAAATCCAGTTTATCAAAAAAAATTTTTTTAAGTATTGTACTTTTAGTATTATATCAAATAACTCTGCTGAGCCCAAGGTCACAAAGATTTTTTATAGACATATTATACATTTATATTTTATACTTATGTCTATGATCCAGTTTGAGTTAATTTTTATGTAAGGTGTGAGTTCAGGTTGATTTTTTTTTTTAATTATGGCTTCTTTTATAGATTTTTTATTTATTTATTTTTGTCCATCTTTACTCTTCGGCCCATGTGGGCCTCCCATTGCAGTGGCCTCTCTTGTTGCAGAGCACCAGCTTTGGGCACTTGCTGTCTAGAGTGCTGGCTCGTAATTGTACATACCAGTCCAGCCGCTCCACGGCATGTAGGATCTTCCCAGGCCAGGGATTAAACCGGTGCCCCTTGCACTGCAAGGCGGACTGTCTACCCACTGGACCACCAGGGAAGCCCTTATTTTATTTTTTACATGTGGAAGTCCATTTGGTCCAGCACAATTGTTTGAAAAGACTAATCTTTCTTGATGGATATGCCTTATACCTTTTTTCAAAAATTAATTGACTATATATTAGTGGATCTATTTATAGACTTTTCTATTCCATTTATCCATTTTTTTAACTAATCCATTTTTCACTAATACCACACTGTTGTGCTTATTGTAGCTTTATGTTAAGTCTTGAAATCAGAGTACAAGTCTCTCGTCCTTGTTCTTCTTTGACAAAACTGTGTCAGCTATTGTTCTGCCTCACAGCCTTTCCTGGGCTGGTTTAGATCTTTCCTGTGTATGCACTGCAGTGAGCCTGGGACTTCTATCTCTTTATATACAAAGTGAGGGGCTCCATTTCTCCAGCTCTGTATAGTTTCTCCTATACTCTCAGGGTCCCAGAGGCTCCTTCTCCTGGTCTTATAAAGAGAAGGTTATAAAGAGAAGGTTTCTCTTGGAGTTTTAACTTCTTGCTCTGCATGTAGTTTCATATTACTAGGACTACCTTTGAGACAAAGTGGCAGAAGAAAAGAGAGAAGAAGCTGGGAAGAGTCCAGATATTCCCCCATATCTTCAGAGCACAGTGGCTCCTTTTTCCAGTTCCTTTGGCCAGAAACATGGGTGTTTGTTTGTTTGTTTGTTTGTTTCAAAGTTTTAGGCTGTCACTGCAGTGCAGGTCCATGACTAGGGCTATCCTTGTGGCAGGACTGTGAGAGAAGAAAGAGGGAAAGAAAAAGAATCTCCTAGATCTTCCCCACCATCCTCAACTCACAAGGGGCCCCTTTTCCTGGCTGTCTGGCCAGTGCTTTTGTTACCTGCAGTCCTTGCACAATAGCACTTTGGACCACCCCTGGATCAAAACCAGGGCACACGAGAGGAAAAGCCAGGACACTTACTCCCCTAGAAGTTCTTCTTCAAGTTTTGGTTTCTTTCTTCAATCTGCTACTACTCTTAACTTTTGAGAATCTGAGTAGTTGCTTTTAAAAAACCCTTTTTTTTAGCCTTAGTGAATTGGAGAGATTGGCTGTAGTGGGCTTACTCCATCTTGGCTGGCACCAGAAGTATAGAGTCCTTATGTTTAGGTGCTATTTATATATTTTTCTCATATTGCTGTACTTAAAAAAAATTCAGTCTGTAATTTTTGTCTTTAAACCAAAAAGTTTAATCTGTTTACTTTTATTATGATGACTGATATATTTCAAATTTTTTTCTACATCTTATTTGTGCTTCTGTTTTTCTTTCAGTTTGGTTTCCTCCTATAGCATTCTTCTACTTTTAAAGAGTAATGTAATTTTTAGAAGATTCCTAACTTTAAACTCTAAAATAGAGATAAAAGGATCTAACTAGAATGTTATTTTAAAGATTAATAAGGTAAACATATCTAACAGTCCCAGGTACAGTAAATACAATTTAAAAATATTACTTGAGCACCTATTACATGTTTAATAACAGAACAGATATAAATTACTGCTCTTCATGAAAGTCTCCTCAATGTTAATAGCAGCCTGCATGGGAGGGGTGTTTGGGAGAGAATGGGTATATGTTATATGTATGACTGAGTCCCTTTACTTTTTTTGTTGGGTGGCGGGTTGGGGATGGAGGGGGACAGGTGGGCCACTTCTGCTGGTCTTTCATTTATCTATTTTCGTTCATCTTTGTTCTTTGGCCCGTGTGGGCCTCCCATCGCGGTGGCCTCTGTTATTGCAGAGCACCCCCTCTGGATGCATGCGCTCTAGAGCTCTGACTTGGTAGCTGGACACATCGGTCCAGCCGTTCCGCGGCACGTGGGATCTTCCCAGGCCAGGGATCGAACCGGCGCCCCTTGCACTGCAAGGTAGTGTCCTTACCCACTGGACCACCAGGGAAACCCTTCACTTTTTACTTGAAGCTGTCACAGCATTGTTAATTGGCTATACCCCAATACAAAATTAAAAGTTTTTAAAAATTTGCTGCTCTTATGAGCTTACCTCTAATAGAGGAGACATCAATAAACAAAATAAATAAATAAACTATATAGTCTTATAGAAGATAAAAATTGCTGTGGAAAAAAATAAAGCAGGGAACGGGTTAGGCAGAACAGCAGGAGAGTAGAGTCAGCAGCTGGGCACTGGCAGGTTCATTCCCTTCAGTATGAGAAATAGAATGGCTTTATTCTTTGCACGTTTCATCTCCATAGCATTTTATATGTCAAAGTTTTCAGAGCAAGTTAATGTTTCTATTTTGTTTTTATTCTCATTCATGGATTCAACAAATATAGGCCTGATTTGTGCTCAACTCTGGAGTACAATGAAGAGCAAAACTAGCCCTGGCATGCCTGTGAAGTCTTTAGGGGTTTTTCTACCTTATTTTCATGCTATATGAAGTCAGTGATGTGAATGTGTTTATCTTTCATACTATTTCTTGAATTTTACTTTTTAACAGGATACTATAGCAATTGATAGTTCAGCAAGATTGACATAGTCCCTGTTCTCATGAATCTTACAGTTATATAATGAGAAGTCGGCTTAGTCTAGCTATAGTATGGAGAAGATTGGAATGGAGCAGGACTGAAGGCAGGAGACCAGTTAGGAGAAAGAACACATAATGATGGCCTAGCTGGGAGGTGGAAGTGTGTGGTGATAAAGCATGACTCTGGAGATAAAGAGGAAGTTTATTTTAGGAAGTGGAATTGATAGTGTTGGGGAGATTGGGTATGGATGATGCCAGTCACAGAGGAGGGATGGGGTGAGTTCAGTTTTCAAGATCCTAAAGAGATCACCCAAGAAGCATTATCTATTTTCGTTCACTTTGCGCGTGTGGGCCTCCCATCGCTGGCCTCTGTTAGCAGAGCACCCTCTGGATGCATGCGCTCTGCTTGACTTGGTAGCTGGACACATCGGTCCAGCCGTTCCTGCACGTGGGATCTTCCCAGGCCAGGGATCGAACCGGCGCCTTGCACTGCAAGGTAGTGTCCTTACCCACTGGACCACCAGGAAACCCTTCACTTTTACTTGAAGGTGTCACAGCATTGTTAATTGGCTATACCCCAATACAAAATTAAAAGTTTTTAAAATTTGCTGCTCTTATGAGCTTACCTCTAATAGAGGAGACATCAATAAACAAAATAAATAAATAAACTATATAGTCTTATAGAAGATAAAAATTGCTGTGGAAAAAAATAAAGCAGGGAACGGGTTAGGCAGAACAGCAGGAGAGTAGAGTCAGCAGCTGGGCACTGGCAGGTTCATTCCCTTCAGTATGAGAAATAGAATGGCTTTATTCTTTGCACGTTTCATCTCCATAGCATTTTATATGTCAAAGTTTTCAGAGCAAGTTAATGTTTCTATTTTGTTTTTATTCTCATTCATGGATTCAACAAATATAGGCCTGATTTGTGCTCAACTCTGGAGTACAATGAAGAGCAAAACTAGCCCTGGCATGCCTGTGAAGTCTTTAGGGGTTTTTCTACCTTATTTTCATGCTATATGAAGTCAGTGATGTGAATGTGTTTATCTTTCATACTATTTCTTGAATTTTACTTTTTAACAGGATACTATAGCAATTGATAGTTCAGCAAGATTGACATAGTCCCTGTTCTCATGAATCTTACAGTTATATAATGAGAAGTCGGCTTAGTCTAGCTATAGTATGGAGAAGATTGGAATGGAGCAGGACTGAAGGCAGGAGACCAGTTAGGAGAAAGAACACATAATGATGGCCTAGCTGGGAGGTGGAAGTGTGTGGTGATAAAGCATGACTCTGGAGATAAAGAGGAAGTTTATTTTAGGAAGTGGAATTGATAGTGTTGGGGAGATTGGGTATGGATGATGCCAGTCACAGAGGAGGGATGGGGTGAGTTCAGTTTTCAAGATCCTAAAAGTTTACAGATCACCCAAGAAGTGTCATGTCTCTGAACCTCATGAGAGCACGTCAGGAATATAAATGTGGATTTGGAAGTTGTCAGCAAGTAAATAGTAATTGAAGACATGGCATATAATGGCAATAGATGAGGTCATACAGCCAAATGTAAAATCAAAAGAGAAAATGGCCTAAGAGAGAATTCTGAAGTATACCATCATTTAAGAAACGAGTAGAAGATGCGTATGAAACTCTCTGAGAAAGGGTGGCCAGAAGAATAGAAGGAAACTCAGGAAATTCTGAGGCTCTGGAGCCTAGTCTTTCAGCACTGAGAGCTTATTGTGTTCAGAGAAGCCAGGTAAGAAAAGACTGAAATGTACCCATTGGGCTCAGTGACATGGTCATTTGTGTGCTTGTGATGATAAAACAGATTATTATGGTTTGATACCTGAGTGGGGAGATGGGAAAGTAGGCAGAGTTACCAATTCTTTCATTAATTGGGAGAGAAAGATAGGATGATTCTTGGAAAGGAAAATAAAAGAAAAAGGGGGTTTATTTTTTGTTGTAGTTGACTGTTTGCTTTTAAGACTGTTTTAAAAACTCATAGGAAAAAGCCAACAGAGAGAGAGAATACAGAAGAGGGAGAATTGAGAGAGCCCCAAAAAACAAATCCCCAAAAAAAAGGTTTGGGGATGGAAATGGAGGGACAATGAAAGGATGTGAATGTGTTTATCTTTCATACTATTTCTTGAATTTTACTTTTTAACAGGATACTATAGCAATTGATAGTTCAGCAAGATTGACATAGTCCCTGTTCTCATGAATCTTACAGTTATATAATGAGAAGTCGGCTTAGTCTAGCTATAGTATGGAGAAGATTGGAATGGAGCAGGACTGAAGGCAGGAGACCAGTTAGGAGAAAGAACACATAATGATGGCCTAGCTGGGAGGTGGAAGTGTGTGGTGATAAAGCATGACTCTGGAGATAAAGAGGAAGTTTATTTTAGGAAGTGGAATTGATAGTGTTGGGGAGATTGGGTATGGATGATGCCAGTCACAGAGGAGGGATGGGGTGAGTTCAGTTTTCAAGATCCTAAAAGTTTACAGATCACCCAAGAAGTGTCATGTCTCTGAACCTCATGAGAGCACGTCAGGAATATAAATGTGGATTTGGAAGTTGTCAGCAAGTAAATAGTAATTGAAGACATGGCATATAATGGCAATAGATGAGGTCATACAGCCAAATGTAAAATCAAAAGAGAAAATGGCCTAAGAGAGAATTCTGAAGTATACCATCATTTAAGAAACGAGTAGAAGATGCGTATGAAACTCTCTGAGAAAGGGTGGCCAGAAGAATAGAAGGAAACTCAGGAAATTCTGAGGCTCTGGAGCCTAGTCTTTCAGCACTGAGAGCTTATTGTGTTCAGAGAAGCCAGGTAAGAAAAGACTGAAATGTACCCATTGGGCTCAGTGACATGGTCATTTGTGTGCTTGTGATGATAAAACAGATTATTATGGTTTGATACCTGAGTGGGGAGATGGGAAAGTAGGCAGAGTTACCAATTCTTTCATTAATTGGGAGAGAAAGATAGGATGATTCTTGGAAAGGAAAATAAAAGAAAAAGGGGGTTTATTTTTTGTTGTAGTTGACTGTTTGCTTTTAAGACTGTTTTAAAAACTCATAGGAAAAAGCCAACAGAGAGAGAGAATACAGAAGAGGGAGAATTGAGAGAGCATCATCCCCAGAAAAGGTGGGGATGATGGAGGGACAAGAGATGGCTCTTCCTTTTTAACAAAAGAGATATGGTTTTGGATTCAGATGTATTTTTAGTTTATCAAAAGAGGGATATTTTGTCATTTATACATTTTCTGTAATGTTGGAAGCAAACCCATCTGCTGACAGGGAAGGATTTCAGGGCTTTTGAAAGAGATTTGACTTCCTTCAAGGGACATGGAAAAGTAGACTAGAGAAATAGGAAGAGGAGGAGGCATGGAGGGTCTGCTTGAGGTATGCCAAGTTAGCTCATCTTCTCAAACCGTTCTTAACCATTTGGATGAAAGTGCAAAACAGAGTCATCCAGAATTGTGATTTTACCAGGTGTTAAAATAGGCAGTAGACAAGGAAATTGTAAATACTAGTAAGAACGTGATTGATGTGATAGAATAGAATCTAAGTTTAATAAAGAAAACAGGAGGTGAGCTCATAGAAAATGTAGACTAGAGGTTCCTATCAAGCCAAAGAAGCTGAAATCTTGGGGATCATCTAAGAGATCTGAAAAGATAAGATATTATAGTCTGAGACTGGTTTTAGAGGAGGAATGACTCTTGATGTTGATAAATTCCTCAGTGGGCTGTTGGAATGCTTAGCTGAAGTGAAAGTCAAGAAAGAGAAGCCAGTGTGTTGCATGGATCATACATATAGATATAAAATTACCTTGGATGATGGCAGGGCTTGAAGTAGAAGGAAAGACTGTGAATCAAATGTTTAACACTTAAAGAGGCTACATCAAGAAATAATAACAATGAGAGTGGGAACAAATATAAGAAAAACATTTAGAAACATGGAATATTTTGGTGATAAAATTTGAGACAGTGGAGAAATTGTGAATTTTTTGTGGATATTTGATGATATATAGAAATTGCTGTTAATTTTTTTTAGATGTGATAATAACATTAATTTTTAAAGATGTATACTGAAATATTTTGGGCTTCCACAGTGGCTCAGTGGTAAAAAATATGCCTGCCAATGCAGGAGATATGGGTTCAATCCCTTGGTCAAGAAGATCCCCTGGAGAAGGAAAAGGCAATCCACTCCAGTATTCTTTCCTGGGAAATCCCATGGACAGAGGGGCCTGGCAGGCTACAGTTCATGGGGGTCACAAACATGACTTAGTGACTAAACAACAACTGAAATATTTATGGAAGATGTGAAACAATATCTGAGATTAACTTCAAAATATTCCAGGTGTGGCAGGACAAGGACTGTTGAGTAGGTGGAGGTATTGATGAATCAAGATTGTATAGGCAGTAAAAAACAAAACTGTAAAAGTAAAAAGTAAAATAAAAATTAAAAAAAAATACATATAAGATGGAATAAGAAAAAAAAAAGATTGTACAGGCATAGCTGTTGATGTTCAAATGATTTTTCTCTTTTACTCATTAGTATAGTAAATTATCAGAGATTCCATTCATAATGCTCTCTACTCTCTACATCTTTGTGTGTTTGAATTTTTGCATAAAAATGTCAAATATACAAATAAGACCAAAGGCTTCCTGAAACAAAGCAAAGAAGCCCACTTTCCATCACCCTCATATTTAAAGACATAAACAAAACTTCAAGAGATATCACTATATAAAATATTTATAGAGTTAAAATTGAAAGGTATGTGCCTTACTTTTGTGGTCTTGATTTTGCTAGCAAAATCAATATTCCCCTTGTTTATATACTTCCACATTTCACAGAATTCATTTATATCCTCTTGAAACTTCCTTTTCTGGCCGATATCTTGGTATTTTATCAATGTCTGAATCATAATAAGTTTACCTTGGATGATGGCAGGGCTTGAAGTAGAAGGAAAGACTGTGAATCAAATGTTTAACACTTAAAGAGGCTACATCAAGAAATAATAACAATGAGAGTGGGAACAAATATAAGAAAAACATTTAGAAACATGGAATATTTTGGTGATAAAATTTGAGACAGTGGAGAAATTGTGAATTTTTTGTGGATATTTGATGATATATAGAAATTGCTGTTAATTTTTTTTAGATGTGATAATAACATTAATTTTTAAAGATGTATACTGAAATATTTTGGGCTTCCACAGTGGCTCAGTGGTAAAAAATATGCCTGCCAATGCAGGAGATATGGGTTCAATCCCTTGGTCAAGAAGATCCCCTGGAGAAGGAAAAGGCAATCCACTCCAGTATTCTTTCCTGGGAAACCCCATGGACAGAGGGGCCTGGCAGGCTACAGTTCATGGGGGTCACAAACATGACTTAGTGACTAAACAACAACTGAAATATTTATGGAAGATGTGAAACAATATCTGAGATTAACTTCAAAATATTCCAGGTGTGGCAGGACAAGGACTGTTGAGTAGGTGGAGGTATTGATGAATCAAGATTGTATAGGCAGTAAAAAACAAAACTGTAAAAGTAAAAAGTAAAATAAAAATTAAAAAAAAATACATATAAGATGGAATAAGAAAAAAAAAAGATTGTACAGGCATAGCTGTTGATGTTCAAATGATTTTTCTCTTTTACTCATTAGTATAGTAAATTATCAGAGATTCCATTCATAATGCTCTCTACTCTCTACATCTTTGTGTGTGTGAATTTTTGCATAAAAATGTCAAATATACAAATAAGACCAAAGGCTTCCTGAAACAAAGCAAAGAAGCCCACTTTCCATCACCCTCATATTTAAAGACATAAACAAAACTTCAAGAGATATCACTATATAAAATATTTATAGAGTTAAAATTGAAAGGTATGTGCCTTACTTTTGTGGTCTTGATTTTGCTAGCAAAATCAATATTCCTTTTTTATATACTTCCACATTTCACAGAATTCATTTATATCCTCTTGAAACTTCCTTTTCTGGCCGATATCTTGGTATTTTTTTATGTTTTTCAAAAACGTTCATCCGCCATGAAAAACTGGTACCTGGGACATTTAAATGGTTTGCTTTTCCTTCATTCAGTGGCCCATGATATGGTTCTTAATGAAATATGTATCAGATAATAAACATGACAATAAGAAAAAAAAATAATAACAGCAATGGGAAAAAGGTAGAAGTTATTAGAATCCAATGGCATGTATATGAATGGAGCTGATTTTTAAAAAATATTTTCTTGTTGAGGTATAACACACTTTCACAAACATACACAAATCAAATGTATACAGATGTTAATAACAATTTAGTGATTCCAACCATGTAGCCACCATCCAAACTGAGAAATACATTCTAAAATCTCAGAGAGATCAAGGGGATACCTATGGCTGATTTCAATTTATATATAGCTATGAACAACAAAACTCTGTAAAAGTAAAATAAAAATAATTATATATATAAAAAAATCTCAGAGGTCCCCACTTCATATCTGCCCCTAATCACTTTCTTTGCCTCCTGCATAAATAAAGCTGTTGTCTTTCTTCTAAAACCTTACATTAGTTTTGCCTGTTTTTGAACTTTATATACATGGAAGCATATACTATGTATTCTATTCTTTTAATTCTGGTTACTTAGGCAAAATCTGTTTTTGAGATCACCCATGTTGTTGCATATATTTCATTGTATGACTATACTGTAATTTACATTTTTTATCTTTCTACTGTTGGCAAGCATATGGGTACCCCTCATGATCATGTTTTTGATACATATACCTTTATCTTGAGATAAAATTTTTCTTATCAAAAATAAAATTGCTCAGAGATTCCATTCATAATGCTCTCTAACATCTTGGGTTTAATTTGCATAGCAAAAAAAACGTTCCTGAAACAAAGCAAAGAAGCCCACTTTCCATCACCCTCATATTTAAAGACATAAACAAAACTTCAAGAGATATCACTATATAAAATATTTATAGAGTTAAAATTGAAAGGTATGTGCCTTACTTTTGTGGTCTTGATTTTGCTAGCAAAATCAATATTCCCCTTGTTTATATACTTCCACATTTCACAGAATTCATTTATATCCTCTTGAAACTTCCTTTTCTGGCCGATATCTTGGTATTTTTTTATGTTTTTCAAAAACGTTCATCCGCCATGAAAAACTGGTACCTGGGACATTTAAATGGTTTGCTTTTCCTTCATTCAGTGGCCCATGATATGGTTCTTAATGAAATATGTATCAGATAATAAACATGACAATAAGAAAAAAAAATAATAACAGCAATGGGAAAAAGGTAGAAGTTATTAGAATCCAATGGCATGTATATGAATGGAGCTGATTTTTAAAAAATATTTTCTTGTTGAGGTATAACACACTTTCACAAACATACACAAATCAAATGTATACAGATGTTAATAACAATTTAGTGATTCCAACCATGTAGCCACCATCCAAACTGAGAAATACATTCTAAAATCTCAGAGAGATCAAGGGGATACCTATGGCTGATTTCAATTTATATATAGCTATGAACAACAAAACTCTGTAAAAGTAAAATAAAAATAATTATATATATAAAAAAATCTCAGAGGTCCCCACTTCATATCTGCCCCTAATCACTTTCTTTGCCTCCTGCATAAATAAAGCTGTTGTCTTTCTTCTAAAACCTTACATTAGTTTTGCCTGTTTTTGAACTTTATATACATGGAAGCATATACTATGTATTCTATTCTTTTAATTCTGGTTACTTAGGCAAAATCTGTTTTTGAGATCACCCATGTTGTTGCATATATTTCATTGTATGACTATACTGTAATTTACATTTTTTATCTTTCTACTGTTGGCAAGCATATGGGTACCCCCTCATGATCATGTTTTTTGATACATATACCTTTATCTTGAGATAAAATTTTTCTTATCAAAAATAAAATTGCTGGATCATAAGGTATGAATATGTTCAACTTTAGTAGGTAATATCAATTTCCTAAAACTGTTGTATCAACCTACACTCCTATCAGCAGCATAGAGATTACAATTCCTCCATATTCTGACTGCTATTTGAAATTGTTAGTCTTTTAAAATTTAACCATTTTGGTGGATGTGTTTTGGTATTTAACTGTGGTTTGAATTTAATGTTTCTGATGATTAATGAGCTTGATACATTCTTTTTTATTTTTTTATTTTTTAGGAGGGTCGAGTTGGGGAGGGAGGGGGCGGGTGGGCCACTTCTATTTGTCTTTCATTTATCTATTTTCATCCATCTTTGTTCTTTGGCCCATGTGGGCCTCCCATCGTGGTGGCCTCCGTTGTCACAGAGCACCAGCTCTGGGCGCATGCGCTCCAGAGCTCCGGCTCGGTAATTGGACACATCGGTCCAGCCGCTCCACAGCACGTGGGATCTTCCCAGGCCAGGGATCAAACCGGCGCCCCTTGCACTGCAAGGCAATGTCCTTACCCACTGGACCACCAGGGAAGCCCATTGATACATTCTTTTATGAAGTATCGGTTTAGGTCTCTTGCTATTTTTCCTGTTGAGTTGCTAGTCGTTTTCTTACTGATATGTAGAAGTTTGCAATATATGTGGGATATTACTCAATTTGTGGGTATATGTATAGCAAATAGCTTCTTGTACATAGTAGTCTGACTTCAGATT